>CM053769.1:629267950-629299774 GCA_028658325.1 Potorous gilbertii | reverse complement strand
CCATTTTAAAATTTATTACAAATAAAGATAAACTGAACTAAATTCTTTGGGATTAGTATTTTTTTAAAATGGGTACAATCTGGAATTTGGAAGTACTAACTGAGAGAAATAATAATTAATAACCAATGATTTGGAGACATCCAGAGTTTCCCCTTTTTCTGTAGTCCTCATTTCAAAGTTCAGTGTCTTGAAGGACACATTTATTTCTGAAACTGTTTAGAAATAAATGACATAATCAAAGTTCCTTAGAATAGTCCCACCCCCTCATTATAATATTCTTTCTTTCATCACTTGTTAACCAATCAGAATTGATTGCCACCCTCAAGAACATCCCTCTTTCAACGTCATATAAGCTGTGAGCCCTCCATGATTACCTTAGGGAAGTGATAGTGCCAATGACTTCTTTTATTAAAATTCAGGTGTTACTAATGAAATAACTAATTATTCAGAAATTGTCTCTTGAGTTTTTTAAACATCATGAAATCCTTCTCTCATCATTGCAGGTTCTCATCACCAGAATAGCTAGAGGAAATAATACCTTAGGACATATAGGCAGACCTTGTAAGATTGGATATTTGATTCTTTTGAAATGGCCAGACAGCAAAGCAAGTCAGAAATACCATTCACAGGTGTCATGTAAAAGTCATTCTTCCTTCCTGAACTGTTACTATTTGTTATAGGACACTGGGTTGTGCACAACAACCTACTATATGAAAGTGTGAGAGGGTAGGAAGAGGCCTAAGCATTAGGACACTAACAGCTGTTTGAGGTTTCTCTGTTGATCATACATACACACACACATACAAATATACATACACACAACCTTATTGTTAGGATTTCATTTAAGGTTTACCCAAGGAAACAGTCTTGTACACTATGAAGATTCCTCTGAGGATCATCTTGAGCTGAGAGCAGTTACAAAGTGTTTGCAGTGAAGCCTAAGCAATATATATTTCATACTGGGCACCTAATTTCAAAACCCAGCAGACCTGAACAGCCATAATTTCACTTCCTTTTATATGGATAATGCTGCACAACCTTCTTTGTGTGCTTTAGCCAGAGGAAAGGAATCCTAATGATTTTTTTAAACGTGTGGTGAGATGTAGTAACCAAGGCTCAAGTGTTACTGCTTGCATGCTTTGAATCTTTATGGATATATAGAAGAAAAGCTAAAATCCAGGCAATATTTTGATTTTATTGATGTCATAAAACATACACATGCAAATGCTTCTATGTGCTATGTATAGATAGAAGCTATATATGTACACACTTTGTGTACCTATTTCTGTACTTATATGAATGTGTTTACCCCTATGCATGCATATTGGTAAATCTATATCTAAGTGTTCAATGTCCATTTGTATATGGCTCTCTTCTTTGGTAAAGATTGATGACTCAATGTTCCATGCCATTATGAAAGGGCAGAACTTTGGAGAAGAGAAAGGCATTCAGCTTCAAAAGATAAGAATAAGTTCTAGATTTACTTTAGAGAGAGATCACTAAAAGGAAAGACAGACCCTGAGAAGTCAATATGTAGAAAAACCAATCCCTATTCTCAGATTACCACAATATAGACTTTAGGGAAGTCCCTTTGGGTGAGATTTGGCACTCTTTCTTAATTGAGATGAGATATCTAATTTCCTCTGTGTATTGTCTGACATTCTCATCTTTCTGACTTCTATGATTACTGTTCGATCTGGATAAATGGATTTACTTTCAGTTGATTGAGTCTCGTCTTTGTGTTACTGGTATTGGTGGTAAGGAAGTTCAACCTTGGGTATAAAACTTGGAGCATTCCTTCTCATTAATGGATAGCGATCAGAAGCACAACATGAACCTCAAATGCTTTTCCTTGAACTAAAAATATATAGGGGATAGTAGATATAACTCTAGTATATGCTCCTTTCTCTGAAGAGCATACAGTGGCCATTCTCACAGCACCAAACTCCTGCTTCCTATCTTGGTAAGAATGCAAGTCTCACGCAGGGAAGGCTCTGCAGAGGAGATAGGAGACATCTATTCACGGCTTCTTGGGAGACACATCTAAACAGACCCCTGAAGACACACATAACCTATTTGGCAACACACACACGTACAATCTTGGTATATTTTAATATACTAATTACAAATAAATATTTGGTACACAAGTACTGAACACATGTAAAAGATTCAGGGTACATAAATATCTTTATACAAGTATGTAAAACAGCATCTAGGAGTATCCTTTATTTTATGAATCTTGTATAAAGAATGAACAGTTACTTGCTTTACACATGTGGCTGGTTTGACCATAAAGGAATTATATAAGTCTAGATCCATTTCTGTCATTATAAGAATATGAATTTTTAGCATCAATAGAATCATGGCTCCTTTTGGTAAAGCATCGTAGTTTAGTCATATTCTAGCACACATTTAAATGACCAGCAAAAAGAGGCATGGGAGGGTGGTTATTTAACCTCCAATCAATGTCAGGTGACACTTTGATGGGAAAAAAACCCTTATGTTAAAGAGAGAAGGTGTTAGCAAAGCTGATAATGTCTTTATCACTAACAACTATTAAGAGATTTTTTACATTTAGATAATATTATGAAGGGGGAGAATTATTAATAGAAGACTATTAAGTCAGTAGGAATGACATTGAAAATATACTGCAACATCCATATTCACAGATAGTGATCACTATAACTCATTTCAAAGAAAAATTTCCCATCTGTCTACTGGGAAATTTTCCTTCCTCTAGGATTGTAGCTTTATAACACATTACTTCGCTTCATACATGTCATGGTCCAGCCATACTAGCATTTTTATGTTCTTTATACATGACATTGTTTCTGCTTTCCAAATGTCTTTTCACTAATTGTTCAACATGCATGGGAATGAACTTCCTCTTCATGTCTTCTCCTTATAAAAGTCTATCTTACTTAAAGATCTAGATAAAATGAAATATATTACAGACATTCTTGATGCCACAAAGTTGCTAATACTTTCTTTCCTGTGACAATAATCTTTTTTTTCATTTGGCATATGCTATTTCCAATATAATATAAGCTTCTTGAGGTGATATACCCAGTACCTAGCAGTAGTGCATATATAGTATACCAGTAATCAATACTAGTTGAATGATTTACTATAAACTTTAATTAATATTAAGAAAAATAATTTATTACAAATATTCCAGGATACAGCTAGAGATGAATAAATGCTTAGAGAGATAGATGGATAGATAGGTAGATAGACAGGCAGACAGACAGAGAGACAGACAGACAGACAGATAGATAGATAACTAGATAGATAGATAGATAGATAGATAGATAGATAGATAGATAGATAGATGGATAGATAGATAAGCTCAAAATCTTAGTAAATACTCAATAACCCTGGTTAGAATCTTACTTCAGACATATATGCTGTGTGATATTGGAAAACTCATTTAACATCTCTGGATCTCAGTTTCTTTCTCTGTAAAATTAGGGACTTGAATTAATGATCTTAAAGTACCTTTCAGCTCTCAATATATGATCCTATAGTTCTGGAGCCTACATAAGAAAAAAGACAGAACAATATTAGGCAAACATACAATTACCATGCCAGCTAAGATTCTGCCTTGGAATGAATGTTGATTTTCCCACTAGAGTTCAAGAATTATGAAAATATGGAAAAATTTCCTTTGTAACAAAATTGTAGCAGAAGAGAGAGAAGCTATAAATTTCTGAGCTTTCCGACTCTCACATTCTGCTGGACCTATGGCTAAAAAATTTGAATATCTAAGGTTAGTCAAAGTCATTGTGCAGTTTTATAATATGTCATAAAATCTTTATCAAAATAAATCTATAATTTACACTTGAAAAATGTTAATTTTGTTCTCAAAAGACAAATGGTTCCATAATTTTGAAAATAAAATCCCTTGTAATGTGTTATTATAACATGGAAATAAATGTGGGTTATTTCTCTATGGCTATGTCAGTACAATGTCAGCCCTGGCATGTGATACCATGCTGGGAAGGTTTCAAGTTTGGTCCCATCAACATATGGGTGTCTTTTTGAGGGCTAGTCTAGCCACGTACCAAAAGGCTCATCACCACTGACAAGTTGCCTGGGTTAATAATGAATTTTTTTAACTATGACAGTCCATGTTACCTATTTCTTAAATTACTTCTTCCCAAAATTATGGAATATTTTTAAAATACTTATTTTAAATATTAAGTCTTTGATATGAACATCCTAAATTTTGAATCAATTATTGCAGCCATGTTCACATGAACAACATTGCAGTAGCCTTAGAGTGACATCTACTGTACAATGAAAAATCTTTCAGAAATACAAAGTAGGAAGTAAATCTATTTCTAGTTTGTATAGACAGAAGGAAAACGAATTTTAATAAACAGAGAATGTGAAAATACAAAATATTCTGATGATGCACTAGGAACTTCATCATCTTGGATATAGTATAATGTCAGTAAAGACCTTGACCATTTAACACAGTACAAAATTGTTGAGAATGACATTGCTTATTCTCCCTACTTTTCCTCTCTTCCCATCCTACAGACATATATCAGCATGAGGGCATTCTGCTATGAAAAGTAAAAAATGAAACAGTAACACACTGCATTAAGTAGTGGACACATGAAAGCCACCTAAATCTTTAGGGAGTGAATGACTAGTCAAATTTATGGGGAGAATTTACTGAAAATAGAAAAATAAAGGAAAGTAATAACAAAGAAAATAAGAAAACTAGAATATAGGGAGAAGAGGAAGACATCAGCATTTATCAGAGGCAATTGCATCAGTACCAGAGTTTTTAAAAAAAAGAAAGAAAAAGTTTCCTGGGGCTAACAGGAAACTTGGAAGTCTCTTAGCCCATAGCTGGTTTAAAATTTTGTTCTTTCCATATATGTATGTGTATATCTATGTATAACACATACACACATATAGATATATAGTTATACATATTTACATATATGTGTATTAAATGAATGAAAAATAACTCACAATCAATGGGTACCAACTAACAAAGGAAAAAAATAAAATATTACTATGTCAGCAAAACAACTTGTTTGTAAAAAAATATTTGACAATAGTGCAAAAACATTTATAAGTGTTTCAAACAAATGTTCAGTAAAATTAAACGTTTAAATATTGAGAAAATGTAATAATAGCTAGCATTTATATAGCTCTTTAAAGTCTTCAAAGAACTTTACAAATAATTCATTTGGGAGGGCGTGCTATTTTTGCACAAGTAGTATAAGCTCATGTTTTTCATCCTTCAGGGACACAATGCAACAAATAGGTAGTAAGATAGCATTAGGTCCAGCTACTGGGCTAGGTGCATACAAAAACACCACTGGAATATTCTTTGACCTTATGAGGCTTGCCATCTATTAGGAAATATGTATATACTAACAAGTATAATAAAATATAGAGTATGATGAGGAAAGACAATATGTGGACAAAAAAATTTAAGAAAATTTGGAGAGTGGAGAACATAACCTCTGATGAGAGGAACAAGATCAGTGAAGGGTTCTTCATCTTTGAAGAAAGGGAAAGATTTGGAAAGACATGAAGAAAGTATGCATTCCCAGCATGGGTTACAACCTACCACTAATCCTCAGAGGAAAGAGATGTCAAATTAAGATGCCACATTAACATGCGCTATCCAGTAACAGCTAATAGTTGGATTTGACTGAAATACAGAGTTCATAAAAGAAAAGTAATGTGAAACTACCTAGTTGGAGCCATATTATGAAGCTTTTTAAATGTCAGGCTAAGGTATATGCAATTTTCCTGTGGGCAATTGGTAACCAGTGAAGGTTTTTGATTAGGTAAGTAATGTAGTAGAAAATGTATATTATGAAGATAACTTTGGAGAGGGAGAGACAGTAGTTGTGAAATTCAGTAAGGACTTATTAAATTATTCAAGGCAAGAGATGATGAGGACTTAAATATGGTGCTGGTCATGAGAATGAAGAGAATGGGGTGGGTGTGACAGGTGTAAAAATATAATTAACAATACTTGCCAACTGACTGGAGGTTGGTGAAAAGTGAGAGGAAGGAGTAGAAAATGACTACTAATTTTGGGTAATTGGAAGAATTTTAGTGAAAACAACAGAAAGAGGAATATTGGGAATAAAGAACAGTTTAGAGGGAGAGATATCTCTCTTGCATTCCCAATTGTACTCCTGTCCTGGGCATATTGTTGAACATTTTCATCAATATTTACAGGAAGACAAAGTCAATATATTTTTAAATTAACATAGGAAAGGGTGATAAAAATATTGGATTACTAAAACTGATCTCAAAATTATGCTGACAGACTGGAACAATGGAGTGAATCAGATTAAACAAAAGTTTCTAGGGACAATTGTAAACTCCAATACTCAGATTAAGAAACAAAAATGAGCAAATAAAAAATAGTCTAAATGTAGCTAAACTCTAGTTGAAGGAAAAGATTACCTAGGAGTTTTAGTAGACTAATAAGTTCAATAAAAAACCATAAGTCTAACTAATAAGGGATAAATTAACACAGATCAGAAATAAAGTAGGTCCAAGCTTTGGTCTTGATAAACAATGGGATTAAATTGAGAGTGGTAGCTGCATACCCAGTCTGGGTCGTGGGACACCCAATCTCTAATGATAGAGATGATAACAATGATATTGATGATCTTAGAATACTAAATTACATTGCAAGTGTCTGTTGTGAAAGAGGCTAGAGGAGGCTAGAAATCATGCTACATGAGGATGAGACGAAATCATTTTTAAAAAAAAGTTTAATCTGGAGAAGATTTCATTAGACATAATAGAAGTTTTGAATGATTTTAGTGCTGTTATATGGAAGAAATACTGAATATATTTTTCCATGGTCTTAGCAACAGGTGAAAGAGACAACTGACAAGTCTCTGTCAGGTAGAAGGATGGGGTGGGAGAATTTCCAACAACCAGAGTTGTTGAAAAGTATAACAGGCTGCCCCCAGAGATAGTGAGTTATGAAAAGAGATATCACTGGAAGTCTTTAAACAGATACTGGGCAGATACTTAACCAGGTATATTGTAAAAGAAAGTCCTAATTCCTTTCAGTGGGAATTGGATGGCCTCCATTCCCTTCTGAATCTGATATTCTATAAATTTATACTCAAAATGTCTGAATAATTTGACACTGAGGAAAAAACTTCATCAGGACCTTGCATGAAACATCAGCTTAGAATCAGAGAATTTAGAGCTGGAAAATACAAGATAAATCATCTAGCCTTAGCCCATTTCCACTTTACAGGTGAAACTGAGACCCAGAGAGAAGCTTTAGGTGACACAATAGCTGAACTTGTTTCAAACTCAGTTCTTGTTACCCCAAAGTCAGTACTTTTTCCACAAAAACCTACTCTATATCCTCATATAGGAAAATACACTTTTATAATACTTCTGTACATAGATTTAAGAAAAACTAAGAGAAAATGACTAGACTAAGACTTCAACATTTCACAATAATCTGAAGAATAGAATGTCTTTTCATAGTTTTGCATTTTTGGCACAGATATTATAACTCTCCCCAACTCCTGATGGGGTGGGGAAGAGGAAAGAGGGAATTAAATGGAATTGAATTAGAGGAGAAACATGACTAAATTCTTGTCTATTACTCCTGTCAGGCAGGAACAGATGGTTTAAAGGGGGAAAAAAATCAAACCTTATGAGCATGACAGTTTTAATTTCGCTGATTATTTGGCTTTCTTTTTGATTGAAGTTAAATGGATTTAAAAAATGATCTTCCTGCACTGTACATCTTAAGCAAGCTAAAATCATAAATATGTGACATGACTGCTGTGGTGACTATTAAAAATCTATTCCACATAACTAGGCTAGGCTATATCAGTCACATTCATGTAATTTTTGACACCAAAATTCATTTATTTGGGTACTTTGTGGTACTCAAAGGAAAAGTGATCTACCATCTTTTATTGATCATTTGAAATTAAAATACTAAGAAGTTACTCATTAAGTTTCAAGATTCCAAGTGAAATTAACAGTTATTTTGTTAGATCTTCCTGAATTTTCTTTCCTTTAATTTTATTGTCTAAACCAGTCAAAGATTAAGTCCTTACGCTGATCCTGCCACCTTGTTACTAAGACCAGGCTGTACAGATACTTCTTCCTCAATCTTCTAGTAGTCTCTTGCTTTAGGTCAGCACATGAGATATGATTCATATTCAGAGGAACCTTCATAAAAAAGCAGGCAATAAAAATTTAGAACGTAAACACCAATTTCTTATATAATACCTAGACAGTTAGGTGACTCAATCAACAGAGCCCTGGAGTTAGATATTCAGTAGCTATGTGACCCTGAACAAGTCACTTAACCCATTTGCCTTAATCCACTAGAGAAGGGAAGAACAATTTAGAATTTCTGCCAAGAAAATCCTGTAATGAGGTCACAAAGAATAGAACATGACTGAACAACAACTTCAATGGAAATACTACACATCTGTTTGATTCCTATTTGTGAAAAGTATTTGACCCATAAATTGTGGATCCTGAACTAATGATTCTGCTATAATGAATGGTATGATTTGTTTTTTATACCAATCTGATTTGTTTTTGCCCCAAAGCAGTATTATTTAGATTCTCAAAGAAGACTGATGGTACCTTGGGGACAGAATATAACATCCTTGATCCCTTTTACATATTAATCCTGAAACCCAGGGCTAGGTATTACATAAGGACAAAACAGTAAAGTATTATCAGCAATATGTAGGACTAAAATGGTAATGAGTCTGTGGTCGATTTGAAGGGTTTTCTCAATCTTGTTCCTGAGAATTGTGATTAAAGACAGCTGCACAGATTTAGTCTAGACAATTGACTGTTGACTATAGGCTTAAACCAGAATACAGGAGGGATTAGGTATCACTGCCAGCCTCTCTTGTTACCTTTTTGTCTAGTTATCAAAATCCTTCTGGTCCTCGATGTATTTGGAAGGAGTCAAGAAAGTAGCAGTCTCCCAAAGCAGAGCTTCCCCATCTTTGGGTACATATCGAGAGTCAAAGACTAATAAATACTAATGCTTATGTTATTGTTATCATTTAATTGCTATTATTTTATTTTAATGATGATTATAACATGTATTCATTATTTACTATGAGTAGAGAATCAGATTAGCAAAAGTAACAACATTTAAAATTATTTAAATAGCAGTCTACGTAAGATACACAATGAGAAGTTTAATACAAACACATCGGTTCTTGGTTTGAATAAAATCAAAAGAATCAGTGAAATGAAGATCTTGATTAATAACGTCATTATTTGTCAAATTAACATAGTAGTTCTATATTAGTTTAGTAACATTAGTAAATGAAAACTATACTGATGAATGATTGATTTCCAAGAGACAAAGCATTTCCAAAACCAAGATTGTTTATTTTGCTTCTGTAAACATCTTGTGGTTTTAGAAGACTGAACACTGTTTCTTGGTATATATACCTTAATGCTAGAGCAGCCTTAGAAAGAAGTGCTATCAGGAAGTTCTCATGCTTCTTTGCCTTCATATATTTGCTTTTCAAAGTAGCAATTGAAATCATTGAGTTGCGTTAAGCAATTTTTCTGCAATATTTTATATGCTAATTCACTGATCAGAGTAATCATTTGCACTATCTCTCTAAGTTGCTTTTTTCTCCCCAATACCTTCACAAAGATATAATTTTTTGGTATTGGTTTAAAATACGTAAATTGTTCACTATCCTCTTGCAAAACACTGCGCCCTGTGCTCTGGCACTAAAATTAATTGCCTGAATTCACAAAATCTTTTTTGAAATAAAACAAAAAACAGGCAAAAGCTTTTTTTACATGCTACATCTTTTGGCAGCAGCAGTTTGTGTTAGTGGGGAAAAATGAGGCAGAAATATTAAATTTCAATTGGAAGTCATTTAACAAGCAATACTAGGTGAAGAAGCACTTATTAGAAAAATATGCCCCTTATTATTGGGAGAATAGAAATCTTAGTATTAATATGATAATTGCAACAATCCAAATTGATTCTGAAAATAATGGGACAAAGTTCTCTAATTTTTCTGTGGATGTACATGTGTGTGTATGGGGCGGGGCATATGTGTATACATATACATATGTGTATATATACATAATGCATGTATATGTATATGTGTGTGTATATGTATATGTGTGTGTATTAGTTTTAAGTTTTTAGGTAATGATAGAAGCCAGTAGGGTAGACTTAGTTTATCAGGGTTGATGGAAGCATAGGACTAGCAATCCTATGAACTTAATTATAGTCATAGAATCTTAGTTATAAAAGAGCTCTTATGTTATATATGTTACTGCCTGCTCAGAGAATGAAAGCATGGAAACTCCACAGAATGATCACCTGTTCTCTACATGAAGCTCTCAAGTTACTGGAAACTCACTATTCCTCAAATTATCCTCTATTAAAAAAAGGAAAAAAATAATATATGAAATAAATATGTATAATTCACAAATATATATCCTGCATATATATGTGTTTATATATGTGTGCATGTATGTAATTAATAGAAATCATTTCATTTTGTGGTAATTCTCTATTATTTATGCAAATGAATTAGAACAACAAATCAGTCTAAAATTTTCTCAAATTTTTTAAAATACAAGTGAGTGTACTTCCTTTACTACATCTTTTCCTAATCTAATATTTCAGTATTTAAAGAACTTTTTATAAATGAATGAAAAAAGCAATTATTGAGTTCTTGCTATATGCCAAAGGGTGTGTTATGTACTACAGATACAAACAGAAATACTAAGATAGTCTGTTATCGCAAGGATTCTGCATTCTAATTGGCAGAAATAATACCTAAAAGAAAATTTACCTAAGGGAACTCCCTTTGTTAACTATCCTGAGATGTAAAGACCTAGAAGTCCCAAGAATCCAACAACTGGGTAGATGATAATGGCCAGTAATCCTTAGAGTATATAATAAGTAGGTCAGATGACAATGATTCATGGAGTCCAAGGCAGATGGTAAAGGCTAAAGGACATTAATAGACAATGACAGGGCAAACAGACAATAATGTTTGATGGTCCTCCAGCTTAAGTGAAGGGATAGAATTGATGACTCTCATTTGATCAAAGCTGTGTGAGCTGTCAAGCATATTGAATGAGTTTTGGGCCTGCAAGGGCAACAGGACAGAGTCAAGAAGGAAAACAAAGCTGGAAGGTTCTGTTTCTGCTGACTGATCTTTCCACTGGTAAACCTAGATTGGTTCTGAGCTGCTGGACTGAGAAGGAAAAGGCATATCTTAAGGGATCATCTGTTCAGTATTATACCTTAAGATAGATGGCTACTATTATCTCTATCCTACAGATGAGGGAATTGAAGTCCAGAACAGTTACATGGGTTAGCTAAAATGACTGAGTTGTAGAAAAGGGGATTATAATCTAAGTTTCTACTTGAGCTTTGATATCAATTCCTCTAACAAACTATAATTTTTCAGTTTGCTATCTAGTTTCACTTTTAAAAATAAATAAAACTGCCAGCTCTACCAGCTCTATTCACATCTCTAAAATAATCAACTTTATAATGTTTTCTTTACCTACTTCAGTATTTTAAAGAGCATTAAAAATCTCTCCCCAATCCCCTATTTTACCCTTTCTATTGTGACAAAAGGATAGATAGATACACACATGCACATATATACATACACACATATGGAGAGAAAGAAAGGAAGAGAGAGAGAGAGAGAGAGAGAGAGAGAGAGAGAGAGAGAGAGAGAGAGATGACCTTTTAAGAAAGAAAAAAATGTTTAGCCAGCACTTTGATGCAGATAATAAGAAAATAATTTTGGACTAAAACTTTCAATATTCTGTAGCTGTCCAAAATCATTCCCCCTACTGACTCTACAAAGATTTTCAAACCATAAACAACACTATTTTTACAAAACCTCTGTATTGAAATTTAACAGACTATTGCAAAGTATTCAGAAAAAATGATTAAATCATTTCAACTGCAGTTTTTTCTTCACATTTTTAAAAAATCTCTTTCCCTTAGCTGATAGGCACTCCTCAATTCAAGGTTGCAAACAAATCTTCCCTTGTTAATGAAGCAGTGCTTAAATGACCTCATCATTGATTTCTTCCTTTGAGATCAAGTAAATATTAGTTAGTTCCAAATTTTTTGGTCCACGGAATATACCATATTGATCTATGCAGTAAATCTTGTTTCTTTTTTTTAATTTTAATTAATTATTGATTTACTTCCACAAGATTTTGAGTTTAAAATATTCTCCCCATCTCCTTCCTCCATCACTCCAAAATATTGTGCATTTTGATTACTCCTTCCTCCAATCTACCCTCCCTTCTATCACACCACTCCCTTCACTTATCCCCATCTGCTCCTTTTTCTTGTAGGACAAGATAGATTTCCATAGCACATTACCTGTATTTCTTATTTCCAAGTTACATGAAAAAACCATTATCAACATTCACTCCTAAACTTTTGAGTTCCAACTTCTCCCCCTTTCTCCCTCCTCACCCAACCCCACTGAAAAGGCAACAATTCTATATAGGCTATATATGTGTAGTTTTGCAAACCTCTTCCATAATACTCATGTTGTGAAAGACTAACTATATTTCCCTCCATCCTATCCTGCCCCTATTTATTCTATTCTCTCTTTTGACCTTGACCCTGCCCTAAAGTGTATACTACTAATTACTCCCTCCCCCCATTTGCCTTCCCTTCTCTCATACCCCCTATACTCCACTTACGCCTTTCTCCCCAACTTTCCTGTAGTGCAAAATAAATTGTCATACCAAATTGAGTGCGCACGTTATTCCTTCTTTAAGTCAAATGTAATAAGAATAAACTTCATATTTCCCCTCTCCTCTTCCCACTTTTCCCTCCACTGAAAAAGCTTTTCATTGCCTTTTCTATGAGACATAATTCTTCCAATTCCATTTCTCCCTTTCTCCTCCCAATATATTCCTCTCTCACCCCTTAATTTTATTTTTTAGATATCATTCCTTCCTATTCAATTTACTCTGTGTGGTCTGCCTATATATATAGTATATATATTTAGTGTGTGTGTGTATATATATATATATATATATATATATATATATATTTCCTCAGTATTTGGGTAGTTGGAGGAACTATACAGACATGTATGTGTGCATGTGTGTGTATAGTTCCTCCAACTACCCAAATACTGAGGAAATGTTTCAAGAGTTACAAACATCGTCTTTCCATGTAGGAATGTGAACTGTTCAACTTTACTAAGTCCCTTATGATTTCTTTCTTGTTTACTTTTTCATGCTTCTCTTTATTCTTGTGTTTGAAAGTCAAATTTTCTATTCAGCTCTGGTCTTTCCATCAAGAATGCTTGAAAGTCTTCTATTTCATTGAATGACCTTTTCTTCCTTGAAGTATTATACTCTGTTTTGAGGGGTATGTGATTCTTGGTTTTCTTTTCAGATCCCTTTCAAGAGGTGATTGGTGTATTCTTTCAGTAGTTATTTTATCTCCTGGTTCTAGAATATCAGGGCAGTTTTCCATTATAATTTCATGAAAGGTGATGTCTAGGCTCTTTTTTGATAATGACTTTCAGGTATTCACATAATATTTAAATTGTCTCCCCTGGATCTATTTTCAAGTCAGTTGTTTTTCCAATGAGATATTTCACATTTTCTTCTATTTTTTCATTCTTTTGGTTTTATTTTGGCCTTCTACTCTGCCATCTTGTCTCCACCCTCCTATGTTTTGTTTTTTTTTAAATGAATTATAAATTCCATATAGGCAGAGGTCACATGTTATTGTTCCATAGTTACCCAATACCTAATGTAAGAGCACCAGAGCAGAAGACAATGATGACATCCTAGGGAAGGCAAAAGAAAATATCATTTTGAGGTGAAAATAGACAGTGGGGAAGACTGAAATTGAGCAACCATGAAGTACAGGACAAAAAAAATCAATAGATGGATTAAAATCCCTTTAATATCAATAAGTAACTAAGTAGCATATCTCACCCATCCCAACCCCTTCTGATGGATGATTTTGGTTTAACTATTTCTATTTCTGGTGCTCATATTTTCCTAGCAATATGGGTTTGAAGCTTATAGTCATCCTGGGCTCCTCGTCCCTTTTTCGTAACTACCTACATTCTATCCATTGTTAAGCCCTGCTAAATCTAAATTCAGAAAATCTCCTGAATATGTCCACATCTCTCTATTTCAGTTGAATACCTCTTTGTCTTTTCCCTGTTTTATTGCAGTTACTCTTCCCTCCACTGCCCCTGGTTCTCTCCTTTCTAATACATTTTTCATACCGCTGCTATAGTAATTTTCCTAACTACAATTTTCAGATGAAATTTGCTTGCCCAACAACTCTCAGTAGACTATATTACCTAAGTTCTAAATACAAGCTCCTTGGCCAAGCATTTAAACAAAAGGGAATCTGGGACCTCGAGGTCACATGTGATCTTCCAAGTCCTCAGGTGTAGCCCTTTGATGGAATCCAAACTTCATAAATTGGAGATTTTTTCTGTGAAGCTTGGATTCAAAGGGCAACACTTGAGGTCTTAGAAGGTCACATGTGGCCTCAAGGCTGCAGTTTCCCCATCTCTGAATTTTAAACTCTTTGTAGCAGGGCTCCAATATACCTTTCCCACTATATTTCCTGAAGCATTTTTTTTTTTGCCTTTATGCATCTGTGCTCCAGTCAAACTACATCCTTAACTTTCCCCTGATCTAATCCTTCCCTTTCTCAGCTTTTCAGGAACTTGGTCTAATATCTTTATAATTCTTCACCTATTTAAATCCCCCTATTTTTTTAATTTAAGGTTTTGCTCAGATGCTATGTACTTCATAAACTATTCTTGATTGAATCAACTAAAAGTAATTTATCTAGATGGTGGAGTAGAAGGACAAACCTGTGGAAGATCACCCACATAACCCATGAAATACCTGAAAAAATTAATCTAAACAAATTCTAGAGCAGCTGAAGCCCGAAACAACAGAGTGAAAGATATTTGCAGCCCAAGGCAATATGAAAGGAAGACAGGAAAGGTCTATCACACTGGGCTCAGAGCAGAGAATAGAACAGTATTGGTGTGTGGCACAGCAGGGACAGGACTGGATCAGGCCTCAGAGCATGGAATCACTGGCAGCAGCTGCTGTGGTTCCAAGATTATTCAATGCACAAACAACAAAGGCAAATTCAAAGGTCAGTGAGAAAGTTCTTTCATCAGAGGGAGAAGGGGAAATGATCTAGTCCCACCAGCAGCAGCCACAGCAGTGCTAGCATCCATTTTTGGAGTCCTCAATTTAACAACAGTGGGGGAAATGAGCAGCTAATCTAGGTTCCAGCCCTGAATGGTAGCCTTGGAGTGAGGAGGTGTGCTGACTGGTGTGGTGGAGCTGGAGACAGTTGTGGAGAAGGAATTCTACTCATAGTTCCAGGTCAGTAAAGCATGTAGCTCTTCCCAGACCAGAGTGTAGTCCAGGAAAGGAGTAAACTCCTCTCCCTTGATTGTGCCACTTTGGATGAACTGAGAACTTACAGGTCCCCAGAGTATACCCTCCTCTTGACAAAGGACCCAAAAGTCAAGTAACTCTATGGGAAAATGTCCAAATGAGGGGGAAAAAAATAAGATTATAGAAGGTTGCTTTCTTGGTGAACAGGTATTTTCTTCCATCCTTTCAGATGAGGAAGAACAAAGCATACCATGACAGGGAGACCTAAAAGTAAAACTTCTGCATCCAAAACCTGCCAAATAAATATACAATGATTTCAGGTCATGGAAGAGCTCAAATAAGATTTTGAAAATCAAGTAAGAGAGGTGAAGGAAAAATTGGGAAGAGAAAAGAGAGTGATGAAAGAAAATCTTGAAAAGCAAGTCAACAGTTTGCTGAAGGAGACCTAAAAAAATGTTGGAGAAAATAACATCTTCAACAATTGGCTGTCAATTGGCAAAAGAGGTCCAAAAAAGGCAATGAGGAGAAGAATGCTTTAAAAAGCAGAATAAATTAAATGGAAAAGGAGGTTCAAAACTCACTCAAGAATATAGTTCTTTAAAAATTAGAACGGAGTAAATGGAGCCTAATGACTTTATGAGAAACCAAGAAATTACAAAACAAAACCAAAAAATAGAAGACAATGTGTTAATAACTCATTGGAAAAACAAATGACCTGGGTAATAGATCCAGGAGAGACAATTTAAAAACAATGGGACAACCTGAAAAGTAGGATTAAAAAAGGAGCTTAGACATCATCTTTCATGAAATTATCAGGGAAAACTGCCCTGATATTCTAGAACCAGAAGGTAAAATAAATATTGAAAGAATCCAACAATCAAACCCTGAAAGGGATTTGAAAAGAAAAGCTCCTAGGAATATTGTAGCCAAATTCTGGTGTTCCCAGGTCAAGGAGAAAATATTGCAAGCTTCCAGAAAGAAACAATTCAAGCATTGTGGAAACACAATCAGGATAACACAAGATCTAGCAGCTTCTATATTAAAGGACTGAAGGACTTGGAATACGATATTCCAGAAGTCAAAGGAACTAGGACTAGAACCAAGAATCACCTACCCAGCAAGACTGAGTATAAAACTTCAGGGGAAAAATGATCATTCAATGAAACAGAGAACTTTCAAGTATTCTTGATGAAAAGTTCAGAGCCGAATAGAAAATTTGACTCTCAAACACAAGAATCAAGAGAAGCATAAAAAGATAAACAAGAAAGAGAAAGCATAAGGGACTTACTAAAGTTGAAGTGTTTACATTTCTACATGGAAAGATAATATTTGCATTTCTTGAAACTTTTCTCAATATTTGAGTAATTAGAAGGATTGCCCACTAACATAGAGAGAAAGAGAGCACAGGGTGAGTTGAATAGGAAGGAATGATATCTTAAAAAAATATAATTAAGGAGTGAGAAAGGAATATATTGGGAGGAGACAGGGGAAAATGGATAGGGGAAATTATGCCTCATAAAAGAGGCAAGAAAAAGTTTTTTTTAATGGATGGGAAAAGTTGGGAGGTGGGAGGTAAAAAGTGAAACTTACTCTCATCACATTTGGCTTAAGGAAGGACTAACATGCACACTCAGTTCAGTGTGAAAATCTATCTTACATTTCATTAACATAGAGGAGAAGGGGAGAAGTGTGGTGGAAGGATGATAGAAGGGATGGCAAATGGGAGGACAGAGTAATTAGAAGTAAACACTTTTGGGTAGGAACAAGGTCAAAAGAGAGAATAGAATAAATGGATGCAGGATAGAATGGAGGGAAATATAGTTAGTCTTTCACAACATGACTATTATGGAAGTCTTTTTCAAAACTACACATTTATTCCTGATATTGAATTGCTTGTCTTCACAGTTGGAATGGGTGAGGAGGGAGGGAGAGAGAAATGTGTGAACTCAAAGTTTTAGGAAGGAAGGGTGAGAATTGTTTTTGAATGCAACTAGGAAATAGGAAATATAGGTAATGGGGTATAGAAATTTATGATAAAGGAAGGAAGGCATGTGATAGAACGGAGGGCAGATTGGGGGAAGGGGTAATGAGAATGCATGGCATTTTGGGGTGGGGAAAGGGAGAGATGGGGAGAAAATTTGTAACAAAATTTTGTGGAAATAAATGTTGAAAACTAAAAATAAATGAACATAAAAAATAAAAGTAATATGCCCTTTTTGATAAACAATATTTTTATTTATATACCTATTTTATTTATTTTACTATATTTTAAGGTCAGGAAAAGTCAAAATATTTTAGGTTAGTATCTTTAGTACTTTCCACATAGTAAGCATTTAATACAGGTTCTACTGAATTAAGTATGTAGAGTTACTTTTATTTGCCTAATTTGAAGTTATTTTGTTTTATTAAATGTATAGATATGTGTATATACATATAACATATAAAAGGCAAATAGAAGTAACTATACATTTAATTTATTATTCACATTTAATATATGGGATGCTGAAATATTTAAGCAAACAATCAAAATAATTGGTGGACAGACAATGAATAAGTATCATAAGTCTTTAATACAAAAATATGAGCTATGGTTTCATGACATTCTATAATCTTTCTAGCTTTTCCAGAGGAAAATTACAAAAGAGGACATGGAAAAAAATTTTTAATTTAAAAAGTCTTCCATGGAGGTCCTAATTCCATCCCTCATAACATGTCTCTAAACTTGGGTTCCTAAAGGCTGTGCTGACAGACCACAAAATAAAATGGATTCTATCTTGATACAGAGTTTTTGGAACATTGTACTTGCTATTTCACTAACAAGCTGGTTAATTTTGGATAAACTCATTTTTGACATGTTGGTCACTATGTGACAAATGTTTTGTCATGGAAATTAATGAAACCAAGAAAATTACAAAATATACATATGCTATGTATATGTAGATATGTGTGTATATATATGCATACACATATACATATACTCATATATATACATATACACATATATGTTACATATGCATACATATATGATATACATAATACATTTTTTCACATAGTTTTTCACCATAGGTATTCATTTAGCTTGGTGCTCATTAAATGTGAGATCTTTTTTCCAGTGACAAATGATTTTTGAAAAAAATTAAAAATAATGAAATAAATATTCTTGGTGAAACATGAAACAAGAATAAGTAAATAAAATATGTTTGAAAGGAAGAATAGTCAAAATTTCTAGGAGATGAAAGTAAAAGACGTGGTGAATTTCCTTTCTGCAACCCCTCCAAATAGCAGAAAATGTCATTTGATTGGAAATTTGGTCATTTTGCATTACAGGGCTTATAATGAGCATAAGCAGAAATACCACTACAAAAAATACAACTTATATAAGAATATACATTGTATAGTACAAATATATATATTTTAATTCTATTAAATATTTCACAATAGCCTCCACATTAGATAAACATATGTCATCAAAACTGTTGACTTTATCATGATGGTGGACATTGTGAAAAATGGAAAATTATGCAGAAAATGGTTTAAGATTAAGGAAGAAAAGAATTCAAGGGTTTGGAGACTATTCAGAACCCCGTATATCATGAATACTTTCAAGAAGAAAATCAGGGGCAGAATAAAGCTGGCAGAGAGAAGTCAGGACTTTGCTTGATTTCACCCCATTTTCTCTCAAAAACAATGTAAAATGAAGCCTCTAAATGGATTCTAGAGTGACAGAAATCACAAAAAGAGTGAAACAATTTTACACCTTAGGATAATATAGAAGGACTTCAGGAAAGGTCTGTCTTACTTGGGTAAAAGCGGAACACAGCCTACTGCTTTTGGCTACAGCTCAGATCAGCTATTGAGTCCTTGTCATCCTGGCTCACTGGACCATCAGTGAGGCCTCTAGCCCCAAAGAAGAAGGCAAATTGCAAGCCCCAGAACTCTGACAAACAGTCATAACTAAACTAGGGTATCTCAGTATAGTAGGAAAGCCACGAACACCTGAGGTCCTGGAGCAGAAAGCTAGTTACCAGATGGAACCCTGCTCCCCAGTGTAAGAAACTTAGGACAGTGCTCCCTGTGCCCCAAAAGCAGAGATCAAATTTAAAAGTCACAAAAATTTCTCAAAAATGAGTAAGAAACAGAAGAGAACCCTGACCGTAGAAAGCTACTATGTCAACAGGGAATGTCAAAACATAAAAGTGGACAACAACATCATACTGCTTACTTGTGAAGCCTGGAAGGGGAAAATGAATAGATCTAAAGGCCAAAAAGTCCTTTTGGAAGAGCTAAAAAAAGATTTTTAAAATCAACTAGGAGAGGTAGAAGAAAATTTGGGGGAAGAAATGAGAGTAATACAGGAGAATTATGAGAAAAAAGAGTTAACAGCTTGGGAAAGTAAGCAAAAAAAATGACTGAAGAAAACAACTCCTTAAAAAGTAGAACTGGCCAAATGGAAAAGATGGTACAAAAGCTAATTGAAGAAAATAACTCTTTAAAAATTAGACTTGGGCAAGTGGAATGTAATGACTCTATGAGACTGTGATAGCAATCAAAACAAGATCTTTTGCTGTTTTTGTTTTAGTATAATCAAGTGTCTTTTATTGAATCTTGCCTTTAACAATCAAGAGTCTTTACAAGGAGTAAAGTACAGAAACAAGAGTTTCTTTAACTAGAAACAGTGTATGCATTTGCATTGTTAATTATTTAATATGAGTAAAGTTCTTTTACACCCACTGATGGGCCTTCCCATTGTGGGAAGCTTATGATTAGAGGAATTGTTTTGTAGGAGGGTCCCAAGTATCTTTTTTTTTAATTGAGGCACTGGATCAAAGGATTGTGATGCTCTCTGTCTCTAAAAAAAGATATAAATACTCTGACGGCATCGTTTTATTTTAGGGCTTACTTTTTGTAATAAGGTTTGAGTGCTAGATGAGAAGCCTGGGAAGCTGCTAAAGAAGTTCCCCAGTTTTGAGAAACTCAGATATCATGCTTCCCTCTCTGGTAATTATGGCCAGTAAGCTGTGTGTCTGTTGAATTATGGTCATATACAGGAAGCCATGTCTTTTGATTACTTTGGAGTTCAGGGTGTTGACTCCCCTCAACTAGGTAAATGATATATGTGCTTGACTAAAGTATTGATACAGGAGCTTGATTAAAGTGATTGTTAACCCCTTGAAACTACCCCCAAAGGTCAATCAAACTGTGCATAATCTTTGATCAAAGAATATTACTTCCTGGTCTAGCCTTCCCTCAATCAAGACAAAGTCAAGTGCAAGTCATGTCATTATTTCTCTGATGGCATGGTCTTCTTCAGCAATGAAGAACAAACACACAAAAAAAATTACTTTTTGATCTATAATCTAATGGGACCTTAAAAATGGAAAAGGACCCACATGTACAAAAATATTTAGAGTAGCTCTCTTTGTGGTGACAAAGAACTGGAAATTGAGAAGATGCTCATCAGTTGAGGAATGACTGAACAAGTGTGGTATATGAACGTAATGGAATACTCTTGTGCTGTAAGAAACGATGAGCAGGCACATTTCAGGAAAACCTAGGAAGATTTACATGAACTGATGCTGAGTAAAGTGAGCAGAACCAGGAGAACCTTGTACGTAATAACAGGAACATTGTGTGATGATAAGTAGGATAGACTTAGCTCTTATCAGCAATACAATAATCTGACAATTCCAAAAGGCTCATGGTGGAAAATGCTCACCAAATCCAGAGAAAGAAATATGAAATGTGAATGCGGAGTGAAGAATATTATTTTCATTTTTTTTCTTTCTTGTGGTTTTTCCCTTTTCAGCTGAATCTTCTTCATAACATGACTAATGTGAAAATATGGATAAAAAGGTGGTACATATATAGTCTATATCAGATTGCTTGCTGTCTTGAGGTGGGAAGAAGGAAGGAAGAGAAGGAGAAAACTTTGGAACACAAAATCTTACAAAATGAATGCTGAAAACTATCTTTACATGTAACCTATTAAAGGAAGTGAAAATTCTTTCCTTAACCTCCTAATCCTGTTTCTCTCACATCTAATCCATTCCTAAATTCTGTCAATTCTTCCTCAAGAACATCTTTTGAATTCATCTTCTTCATTCTCCTTACACTGTCTTTGGTCCATGTGAACCAGTCCTTCATCATTGTGTTTCAAATGGTCGAAAAAAATGCACATCAGTTTCCATCCTCTTCCATTTTAAATCCATTCTTTACATTTTAGGTGTCAAACATATGGCCCACTGGTTGCAATGTGGCCCACAATGTTTTCATTTTCAGCCTGGAACCAGATTAAAATGTAACTTAGAAATAGCTAATAATAAATTAAATACAATAAAGCATAAATAATATTAATATGTATTTTTAACCCAATATGCAAGTCACAGGGATCCTTATCAATAGTTGAGTGGTCCCATTTCTATTTGAGTTTGATACCACCGCTTTACATAGTTGTCAAGTTTATCTTCTGAATGTACCTTTCATCACTCTGCTCAAAAATAAAGGAATAAATAGCAGGAGCCACAATAACAACGATAGAGTTTATAGAGAACTTTCTCCTAACCATGACACCTTGTGGCCTATAATACTGGACAATCCTCTAGTAGCTCTCTTGATATTAGAAAAATGTGAATTCTGTAACCTGGTATTTCTCCAGGTTGACTTCAACCCACCTTTTCCACTTTATTTCATGCTGCTTTATTTCCTGCTATTTTAGCAAAATTCAGTTACTAGTTCTTTCCTCTGTCTGATCATTCACTTCTTTCTGTACTTTTATGCACTTTTCCAGACTCCAATTCTTGTAATGCAAGAAACATCTTTGTGAAAGTATTTGTTTTTCCAATTTATTTGCTACATTTTCTAGGTAGAAAGGAAAGAAGGAAGGAAGGAAGGAAGGAAGGAAGGAACGAAGGAACGAAGGAACGAAGGAAGGAGTGCTTCTTGAAATAGACTGAATTGTATCACATTGTTTGAACTATGTATATTCAATGCTCCCATAGTGGAAAGATCCCTGAGCCTGGATTCAGAGAACCTGGGTTTGAATGCTGACTCTACCATTTTCTTCTTTTGTGATATGGACACAGTTGTATTAACTGAGTTATTTTGTTCTCTATGAAATTAGAAACTTACCCCATATCTAAATTTTCTTCTGTTCATAGAAACTATGAGCAAAGATCTATACTGCAATACCTGTGATTTTTATTCCAAAATTTATTATCATTATTTAACTGATGTTTTCAACATTTTTATGAAAGAATTATGGGAGTTTCAGTCTTTGTTTTGTTTTTGTTCTTTTGTTTTCCCCATAACCCTCATTTTATAATATGAAGAAACTAACAAAAGAAACTTAGTTTTTTTTAAGGATATCTGTGGCTCAGTGTCAGGAAGTAAAAACCCAAATGTGGGTTTCTAAAGACTTTGTCTCTCATGTTAAAAAAAAAAAAAGCTACTTGTCTCTCCTTAAAGTAGAACTAGTTCAAAAACTTTGAAAAAAAAGACTTTAAAAATGCCTTTCACTGCTGAATTCACCATGTGTTATGTTTCTCTTCAGCAGGCAAGGGTCAAGCCAGATTCAGATGTTTCCCTGGCTGAATACTGATGAGGCAGTTGGTCTCCATCCAGCTTTGTTTTCTATGAGCTGAGCGATTTTCATGCACGTATCTTTTCTCTTTTTCCTGCTTGGTTTCCATGGAAATGCATGCCTCTCTGGAAAAAGCATAACAGCTCCTCTCATGTACAGGCAACATATGTTATTAATAGAGTCAATTGTGTGGAGGAACAAATACCAAAATGTTGGTATTGACAGGTACTAGCACAAGGAGGAACAATAGAGGGAAAGAGAGGCATGGCCCAAATGTCTCTTCACTGTATGTCCAGCTAGCCTGCAGTATATCTGATGTTCTACAAGCAAGAAAAGATCTGTTCTATGTCAAAATTAATCAAGTCATGGGGGAAATTGTGTGTTATTTTTGGACGGTAGCAGGAGGGAAATCCCACTGAAAAGAGGGAAGAATAAGAATGACATGTGCAGGATCTCCCAATAGCTTACAGCAAAGATCTCTATCAATACAAATATATTTGGGCTCATCTACAATTAAAAATCAAGGAAAGACACTTAAATGTCTTTCTTTAGATTTTTTCCAACATATCTGCCAGTAGAGATAAATAGCTACCTAAGTAGAATGATAAAATGTGAGCAAATTTCTTCTAAAATTGGAAATAATATATTTATTGTTAGGATTACTGAAGATAGAACCAAAAAAAAAAAAAGGAAAACAATGTACATTGTGTTCCACTCTTCTATGTGGGTATAAGACTCTGCCATTATGACATTTCTATGTTGGTATATAAACGATAACTTATCTAAATTTAGTAATCACAGTTATTTCCATTTCTCTAGATTAAACCTTTATACTGGGTTTATCAATTAAATTTTACAAATTTTAAATTTAATTTTAATTTTAATTCATGAAGTTTTAAGTACATGCTAAGTATGAAGCCCTGCATAGCTCAAGAGTTGCAAAGAAGAATAAAAAGAAAGATTCCTACTTTCAAAGAGGTTATAGTACAGAGCATAAGTTTGTAGTAGCAATAGGTCCATCCAAATAGCAGCCCTGAGTTTGAGTGCCCAGAGAAGTTGATCAGCATTATACGTCAGTTTCATGATGGCATGTTTACCTGGGTTCTGGATAATGGGCAAAGCTCTCATGCTTTCCCAGTCACCAAAGGAGCGAAAAAGGGCTGTGTGCTTGCTCCCATGCTTTTTAGCATGATGTTTTCAGCCATGTTGATAAATGCTTTTAGTGAAGATGAACACAGCATCAAGGTCAGCTATGAAATTGAGGGCACATTCTTCAACTTGAAAAGGCTACAAGCCAAGACCAAAGTGGAGGGAGTGTTGGTGCATGCTTTTCTGTTTGTACTCATGATTGGGCACTCAATACAGCCCCTGAAGCTGAGGTGCAACAGAGTATGGATCAATTCTCTGCTGCCTGTGCTAATTTTGGACTAACAATTAGCACTCAAAAACAAAGGTGCTCTATCAGCCAGCACCACAACATCCATATGTGAAACCATGGGTTCAGCAACTGGAAACGTTTTGAATGCTGCGGAGAAGTTCACTTACCTTGGTGGTATAATTTGCATGAATGTACACATTGATAGAGGGCAGCTAGGTGGTATAGTGGATAGAGCACCAATGCAGGAGTCAGGAGGACCTGAGTTCAAAAACTCAACTCAGATACTTGACATTCACTAGCTGTGTGACCTTGGGCAAGTCAATTAACCCCAATTGCCTCATCTTGGGTCATCTCTAGTCATTCTGATGAATATCTGGTCACTGGATTCAGATGGGTCTGGAGTGAGAAGTGAGACTGGTGACCTGCACAGCCCTCCCTCACTCAAAACAAAGTAAAGTGCAAGTCATGTCATTATTTCTCTGATGGCATGGTCTTCTTTGGCAATGAAGGACAAACACACACATTGATAATGAGGTTGACACACACATTACCAGAGCTAGTTCAGTGTTTGGGAAGCTCCAAAGGTAAATATGGGAGAGAAGAGGTATTAGACTGTACCAAACTGAAGGTCTACAAAGTCATGTGCTGTTGTTGTATGCCTGTGAAACTTAGGCAGTATACCAGCAGGAAACAGAATTACTTCCATTTGAATTATCTTAGGAAGATTCTGAAGATTGCCTGGTAGGATAAGATACCAGACCCTTGTGGTTCTTTCTAGAACTAAACTGCCACTAAATTTCCACTGCAGAGAGCATAACTCCTCAGGCTGTCCACATTGTTTGACTGCCAAATATACACTTCCCAAAAAGACTAATTTTTGAAGAGCTCACACAAGGCCCATGTAGTGGTCAGAAGAAACAATACAGAGACACTCAAGGTCTCCCTTAAAAACTTTGGAACTGATTGTTTGACATGAGAGACACTGGTACAGGACTGCCCAGCATGGCGTACCTTCATCAGATAAGGTACTGTGTTCTATGAGCAAAGCAGAACTGAACTCATTCAAAAGAAATGCAAGATGTGTGAATTTAAGGAATGGAGGTTCCCCAAATGATCTCACGGACTATTTGTGCTGTACCTGTGGTATAGTATTCTCAGCTCATGTTGGTCTGATCAGTCAAAACAAGACACACTGTAACTTTACAGAGTGTAGTCATTTTGCTCCTCTTACAGAACAAAGGACTACAACCACAAACCAGCTAAAAACATTGTAAAGCACCTACTATATGTCAGGTACTGTGCAAAGTGTTTTATAGTGATTACCTCATTGGAGATTCATAAAAACTCTGGGAGGTAGACACTGTTATCATCCTCATTTTATAGATGAAGAAATAGAGGTTAAGGGACTTGACCAGGTTCATATAGCCAATATATACATACATACATACATACATACATATATATACACATATACATAAGTACAGAAGGCCAGCACTCTTACCTACTATTCTACCTAGCCACCCCATAAGCACAAATAATAGGGATACAAATTAGATACAGTTAGGTAGACTGTAGAAATTGTAGCAAAGGAAAGAAAAAATTGGACTAAACACAGAGAGTCTGCTAACACCTGCAAGATATCTAAAAGAGGAGAAGATAACAAAGAACTGGTAAAAACTGTGAACATTATCATCAAAAAGGTGGTATGGTAAAAAGAAATTACTCTTTCTACGTATTTACCCAATTTTATAAAAAAGATCTATACTTGCATTGAAGCTATCCTTGAAAGTATGAAAGGAAAACAAGCAGGTTTTCTGACCAAGAGTTTCCATCAAATCACAAAGTTGAACAGAAAACAAGATGATAATTGACTTAGTTTTGTTTAATATTAAAAAAAGAATTGGATTCCATAGAGCAAAATATCACCTTGAAATTTTCAACAGTATCCTTCATTTGTGTGTCAAAGTCGTACCATATTCTGAGAAATGTATAATACATTTTTCCAAAGACCCTCAGAAGACTACTATCAAGAAAGGATTAAAGGGGAAGATATATGTGTAGTGACAATGTGATATTTACAGTGCCATTTATATCCCGGAGCAATTCTGAATCATGAAATACCAGAGACTCTCCACAAGGAAGATAGAACCAAAATCTTTATTCAGATACCAGAAAGAAAAATATATACATAATAACAATATAGAAGACAATATCATCCCCAAGTCTTCCCCCTGCTAAGCTTCCCACAAACCAGCTCCATTAAACAAATCACAAGCAGGCCCCCTTAAACAAAATTACAATCTCTCACTCACATTAGCCAGCTGCCTACTTGCTTGCATCCTTCCCAGCTCTGACTAGAATATAACCAATTTCCTCTCAGCTGTGCTGTAGCTCTGCCTCTTTCTGTTCCACCCATTCAGCAAACTTCTCCCACCATAGGCTCCATGTGACTCAAGAAGGTCACATGTGCCCATTAATGAATGGGAAAGATCTTCCCATTTAAATTACCGTTAAAATATGTTCACCAGGTATTTGCCACCATTGTGGGATATATCCTATGCAAGGACATGGGACAAGTAGAAGAAGGATTCCTTGTAGATGGCGATGCATCAAAATTCTGAGTATTATGGAGCTTCCAATATGAAATTCACCATCATTTCACAGACTTTGACTTAATTGAACAATGTTAAGAAAAAAAAAGAGATGTCCAGTTGGAATCTTAGCATCTGGACACTGGAACTTTCTAGGTTGCTTGTGGAACACTTGAATACTTTTAACCATGCTAACTTTTGCCCTGAAACAAAGGACTGTTTCCTACTATCTTCCCTTAATGACTGCAAGTGATGGAATATTGTAGCCTTTGATGAATTCAAGTTAAGAATCATACAAAAGGCAAAGGAAAGTCATATTGCAAATATGAATAGGAGACAAGATATTATCAAAATGGAATTGAAGGAGAGAAGAATCAGGCAGATATGTAATAGGAAATGAAGTTGGGACAGTAAAGTAAGTGAAAATTAAGAATAAGGGAAGACATCCACACAATGTCAGGAGAACTAGAAGAAGACTTTCAACATTTTAGGTAGACCTTGTATGAAGGATTTAAAGGAAACCTTGGGAAAAGAGTTGCTCAAAAAAGAATAAGAAGCTATGGATGGGGAACATTTTTCATTGTTGCAAGGAATGTTCATATGAGTGTACTTACAGATCCATTAAGGTATGGAAATGATATGCAAAGGACATATCTAAATAAGATAATATGAAGTACAGTAGAAAAATGTATTGACTCCAAAATCTCAGGACAAAGGAATAGGTGTTTTCTTTCAGATGTTTATTAAAATAATGAAAACATATTAATAACTGGCTTTTATGTGCAAGATACATATGGTGGTCATAAAAATGGAACACATTCAATTTTATTCAACAAATCTTCAGGAAGTTTCTATTACATGTATGGGATAAAATTAATTCTTATGTAAATGAATGTAAAGATGAAAACTAAATATTCTCTGTTTTCAAGAAACTTTAATAATATTAGGAGGAATGTGAATTCTTGTCCTCAAGTTGTTTATAGAATGCATAAAAAGATATAAAAAATTCAAGGGCAGGTATACTGATTGTTAAATAAACACAACAGACATTTCATGCCATTATACTTTCCCTTTACTTCAGTGGACAGAAAGCAGCAAAATTTTGATCAACTGGCATACATATCCCTCAGCATTATTAGACATATTTAAAACTTTTGTATATTATTTTATATGAATAGGTACACTTAATCAAAAACAGCAAAGGAGAGATAAACAGAAAATAAAATCTCAAGGACTAATACCTAGAATACATATAAATACATACATATAAATAAACATTCTAGTGCATTCTTTTACTTTTAAAGTAGTGTGCATTTAATGACAAAGTTATGAAAGTGACAATAGAAATGAAAGGTATTTAGATATCACAGTGGGTAGAGTGCTGGGAGTGAAGTCAGTAAGAATCATCCTCCTGAGTTCAAATCTGGCCTCAGACACCTACCAGTTGTGTGACCTTGGACAAGTCATTGAATCCTGTTTGATTCAGTTCCTCATCTGTAAAATGAGCTGGAGAAGAAACAGTAAACCACTCCAGTATCTTTGCAAAGAAAATCCCAAATGGGATCACATAGTCAGATGCAACTGAACAACAAGAACACACACAAAAAAAAGGTGTTTAGAATACATTTGGTTCAAAGTTAGTCATGAATTGAAATATTTCTCAAAGATAAATTTAGTTGTTTGAGGTACAAACTTCAATGGGAAATTCAGGTCAAAGAATGATATAAAAGAATTAGACTACAGTCTATCATAAGAAGAAATAAATATGTAAAGTTCAAAGAGGCTTTCCTGAGTCATTTTTACTTTTTATTGCTGGAAGAAATGGGTGACTTTACTCCTGGGAAGAGAGATTTCATTCCATTCTTTATGTTTCTGGAAGAGTAAGGAAGAAGACAAAATTTAGATCAATTTCAAAAATGGATGATGGATCCTAGCAGAGAGATGATGGCCTCAAGGTGCAGAACGAAAAAAAATATTTTTGGACATAGCCCATACAGGAATTTATTTCGCTCAGCTAAGCATACTTATTAGAAAGGTAGTTTTTTAAACTTTTTTTTTAATGATGGCTAGGATTTACGAGAAATAAAATAGATTATAGTTTAAAAAAAGCAATTTTAAGACAATATGTCACAGAAACTGGAGTTGAAAACAAAATAGCAATGGTGAATAAAATGATATTTGGAAGGCCATACTGAGATGTCATATGTACAAAAACCATCTGCTAGCCACATGACACAAATTTACTAGAGTTAGGGCAGGAGTATATATTGGAATTTTTCCAATTTCCCTGAAGGAAAGCCAAAATCCAATGACAATTTTTACTATAATAGTTCCTAATTTGTACCTTATGTTTAATGTTTACTGATAGCTTTATAACAAGACATATAGCATAAGAAATTATCATAACTGCTGAATAAGGTATTTTGATAGGAGAACAGATAAAGCTAAATAGGATCTAGGGAACTGTTACAAATAGGGTTGTCAAGATAAAAACTACATTAATAAAGTTATTGATGGAAAAAAAGCAGATCTTGTATACTCTACACTATTCATATATTAGTAGTATGCTACTCATTAGTTCAGTATTTTTATTGATGTTTTTCTAAGTTACCTAGATAAAATAACAATTATAGCTTACATACATACATACATATATATATATATATGTGAAATTACAGAATTTGTTCATATCTATTAGCTTATTCTATTCTTCCAATAATTTCTTAAGGAATAATACAGACATTATTACCCCCATTTACAGATGAGAAAAAGAAATCTCAGAAAGTTTGACTTCACTAAGTACAATAAGTTTAAAAATATAGAACAAGAAACTACATCATAGTTCATCAAATTCAGTCCATTTATTTAACAGTTGAGAAAATGAGATCCAAGAAAGATAAGTGAACTGACAAAGATCCTTTTTGAACCTGAGCTAGTGGCTTTCTTTTCGTACATAAAGCCTTTCGTAACTTTTCTTAATTCCCACTATTAAGTGTTCATTTGTCCTGCATCTGACTTTTTACATATATATATATGTATGTATATATTTGTTTGTTATCTCCCTCATTACACTACAAATTATTTGATGGCTAGGACTATCTTCTGCCTCTTTTTGTATTTCTGGTACTTAACACAATGCCTGGTACATGTTATGTGTTTGATAAATGATCACTGATTGATTTATATGCAAGATTTAGGACTTAAATGCAGGTTTTATGACTTGAATTCAATATTCTTTCTATAATATGAAATGCTAGGAAATGCATTTTCCACAAATTAATAAAAAATAAATAGCTAATATCTTTATCAGTTACTGATATATTAAACAAAACCTCAAAATGCCAGCTCTGAGGGTGGATGGTTTGGGACCAACTATATAATAGCAAGCACCCTGATGTACTCAGGATGACCTGTTGGCACAGGTTCTTGGATCTGCTTTTTTAAAAGGAAAGCAACTTTTGAGGGATCAACAATCTTCTTTAATCAAATATACCAATAGAGAAAAATACAAGCAGAGAAATAAAGACGGGGCTTCAAGCTATCTGACCATAAGCAACACATGCATGACAGATTAATAGGCAGATCTAACTATCTGATCATCACATACATATAATAGCTACTAGAGAGAGAAGCACTACTATCTGGGTTTTCATAGCTGGGGAACTCCTTAACGGCTACCCAGAGATTCATCTGATACACAAACCTTCTTACAAAGAGTAAGCCCCCAAAGCAAGACTTCACCTCACCTCAGAGTATATATACATTTTTTAGAGCTGAAGAGCATCACAACCCTAGTGACCCAATGCCTTGTTAGAAATCACAAATGCTGTGGGCCATCCTACAAAACAAGCCTCTCCTAATTAAGCAACTTTCATTAAAATTTCAGATCAATTAATTAGTTCTTTGATGTAAGGAAGCATTTTTTTTCCCTTTATGCCTCCAGAAAGCAGAGCAACACCTCACGTAGTACTTCTTAAAAATTACTTGCTGAGGGGGCAGAGCCAAGATGGCAGAGTAGAAAGACTCACATTTGCTAGCTCTGAACCCACAGCCCATGGATTTCCTGTAAAAAGAACTCCTGACAAATTCTGGAACAGTGGAAGCCACGCAGAAACACAGTGAAGAAGATTTCGGTTGCAGAGAGCCCTGAAAAACCGACCCCAGGGGTCCACTGTGTCCCAGACGGGAGTGGAGCCCTCCCCTCCCCCTGCCCTGGCCACACCGCACTGAGAGGAGCGAGCAGACCCAAGCAGGCTTCAGGGAACATAATCTCCAGCGGCCGCGAAGGTCCCTCTACCCACAGACGCACAGGTCAGTGAGAGAGACGGGCTGAGAGGGGAGCGGGGGATCTCCGGGACTCAGGCCCCCTTGGGAGGCAGCCGCTGCTGTAGAGGCAGAGGCAGCTGAGGCCAGAGGCTCCCAGAGCAGGCAGAAGCTCGACAGCAGCTCCATTACAAAAGGTCTCTGCATAAACCACCTGAGGGAACTGAGCCTGAGAGGCAGCACTGCCCCCACCTGAGCACTAGCAGATAAGCTCCCATTGAAGGGCAGTCAGGCCTGCCGCCAAAAGCCCTGAGGCTGGGGAGCAGCATTTGAATCTCAGACCCCAAGCACTAGCTGGGTGGATCTAGGGTGGACAGGACTCTCAGAAGTCAAGAAACTGGCTGGGAAAATGCCCAGAAAAGGGAAAAAAATACTAAGACCATAGATGGTTATTTTCTTGAGAAGATGATTCCGCGATTCCTCTCTGACGACAAAGAGATCTGTTTACCATCAGGTAAAGACATAGGAGTCAAAGCCTCTGTATCTCAAATATCTGAAATAGATACCCCATGGGCTCAGGC
>CM053769.1:629245737-629267450 GCA_028658325.1 Potorous gilbertii | reverse complement strand
CCAGTGTCTCCAATGTCACACAATCAATTCCAAAGTTATTGAGAAAGACCTTGTGAGTGTCCTTGTAGGCTTCTTATGACCACCATGTAATTGCTTGCCCTGTGTGAGTTCTCCATAAAATAGTCTTTTTGGCAAGCGTATGTTTTGTATTTGAACAATGTGGACAGCCCATTGGAGTTGCACTGTCTGAAGCAGAGTTTGAATGCTTGGCAGTTTAGTTCAAGTAACAACCTCAATGTCTGGTATCTTACCAGGTGATCACTTCAAAGTGATTCGCTTTCCTGACATGGTGCTGGTATACTGTCCAGGTTTCACAAGAACAATGAGGGTGAGCATGATGGCTTTGTAAACCTTCAATCTGATAGTTGGTCTACTACCTCTTCTCTCCTATACTTTTCTTTGGATCCTTCCAAACACTGAGCTAGCTCTGGTAATGTGTGCATCAACCTCGTTATCAATGTGTACATCCCTGGAAAGTACATTAATAAGGAAAGTGTACTTATCCACAGCATTCAAAACTTCTCCATTTGCTGTAAACCAATGGTTCAAAATATAGATGGTGTGGTGGTAGCTGATGGATTGCTTGTGCTTTCTTGGTGTTAATTGTTAGCCCCAAATTAGCACAGGCAGCAGAGAATTGATCCATACTTTGTTGCCTCTCAGTTTCAAAGGCTGCACTGAGTGCATAATCATCTGCAAACAGAAAATATATACGATATAGTTAAATAAATGATTGTGTAGGAGAGAGGGCTTCATGAAAGATTTCATGTAAAATATGATGCATGAATTGAATCTTAAAGGATGAGAGAGACTATGAAGAGGAGGTAAGAAGAAAATGTAGTCTAAGTATGTGTACAATCAGTGACATGGAGACAGGAGAAAGAGCACCATGTTTGAGGAACAGAAAGGCTGATGTGTCCAGATTGCAGAGTATAGGGGTTGGGGGTTAATGTCCCAATAGATTGGAAAGATAGGTTGGAGACAGGTTATTTAGGTTATTTAAAGGTTAAAAAAATTTTTTTTTATTCAGTACTGGAAGAAATAGGAAAAATCTGGACTGTACTGAGGAGTCACATGGTTTGTTCTGTTCTTAGCATATAGGATGGACGAGAGTGACGAGTCTTAAATTACAGAGACCAGTTTATGGTAATAATCTGGGCAAAAAAGGGATCAAGACTTGAACTCACATGATAGCTGCGTGAGAGAACAGAAAGGGTTGGGGGAAATAAATATTGTGAAGGTAGAAAAAAATTAGATCTGGTAATATTGGATGTGGGTCTGGAAAGAATAAAGAGTGGAAGATGATGTCGAAATTGTGAACCATAGAGACTGGAAGGATGGCGCTGCCTTCAGCCAGAATAGAGAAGCCTGGGAGTAGGGAGAACTTGGACAGAAAGATGAAAAGGTCAGGTTTGACCAAGTTTAAGGTGTCTCTTAGACATGCAGTTTATAATGTCAAATAATCAATCAGTGGTGTAAGCTCAAGGTCAGGGGAGAGACTGGTACTACATATACATAGTTTCCCCAAATTAATAGCTTAAAAGTGTATGAAGATTTTTAGAACTTTCTGGAGAGCATTTTACTGTTCAGGTCAATAGCCATTGAACCATCCTGTTCTCTACATTTAAGTAAATTTTATTTTTCAACTGTTTTACTCTGTTGTAAAAGCAAGAGGAATATGTTGTTATGGAATTGTCTTGATGAACTCTCATGGATGGTGCTTATTTGTCCCATACTTAAAATTAGAGAAGTCCCTACTCTGAAGGAAATCATTCAACCTACTTAAAGAAATAAGATATACTTAATATACTATGGAAGGGTATAAGGGTGTGGAACAACAAGGGCCATATGACATAAAAGGAGAAAAATAACTGTGTGTTGGTTTGGTCTAGAAAGAGGATGGAATTCCACTTGGGCTCTGGAGATTTTGTAGACTTTCAAAAGGCAGCATGATTCAGTAGAAAGCATGTCAGATTTGGAGCCAGAGGACTTGGGTTTCAGGTGAGCTTTACCATTTCTTTTCCTTTTGTGACCTTAAGTCAATTTATCATTCTACACCTCTGTTTCCCCATCTGTAAAATGAAAGAGTTGGAAGAGATGATGTCTAGCATACCTTTAAATCTAGGTTCCAAGAATTGGAGAGCTGGGAGGAATCTTAGAGATCCGAGTCTAACCCCTCATCTTAACTATGAGGAAACTAACACTTGGAGAAGTTAAGAGATATGTTAAAGGTCACATAGGTTGCATAAGTAAAAGAATCAGAATCTAAATTCAGTGTTCATAGGTGAATAATATATTTATTTTTGGAGGTGTGTGTATGTTTGGTGGGATTGGAAGAGTGTCTAATAAATCTGAATTTTCTCCAAACTACTGATTTATTTGTTATTGCCCTTGGCTCCCAGCAGCCCACTCTCATTCTTTTGGGCCAATAACCTTTGGGTCATTTGTGTTTGTTCATTATCTTCTTGAATTCCTTCATTCATTTCATTATTGTCTAAGGACCACTGTTTGTGTTCATTGTGAATGAGAATGGATACCATGCTGTGTTTAGCTTATAGGCAAGAAGTATCTATCCCCTGTCACCTAAGTCCACAGGGGCAGCTTTGACTTATTCAAGTGACAATTTCTGTTAAGAGAGTTGGCAAAAATAACTCCTATTTATTTGTTGATGGAAAACCTAGACTCCCTGGAGCCTAAGGTAAGGACAACATTGTTTCTCAGGAATCTACCTGTGAAATGACTTGGGTTGGTAATGGAATGAACAGGTGACAAGGAGAATTGGATTCCCAGTAGAAATATAAGATCAGGTACATTGGCTGAGGAATAAAAATACTGCTTTATGTGTCTGGCAAACAATTTTGGGCAGCAAGAGCCAGCTACCCATGGAAACAGTGTATTTATTACCTTATCTCTTTCCTATTTTCTCTGTAGAGTTGGGGAAAGTCAGTTTGGTTGTAATGTACTTCCTTAACAATCTGACACCAAATTTTGTGTCCTAAAAAATGTAAGTTAATCATTGTTATTGTTTCTTCAGACATATCCTGCTTGTATTTTTCTTCTTTCTTTTCAGTTTGGAAGCATTTTACTCCTAGCTTTCAAAAAAGCAAAACCAAAAACATACCAGAAACTCAAAACGTTCAATTTGGAATATTCATTAATTGGCAATAATGTACTAATTATATAATGCTTACAAGTTCCCAAACTGTTAAAATAATATTTATATTTCCTACAAAACATTTTTTTAATCTTATTAGTAGACCATGATTTAATCAAATGGCATTTATGGTGATCCTTTGCATACAGAAGTGGAAGCTGAGAATGTCGGTGCCATTTGATGTGATGATACGTAAAACCATGTGAAGAACGTTTTTCTATTGAGAATTGATATGTACTCACATTAGAAAACCATGAAGAGTTATGCAAGGGTAAAAGATAAGCTTAATTAATTTCCTGTTCTTCATCTTGCATTATCCTGTGGGCTATAAAATGGTCAGTACCATAATCACCTCACATTTAAGGTGGCATAGTAGATAGAACACTGGACATGAAGTCAGAAAATTTTGTGGGTTTATGTTTTTTATTTTGAGTTGTGTTGATTGAAGCCTATGTCCTGCAACTGAGGAGGCTGAGGCTGGTGGATGAGGTGAGGGTAGTAATTCTGAGCTGCAGTAGGGCTACAGTTTCTCAGGTATCTGTACTATGGTTGGCACCAATATGGTGAGCCTATGGGAGCGGGGGCTACCAGACTGTGCCGAAGGAGGGGCAAACCAGCCCAGGGAAGAAAAAATGGAGTAGATTAAAGTTTCCATGCTTATCAATACTGGGATTAGGCTTGTGAGTAGCTGCTCCTTTTACAGCCTGTGCAAGAGGAGACCCCAGTTTGAAAAGACCTGGTTTCAAATCTTGACTTTAGTAATTTCTATGTGTATATGCCTCTGTGTGTGTATGTGTGTGGGTGGGTGTGCATGTGCAAAGCACTGTGATAAGTACTGGGGATATAAATAGAAAAGATAGTCCCTGCTTTCAAGGAGATCAGAATCTAATGGGGCAGATAACACATGGAAGGTTTCAGCTGCAAGTCAGATAGGAAAATCCTAGGATCCTTAGAGTGTGGCAGCAAAGCCAATATTAGTACCTCATCTTTAATGATATTTTCACTGATGACATGATGTAAAATTTCTGAAGATGAATCATTTGACAGAGACTTTGGGGACAAGAACTTTCTTCTATGGTTCTTCAGCAGATTTAGCACCTGCAGGAGCAGTTTTCAGATTAAAAATACACAGGGTCAGCTTTCCAGGATGATGTTTGAAGGCATGGGGCTGAAAGCATTGCTCTTGTACAAGGTTCTTGGGTTCAGGGTCCTGGGCTGTCTCCTGATCAGGATCAGAGGGGAGAGGTAGTGGTCTGACTTAGCAGACACATGCTGCCTCTCCTCTCTCACTCACAGGCTTCGTGGCTACTTTAGCCAGGCGGGCTTGCCTGTCCTGCGAATGGCAGCTAGTTGGCAGTTGTGAGAATGACAGACCTTCTCTCCACAGATTTCTTCCTAGGATAATGGCTCTGAATATTGGGCTAGAACAGTGATCTAGGGGATGCTGCCTATAGCATCATCCTAGAACAACATGGATGAATAGGGAGTCTGGTTCTAGGAAGGTGAGATAGAGAATCCTTTCCCCTACTTTGGAGTATATGTTGCTGTTTGACCCTCATTCTCAAAGAGGACTGTGACATCAGGGAGATGATGCCATGATTTGCAAGTGAATTGGCTTCAAGTGAGACAGGACTGTACAAAGTCATCAGTCTCACTTTCTTTTCTGAAGTCACCTGGGTCCAGTGGCAAAATAAAGATGAGGATGATTGTAGATGACCCAGGATGCAGTGGGACACCTTGGCTTTTTCAAACTGAGGTCTTTCGCAAGTCCATTTAATTTCCAGTAATGAAACTGATTTCCTCTTCAATAAAGTATTGTTAAATTCACAATTTCGATGAGCCCATATAATTAATACACTGTGTATAATGTTCTCCTGGTTCTGCTCACTTCACTCAGCATCAGTTCATATAAATCTTTCCAGGTTTTTCTGAAGTCTATTCATCACTTCTTTCTTTCTTTTTTATTTTTTCATTGATGTAGTTTATTTTTGTATGATGTACACTTATGATTAAAACATTTCTTTATTGCCCTAATACCTAAGTTGTACATATTTGTGAAGAAATACATTCATTTAGAATTGGATTCTAAATGAATGTATTTAGAATTGGAGGACTTGGGTTATAATTCTTTTTCTTTATATTTATTTATTTTTAGATTTTAATTTTCAATATTCATTTCTACAAAATTTTGAGTTGCAAATTTTCTCCCTCACAACGTCTTGCATTCTGATTACCCCTTTTTCTCCATATGCACCCCTTCTATCACACCTCTCTCTTTCCTTATCCCCATCTTCTCTCTTTTCTTGTAGGACAAGATATGGTTGCATACCCCATTAACTATATTTCTTATTTCCTGGTTGTATGCCAAAACAATTCTCAATATTTGTTCCTAAAATTTTGAGTTCCAACTTCTCTCCCTCCCTCCCTCCCATGTAGTTTTGCAAGAGACTTCCATAATAGTCATGTTGTATAAGACTAACTGTATTTGCCCCCAAGCTATCCTGCCCCCTATTTATTCTATTCTCTCTTTTGACCTTGTGCCTCCCCAAAAGTGTTTACTTCTGATTACTCCCTTCTCCAATTTGCCTTTCCTTCTATCATCCCCTTCACCACAGTTGTCCCCTTCTCCCCTACCCTTCTGTAGTGCAAGATATACTCTCAAACAAAATTCAGTGAGCATGTCATTCTCTCAAGCCAAATGTGAAGAGGGTAAGTTTCCCTTTTTCCCTCTCACATCCTCCCCTTTCTCCTCCACTAAAGAAGGTTTTTCTTGCTTCCTTGATGGGTAATAATTTACCCTATTCCATTTCTCCTTTCTCCTTCCAATGTATTCCTCTCTCACCCCTCAATTATTTTATTTTAGGTATCATCCCTTCTTATTCAACTCACCCTGTGTTCTCTCTCTCTCTCTCTCTCTCTCTCTCTCTCTCTCTCTCTCTGTATAATACTCCAAATACCCAAGTACTGAAAAAAGTTTCAAGAGTTACAAATATTATCTTTTCATGTAGGAATGTAAACAATTCAACTTTAGAAAGTCCTTTATGTTTTCTTTCCTGTTTACCTTTTCATGCTTCTCTTGATTCTTGTGTTTTAAAGTCAAATTTTCTATTCAGTTCTGGTCTTTTCATCATGAATGCTTGAAAGTCCTCTATATCATTGGATGACCATTTCCCCTCCCTGAAATATTATATTCAATTTTGCTGGATAGGTGATTCTTGGTTTTAATCCTAGCTCCTTTGACTTCTGGAATATCTTATTCCAAGTGCTTCCATCCCTTAATGTAGAAGCTGCTAGATCCTGAGTTATCCTGATTGTATTTCCACAATACTGGAATTGTTTTTTTCTAACTGCTTGCAATATTTTCTCCTTGACCTGGAAACTCTGGAATTTGGCTACAATATTCCTAGGAGTTTCTCTTTTTGGATCTCTTTCAGGAGGTGATTGATGGATTCTTTCAATATTTATTTTACAGTCTGGTTCTAGAATATCAGGGCAGTTTTCCTTGATAATTTAATGAAAGATGATGTCTATACTCTTTTTTTGATCATGGCTTTCAGGTAGTCCCATAATTTTAAAATTGTCTCTCCTGGATGTGTTTTCCAAGTCAGTTGTTTTTCCAATGAGATATTTCACATTATCTTCTATTTTTTTCATTCTTTTGCTTTTGTTTTGCAATTTCTTGGTTTCTCATAAAGTCATTAGGTTCCATCTGCTACCTTCTAATTTTTAAAGAACTATTTTCTTCAGTGAGCTTTTGAACCTCCTTTACCATTTGGCTCATCCTGCTCTATAAAGCATTTTCTCCTCATTGACTTTTTGGGCCTCTTTTTGAGTTAGTCTGTTTTTTGAGGCATCAATTTCTTCAGCATTTTTTTGAGCCCCCTTTAGCGATCTGTTGACTCACTTTTCATGATTTTCTTACCTCTCTCTCATTTCTCTTTCCAATTTTTCCTCCACCTCTCTTACTTGATTTTCAAAACACTTTTTGAGTTCTTCCATAGCCTGGGACCATTGCATATTTATTTTGGAGGTTTTCAATGCAGAAGACTTGACTTCCTCTGATGGTATGCTTTGTTCTTCCTCATCTGAAAGGATGGAAGAAAATACTTGTTCACCAAGAAAGTAACCTTCTATAACTTATTTTTTCTTCCTTTTTTGGGCATTTTCCCAGTCAGTTACTTGACTTTTGAGACCTTTTTTTCCCTATTATTACTAAAGCTAACATTTCTAGGACCATATTGAATAATAGTGGTGATAATGGACATTCCTAGTTCAGCCCTGATGTTATTGGAAATGTATCTAGCTTATCCCCATTATGTATATTTCTTGGTGATAGTTTTAGATAGATACTACTTATTATTTTAAGGGATTTTCCATTTATTTCTATGCTCTCCAGTATTTTCAATAGGAATGGCTGATAATCATATGGTTTCTGTTAGTTTTGTTGTTGATATGATCAATTATGTTGATAGTTTTCCCAATGTTGAACCAGCCCTATATTCCTGGTATAAATCTTACCTTATCAAAGTGTATTATTCTCATGATAAGTTGCTGTAATTCCTTTTTGCTGATACATTATTTAAAATTTTTTCATCTATATTCATTACAGAAGTTAGTTTACAATTTTCTTTCTCTGTTTTGTTCTCTTCCCAGTTTAGATGTCAGTACCATATGTTTATCATCAAAAGAATTTGGTAGACCTCTTTCTTTGCCAATTTTCCCAAATAGTCTATATAATATTGGAATTAACTGTTCTTTAAATGTTTGATAGAATTTGCTTGTAAATCCATTTGGCCCTGGAAATTTTTTTCCTAGGGAGTTCATTGATGGCTTGTTCAACTTCTTTTTCTAAGATGGGATTATTTAAGTATTTTACTTCCTCTTCCATTAATCTTGGCAATTCATATTTTTGTAAATAATCATTCATTTCACTAATATTGTCAAATTTATGGACATACAATTGGGCAAAATAACTCTTAATTATTGCTTTAATTTCTTCTTCATTGGAGGTGAGCTCACCCTTTTCATTTTTAATACTTCTTTCTTTTAATTCTTCTTTCTTTTAATAAAATTAACCAAAAGTTTATAAATTTGTTGGCTTTTTTTTATAAAACCAACTCTCAGTTTAATTCTTTAGTTTGATAGTTTTCTTAATTTCAGTTTTATTAATTTCTCCTTTAGTTTTCGGTATTTCTAATTTGGTATTTAATTAGGGATTTTTAATTTGTTCTTTTTCTAGATTTTTCAGTTGCATGCCCAATTTATTAACCTCCTTTTTCTCTATTTCACTCATGTAAATATTCAGAGGTATAAACTTGCCCTAAGAACTGCTTTTGCTGCATTCCATAAGTTTTGGTATGTTGTCTCATTACTGTCAGTCTCTTGAATGAAGTTATTGATTGTTTCTTTGATTTGTTGTTTGACCAATTCCTTCTTTAAGATTAGATTATTTAATTTCCAATTAATATTTGGTCTCTTTCCACGGTCCTTTGTTACATAGAAATTTTATTGCATCATGATTTGAAAAGAATGCATTGACTATCTCTGCCTTTCTGTACTGAATTATGAGGTTTTTATGCCTTAGTATATGATCAATTTTTGTGTATGTGCCAAGTACTGCTGAGAAAAAAGTATATTCCTTTCTATCTCCATTCACTTTTCTCCAGGGGTGTGCCATATGTATGTTTTCCAGAAGTCTCTTTAGTTCCTTAATTTCTTACTTGCTTATTTTGAGGTTAGATTTATCAAACTCAGAGAGGGGGAGGTTGAGGTCCCCCAAAACTAAAGTTTTACTGTCTATTTCTTTGTGTAATACCCTTAACTTCTTCTGTAAGAATCTGGATGCTATACCACTTGGTGCATATATATTTAGTAATGATATCACTTCTTTGTCTACAGTGCCTTTTAGCAGGATATAGTTTTCTTCCTTCTCTCTTTTGATTAGTTCTATTTTTGCTTTTGCTTTGTCTGAGATTAGAATTGCTACCCCTACTTTTTTTTTTTTACATCAGCTGAAGCATAATTTATTTTACTCTGGCCTTTTATCTTTACCCTGTGTGCATCCTCCTGTTTCAAATATATTTCTTGTAAACAACGTCTTGTAGGATTATGGTTTTTAACGCATTGTGCTATCTACCTCCATTTTATGGGGAAGTTCATCCCATTCATATTTACTGTTATGCCTTTCTCTCCACCCTCTTTCCCCTCCTGTTTAGGCTTTTATTTCTCCCTTCTCCCTTCCTCTCTTCAAAAGAGTTTTACTGTTGACCATCACCTTCCTCAATCTTCCCTCCCTTCTATCCACCCTCTTCCCTTTTCTTTCCCCTTTCCCCTCCTATTTCCTGTAGGGCAAGTTAGATTTCTATAGTTAACTGAGTATGTTGTTCTCTCCTTTAACCAAATCTGATGAGAGTAAAGCTCAAACAGTACTTATCTCCTTCCTTTCTTTCCCTCTACTATAGAACATTTGTATGCCTCTTCATGTGATGTAATTTACCCTTTTCTGCCTCCTTCTTTCCTCTTTTCCCATTACAACCCCTTCACACACTTTAATTATGTTTTTTTCATCACATCAATTAATTTATACTCCCTCTAGAAACTAGTATGTAGGACTTTAGAGCACTTTAACTTGATGATTTCTTGGAAGATATTGTCCAAGTTTTTTTCTTTTTTTCATTATGGCTTTCCAGTAGATCAATAATTTTTAGAGTTTCTCTCCTGGATCTATTTTCAAGATGACTTGTTTTTCCAATGAGATAGTTTACATTTTCTTCTACTATTTTCGTTTTTCAGATTTTGTTTAACTGATTCTTTATAGATATTTATACACTCCTTCTATCTATGTATGTCCTTCTTAATGTTATAATAAATATGCCATTCTCAAGATTAATGAGTATCATCATCCCACACAGGGATGTAAACAGTTTGCCTATATTGAATGACAAGTTTCTTTTCTTTTTTCTCCCTGTTTACCTTTTCATGCCTCTCTTGAGTCTTGTATTTGAAGATCAAAATTTCAATTTAGCTCTGGCCTTTTCATCATGAAGTTCTGGAAATCCCTTATTTCATTGAATATCCCTCTCTTTGCCTGAAAGATTATGCTCAATTTTGCTGGGTAATTGAGTCTTAGTTGTAGTACAAACTCCTTCACCTCACAGAATATCATTTTCTAATCCCTCCAATCTTTTAATGTAGAAGTTGCCAGGTCCTGTGTGATCCTGACTGTAGTTCCTTGATATTTAAATTGTTTATTTCTGGCTGCTTGCAGTATCTTCTCCTTGACCTGATATTTCTTCAATTTGACAAACTTATTCCTTGGCATTTTCAGTTTGGGATGTCTTTCAGGAGGTTATCAGTGGATTTTTTTGATGACTATTTCCCTCTGAATCTAAGACTTAGAGCATTTTTCCTTGATGATTTCTTGGAAGATATTTATCCAAGCACTTTTTCTCATTACGGCATTCCAGTTGTCCAATAATTTTTAGATTTTTCTCTCCTCAATCTATTTTCCAGATCAGTTGTTTTTCCAATGAGATATTTTACATTTTCTTCTATTTCTTTCATTCTTTAGATTTTGTTTGACCCTCGATGACTCATACAGTGATTAGCTTTTACTTACCCAATTTTAATTTTTAATGAATTATTTTCTTCAGTTAGCTTTTGTTATTTTCTCCAGTTAGGTTTTGTATCTCCTTAGTCATTTAGCTAGTTTTACTTTTTAAGGACCTGTTCTCTTCAGAGAATTCTTTTTTTCATCTTGTCAGTTTTATTTTTAAAATCATTGATCAAATTTTCCTCTACCTCTCTAATTTGGCTTTTAAAATCCTTTGTGAGATCTTCCAAGAAGGCGTTTTGGTTTTGTGACTAGTTCATATTCCCTTTTGAGGTTTCAGATGTGAATACATTATCAGTGCTATCCTCTTCTGAATTCGTATTTTGATCTTCCCTGTTCCCAAGTAAGATTCTATAGTCTTTGTTTTTCTGATTAGCTTGCTTCTCATGGTGATTGCCTTTTTCCTGGCTTTTAAAGTGGGTCTTTGTTTCTGGGGCACATGAGTCTCTGTCCTACATATCTTGTGCTAGGCGCTTAGGGCCTAGTTGCTGACTTTGTGTGTTGTGGTTTCTATTTTTTTTAACTAGAAACTATATAATACTGTAGCTTACCTGGTACTGAGCTGGCTGGTGTGTCAAGGTTGAGGCCAGGTGAAGTCTTTTTGAGTTTCCCCAGGGTGACATTGAAGCTTGTGGCATGAGGTGTGGGGGGATGGGTGATTTGGCCATTGGAGGTCTCCTCCTTCCCTAGGGCTGTGATAGAGCACAGTCTCTGTGACTGGTGAAGCCCTGTCTGTGTTTGTGTCTGTCAAATTCCCCTGTCTGTTCTAAGGCATGCCTGATTCTGGTGTTGGCCCTTACTGGCTCTACCTCCCTGGGACTCAGGATCTCTTGTTGGTCTACGGAGGTGAGACTTCCTGGGATGCTTCTGGTCCTGCCCTGGTCACCTTCAGTCACAGCAAGAGGGACTCTTCCCGTTGATCTCCCTTGATTTCTGAGCTGAAAGAATGCTGTGTCCCTTCTGTTGTTTCCACTATTCCAGGAATTTTCCTGGGGCAATATTCTCTGTGGATTTTTCAAGGTCAAAAAGGAGAGGATGAGAGCACTTACAATTTACTCCAACATCTTGGTTCCTGAAAGTTCAAGTAGGTGACTTTCAATCATTTAGTCTGTGGGCTGATAGCCCCAGAAGTAGTTGCTGTTGCTACTGTAGGTCCAGCACTTCTTTCTCACTCAATTCTGCAGGCCTTCTCTCTTGTGCTGAGAGGTTTGTGAATTCACACTGCAGCTTCTGATTCAGTCCACCTGGGGCCATTCTTGCTTTGCTATGGCTGGTTCTGCACTGGTGCAGCCACACGCTCTGTTTTCCCTTATCTCCATGTAACAGATTCTTCCTATCAACCCTCTGGGATCCCTGGGCTGGATATCTGCCACACTCTGTCTCCTAGTGAATTCTGCCACTCTAAAACTTGTTCATATCAACTTTTTAGAAGTATTTGGAATAGTTTGTGGAAGAACTCAGGTGAGTCCCTGCTTTCACTCCACCATCTTGACCCTGCCCCTTTGTCTTTTGTTTTCAAAGAGGACTATGACATCAGGAAGAGGACTATGACATCATGATGCCATAACTTGCTAGTGAATTGGATTTAATTGAGGAAGGGCTGTTCAAAGTCACCACCTTCACTCTTTCCTCTGGAACCCTTTGGGTCTGATGGCAAAATATAGATCAGGACAACTGGAGGTGGCCCAAGATGCAGTGGGAGACCTTTTCAAGCTAAGTTCTTTCTGAGGTCTTAGTCTGACTGAGGAAATGCCCAATCAGTAAGGAGCATGTTAAGGTAGGTATTCCATGACTATTTCCTGTCCACTTATAGTATGGTGAGGATAGGCTTTTCTGAGCCATACTCAGTGTGTGTTCAAAAGATACCCATGGGAAATGAATGAATGAAACACATTTTTTAAGTGCCTACTATGTATCAGGCACTGTGCTAAGCTCTTTACAAATATGTCATTTGATTCTCACAACAATATTGTGAGGTAAGTGCTGTTATCATCCTCATTTTAGAATTGAGGACACTGAGGAAGATAGAGATTAAGTAATTTGCCTGGGGTCACACAACTAATAAATATCCAAGTTTGGATTTAAATTTAGGTCTTCCTGATTCAAGGTACAACATTCTAGCTATGGGAGGTAAATTTATCTCTTTTTTTCCTTCCTTGGTGACAAGTGAGGATGCTGAACGGTTGTTGCCTTCCCGTGAGGGAGGGTTCTCTCTCACCTGGAACCACTATCATGAAATCATGAATACTTGGTGAGGCTGTCTTCTGTCTCTAGCTTTTTGTTTTTGTTTTCTAATTTTTCCTGCTATTGAAGATTTAATGTGAATTTTAAAAGGTCATTTGACTGAGATGTCAGATGTCCAAGAACTGAATTTTATATCAGGGTTTGTGGGAGCTGAGTCAGAAGAGGAATCTTCACAGTCTTGAACCCCATCCTTTTTGATCCAACCCAGCACTTGATAAACTCTGAAATGCCATATCTTGGTGCAGGAAGGGAGTGACTCATCCTCTGTCTAGAATAGATTAATTGTGAATTTGTTAGAGTAAATGCCTTGTTTTCATTGTTGTTTGGTTGTTTTCAGTCTTTTCTGAGTCTTTGTTACTCCATTTGGGGTTTTCTTGGCAAAGATACTGGTGTGATTTGTAGCAATTGCTCTAAGTTTGAGTTTGCTGTCCCTAAGGACCAAGATAATAGATGTCAGAGTGTATTTCTGGTATTGTGGGGAGATATATTTTTTATGCTTAGTCTTATTTATCTTCTCAGAAAATATCCCTTTGTTAAATCTTACTGATGTTAATTGGTTAAATTGTTAGATGTATTGACAATCATGTCAGTCAATGACTGAAGGAAGAGACTAATTGTAATTAGCGATTGATTTGGAGAGAAAAGACATCAGAATTGACAGTCAAACTGATTACATTAGAGGAGTCCTGTTGTACCTTAAGTAGTACCCTAGAGCTCTGAGAGAGAATTAACTAGCCCTCTGGGGACCTAATTTTTCAGTGAGTGTATGACTTGGGACAAGGACCCCCATAATTTACATAAGCTACAGAAATGTTGTACATAGAGTACCCTTCAATTATAAGTGTTAGATTAAAAAATCCCCAAAGCTCCACACACAGATAAGAAAAGCATTTCTCTTTTCTTCTCTTCCTCTCCCCAGCCCTTACCTCTGACTTTCAGAAAGGTCCATAGACGGATGTAAGTTCACATTTTTTTCAATGTTCCCTTACCATGAGTGCAGACAACAACTGTCTTGCTTTGGACTTGGGTAAATTCAAAATTCTCTGAATGAGAGATGATCTAAAACCTTACTCTCAGGCTCCAGCACCTGGTCTCCTTCATGTCCATTTTATGCCTTTTTCAAGGGTCTCTTCTATAATCAAAGACTCTTAGATCCCTATCTCATCAATGAGTTGTAATTGATTCAATTTCTGATATGGCCAATCACTGTGCTTTGTGTCTTCCCTAATGGAAATAAATCTAGCCCTACTGAGGAGCATATGATTTTCTTAGGATTTAGTACAAAACTTGATCTGTCAGTCAGAACTCTAATTCTTAATATATACCCTTCTCTTAATGCTAAAAGTTTTGTCCATTACCTTCCTAGGAACTCAATATCTTTAGGGTCTTTTAAGTAAGAAACTTTTCAATAATGAAAGATGACACTTTGATAGTATTTTTAAAGGACATAAAGTATTTTCTTACAAGCCATTTGATAGATGAGTAAGTAAATTCAGAGAGGTGTTGCTTTCTCATGGTTTCTCTCATAGTAAATGTCAAAGCCTGGTTTTTTTGACTCCAAGTTTACTGCCTTATCCAGTCTAACAGATTGCCTGTGATCAGATCCAATGCTTGGGTTCAATATGCCCAGGGAGAGTTTCTATTGAAGTATATAGTACACAGAGAATGTTAGCTAGTTCCTAAATAATTAAATTTTGCTTTTATGATAAACCATGGGCTGTCTTAACTAAATATACTTGCATCTCCATCCTATGCACAGGCAATTCAAACATGAGAAATTTTACCAAGGTAAATGTTGGAGATTAACTACAACTCAGTGAGGTTTTAATTCATTCTTTTTCATGGGAATGTCTGCCATCTTTCTATCATCTTTCCTGTTCCTTTTGGAACAACTAGTCATCTACTGATTCTTAGTTGCTTTTGTTGATTTTAATAATTCTCATTTTTTGCCATTTTTGTTTTATTAGAAAATGATCTGTTTACTTATTTTTACTAATTACTATTATATTACTAATATTATTTTAGGTTTAACTTATTCTTGAAGATTTGGGGAATTAAAAAAATACTTTAATAATTAGTTATATATGAGAAACCATGGTAATCCCCATCAGGACCCTCTTCCTCCAAAAAACTTTCTCGAATCATTTCACCTTGTGCTGATCTCCTATTCCCTGAATTCCAGTATCATTTTTTAATCTGGGTCCACTATTTTAGTTCTTAATAATGTACTGCTTTTAATGTTGTTGCTGTTCAATTGTTTTAATTATATCTGTCTTTCATGGTGCCATTTGAGGTTTTCTTGGCAAAGATATTGGGAGTGGTTTATTATTTCCTTCTCCAGCCCCTGTTCTTTTAAACTAATGACTTGTCTAGGCTCTCACAGCTACTAAGTGTTTCAGGTCAGATTTGAATACAGAAAGATGAGTCTTTTTGACTCTAGGCTCTGTGCTCCATCCAATATACCCCCTTGTTTTTTAATAAGTACCTCATATACATTGTGTTTCCCAATTAGATTGTAAACTTCCAGAGTCCAGGGATCAGTTTTTCCGTGTCACATGAATCTTTTTTTGCTTACCATTATGACATTATCCATCTATCTAACTATCTATGGTAGGGGGTTCATGAGTTCATGAGCTAAATTCATTTATCAATCCATGAACAATCATTAGTTAAGTTCCTACTATATGAAGAACTGTGCCAGGACTGGGGATGCAGAAATAAATCCTTGCCTTCAAGGACTTTACAATGTAATAGGAGAAGCCATGTGTTCAAATACAGGTGATTATATTAAACACACAAAATGGATATAAGGTACTCCACTGTAGAAAGAAAGGGACTGGCAGCTAGAGACAGTAGTAATGGGAACCAAGAAATATCTCAGGCAGAAGATGTAACTAGAGCTGAGTCTCTAAGAACACCAGAAATTCCAACCTGTGGAAGTAAGGAAGGAATGATTCCTGGAGAAACAGCCTATGTGAAGGAGTGGAGATCAAAAAAGTTCACTTTGGTTGGGCTGTAGTTTAAAAAAACCTGATAATAGCTTACATATATATAGTACTTATTATATGCCAGGCACCATGCTAATTTGTTTAGAAATTTGGTCCTCACAATAATCCTGTGAAGTAGGTGCTATCATATGCCCATTTTATAGATGTGGAAACCAAGGAAAACAGAGATCAAATGACTTGTCTATGATCACACAGCCAGTATGTGTTGAGGCCAGATTTGAAAACAGGTCTTCCTGACTCCAGGTTCTACCTTGTTGGAACAGGTATAAAATAAAATGGGACAGGAAGGATAAAATGGTATGACATTCTAAAGAATATAAAATGGCAAAGAAAGGACTTTATATTTTATCCTAGAGGTAATACAGAGGCATTGAAAATTATTTTGTTAGGCAGTGATATGATCAGATCAGCTTTTCGAAATCACTTTTCCTGATGTGTGGAGGATGAAAAAAAATTGAAAGAAATGAAGCAAAAGGATTAAATATAGTATTATTGTGAATTTTCATGTGAAAAATAATGGGGGCTTGAATTAGGCTAGTATAAATGGAGAGAAGGGGGTTGGTAGTACGAGAAATATTGTGATGGGAGCAATATAGTATTATAACTTATTAGAGAGTAAGTAGATGAAGATGGCAAGGAACTTGTGAATTTGGGATAATCAGTCAGTCAACAAGCATTTGTTAAAAACTTAATGTGTACCACGCTTTGTACTAGGCATAGGAGATACAAAGAGAAACAAAAACAGTTCATGTGTCACAGAATTCACTTTCCAATGGTAGAAGTTTGCAAGTAACTAAGTACATACAAGATATGCCTAGTGCTTGTTATTTGGTCCTTTACAGTTGTGTTCAAATCTTTGTGATCCCATTTGGAGTTTTCTTGGCAAAGACACTGAAATAGTTTGCCATTGTTTTCTCCAGCTCGTTTTACAGATGGGGAACTAAGGCAAATAGGATCACATAGCCAATAAATGTCTGAGGCCAGAATTAAACTCACAAAAATGAATCTTTCTGTTTCCAAGTCTAACGTTCTGCCCTGTCCTGTAACCACCGAGCCACCTAACTGTCCCCACATTCAGTGTAAATGGAAGGTATTCTCAGAGGGAAGGCACTAGCATTTGGGAGTGGAGGATAGGAAAAGGCTTGCTAAGTGAAGTAAGATTTTTATTGAGTTTGGAAGCAAAAAACAAAATCATGAAAGTAAGGATGTAGGGTTGAGGACAGAGAATATTATGAGCATTTAGGAAAGTCAATTAAAAAGACTTTAGAAGTAGAGAGATTGAGTGTTATGTATAAGGAGCAGTAAATAAACCTATATAGCTGGATCATAGGTTGCATATATGGTGGTAAAGTGCAAGGAGATTAGGAAAGTAGGAAAGGACTAGGTTATGAAAGACTTTTAAAGGCAAACAAAAAATTTTATATAGAGGGAGTTGCTGGAATTTACTGATTAAGGAGGTTGTGTGTGACATATTCAGACCAGCAATTCAAGGAGATCATGTTGAGTGAAAATTGGGTTTGGAGTGGAGACAGACTTGCTATAGGGAAACCTACAAGAATGCTACTGTGATAGACCAGACAAGCATGTTGGTTATGTGAGTGGTGAGGAAACACACACACACACACACACACACACACACATATATATATATATGTATATATATATTTAAATAAATTTTTTTTGCTTTTATAGAATAAGGCAATCAATCTATGTTTTGACAAATGACAATATTATAGATTCTTCAATGAACACACATGTGTGATTGTAAAAATGATGGGCTAACTCATCAGTAATCCTCATTGGTCTGGAGGAAAGCAAGGGATTATTCAGATTAATATTACTGTGTTTCTGTTGGGGATGAGATTAAAAGGAAGCATTTAACTCTGAGCTGTTTATGTATACAGTAAAACCTCTAGGTTGCCTTGTTGTCATCTTTCATCCTAGAAGAGGACCAAGATGCTATCACTGTCAGGGTCAAAAAATACTCTGCCCAGCTGTGGCTGATCATTCCAATATGTAAGGCCCATGCAGTCCATATGAACTTTTGGAGTGGACATGTTTCTAAATTTGCATATCTCATACTTTTTTCCTTTAATAGTATTTTATTTTTTCCAATTACATACAAAAATAGTTTTCAACATTCACTTTTATGAAATTTTGAGTTCCAAATTTTCTTCTACCTTCCTCCCCTCCCTGCTCCTCATGACAACATGCAATCTAATAAGGCTATATAGGTACAATCATGTTAAACATATTTCAACATTAGTCATGTTGTAAAAAAAGAATCAGAACAAAAGGGGAAAACCATAAGAAAGAAAAAAAAATAGTGTGCTGTGATCTGCATCAGACTCCATAGTTCTTTCTCTGGATGTGGATAACCTATTCCATCTTCAATCTTTTGAAATTTTCTTAGAACATTGTATTGCTGAGAAGAGCTAAGTCTATCAGAGTTCATCATTGTATAGTGTTGCTGTTACTGCTTATAATACTTGGGTTCTGCTCACTTCTGTCAATATCAGTTCATGTAAATCTTTCCAGTTTTTCTGAAATCTGCTTGCTCATCATTTCTTATAGTACAATAGTATTCCATTACATTCATATAATAAAACTTGTTCAGCCATTCCCCAATTGATGATCCCCTCAATTTCTAATTTTTTGCACCACAAAAAGAGCTGCAATAAATATTTTTGACATGTGGATCCTTTTACCATTTTTATGGTCTCTTTGGGATATAGACCTAGTAGCAATATTACTGGTTCTTTTTCTCCAGAATGGTTGGATCAGTTCACAACTCCACCAATTGTGCATTAGTGTTTCTACTTTCCCACATCTTCTCCAACATTTATCATTTTCTTTTGTTTTTTTGTCATATTAGTCAATATGATAGGTGTGAAGTTTTTTTAAATTTAATTTTTCTAATCAATAGTGATTTAGAGCACTTTTTTATATGACAATATACAGCTTTAATTTCTTCCACTGAAAACTGCTTGTTCATATCCTTTGACCATTTATCAATTGAGGAATTACTTGTATTCTTATAAATTTGACTGTTTTCTCTATATTTTAGAAATGAGACGTTTATCAGAGATACTAGTTTTAGAAATTGTTTCTTAGCTTTCTACTTCCCTTATAATCCTAGTTGCATTGGTTTCATTTGTGAAAAACTTTTTAAATTTGATGTAATCAAAATGATCCATTTTATATTTCACCATGTTCTGTCTCCTATTTGGTCATAAATTCTTCCTTTCTCTATACCCAGCACCTATTTCTACTGCTTTTATGGCCTATTGGAACAAATTGTTTACATCTACCTATTCCTCTGGAGAAGTATTCATATCCTTGGGAAAGATACCTTTCTAACTCACCAAAACATTTATAGCCCCTTGGCTACCTCCAACCTGGCTTAGCCCATCTACCAAAATGATTTACTGAGATGCAGGCTGCTGCACATGCTACAGCTTCTTGGAGGTACAAGTGAGAGCAGGTGACAGGTGGACACCCAATGTGGAAAGCAGCCCTGAAAAGGGCTCAGCAGCTCTCCCACCAAAGGCACCAGTCTTCCCTGAACACCCCTACACCCCTGAGGTTGTGTAAATAAGGAGGAAAAGCAAGAGAAACATTCCACTTGAAATCATTTTTCTTGTAAACTCACTGAGAGATAGGTAATAATTAAATGGTCCAATGGTCATGTACTCTATTTAATTCCTCATTTTTTGCTAACAAGTTAAAATGAAGCTTTATTCTTGATGCTCTTTTCCAAAGTCAGTTATCATGACAGTGATTAGATATACAGTGGGAAGCAATACCAAGTCCTTATCTTGATTTTGTAGGACTCTGGTTGTATGTTTCACATTTGCTTCATAAAACAATAGGAAGCAGTTTGCTGCTATTATGAGGATGATGATAGGTGGGCTTATTTGGTATAAAATAAAACTCTAAGAACTTCTGTGAATTCTTTTATATTTGTAACAACAGTCAGGGATAAGAAAAATTGAGCTTTTTGTGTTGTAGAACAGGTAGGAAAGGTAGTAACAGGTGCTAGTTCCAGGAAGTGGTTGATTACTGAGAGACTCTCTCCAATAAGAGCAGAGGTGGCGACCTAAAGATAGGCTTTGGTATCAGTCTCGTTGATGTCACAGAGAGATCCACACTCCTCTTCAGTGTAGAATTCATTGGAAGTCAATGGTCAAAGAGATTTGGAAGAGATCTCAAGCAAAAGTACACAAGTGTGGTCAGGTTGGTACTTAGGCAGCCTGAATTTCATTCATTTAAAGTTTTTCATAGCTCTCTGCAGAAGTCTTAAATCAAGAGGATATGTAGTGGTTCTTTCATTCTGTTATTTACTTGGAACATGGGCATATTCTTATTAAAAGCATGTCTACGGAAGTGCCTTGAGTTTTTCCCTGAATTCAGAGGTGAGAGCATGAAGTTTAGATATGAGCAACTACCAGAGGACTCTGCTGTTTAAATGAGGTTTTTCCTTCTCCCTGCAGGGGAGCTCCAATTTAGGGATCTTGAACCCAGATATATGATATAAAATAAGGAATCTAGAAAAAGGTAACATATAAACAAACTGAGTTTAGTGATTTCTGTAAGCATACCAACAATTATAGAAATAAATAATAACAGCAAGATGGCAGAGTAGAAAGACACACTTATGCTAGCTCCAAAACCACAGCCTATAAAATATCTGTAAAGAAGAACTCCTAACAAATTCTGGACCAGTGGAAGCCACAAAACAACAGAGTGGAGGAGATTTCTGTTCCAGAAAGACCTGAAAAACCCTCACCAAAGGTCCATCGCGCATGGGACCAGAGAGGAACCTAGCCCTACCTTGGCCATGCAGCCCTGGGAGGAACAGATCTGAGCAGGCTTCAGGGACGGAATCTCTGCTGGCCGCAGGGGTCCCTCCACCCACAGGCACTATAGGTCAGTGAGAGAGACCTCTGGGCTGTCTGAGAGGGGAGTGGGGTGTCTCCGTATCTCAGGCCCCCTCGGGAGGCAGCGGCAGAGGCAGAGGTGGCCAGAGGCTCCCAGAGCAGGCAGGAGCTCAGGCAGCAGCTCCATTATGGAAGGTCTCTGCATAAACCCCCTGAGGGAATGAGTATGGGTGGTGGCCCTACCCCCACCTGAGCCCTACAAGGTGGCCCTGCCCCCACCTGAGAACCTGATTTAATCTTACCCTGAATAGCAGCCAGTCCAGCCACTGAAAGCCCTGAGGCTGGGGAGCAGCATTTGATTCTTAAACCCCAAACACTAGCTGGGCGGACCTAAGCAGGGGTGGACAGGAATCTCAGAAGTCAAGTAAGTGGCTGGGAAAATGCCCAGAAAAGGGAAAAAAAATAAGACCATAGAAAGTTACTTTCTTGGTGACCAGATGTTAGCTCTTTTCCTTTCTGATGAAGAAGAACAGTGTTTACCATCAGGTAAAGACATAGGAGTCAAGGCCTCTGTATCCCAAACATCTGAAGTAGATATCCAATGGGCTCAGGCCATAGAAGAGCTCAAAAAGGATTTTGAAAATCAAGTTAAACAGGTGGAGGAAAAACTGGGAAGAGAAATGAGAGAGACGCAAGAAAAGCATGAAAAACGGGTCAATACCTTGATAAAGGAGACCCCAAAAAATGCTGAAGAAAATAACACCTTGAAAAATGGGCTAACTCAATTGGCAAAAGAGGTTCAAAAAGCCAATGAG
>CM053769.1:629210696-629245237 GCA_028658325.1 Potorous gilbertii | reverse complement strand
CAAAGTTTAAGGAAAAACCGTTGAGTATTGTTCCTGCTACTAGGAAATAAGAAATACAGCTAATGGGGAATAGGAAGTTATCTGGCCCTACAGGACAAAAGAGAAGATGGGGTAAGGGAAGGGAGGGATGAAAGGAGAGGGCAGATTGGTGATATGGGTGATTAGAATGCTCGGTGTATTGGGGAGGGGAGAGGGGACAAATGGAAAGAAAATTTGGAACCCAAAATTTTGTGGAAATGAAGGTAAAAAGTTAAATAAATTTATTTAATAAAAAAGAAATAAATAATAATAATAAATTGAAAGAAGATAATTCTTAAACAAACAAGAGATAGAAAGTCATAAAAAGACAAAGCCAGACCAAGTTGATAGCAGAAAATTTGAAAAAAAACCCAACTTTTGTAAGAATAAATGAATGACAGAATAAGAAGGGAAATTGTGTGAAAAAGCATTTGTATCAAATGATGTATTCAAGGTAAGTGGGAGAATTAATACAAATACAGAAAATAGATTCATCTCTCAATAGATAAAGATATGAACAAGCATTTTTCAGGTGAAGAAATGAAAACAATGAATGATAATTTGAAAATATGCATTCAAACTATAAAAATCAGAGATGTGTAAATTTAAACATCCCACATTCTATAAATAGGAAAATATCAAATGTAAAAAATGAACTAGTAGATGTTGATGGCGTAGCGAGAAGTTAGCCACATTAATACATTGATTGGAGAGCTGTGATTTGCTTCAGCAACTCAATATCAATATGTAATTGCCTAAGGAAAATTACTAAACTTTCCAAATCCTTTGATTATAAGATGCCTGTTTTTGAACTTACATCTCAAGAAAGTCAAAGGCAAAAACAAATATCCACTATATACCAAAATATTTCTTCAAGCACTCCTTATATTGCAAATACTTTGAAACAAAGTAATTAAATAATGGTTAGAAGTTATGGCATATGAATACAATGGGAGATTATTGTTTGCTAAGAGATGATGAATCTCAAAAAAATCTGGTTAACATGGGAAGACTCACATAACCTAATTTCAAGTGCAATAAGACCCCCAAAGGAAAATCTTTATGACTTCTACAATTTAAATGAAAAGATTATTTAAAAAAAGAGCTAGTCTCTAAATTATTGAAAACCAGTGAAGATAGATTATGACATATCTCCTGCACAGAAAAGGTCTAGTGATCTACTAAGGCACCCATTTGTATACCTTGTTAGGTGAGGTCACCGTATGGTGGAGATTTTGCTTAATTGTTTAGGTTAAAGGATATTACTCAATAAAGATCCAGGGACAGATAAAGAGAAGTGAATTGGGGTCTTTCCCAGAAATGACTATATTGCAGATATCACAAGGAAGCATTTAAGCTGGATCTATTGAATTAGGGGTGGGGTGCATGTTTCAGTGATATTACAATGTGAAGACAAAAGACAGCAATCAAATGCATTTTTAAAAGGAATAAAGTTAAATCATAATATATATATATATATATATATATATATATTAGCTATATAATTGATGTAAAAATTCTGAGTGTATATTTGTATTTGACATAAGAACGATTTTCAATAGATTTTCTGGTGAATAAAACATCATTTATCTAGACTTCTCGAATGTGTGGTATTCAAAGCTTCCAGAATGACAGGATAATAGACTTGTGCTAATGTGTTGATTAAAGATATATTAAAGATTAAAGATAAATGATAATCATTGAATTCCTTCCCCCTATGTAGCCATATCTTTTGATGATAAATAGCAATGAACATAAAATAGATTTTTCCTCACCTATTCCCCCAAATAATTGTAAGGACCTCCAATGAATACAGTGAGGCATCAGATTAATTGGAATTAATGATCTATGTGTAAGAGCTCATTGCCCATGTATGTGCCTGGCAGAAATAGTTTTTCTTCTCTTGAATTTAGGTAATTTTTTCTTTGACAATCTAGGTTGTTAATTCCTCCCTATATTATTGACATCCAAATCCTATTTAAAGGCATTAATTGATGATTTAAGAAAAAAAGTATTTCTATCTTCCACAATACCATTTTATGTAAGAGTTTTGTCTCATTTTGGTGAGCACACTAACCGCTTTAACTAAATCAGCATTACAGTGCTCTAGTCTCTGATGTATTCATGCACTGTTTTGTTGAACCATAGCTATTGTGAATCATCTTGTTCCAGAAGAGGGTGACTGAACTAAGGAAGAATAAGATATTACAGTTTTGATCTTCAAGGCTTTATTCATACTGACATATTTGTCGCCTGGGCCAGGAACAAGAGTCCGTAAAGCATTTCTTGATTAATTGGGGATTATTAAAGGCCCTTACTTAAATTTGTCATATAGATTTTACAAATTCTCGTTTTCTTCTAAAATATATCTAAATATATATCTAAAATATACTAATTTGAAAAAAATGTATTTTAAAGATTTACAATAAAATATTACAACTCTATTAGTAAATTTAATTATCTTCTTTTTAAAACTGAAAAGGGTTGTAGAAGTCACTTTATACCTTGAAAAGTGAGGAAACAGTCGCAAAGAGGTTAAAGAACTTGCTCATTAAAGCCAGCACTAAAGCCCAGTTCTTCTGCATCACTAGTCCAGGACACATTGGAAAGTGCTAAATGTGTTTTAAAAGTTGTGGCAAACTGATCAAAGCAGAAGAGTAGTTAGGTGGTGCAGTAGAATATTAGCCCGAAGTTAAGGAAAGCTAAGTTCAAATCTGACCTTAGATACTTACTAGTTGCATGACTCTGGGCAAGTCACTTTACCCTCTTTGTCTCAGCTTCCTTATCTGTGAAATGAGTTAGAGAAGGAAATGGCAAACCACTCCAATATCTTTGCCAAGGAAACCTCAAATGGAATCATGAAGAGTTGGACACTACTGAAAAATAACCCAATAATAAAAATTTAAAGCAATATGAGGTTTCTCTGTATTAAATCTGAACTGATTTCAAATATTTATTCATTAACCATTAAGCATTAATAAATGCCTGTTTTCTTTGCTTCCCATACCAATATAAGTATATAAGTACATTTTTTAGAAATAGAAAAGACAATATTAAAGTTTATTTGGAAAGTTAAAGTTCCAGAAACAACACAAAAATGGGAGAAAGTTTGAATGAGGGAGTTATTGCATTACCAAGCCTCAAAATATGAAGCAGTAATTATAAAAATGGTTCATTACTGGTTAAAAACTAGAAGAATAGATCAAAAACAGATTAGATGAAAAAAGAAGCAGAAATAATAAAGAAGATAAAGTGTTCAATAAATATGGTGCTTAATAAAGTCCAGTTCATGAGGTATTAGGGGAAACTCTTTTTAACAAAATTATTTAGGAAAATGAGAAAGCAGTTTGGTAAAAATTAGAATTAGACCAACATCCTATACAAGCTACCATGTATATCCCAAGTCAAGTCAACAAAGATTTATTAAGGGCTTCCAGTGTGCCAGGCAGTGTGCTAAGCACTGGGAATGTAAATATAAGATGAGACAGTCCTTTCTGCAAGAAGTTTAGATTCTAACGAGGGGAAGATAACATATAAAAGGAAGCTAAAAAGCAAGGTGGTAAGGAGATGACAACATCCAGAGTGGAGGGATGGTAGAAAAAGAATGAAGAGTTCAGAACATAACCTAGAGAGGAATGAAGACATATCTCAAAACAGAGGTACAGAGTCACATAGTGAATCAGGGAAAGAGGCTGTAGGAGCAGAGAGTACTTCCAGGAAGGCAATTTTAAGGGTGGAATGAGCTTCCAGGGTGAAGAAGTTTCTGTGATATGGCAAAGTATCAAGAGCCAGGAGTATACCTGGAGAGGATACATGACCTGAATATAAAAATGTCACATCATAAAAAAAAAATAGAAATGAACAAAAAAAATTCTAATCCTAATTGAAGTGAACAAAAAAACAAAACTGTGATGAGATAAGATATACTTAACTAGACAAGGAATAGAGGAAATAATAAGACACAAGAGTCAATTCAATTACATAAAATTAAAAAATTTCTGCATGAATAATTTTGATAAAGGTAAAATATGAGAAACTTTTGAATGGGAAAAATATTTATACCAGATATCTGATATGTCTGGCACAATCTCTCTCTCTCTCTCTCTCTCTCTCTCTCTCTCTCTCTCTCTCTCTCTTTCTCTCTCTCTCCCTCTCTCTCTCTCATTCTAATATATAACGGCAAAAGCCATTTTGTAATAGGTCAAAGGATGGGAACAAGCGGTTTTCAAAGAGAATTACAACCTTTTGAAAACATACTCTAAAACATTTAATAGCAAGAAAATTGGAAATTAAAACAACTCCAAATTTTTTACCTCACATGCTATAAATTGGCAAAAATGGCAAAAGATGAGAACATTAAATTTGAGGGAGGAGGAAGATGTTGGGAGACAAGTACACATACACGTTTTGGAGAATTAGGAAATCATCAACTCTTTCGGGTACCAATTTGAATTGTGGAAGAAAAGGGACTTAAATTTCTATACTGTTTTGACCCACAAATCTCACTATAGTCTTTAAAATCCAAAGAAGTCAAAGGTGGAAATAAAGTTCCAATTTATTCTAAAGTACGCATAGGAACATTCTTTTTGGTGGCAAAGAACTAGAAATGAAGTAGGTGCCCATAAATTAGGGAATGGTTGAAAAATCTCTGGTAAGTAGAATATTTATGATGTGATGTTATTGTCCAATATGAATGAACAATTCAGAGAAAGATAGAAAGTTTTATATGAACCTGTACATAGAAAGAAAGCAGAATCCAAAATATAAACTATACAAAGATTACAACAATATAAAAGAAAGGAATAAGCATTCAAAGAGGAATGAACTTTATTTCTTTGTCTAATTGTTAGACTCTAGCATATATTAGGCAATCTCTATTAAATATCTACATTATTTTATATTTGGCTTTTTAAAAAGAAAGGGAAGGAGGGGGAGCAGAGTATGCCACATATCAAATTCAATTCAATTTAACAAGGATTTAAGGAATAATATGCATAAGACAGTGTTATAGGTGCTGGGTATATGAATATCAGGTAGGTGGATAGAGTACCAGACCTGGAGTCAGGAAGACTTACATTCTGGACTTCAAATCTGACTTCAGATATTTACTAACTGTGTGACCCTGGGCAAGTCACTTATCTTGGTTTGCCTCAGTTTCCTCATCGTTAAATGAGCTGAAGAAGAAAATGTTAAACCACTCCAGTATCAAAGGGGTCTTGAAGAGCTGGACACTACTGAAATGACTCAAAAACACCAGATGAAGACAAAAGTAATATATTCCCTGCCCTCAAGGAACTTACATTCTAGTCAGCCTTCTTACTCTGTAATGAAATAACAATGAAGAGGAACTGAGATCAGTGATGCTATTTCTCCCCACCTCCAATTATTTCTTTTGCCCATTGATTATTTTGGTAGAAGAAAAATAATGAAAAAATAATATGGAAAAGTTGAGGAAGAGAAAGTAATAGATAATGTGGAAATAAAGCTGATCTCCAGAGTGGCTTGTACATTTTTGAAAAGATAGGAACAAAAACTACTGAAAAAAGAACCCAATTTGACCCTCCTCACCCAAATGATTATCTTCTATCATGCCACTATCTTGGGGAATTTATTTAGCAGAACATATTTTAACCTACATTCTTGATATTCCTTTGTATGGAAAAAGTGAATGCCTTCGATGGGAAAAAGAAAAAAAACTTTTAACAGACAAACTAGGAGAGGGAGAATGGCATAGTTTTTGAGTGTCATTATACAGACAATCTACCTGGAGGGCAAAAACATCTTCTGCCAATCATGACTACTCTAGCATTCATACACCTCAGTATTGAAATGTAGCACACAAAAATTATAGCCTGATAAACCAAATACAAGATTTGTACTGGGCATATGTTATATATTTATTCTCATAGGGGGGTTATTTTGACTTTTAGCAACATTTAGCTCTGAAATGCTTTTGTTGAAATTCCAAACTATAAGGAATGTGACCCAGTTCTATTTGATTGTAGCCTGATTGCTTTGTGTCTGAAATCCACTGTAACAATTACAGTGGATTTATGGGATGCAGACAAAGCAGCACTTAGGGGAAAATTTATATCTCTAAATGCTTACATCAATAAAATAAAGGGCAGGTCAATGAATTGGACATATAGGTGAAAAAGCCCAAAAAAGAACAAATTAAAATTCTCAATTTCAAATTGGAAATCCTGAAAATCAAAGGAGAGATTAAAAAAAAATTGAATGTATGAACTAGTAAAAAAAAGCTAGTTTAAAGCTAGTTTTATGAGCAAAAATACACACACACACACACACACAACTCAATAGATAAACCACTGGTTAATTTTATTCAAAAAAAGAATTTTCCACTATCAAAAAAGAAAAGGGTGAATTTACCACCAATAAAGAAGAAATTAAAGCAATATTCAAAAGCTATTTTGCCCAATTGTATACCAATATATCTTATAATCTAAATGAAATGGATGTATATTTACAAAAATATAAATTGCCCAGATTAACAGAAAAGGAAATAGAATACTTAAATAACCCCATTTTAGAAAAAGAAATTGAACAAGTCATCAACACACACCCTAAGAAAAAATCCTCAGGACTAGATAAATTTACAAGGGAATTCTCCAAAATATCTAAAGAACAATTAATTCAAGTTCTATGTAAACTATTTGGAAAATAGGAAAAGAAAAAATCCTACCAAATTCCTTTTATGACACACAAATTTGGTGCTGCTACCTAAACCAGGAAGAGCCAAAATAGAGAAAGAAAATGTATAGATCAATTTTCCTAATGAATGCTAATGCAAACATTTTAAATAGAAGACTACTAAGGAGATTATAGCAATATATCACCAGCATGATACACTATGACCAGGTGGGATTCATACCAGTAAGGCAGGGCTGGTTCAGTATTAGGAAAACTATCAGTGTAATTGAGCATATCAATAATGAAACTAATAGAAATCATATGAATATCTCAATATCTCAATAGATGTAGAAAAGGTTTTTTGGCAAAACATAGAACTCATTCATATTAAAAACACTGGAGAGTTTAGGAATAAATGGAGCTTCTCTTAAAATGATAAACAATATTTGTCTTAAACCAAGAGCAAGCATTATCTGTAATGGGGATTAGCTAGAAACTTTCTTAGTAAGATCAGAGTTGAAGCAATGATGCCATTATCACCATTATTATTCAATATTCTACTAAAAATATTAGCTATAACAATAAGAGAAGAAAAAGAAATTAAAATAAGTAGAACAGGCAATGAGAAAATGAAATTATACTCATGCATTATGGATGAAATGTGTGAAAAGTTTTAGAGATACAGCTTCTTCATAATTAATAATTTTAATAGTTATGGCTAGCAGAATCAATAAAATGATGATCACTTGGCTTTCTTTCATAATGTAAAGACAAAGCATGGAGGTCACTGAATGCTTATATACCCTTGGTAGAGCATGTTCCCAACAGGTGGAAATCATCTCAGATTGGTTAATGATTAATGAGAGATTGAATATTATAATGAGATGGGCTTGTTCAAATGAGGGACAAGATACTTCACTTTTATTATGTCACTCTTAGACAAAGAAAGGCTAAGTTTGAGTCAAATTGTGCCTGCTTTGGGACAATTTATACAAAAGAACCTGATCTCCACCCAATAAATGAACATTGATGGGGTAAGAATAAGGGATTAGATAGCCTTTTGTAAGATCTAGTTAAGTGGGGTGAGAGGCATATACCTACATGATTTGAGCAATCTCATCTATCAGCAATGCCCTTTACTAAGTCTTGGCTTCGAATGAGGAAATAGGGGAAATCCTTAGATTTCCCCAATATTAGTTGGATATTAGTAATCATTTATCTCATAGATAATATGATGGTAAAGAGAACCTTACAGAATCAGCTTAAAACCTAGTTGAAATAAAAACTTCAGCAAATTTGCAGGGCAGCAGCAGCCACTGCACCTGAAGCAGCAGCATCCATTTTTGGACCCTTTGGCATAAAGACCCTGGGGGAATCAATCAGCTGATCTGGATTTTGGCCCTGAGTGGTGGTCCTGGGGGAGGAGGAACACTGGCACTGGAGTGATGGAGCTGGTGGTGGCTGTGGAGAGGGAACCCTATTTGCAGTTCCAGGTCATAAAAGAGTGCTTGTGGTTGCTCACAGACCAAAGTGAAGGCCAGGAGAGGAGCAAACTCATCTCACTTGATTGTGTTACCGTGGAGGAATTGAGTATGTACAGGTTCCTAGAGATAACTCAGAGAACAACTATACTAAACCTCTGAAAGCTAGGGTAGTATACCCTCTACTTGACAAAGGACTCAAAAGTCAGTCACTTGACTTTTGAGAAAATGCCCAAAAAAGGGAGAAAAAAGACTACAGAAGGTTACTTTCTTGGTGAAAAGGTATTTTCTTCCATTCTTTCCAGTGAGGAAAAAAATGCATACCATTAAAGAAAGACATAAAAGTCAAAGCTTCTACATCCCAAATCTCCAAAATAAACATGCAATGGTCTCAGGCCATGGAAGAGTTCAAAAGAGATTTTGAAAATCCAGTAAGAGAGGTGGAGGAATAATTGGGAAGAGAAATGAGAGGAATGCAAGAAAATCATGAAAAGCAAGTCAACAGTTTGCTAAAGGAGACTCAAAAAATGCTGAGGAAAATAACACCTTTACAAATAGACTAAGGAGAAGAATGCTTTAAAAATCAGAATTGTCCAAATGGAAAAGGAAATTCAAAAGCTCACGGAAGAAAATAATTCTTTAAAAATTAAAATGGAACAGATGGAAGCTAATGACTTTATGAGAAATCAAGAAATTATAAAACAAGACCAAAAGAATGAAAAAATAGAAAACAATGTAAAATATCTCACTGGAAAGACAACTGACCTGGAAAATAGATCGAGAAGAGATAATTTAAAACTTTATTGGTCTACCTGAAAACTGTGATTAAAAAAAGAGCCTAGACATCATCTTCTAGAAATTATCAAGGAAAATTTCCCTGATATTCTAGAACCACAGGATAAAATAGAAATGAAAAGAATTCACTAATCATCTCCTGAAAGAAATCCCCAAAGGAAAACTTCTAGGAATATTCTAGCCAGATTCCAGAGTTTCTAAATCAAGGAGAAAATATTACAAGCAGCTTAAAAGAAACAATTCAAGTATTGTAAAAATACAATCAGGATAACATAGGATTTAGCAGTTTCTACACTAAGGGATCAAAGGGTTTGGAATATGATATTCTAGAGTTCAAAGGAGATAGGATTAAAACCAAACATCACCTACCCAACAAAACTGAGTATAATATTTCAGGGAAAAAAATGGAATTTCAATGAAGTAGAGGACTTTCAAGAATTCTTGTTGAAAAGACCAGAGCTGAATAGAAAATTTGATTTTCAAATACAAGAATCAAGAGAAACATGAAAAGGTAAACAGGAAAGAGAAGCCTTAAGGAATTCATTAAAGTTGTTCTGTTTACATTCCTACATGAAAAGATGTTATTTGCAACTCATGAGACCTTTTTCAGTATTAGAGTGGGTAGAGGGAATATATATGTAGGAGTGGATGGATATATATGTATATATTATTTATGTATAGGTATGTATATGTACATGGATGTATATGTGTATGTATATGTGTGTGTGTGTGTGTGTACATAGACAGGGGGCACAGGGTGAACTGAATATGAAGGGAGAATACCTAAAAAGAAATAAAGTTTACTGTTGAGTGAAATGTACTAGGAATAAGAGAAAGGGAGAAGTAGAATGTAGCAAATCATCTCACATAAAAGAGAGAAGAGAAAGCTTTTACAATGGAGGGGAAGAAGGAGGAGAAGAAAGGAAATGTGAACCTCACTTTCCTATAAGATTTGGCTTAAGGAGGAATAACACACACTTGATTGGAAATAGAAATCTATTTTGCCCTGCAGGAGGCAAGGGGAAAGGGGATAAGAGACAGAAGATAATAGAAAAGACAGTAAATTGTGGAAAGGGATAATTAGAAACCAATAGTATTGTGGGAAGACAGGTCAAGGGAGAGAATGGAATAAATGGAGGGCAGGATAGGAGAGAGGGAAATGTGGTTAGTTTTGTTTTTTTTTTTACCGCATAACTATTTTGGAAGTGTTCCGCATTGTTACACATGTAAACCTATTTTGAATTGCTTGTTTTCTCAATGAGGGTGAGTGGGGAGGCAGGGAGAGACTATGGAACTCAAAGTTTTAATAATGAATGTTAAATATGGTTTTAGCTTGCAACTGGAAATTAAACTATACAGGCAATGGAGTATATAAATCTATTTTGCCCTACCGGAAAATAGAGGGGAAGGGGGTTGTAAAAAAGATGGGTAATAGAAGGGAGGATAGACTAGATGAAGAGGTGGATGGGGTACATGCCATCCTGGGAGGATGGGGAGAGATGGGGAGAAAATTTTGAATTCAAATTCTTGTGGAAGTGAATGTTGAGAACTGAAAAATTAAATTTTTAAAAAAGAATTGAAAATTGAGGGGTTGCTGATCTACTGGGAAATGTCTGAACAAGTTGTTGCATATGAATGTAATCGAATACTATTATTCCATGAGAAATGATGAACAAGTAGACTTCAGAAAAATCTGGAAAGACTTACAGACACTGATGCAAAGTGAAGTGAGCAGTACCAGGAGGATGTTGTATACAGTAAACAGCAAAATTATGAAATTAGCTCTTCTCCAAGACAAAATTATCCAAGACAATTCCAAAGAACTCATGATGAAAACTGCTATTCACTTCTGGAGACAAAACTGATGGAGTCTGAATGCAGATTGAAGTATATTATTTTCACTTTTATCTTTTTCATGATTTTTTCCCTTTTGGTCTGTTTCTTCTTTCACAACATGACTAATATGGAAATATGTTTTACATGATTTCACATATATAACATATTAAGATTCTTACTTTTTTAGGGGGTGAGGAGAAAGGGGAGAAAGGAAGAAAATTTGGAACTCAGTTTTTTAAAAAATGAATTTAATTTTGACTATTGTAAATACACAAATAAAAAAATAAGAAATATAGAGAGATGTTTTCTCATCCTGAGAAAGAGCTAATAGATAGAAGCATGTATAGAATAATCTTAAATACATACATATATATGTGTTTATATATATGGACATACACACATATATGCACCTATTTGTGTCTAATGGTAGTCATGTTCAGGGTGGGGGGGAGTGAAAAATATTTTTTTAAAAAAATACATGTTATCTTTATTGTATATTTGGAAAGAATAATAAGCTGCCCATGACAGTTTTCATGTTTTTTACTGTACTGTCTTATAGAAATATTTGTTTTTTTCTATGAATTAGTAAAATAAATTTTGAAAATGAATATTAAAAATTGTCTTTACATGTAATTGGAAAAATACTATAAAAAAAGAAACTGAAACAACTAAAACTAAAAAAAAAAAATAAAAGATTCCTTCTCCTCTCTTCCTTCCTCCTCCAAGGAAAAAAAGAATTCTAGTGGGACAATCATGTCTACTTCTCAGGGAAGAAATTTGCACTCAGTTAGGGAAGGTTCCTCATGTTAAGAATCCTGCAAAGGTTTATGGAGAGCTTATCCAGAAGTAATCTCTTATAATTGCCTTCCTATCTCCTTTTCCTCCACACATCCAGAGAGTAAAATTCGGATCCCACCCCTTGCCACCTGAAGTGAGGGTGCCTTTCATGTTCATTGTCCCAGGAGTAATTTGTGGTATTTGATCTTGTGGTAGGTATAAAAATTCCTTATTAAAGCTCTATTTCAAAGGAACAAAATGAACCTTGTTTCTTTAAATAAAACAAAATTATTGCTGATAAAATTTGGCTTCTTAAGTACTTTCTAAATCAGTTATTTAAGTACACTGTGCAATGTAGTTTTCTTTAAAACATTATTAGGATACATTTTTGAATATCTAAGGATTACCTCTGAATTTAGAGTCACTGGATCTTCGTTAGAATTCTCAGTCTACAGCTTACTAGTTACCTCTGTTTTCTTATGTATAAAATGAAAATGTTGGATTAGATGGCTTCTTTGGTCCTTTCCAGCTGGAAATCAATGATCTTACTTTCTTGTTCCCATTCTGATGATATATTCAGGACCTTTGGTATTTTTGGTATTATTTTCATAACTGTTATAGCCTCTACATCATTTAATCCTTTTGTTATAGCAGTACCTATGTGTGAGAGACACATAGAAGGAGAAAGAATCAGAGAGAAGGGAGGAGAGACAGAAGAAGGGAGAGACTCGATGGGGAAGGAGGAGACACAGCAAGAGGGAGGGACAAAAAGAGGGGAGAGAAAGAGAGAAAGAAACAGATTCAGAGAGATATACACACAGAGAGACAAAGAGAGACAGAGAGAGAGAGAGGGAGGGAGACAGAAAGACAGAGAGACAGAAACACAGAAACATGCACAGAGACAGAGATACATAGACAGGCATAGAAAGATGGAGTGTGGGGAGGGAAAGGGGAAGGGGAGACATGCCACGTTTTTATTGAGTATTCTGTGGAAAGTTACTGTTAGTAATTAAAACAAAGCATGAATCCAAGGATAAGTTAGAGCAACATGGAAAAGTTCAAATAAGGTGTATATTAACATAGGCATACTGTGCCTCACGAATATGAACTTTCTTTAATGCTGCCCTGAATTTTTTTAAACTCTTAAATGCTGTATATTTCAGGACTCTTAAAGTGTTGGATGTTGGAGGGGATGAGGAAAAATTGGGACACTAATGCCCTGTTGGTGGAGTTGTGAATTGATGGCTAAGAATTGGAAATCAAAGGGAAGTCTATCAATTGGAGAATGGCTAAACAAACTGTCGCATATAATTTTAATGGAGTACTTATTGTGCTATAAGAAATGACAAGCAGGACGACTTCAGAAAAAAGCTGGAAAGACTTACATGAACTGATATATAGTGAACTAAACAGAACCAGGAGAAGGTTGTACACAGTAAAAGCGATATTGTTCAATGAAGAGCTATGAATGACTTAGCCATTTTCAGCAATATAACGATTCAAGGCAATCCTAAAGCACTAATGATGAGAAACACTATCTGTCTCCAGGGAAAGAACTGATACTATTTGAATACAGATTGAAGTATGCTATTTTCACTTTCTTTCTTTTTCTCTTTCTCTCTCCCTTCCTTCCTTATTTTCTTTCTCTTTCTTTCTTTCTTTCTTTCCTTCCTTCCTTTCTTTCTTTCTTTCTTTCTTTCTTTCTTTCTTTCTTTCTTTCTTTCTTTCTTTCTTTCTTTCTTTCTTTCTTTCCTTTCTTCCTTCTTTCCTTTTTTCTTTCTTCCTTCCTTCCTTTTTTCCTTTTATTCAAATCCTCTTGTATAAAATGACTAATATAGAAACCTATATCTGATTGCTTCCCATCTCAAGGAGGGAGAACAGGAAGGATAGAATAGTAAAAAAGTTTTTCTGCATATATCTTTACTCCTTGTCCTCACCTCCCTGTCCCACCCTCCTCTCACCATAGTGTGAAAAGAAAAAGAAAAAATCAAGCAAAAGAACTCAACACAGAGTGGTTTCCGGCAAATGCAAAATTCATACCCATAATGCCAGTCTTGTTAGGAAAAGGAGAGAAGTACATTTTTTCTCTCTTTTTTGGAGCCAAGATTTGTGCTTGTAATTATGCAGTATTTTTCTACAATTTATTCTTTTAATTTATATTGCTTGAGTTTTAACCTTCAGGTGTTATTGAAAGCTACTGTCTGGGTCAAGATCTATTCTCATGGAATGTTTACTCCTGTAGTTTGTGCATGTCCTAGTGGGGGCAGGCCCATTAATGGGTGGGAAAAACCTTCCCATTAAGAAGCAAAATTATAAGCAAAAATGTATTACTGCTACATTTCTCTGATAATAAATAAATCTTTGGAGAATAACCAATGAAAATCGCCAGATACTGGAAAAGGGTTTCATTGTGAGAGCTGGATTCTGAGTGGTTTTTCTTTGTAAAGAGTGAATTAGAGATTCATTCCTAAGTTGAGAGGTCAAAAAATCTGTGCAATTGCCAAGTAAAAGAATACTTTTATACACATAAGATATAATGATATCTTACCAGACTCATTTGTGGGTGGGCTGTTCATTTCATTTAGCAGCATTGAATTCTAGTGCATGATAGCTCTATGGGCACCCCATGGAGTGAAGAAAAAGGTTAGTGTACACCCACTCTCTGTCTCACAGTTACCAATATGTTGCCAAGTTTACTCCCCTTTCCCCAACCTGACTCCCCCATCCCCAACCACAAACACTGCAGCTAGTTTTTGTTTTGTTTTGTTTTTCCTCTTCTCTTACTCTTCCCTTCCTCTACCCATTAGATTACTTTAGATATTTTTACTCTTGTTTTGGCATCCTTCCTGGTTTTTCTTGTATAACACATTTGACTAGTATTGGTAGAAATGGATCAGAAAAGTACAGGGCAAAAACAGAAAGAAAGAATTTATGTCTAGCAGAGAGAAGCCACAAGAATCTTATTTCCCTATGTACCATTGAACTTTTTGATGCAATTTATTAGAAGAACTTGGTCAATGAACTAATTCAACTATGCTTAAGATAACTTTGGCTTTCTAACAATGAACATTTAGTATAAATATGTAGAGGTAGCAGTGCTGTAAAGACATGTTTAAACATCTCACTTCTACTGGATTTCTGGTTTAATTTATTTACAATCAAAATGTAGCTAATAGCACATTAGATACTTTCAACTGCAATCCTGACATATTTTATAGATCTTTAAAAACATATATTGGAGCACAACACCATAACTGTTCAAATTACTGTCTCACTGACAAACTCTTTAATGGAGAAAATGGCATTAAAAAACCACCAAAATCCAAAGATTGACTGCTGAACTCTTGTAAAGTACATTTCAATAAGTTTGTGGCTCCAAAGTGTTAAAATATCATAGAATCTGAGTTTGGAGGGAGCAAAGTATCCTTATTACAACATCCCCAACAAATTTGTAATTTTGCCTCTGCTGGAAGACATAGCCAGAATGCACCCACAGCCTAAGGAAACAGCCCATTCTGCGTTCAGATATTTCTGACTGTGAAGGGTTTCCCTACTCCCACCCCTTCCTCTTCTTTCTATCCTGCTTCTTTGTAGATTCTACCCTTTGCTTATAGTTCTTCCCAGAGAAGTTTAATCCTTTTTCCACATGAGAGCTCTTTGATTATTTGTAGATGAATGTATTGATATTCACAGAGGAGCCAATATTTGTGTTTTCACTATTATCAAATAATTATGATCTATACTTCAAGTATATGCTGATCATCCTCCTTCAAGAAAAAATCAACAGGGCTTTAGGCCTAACTTTTTATTCTCCTAGTTGTCAAATAGAATGATAAAATATGGGAGAAGGATGTCCATGTGACAAAAAAAGAAGGAATCTGAAGATCTAAAGGGGATTTCTGCCGTGTCAGAAGGTTGGTGGTTTTAAGAAAGTGACATGGAGAAGAAAGAAAAAAAGCATCACTAAACCCTAGGAAATAAGTCATCAGTATGAGACTTTGTCTAAAGAAGGAGGAACTGGAGAGACTGAAGAAGCAGCTTACTGTCCTCCAAGGAATGATGATACATATCCATAGAGGTTTCATGTGAGAGGTCATTGAGTAAGAGTCAGAAGAAGAATCAAGTAGTAGTGCCTCATTACTGAAGGTTACTGAAACAACTGTTTGGAAGAGAAATAAATGTTTTGCTGATGTTTATTTTTGTCTCTCTCTCAACGCCATTGCCAATACAACCATAACTTATAACAAAGAAGTATAGTTAGGTCAAACAAAGCCACACATTGGTAGGGCAGTGTCTACCAACACATGTCTTACATTGCAACACCTAAGAAGTGTGCTTTACCTTCAGTCCCCTGGAGTTAACATTACCTGTTGCCTTATTCCACGGACCACATCTCAGATGTTTTTCAATATATTTTATTGTGGTCATTGTGTAAATTGTATTTCTTGTTCTACCTCACTCTTCATCAGTTCTTAAATGTCTTCCTAAGCTTTTCTGAATTCCTCATATTCATTTTTTTGGTGATAAAATAATATTCTATTGAATTTATCATGCTTTGTTTAGCCATTGCCCAATTGAGAGATACCTTTTTTTTGATAAACAAAAATATTTTTCTATATATGATACCTTCTCTTTAGTCATTGGCCTTCTTGGACTATATGCCCAGTAATAAAATGGGGTCTGCTGAATTTTCTATATCTACATGGAACAATCTGGGCAGGGAGCTCATTATATTTCTTCTGCCATCTTGATTCTATCTTCTGACAGATCTTCCTGTCTCATTTTCTCCCTTTCTAGTTCATCCTCTACGCAGATGACAAAGAGGTATCCTTAAAGCATAGTTTGGATCAACTCAAGATGTTTTAGCAGTTCTTTATAATATGTAAAATATAATATGAACTCCTTGGTTTGACATTTAAAGTCCATTATAACCTGGCTCCAAATCATAGTTTAAACTTATTTAACATCCCTATCCTTCCCACATTCCAGGCTTTAAGATGGTCTCATGACATACTCCCTTTCATATGTGACATTCTGTCTCCTCTCTCTGTACATTTGGACTGTTGGCCAGGCCTGATGGGACGTTCCTTCTCATCTCCTCCCATTAGAATCTCTACCTGTTCTGTGCTTGTCTCTGTGAGCTACAGATCCCAGAATGTCATTCAGTTCTAAAACTCCTATTGCACAGAATACACAAACTATCACCACCATCATCCATCATCCAAGACAGTCTTAGCAGAGAGGGCACTAGGAACTGGGGTAGGATCAGAAAGGTCTTCAGTGTAGAATATACTTTATTAAATTGCTGCTGGAAATGAGGAAATTGAAGAGGTGGAGACAAAGAGGGAGTGTATTACAGGCATGGGGGGACAGTAAGTTCAAAGACATGGAGACAAAAGGAGAGTTACATGTGAGGAATAGCTAGAAGAAGGTTAGAAGAACATGTTATGAAGTGCTTTAAAATGCTAAAAAAACAAACCAAAGTAGTTTATATCGATCTTAAAAGGATTAGGAAGTCATTGGAGTTTAACATGCAAAGAAACAACATGGTCCAATCTTTGCTTTGAGAAAATCACTTTGGTAACTATCTCAAAGATAAGGAAGACGAGGCAGGCTAAGTTAGGAGGCTATTGAAATTGTCCAGGTGGGAAGTGATAAGGACTTGGTGGTTGTGTGAAGTATGGAGATGAAAAGGAAGATATCTTGTAATTGATTTGATATATGGGGCAAATAAAAGTGAGAATTTTATGATAACAATAAAGTTACAATCCTGGATCACTGGAAAGATGGTATAGTCTCCAAAGGGGGCAGCTAGGTGATGCAGTGGATAGAGCACTAGTGCAGGAGTCAGGAGGACCTGAGTTCAAATATCACCTCAGACATTTGATACTCACTAGCTGTGTGACCTTGAGCAAGACATGTAACCCCAATTTCCTCCTCCTGGGTCATCTCCAGTCATCCTGATGAATATCTGGTCACTGGATTCAGATGGCTCTGGAGGAAAAGTGAGGCTGGTTCAAGTCATGTCATTATTTCCCTGATGGCATGGTCTTCTTCAGCAACAAAGGACAAACACACATTATACTCTCCAAAGAAATAGGGAAGTTCAGAAGCTACACACATATATACACATATATACTTTGTAATATAACTTGATGTTTGGAATATATTTTTGTGCCACTTCAAAAATTCTTTAACTTTGAGACTAGAATAAAGGAAATGATAATGGGGAATAAAATCAGGGAGTTTTGAGATATAGACAAAGGAAAAAGAGGGAGCTCAAAACAAGTGTCCTGTTTTTCTCAGGGAAATGAAGAAAATATCATCAGATAAGAGAGGGAAGGAAAAAGGTAAAAGAAACTTAAGGATAGAAGTTTTGATATAGTTTCTGTGGGGAATAGAATAGAGAATCAATAAAAGAAGAGTAAAAAGATTATTTGGCTTCCATGAGGGTCTAGGTGAGGTTAAATGATCTAGATTTATAGTGAATAAATTGGTTTCCATTGGGTGATTCTCTCCATCTCTGTTCAGCAGCAGGTGAGTAGGAGTAGAGGAGGCAGATGGTAGGAGTAATCCAGTGTTTGAGTTTGACAAGACAGGAAAAGTGATAGGACAAATCCTAATATTTCTCTCAGTGTTTCTGTCTAAATTCTACTTACTTCCAAGTGGCATTAGAAATGATCAGCATGTGTCATTGTGATATGTGTCACTTAACCCTGAAAAGCACATGTTCTAATCCAGTGCTCTCAGAATCTAGCATCAGTATGAAATTATATATCAAAGATGGCAGCGGTGCTGAGTGGGCTAACTGGAATTTGGGGACATCAGTTGGTTCTGGGGCTGTGTAGAAATTATGTGAAGGAAGAAAAGAGAATTGGCAGGATAGAATTAGAAACAATATATTCTCTGGGGATCGTTTAAACTCAAAATGGGTCCAGAATGAATTAAGATCCAGTTGCCCCCCACTCCTACCACCCTCCCAAACCTAGTCAGTGCCAGGTGCCCTGAAATGGAACCAGACTCCAAGGCAGGATTGTCTGGAGCCACCAGTGAGTGGGTGTTTCCAGAGATTTCTATGTCAGTCCCTCTGCCAGGCTGGGGAATACTGCAACTGCTGGAGCATAGCATTGGTTAGGGAGAGATCCTTATCGAAGTGAAAGCATATACACAGCCACACTCCAGACAACCTTTTGGCTAATGTTTTTGCCAACCCTTTGCTCCTTGCCCCACAGCTATTGCAGTGGCTATGAAAAGAAAAAAAATTTCTGCTAATCTCTGACTGATTACATTGTCTTCCAAGAAATGACATTGAAATTGGATATTTTATTTCTCCCCCTTTCCTAGTAACCACTCTGCTTTTATGCAAACACTGTTCCTTAACTATATCCCTTCCATCCATGAGTCTTTCGCTTATTTTATCCTGGGTCTTTTAGATTGTTGTATAAATTTCAGTTGCTACTGGAGGAAAACACAAATTATTAAAAATTTTCAAGATCACTAAAATTACTTAAATTTGCTGCATTTTTCTTTGTGATCTCATTTAGAGTTACCTTAGCAAACATACTGGAATAGTTTGCCATTTCCTTCTCCAACTTATTTTATAACTAAGAAAAGAGAGGCAAACAGGGTTAAGTGACTTGCCCAGGGTATAATGGTAATTTAAATGGGAAGATCTTTCCTATTCATTAATAGACCCATGTGACCTGTCTGGGTCACATGGAAGTCTAAGTCACATGGAGCCTGTGGTGGGAGAAGTTTGCTGAATAGGTGGAACAGGAAGAGGTAGAACTAGAGCAGAGTTGAGGAGAAATTAGTGAGCAGTCAGAATTGAAGGATGCAGGCAAGCCTGCAGCTGGCTGTGAGTGAAAGAAGGGAATTTTGTTTAAGGGAGCCTGCTTGTGATTTGTTTAAGGGATCCTGTTTGTGATTTGTTTAAGGGAACTGGTTTGGGAGAAGCCTAACAGAGGGAAGGTGGGCTTGGTGTTGCCCTTTTAATTGTTATTGTATGTAGATATCTTTGTTACTATGATGGATTTGACTTTCTGGCATCTGAATAAATGTTTTGGTTCTGTCTTCTATGTGGAGAGTCTGTTGTATTTCACAATTCAGAATTGCACCAGGATATTCATGGCCACTGTAGGTGCTGTGAATATCACATTGGCACTATATATGGTCAAACAGCTAGTAAGTGTCTGAAACCAGATTTGAATTCAGGAAGGTGAATCTTTCTGATTCCAAGCCCAGTGCTCTATCCATTTGTGCCACCTAGCTGCTTTCACTTAAATTTAGAAACATAAAACTAGAAAAAGTATTTGCATACCTTTAAAAAGATAATTATTTACAATTGAAGGGAAAGAACAGATGTCATTTCAAGAAATTTCCAATAATATTTATTTTATATTTGTGGAAACAGTGGTACTTTATGATACATTAGAAATTTATTCCAAATTGGTGCAATATTCCAAGTTACACCCAAGAGAGTAGACTTTAGATTATTTCATATGCAGGAATGCTTTTTGGGAAACATTTCATTGTATAATGTTTCTCTATCTTCAAAAGCACAAAATGATAATTTCAACAATAGTGGCAATAGTTTGCAAATAATAATGTACTTTGTGGGAATAGTTAAATTTAGTAACTCATCCTACATGAAAGAATTCCTCAGAAGCAGAAAGAAGAGGAAGAAGTCCCTCAGTTAAGCCACTCTCCCTACTTCTTTTCATTCTATGTCTTAGGACATAGGATATATGCTTAGAATCCAAAATTCAAGCATCCCTTTCTTCAAATAGATGGCTAGATATGGCTTTAACTTCTTAGTTTTGAGGTAAAGGACTTTCATCTAAGTTTTACACAACGTGTAAGCATTCAAAAAATAGGCTTATTGAAAACAAAATCATAGAATCTTATTGAAATTAGACATTGTTGGTTTCATTCTCCATACTTCTGAATGATTAAATACTGAAACAGATGTTTAAAAATCTGATTTCTAAAAGAAATAGTTGAATTTTAACTAATTTAGCTAGTCTTGAAAAAGTCTCTAAAATCAAACCTTCTTTCCCTAAATGAGAAATGTTCTCTAAAATTAATTTTAGTATCCATTAAGCCATTTGGAAACAGGTGCTGTGGTAAAAGAGCTATAACTAAGAATTTTAGCACCTGGGAAAAATTCAGTTATTCTACTGGGTCAGGTGGGGATATATAAAACATGATGACTTTTGTGGAGTAGAGACAGAAGTCTAAAATATTGAGAAATTGTCAGGATATTAAAAGGCAACAGGAGTTGGATGAGAGAAGAAGACTATATGTTAGGAACTGAATTTATTGGAGAGCAGAAGCTTAGAGGTTCATATACAAGGAACTGGAAAGGGCAGAGAAAAGATTGTTCACATGAGGTGAGGTGGTTTCTGAGTGACAGTTTCAGATGAAGGGTTTGAAAGTGGTTGGAGGAAACAAGGATTATGCCAATTCCTTTGTCTTCCTGGTCTTATGTGACAGTAGCAGTGAGGTGGCTCAGCAAATAGAGTGCTTGACCTGGAATCAGGAAGATTGGAGTTCTAAACTTAGATACTTAATAGTTATGTGACCGTGCACAAGTCGCTTAACCTCTGCTTTAATCCACTACAGAAGAAAAAGGCAAACACTCCTGTATCTTTGCCCAGAAAACCTCATGGATAGTATGTGCTATTGACTTATGAAGAGTAAGACACAACTGAATGACCAAAGAACAGTAACCCTGTGTGTCAGGTATGTGGGAGTACAATCATCAGGAAAGAGGGTGATGGAAGAAATTCATGTTTGCAGGACAAATCTAAGTTATAGTGAGCACTTGAAGAAGAAAGGAATATGAGAAGCATGAGGAAAAATGTGAAATGAAAGTAATTTTTCTTTTCTTTTAACGATGCAGGAGGGTTCCAATGTAGCAGAACAAGATAGGTATGTGGGTAAATAAGGCTCAAGTTCATTATGGGGAAGGTGTGGTGGCATTCCAATGTTTCCTTTGTAACTCGTTTCATTGATGATTCTTGGTTGCCGTTTTTTCCCCAAATAATATAACATGCTTATAAATAACTATGTTTCTTTATTTTTTTCTATTACTATTATTTTGAGTGATGCATTCTTTAACTGAAATGGTGAATCAGGGGTAGGTGGTCTGCCTACATGCAAAATTTGGCCCTTTACAAAGTGTGTGATGGCCAGAGGACCCTAGTGGGTTGATATTCCAGAGGCTGCAGACTGAGCGAAGGAAGATAACACCTATCCACTATTGGTGCCTGGGGAAAGTCCTAACTCTTCTAACCTAGTTCCAGCTCTTTGTGGAAGGTAGAGAAATACAAAGTAAGATGTCTGTCTTCAAGAGAATTATGGTGTAGTTGGGTAAATAATACATTGCCTACCATAGTGCTTTGCCTAGAGCAAGTTCTCAGTAAACATATATATTTTTAAGACTCAAAAATGAAGTGATAGCAAGTAATGTAAGATGATACCATTAAATACTAAGGTAAGTGATAAAGACTAAAACCTATAGAAATTCAGGAAAAACAGGAGAGGGAAATAAAAGAGACTGGTGTAATTAGGAAAGACTTCATAGAAGAAATAAGCATGAATTTGACCCTCTAGTGGGCATGACCAATCAATTCAATGTTATTTCAGTGATAAGAACTCACATAGATGGGTGTAGGATTTGGAAAGATGAATGAGGACATCAGAAAAAAAGATGCTGTAGATCAGGTGGCACCATATGAATAAGGGATTACAGGCTCCTCAGAGCTGGTGGTCTATAGAGTAGAATGAGGTACACATAATCAGATATAGCTTAAATATGTATCTTTATTGCAAGGAAGAGTCTTACTGTGGAAAGGTCATGCAGTAAAACTTTTACAAAGCAAAACAATCAAAATAAAGAAGACATTAAGAATGAAGAATATGTATATAAAGCATATATGTAATATATGTGCAAGTATATATACATATGTAAATATATGTAAATATATATCTACATATGTATACATACATACATACATACATATATATGTGTATATATTTCTATATGCATAAACACAGAGGGCTCACAATTTTTCTCTCCTCCAATTCATGCCCTTGTAGTAGGAAACTTCAGCATACATATTGACTCTCTCCTAAAATTCTTAACTGTTCACTTTCTGAACTTAATCACTTCACATGATCTATTTTTCCACCACTACCTTGAAGACACACAAAGATGTTCATATTCTTGATCTTGTCACACACAAATGAGCCACCTCCATGCTGAAGAATTCAGAAATTCTCTTGTCCAACAATAACCTATTGACTTTTTACCTCTCCCTTTGCCTTTCTTTACAATAACCTATTCTTTATTTGCATCACGACCTCCAATCCCCTGACCCCTCAGTTCTCCCTCTGACAATCTTACCTGCACTAGCCACTCTATCCTCCTTTTCTGATCTCAACTCTTTTGTGAGTGAGTTCAATTCTACATTGTCCTTCTTTCTTGATTCCCTAGCCCCCTTATCATTTTACTAATTATGACCTTCCAAGTCTCAGTCTTGCATCACTCTCATTTTCTGTCTTTGCTCCTACAGACCTTACTGAATGAAGGTAGAGAAAATCACACAACTCCTCTAATTGGTTCTACTACAAATTTATGTTATGCAATTTCAACTTGATCCTCACCGCTGTTTGCAATTCGACTATACCACCTTTTATCAATTCACTATCTCGTTCTCTACAGCAGCTCTTTCACACTTTTTCATCCCTCCTCAAACCTCCCATGGCTCCCTTCCCCCACCCTCTTAACTGAGAACCTTACCTCAAATTTTACAGGAAAAAAATTGAGGCCATTTCCTGTGAGCTGCTTCTCCTATCCTCTTGCTCATCTGTCACCATCTCCTTTATCCATTTCTCACATGATGACCTTACTCCTTACTAAGGCTAATCCCTTTACCTATTCAAGCAATTCCATTTCATCTCTTCCAAGATGGTCCCCTCTGTCATTCCCCCTTTATCATTTATTTTTAATCTCTCTGTCTACTGGATTATTTAATATTGCCTACAGATATTCCTATATCTCTCTTATCCTGAAATGTCCCTTACTGGATCCTTCTGTTCTCAGTAACTATCCGTGCCATCTCTTCTCTTTGTAGTTTTCTTTTAATTTTCTTTTGTCTCATGCTCTTCTTAACCACTTACAATCTGACTTCTGATCATTTCACTAAAACTACTTTCTTCAAAATTACCGGTGCTTACTTGCCAAATCCAATGGTCTTTTCTGAGTCATCATTCTAATTAACTTTTCTGTACCCTTTGACATGCTTGATCATTTTCTCCTCCTTGATATTTTCTTCTCTCTAGGTTTTCAGGACAAAACTCTCTTCCTTTCCTTCTTCCTTTGTGGCCTCTCCCCAGTCTCCTTTGCTGAATTCTTATCTAGATTATACCCTGTAACTATACATGTCCTTCAAGCTCCTGTTGGGGGCCCTCTTCTCCCCCTACAGTGCTTCATGGAGTGATCTCATAGTCTCCCAGGGATTTAATTTTCATCTCTATACTAATGATTCTCAAATCTACCAATGCTTCCCCAACTTCTCTATCTTTTATTTTATATCTTTAGCTGTCTTTCAGAGATCTCAAACTGGATGCCCAGTAGACATCTTAAGTTAAACGTGTCAAAAATAGAACTTGTTATTTCTTCCCACAGCTCTCCCTGTTCTCCTACCTACCCTATTATCATCCTCCCAGCCCCTCAGGCTACAACCTAGGGATTATTCCCAACTCCTCACTATCTTGTATCCCACATATACAAGCACGCATTGACACTAGCTTGTTATAACCCCTTACATTTCTTGTAAAGATTATTGTAATAGCCTCTTGGTTTGTCTGTCTGTCGCAATTCTCTTTTCATTCAAATCCATCCTCCATCTAGCCATTAAAGTGATTTACCTAAAACTCATGTCTGAGTATATCATTCCTTCACTGAATAAACTCCATTGACTGCCTATCACCTCCACAATCAAATATGATATGTTTTACTAAGTATTCAAAACCCTTCATAACCTAGGTCCTCCTACACTCCACCTTTCTAGCCTTCTTACACCTTACTCCCAAATATAGACTCTTCAATCTGGTAGATCCTGGAGCAAGACACTTAGTGTCTTTCTTCCCAGCATTTTTTCTTTCTAACCTCCATGTCTGAAATTTTCTCTGCCCTCTCTTTTTTGACTACTAACTCTCCTGTCTTCCTTGAAATCTCAGCTAAAATCTCATTTTTTACAGGAAGACTTTCTCAATCTTTTTTTTTAATTCTAGTGCCTTTTCTTTATTAATTATTTCTTATTTATGTTCTATATATTTGTTTCATGTTGTCTTCTCATTAGATTCTCCTTGAGGGCAGAGGTTGTTTTTCACATGTTTTTGAATCCCCAGCACTTAGCACAATGCCTCACACAAAGCAGGTACTTCATAAATGTTTTTTTGATTGATTGATTAGTTGGTTTGAGAAAACTAGTTGTCATATATGGAAGGGCTGGGAATTAAATTTCAATTTCTGAAAGAGAAAATGCTCCTAAAGTTTTGTTAATTAATGCATATAATTATATAAATGATAAATGGGCCATGTTAATGATAATTTATTATGTTGTAGCTTGGATCTACCACATGCATAGAGTGCCTGAGACAACAGGTTTCCACTTGGATAAGCTGGAAAACTTTCATTTGAGAGAATCTCAATGACTTGTAAGGGAGCTACCTTGGAGAATAAGACTGTGGAGGACACATAGATATTCTATAATTCGTACTGGTCAGCTAACATCATATTGAAGAGGAGGCTCTTAGAGTGGCCATGAGACATTTCAAAAGGGTCCATCTCCTTCAGCAGCTGTCTCTGCCTCTTTCACCTCTAGGGGAATTTTGATGATTCCTTCACTCTTGTCTTCATGTGAACAAAGTTGTGTCTCTAACCTTGGGAGTTTCAAAAAGTTGTGAAAGGAAGCCTCAGTAACCTAGAGGCTGGAGTCCAGGATAAATGTTGCAACTAATCCATCATTTGATGTTGTGTTCATCCGTTGGTGCCAAAGAAGACCATGTCATCAGACATCAGGATGGAAGAGAAACAGCAACAATTACTATTGATAATCACTCTGAAGCCAGGAGGGTCCAGAAGAGAGCCCTTAGGCAGGAACCTAGTGTTGTCCAATGTATGAACTTCAGAGGGAAGGAAGAGGAGAGGAGAGGGAAAGTGAAGGGAGGAAAGGGAATGAGAGAGGAGGGGAGAAGAAGAGAGGAGAGGAGAAGAAAGATTGTAGTCAGTAAAATCCAGGCTAACTGGGCATCTTCTGGCTATCCAAATTTACCTTCCTTTAGAAAGAAGGAAGGGGAGGGGGAGACAGACAGGAGAGGAGCAGCTGGGTCCCCATTCAGGCAGTTGCATCTACTCACAGATAATTGTGTTCGTCCTTAGTTGCCAAAGAAGACCACGCCATTAGAGTAATGATGACATGACTTGCACTTGACTTTCTTTAGAGTTGAGGGAGGACTGTGCAAGATCACCAGTCTCACTTTTCCAGAGCTATCTCTGGTCAGAAGATGCCCAGTTAACTTGGGTTTTACCAGCCAGATTCTTTTTCTTTGCCTTGCTTCACCTCACTCTGCCCTGCCTTGCCTTGCCTTGCCTTCTAAGGGCTCTCTTCTTGACCCTCTGGGCTTCAGAGTGATTATCAATGATAACTGTTACTGTTTCCCTCACAGCCTGATGTCTTTATTTTTCATTGCCTCATTAAAAAGAGCCATCCCCTTCTTAAACAGGCCTATTCAATGAATGGGCATTACCTCATCTTAAGTGAGTACCTGAATAAACCTTGGTCTAAAGGGGCCAAGATTTCTCAGTGCAGACTGGGTCATCTCTAGTCATCCATCATTTGATATCCTGAAGAGAAAGGATCGATCTTTTTTGGGGGGGATGGGGAAAGGGAAAGCAAATTTTGCAAGGAGCCATCTTTAGGTTCTCTACCCAGCAGAAACTGAGACATGACTTTGGTGACCCACCTTAATCATCACCACCAGCAATAACTACTGACCTACAGATACCGATAGGAAGACAAGCAAAGGGTCCTGGGAGTAGGAGCACTCCTCAGACTATCAGCATAACCAGATCAGCCCTCACAGAAATCATCCAGGGAGACAGTGCTTGTGGCAAAGGGGCCTGTAATCACCACCAACTGCCTCCCTTAGGGTCTAGATGAAGTAGCAAGGCACCCTAAGGGAGAAATGGAAGGTAGAAACATACTGAGCAAGGCAGGCTTTGCATGCCATCTCTATCACCATCTCCCCTCAGACCCTGGTAAAAACAGTGTAGGACATAGAAACTAAAATTCTAGGTAAAGATATGCTTCTAGCCCAGTATCTATAGCCATCATCCTGGAAAGTCAATCCTATAAAGCTGCAGCCTGGCAACTGCCCTTGCAAGTGCTACAGTCATGTCCATTTCAGACTCAGAAAAGAAAGTTCTTATCACCAAAGTCCTTGCCACTGTCACCTAGTTCAACATCAGAAACTGATATGATTTCATCAGTGGAAATCACATTAAGGAGGCATCTGCTTTGTTGTTGTACTAAAGGACCAAGGGACCTTTCCATATTACTTGCAGCTGAAAGCTTTCACATGTGTTGTCTTTCCCCATTAGAATATTTTTTTTTTACATGGAAGATCTATAGTTTAATGGAAAATAACATCAAAGGGAAAGTACTAGCATCTGGTGGAGGAGCAGTGGAGATGGTAAAAGCTCTGTCTAGAAATTGTCCTTCACCTGTACCTTCATATATTCACACGTATATGTATGAATACGTGTATGTGTGTGTATGCATATGTATATATGTATGTGTAGACATGTATAAGTATGTGTATACATGTACATATAAGTATGTGTGTATGAATATGTATGTATACATATACACACATATTTTCCCCATTACATAGTTAAACAATTTTTAACACTTGTTTTTTCTTTAAAGTTTTGAGTTCCAAATTCTACTTCTCCTTCTGTCTCACCTCCCTGTTCCCTGAGACAGTAAGCAATCAAATATTGTGATACATAAAAAGTTTGAGAGACATAATTTCTGGGTAACTAATCATTTTATTAATCATGCTAGTAGATAATTAATAAAAGGGGTCAGTGACACTCTCAAATGCCAAAGATCCCTCATGGAACCTATTCAATGCTTATATGCCCTTGGAAGAGTAGGTATTTTTGAGGGTGACAATTAACTCTGCTTGATTAACAATTAATGAAAAGAGTGACATAAAACAATCTACACCTAATTCAATAACTGGATTATTAACTAATTTTTACCTAAATTAATTAATTATTTCTCTCAGTATAGGTTATACATGTGCGATCATGTAAAACATTTCCATATTAGTCATTCTGTACAAGAATACTCCAACAAAAAGAAAAAGAATGAAAGAAAGAAAGTGAAAAATTGCATGCTTAAGTCTGTACTCAGATAATCTCAGTTCTTTCTCTGGAGGTGGACAGCATGCTTCATCATTAGTCTTTTGGGATTGTCTTGGCTCATTGTATTGCTGAGAATAGCCAAGTCACGCAATTCTTCCTTGTATTGTATTGCTGTCACTGTACCATACAACATTATTTTGATTCTGTTTACTTCACTTTGCATCAGTTCATGTAAATCTTTCCAGGTTTTTCTGAAATTATCTTGCTTGTTATTTCTTATAGCACAACAATATTCCATCATGATCATATATCACAGCTTGTTTGGCCATTTCCCAATTAATGGACATCCTTTGATATCCAATTCTTAGCCACTACAAAAAAGATGCTATAAATATTTTTGTATAAATAGGTCTCCATGCCCCCCACCCTTTTTGATGTCTTTGGAATGTAGACCTAACAGTGGTATTACTGAATCAGCAGGTATGTACAGTTTTATAGCCCTTTGGTCACAGTTCAAATTGTTCTCCAGGATGATTTTCATTAAAATTTGAGCTCCTAGAAAGCAGGGACTGTCTTAATTTTCTTTTTATATCCCCAGCACCCAGCAATACTACTTCTAGAGCAGTATCCCAAAGAAATAATAAAAATGAGGAAAGGACCCACAAAAATATTTATAGCAACTCTTTTTGTGGTGGCTAAGATGGAATTTGAGGGTATGCCCATCAATTGGGGAATGGCTGAACAGGTTGTGGTATCTGAATGTAATGGAATACGATTGTGCTATAAGAAATGATGAGTAGGTAGACTTCAGAAAAACCTGGAAAGACATATATGATGTGGAATGAGGGGAGCAGAGCCAGGAGAACATTGTACACAGTAACAGTCACATTGTGCATCGACTGACTTTGATGGACTTAGTCCTTTTCAGTAATGCAAAGACCTAAAACAATTCCAAGAGACTCATAATAGAAAATTCCATCCATATCCAGAGAAAGAAATATGGAGTCTAAATGCATACTATTTGCTCTTTGTTGTTTTATTTTTTCTTTCTAATGGTTTCTCCCATTCATTCTAATTCTTCTATACAACATGACTAATGCGAAAATATGTTTAATAAGAGTGTACATGTGGAACCTGTATCATATTTCATGCCATCTTGGGGAGTGGGGAGGAGAGAGAGAGGGGGAGAAAATTTAAAATTTAGGTAAGTGAATGTTGAAAACTAAAAGTAAATAAATAAATTAAAAAAAACCCTTCATTCATTTATTGAACTATTGGTACTAGTGCTATATAGCATCAATAGAATTTTAAATACAGTCCATACTGAACCAATCTCTAGCCTGAGAATGCTGGAGCCAAAACAGAACTTGCCAGAGATGGGTATGTTAGTAGAGGTTTAATTAATTTCTGATAAACACATCAGGAAAAAACTTGCAAGTGGAATCCTCCTCCCTCCCCCTTCTCAGAACGAGGGACTAAGCATGTTGGGGTACAGGTAATGCTTAAATAAATATGTGGGCTGGACATAATATGACATAATCATTCTTAGTTCTTGAGTAGCTGTTCCCATGATAGCGTCATACACAGACAATTTTCAGGTGTTCCTGGGTCCTATGGCAACAGTCTCCAAGTTGATTGTCTCACAGTGGGGTAACTATTACAAGAAACAGGGGTTCTGAGCAAGTCAAACAAGGTGATGGAAAACTCTTAAGTCCCTGGGAAATAGGGGACAGTTTAACACCTGGTGTTGGTATAAGCAATATACTTGGTGAGAAGGTGAGATCATCCAGAATGCAGAAGATTATTGTTATGCAATACTCAAGATGTCGTAGGGAAGATTATACCCCACAGGTATTTGGGAAACGTTTGTATGTTTTTCTTTTGGCAATGTCCAAAATTTCCACATGTTTTGCTCTCCCTAATACAATGTAATCTCCTTGAGAGCAAAGGCTGATTTACTTGTCTATTTGTATCCCCAGCACTTAACACAATTCTTTTCACATAGTATGCACTTAATAAATATTTCATTCATTTATCTATCAAGTTATTCTTCTGTAGACTAATTAGTGTTAAGTGGTTAAATGGAATTTAAGTACTAGTCATTGGCCCCCTTCAAAGTAGGAAGAACCTAGAGGCTTAAGTTGAAAAAAATCCACTCTAAGCTTCTTAAGAGTATTCAGGACCTTGAGGACAGATATAGCTCCCTTGGCCTTGAGCAAATAGGGCCAGAGTATACATGCTACCGTGTAATAGTAACCAACACTACTTTTAATTTGTTTTCTAGATGAAGTGCTTCCTTTTGATGTGTATTTTTAAGTTCTATTTTACCAACACTTCCTAATTAATACCCTCATTCTAGCTTCTCTCTTTTCATGTTTTAGAAAGCATATAATTAATGACAATGAAAAAATACCAACTTTTAATCATTCAAAAAATTCAGATATATATATTTCATGTGGGTATACAACTTTTTAGTCTTAGCCACAATATTTGACTTTTATATTTTCTCTATCAGATTCTTTAATTCTTCCTTAGTATTTTTGTCTTGATCATATTGTCTCTTTTGTTTTTGTCAGTGAAGAAGATTCTGGTCACACACTGCTGGTCATCAAGATGCTTGATTTAGCAGATATTTCTCATGCTCATGCCAGACACGAAAGTACTGATATCTTGTTATTCTATTAACCTCCCTTGTTGGCCCCTTTGAGCACTGTCATTTTAGAAAATCCTAACGACTTCTTTAAAGTGAGAACACTAAGAGTTTGGAGATAACAGAAGCCTGTCTCACTTCTGAATTTCTATTTTTAAATGATTAAAATAAACAAATGGCTAGCGGTTAAGAACCAGTGCCAAAATGATGCTCTTAAAATAATATGTCCAATAAAGAGCATGCATATATCGTTTTTAATGGAAACAAATTTAATGAAGTATTTTAAAAGAGTAGGGAACAGGTGGGTCACTGGTCCTGAGCTGAGTTCAGTACCCAGAGGACTCTGCTTCAGCCTCAGTCATACAGGAAAACAGATGTCATGCTGATAAATTGGATCAGCTGCCAGATTCTTCTACTGCTTACTAAGACTGGCAAGAAATGTTTTAATATAGTTTTCCCATTAAGCTGTGTTTATGCAAGAACTTCATTATTCACAATTTTCATTTGAGTACAATTTTTAAAAGTAATTTATAATTTATATTTATAATCCTGCCATCCTGATATTAAATAGAGGGAAAACCCATTCTAAAAATTCAATAACAATCAAAAAGATGTCCAACAAAACGCCAGAGTGGGCTTTATTACATTCTTTAAAGGTGCTTTTAATGTAATTTTCTCATCTGCCTGGTTGAATTATTCTTATTTATGTCAAATCCTCCCTCCATGATTTCTCCTGAAAGATTGAAAACATTAAGTTTGGCTATAATATTCTGTTTTCATGGCTACACTCACTCAAAAACAGGAGATAAATAAAGCCAGAGAGGATACGAAGAAAAGACAGGGTAGAAACTTGAGTAATTGATAACTGTTCCAAATAATTTATTTGGGATATTTATTCAAGATTGTAGAACCCAGTGTGGAAAATCAGATAAAAAATGGAAATGCCACAGTTTAGGGGTGTTAGAAACCCCCAAATTCAAGGGTACATAGTGGAGTCAGCCTTGAAAGAAACCATTCAAGCCTTCTTTCAGTCAGAGACAAGGTTTATTGTGTTGCCAATAGAAGCTGGCGAGTTTCCTGATGAATGTGTGGTAATTGTGATGCCAATACAAGCAGGCCAGATTTTAAAAATCTGAGCATTTGATGAGGATAAATTTGGTACTTTTATATAGAAAGACTGTGGGAAGATCTGGATGGGATTAAGAAGTGGCAAGTAGCCTAGGGTGGTCCAGGTGCAGATAATGAGGACCACAATGAAAGGGCAGTTAAAAGGATTATTGACTGGGATGGGTTGGGTGCCTCAGGTTCAGTGGCTGAGTTCCTGAAATTTGTGGGAAAGTTCAGGGCCTTTTAGGGGTCCATCATTAGTGCCCCGTCAGAAATAGTTGAGTATGATAATGCCATTATTTGCTTCAATTTATTGGCTGGCACAACGTTTGCTTATCATCTTGTAAACTCATTCTAGGAGTCATCTACAAAAAATAATTACATGTGTGTCTTAAATTATAATTAGCATAATTATAAACTCCATGAGGACAAGGGCTATTTTATTTTTGTCTCTGTTTCCTCAGAACCTAATCCAGTGCCACTTATCTTTTATATTTTACATGTTTAATCAATGTTGGTTGAATCTAATAAAATGATGAAAAATTACCCAACTTGTCATTTGTTCACTCTTTGACTATGTTGAAAGGAAAATTCTTCATTTGGGCTTTCACCCAGAGAATTAAAAGAATTTTTATCAAGGTAACAACCCATTGGTAGGCAGATCACTGAAGTTGAGCAATGGTTGAAAGTGGGGACAGCCTTTGTAGGTAACTTTTAGACAACCTTTTAGATAATCTAGATAGGCTAGCCTCAGCAGAAGAGGTTGGACCTTTGCATCTTAGTTCTTCCCCAAGGTAGCAAGAACATGACAGTTTGCAGGTAATACCAAAACTGCAGACTTAGTGTGTCCCTCCCTATCAGGACCTCCCTCAGCACTGAATGGGAACAGATTTAGTGAAGACTTCTCAGAATTATGAGACTCCTCTTTAGAGTAGAAGAGACTTTAGGCCCAGGTTTCGATCCCTCCGGAGTCAGGGGATTTCCATATAAGGCTATATAGTGCATTAGGATCAATGATTGGCTATGACTCACTAACTCCTCAATACCTAATTTGCATATGCGTACTCAGTCTGCAGTCTGCACTTTGGTCTTCCAGATTTGCACAAGTTCTCAATGCCCAATTTGCATGAGTCATCAATGCTTCATTTGCTTTTGTTTTCAATGCCTAATTTGCATGTGATGACATGCATTCTCTCAGCTTTGTAACGGTAGGAAGGGGGAAATTTGAACTGTGTTCCAAAAGGGATTGGTTAGATTTCATGCCTAGAATGTAAGACCTTGCTTCTCAGCCAATGAGAATAATGGTCAGTGGTGGGAGGGAGACTTCTGCCTCAGGGTCTATGTAAGTTGCCATTCTGCTTCTGTAAGGCTCCTCCCAACTCCAGCTTCACTGGTGAAGGGACTGGCCATTTCTCAGGAGAACCCAATAAAGGAGATTTTTCTGTTTTCACACTGGGACACCTCTGAGCAGTCAATTTGAGTGGGAGGGGGGGTCATGCTATCCCACACAGCACTGATAAGCAGGACTTGGAACAGTAAGTCACCATAATTTTCAACATCTAATTTTGAAAATTATCAAAATTCTAGATAGAACTGACAAAATTTGTAATATAAATATTAATATAATGACAGAAAATATTAATACTGATGACAATATGGACTGCCACAACCTCTCAGGATCCTGGCAATGTCAAAATTCCAGTAATGTCCTTACCTTCCTGCTCTTAAAACAGTGAGATTAAATTGAGTAGTCAGACCTAATGTGCCATCCTGAGATTTATGCCTCCGATGTCCTTGCCCCTTTCCATTGGGATTCATGGTTTGAAAGGCAAAACAACTAGAATGAAATAGTTTTCCTTGCTCAGGTTGCTGAAGGCTAATGGACCTCATGACCAAGCCTTGCTGCCCTCCCCATACCTCTTCCTCCTCTTCTCCCAAAGGTATAAGAAATTTTTTCATGGGTCTAAGATTTGAGACATCCATTGTGCTCTACACTCATGGAACACCATCCAGGGTGGCAGATTCCCTACTCTGTTATCTCCATTAAAAGGCACTTTCTTTCTCAATTTGTGGCTTTCATTTATTTCAGGACCTGCTACATCCATAGTTCAGATCAGGTAGCAGGCTATTAATAATAACAAAAATTAACATATAAAAAATGAATTTAGGTTTATAAGGCATTTTCCTTAGAAAAATTCCATGATGATTTAGTGTGAATATTATTCTGCCAATATTATAGAGCAAACTTATAATTCGTGTTGGAGCCAAGATTCCAACTGACATTCCAAACTTGAAGTCCAATTGTTTTCCTCCTACGTAATTAAGCTTGTCAAACATAGATGATGGAGTTGCTATCATAGAGCAAAATCTCATTATAGCTAAGTGTTTACTTTATTATGCCAGTTTCACTTAGAAATGTCCCTGACAGTCATCTTGAGGATATTGTTGTCCTTAAGCTCTAGTGTATTTTCATCTAAGACTTATGTTGCCATTCTTTCCCACTTGAACTTCTGAATAAAGGATTATAAGTAATTTTGGCCAGATATATGATGGCATGAAGCCTAACTCAAACTTTATAACGTATTTATTTGAAAACAATATTCTTTTCCTAAGGAAATGCTTACCTACAATTGTGCTAGAAAAAGTAGATTTGTTACTGTGTTTAAAAATTATTCTTTATGACTCTAAAATAGAATTAACTGATAATCTCTTTCATTCCCTTTGAACTCTATGATCCAAGAGGTAGTTGTTTTTGAATAAATACTTCTAAAGATTTTTTTTT
>CM053769.1:629187198-629210196 GCA_028658325.1 Potorous gilbertii | reverse complement strand
CATATCATATTCCAAGTCCTCTGTTTCTTTAATATGGATGTTGCTAAATCTTCTGTGATTCTGACTGTAGCTCTATTGTATTTGAAAGGTTTCTTTCTGACTTTCTGAAATATGTTCTCTCTGACATGATATTTTCTGATGTTTTCTATCTATCTTGAATTTTCCTAATACTCCCTGGAGAGAGTTTTCATTTTGGGATTTCTTTCAGGTGGATTTTTTCAATGTCTATTTTGCCCTCTGGTTATATAATATTGGGACAATTTTCTTTTATAATTTCTTGTAATATGATGCCTACCCTCTTTCTGCTCCTACTCTGTCCTGAATCTGTGACATGAAACTGGGTAATATCAATTCATTTGTCAAATGATGCTCAGTCCCAGACACAATACTTGTACAAATATCTTCTATTTTTTTCTGATCAGATTTTTCAATCCCCTTAATATCTCTGGGTGGTAAGAGCTCCAGATATTGCTGCTGCTTTTGCTGTCCCCAAACTTAGCACTGGCATAGCTGCCACCTTATGTTCCCTAGTCAGCTCTTTCTCCAATATGATAGCTCTCTTCTTCTGACCTAGTTGTCCTGTGCTGGACAAATGTCTCACCGTAGTCTTTTGTTTGTCATGCAGCTCTAGAATTCAATTTGGTGCATTATTTTAAAGTTATTGGGAGGAGATTGTTGAAAGAGTTGGACTAGAATGCTCCCTCTTGGCTCCACCCCAACTCATTAATCAATCAAAATAAATTGACCTAACTCTCCAGACTCAAAATAAACAAACATGTTTATCCAAACAATACATATTGTTCAGATTTCAGCATATGGTTAGATGAATATGCCTTACATCTGGTCCATCAGGAGATGTAACTTGGACAGACCTTGTGGATGGATAATTATCTGGGCCTAGTATCAGACAGTAGGAGAAGAATGGGCAGTTATGTAACACTCCAAAATTCCCCTTTAAACAAAAGTTTGTTATATAAATATCAATATTCTTCGAGTAATTCATTATGACTGTGAATCATAAAATACTTTGGACTTTGATGAATTAAATTTATATGACTCCTAGAAGGCAATGGAGAGATATATGGTGGATTGAATAGTCTGTTGCATATAATGAATGATGCATTGCAGTGAAGAAGATGTCATCAAAGAATTGTATAACTGAAAACATAGGTGAGGTAGTCATATAGAGAAAAGTGAGGGATAAGAAATGTCAGGCTAGTATGTTCCATTAATACCCGCATAAAGTCAAGACGTTTAGAGGAAGATCCTTATGAAGCTGAGCTGGAGCTTCTATGGAGGATTTGAGAAAGGGGAAGTTCTGAAGTTCCACAAGATACAAATGCATAGGTAGGCTGGCATCTAAACTCTTAGAGAGAGTTACAGGAAATAAATACATACATTGAAGGGGAGAATTACAACAAAAACTGGAAATTGTTAATATACTCTTTTCTATGATTTTATGTTTATGTCCCTAAGGGCAAAATTGCTATTTTTCTCTTTTCCCTAATTCCCATAACATTTATTTTCTATCTTGTTCATTAACTACCTAATAGCTTGGCATTTTAATGTCTTTTGTAGTTCTTTAATTTGTCTTATAATACATTTCTTATTACCCTATTTAGATGACATACTTCTAGAAGATATTACTTTGTTTCTCTGTAATGGTCTAACACTTTAAATCAGTAAATATTAGGTGATTGGCTAATGTTAATATAGATATAAGCATATTTACATATTCTTATGAAAGTTTTTTTTCCTGTAGCAAAATCTTATTTTTGATGTAGAGGTTTGCTAATCTCAGTCAGAATCTTATTTGAAAAAGTAGTTTACTAGATGGATTTGAAGACTTTACATCATTTCTTTAAGTCCAAAGAACAGAGCTTAGACCAATTCTTTAATGCGGAATCTGTTAAATCTTGTGTGATTCTGACTGTAGCTCTATTGTATTTGAATGGTTTCTTTTTGGTTTCTTCAAATATGTTCTCTTTGAACCACTGTGAATAATTTTTTTTTAAATCAGATGTAGTATAACCTTATAGAATTAGAAGGGTCTTTATCACTTTTCATTAATTAATTGATTGATTAAGTTGTTTGTTTTCTGTTTTATTGAAGACCAGGAAACTGACCTCCAGTGAGATGTATGAACTTGCCCTATTACATTGCTAGTTGTGTTCATCCTTCATTGTTGAAGAAGACCATGCCATCAGAGAAATAATGACATGACTTGCACTTTACTTTGTTTTGAGTGAGGGAGGGCTGTGCAGGTCACCAGTTTCACTTCTCCATCAGAGCCATCTGAATTCAGTGACCAGATATTCATCAGGATGACTGGAGATGACCTAGGATGAATCAATTGGGGTTAAGTGACTTGCCCAAGGTCACACAGCTAGTAAGTGCCAAGTGTCTGAGGTGAGATTTGAACTCAGGTCCTCCTCACTGTTGCACTAGTGCTCTATTCACTTCACCACCTAGCTGCCTCCAACATTGCTAGTTAGCACCAGAACAAGGACTGGAACCCAGGTTTCTTGACTATCAGATGATTGTCCTTTCTGGCATACTATATCTCCTTTTGTTCTTATCTTTAAAAATCTTATTTTAGGTTGGCTGAAATTTTGCTTTAGAAAATGCCCACTGTTAAGGCAAAATAAAGTAATTTTAGCACTTAACCTGTATGAAGAGAGCAAAGCTGTTTGCTTTGGAGGAAATTTCTTGAGATTTCCTCATTTGGGATGTGAATTATTTATGAAGACAAGCAATTCTGCAGTACTGCACTGTGCTTGTGAGATTCATTGCAGGCTGTGATTGAATTATGAATGATAGGAGAGTTGTAGCAGGCACAGGATAGTACTGATTTCTGCTCACTCAGTGTGAAGCTTGGGACAAGCAGTGACATCACTGGGTCTCAATTTCTTCATTTATAAATCAAGAGTTTCTACCTGATCAGAGAATCTTAACCTTTCTTGCATCCTAGACCTCTCTGGCTCTGTGAGGAAGCTTATGGATCTCTTTGTAGAATGTTTTTGAATGTACAAGGTAAAATAAATGGTATTACAAAGGAAACCAATCGTATTAAAGACAATAATAAGAATTAATAAAGACGTGCATAATTAAGAACTCTTAGACTATGTGATATCCAGTGTCCAAACTAGTACTAATATATAATTGTAGGAGTCATGTGGAGTTATAACAAAGTATGTTACACTGGATTCAGAACTATCAGTACTTAATAAGAAGAAGAAGCAGACATTTGTTCAGCACTGTACATGCATTCTCTTATTTTATCTTCATAATAAGCCCAAGGAGAAAGGTACTATGGGGGATTGTTGTTTTTCTCATTTTGTAAATTAGGAAACTGAGGCTTACTAAGATGAAACAGTTTGCCCAGGATTAACTAAAAAGTGTCAGAGGCAGGAATTAAGTCCAGGTTTTACCTGACTCTAAGTTTATCTGCACTACATGAAATAACTTTTTGGAGTAAGGAAAATCTGCACAAGTCTTCACCATATTCCAGCGCTTTTGGGGATTCCTTTCTATCTAGAATCGAAAGGATATTGAACTCAATTGGAAAATGAAATCTGATAATATTTGCCAGGATGGATTGAGCATATAATGTATGTACCAAGATCCACTTGAAATGTTGATGCACTACAAATCTAATAGAAAGGGGGAAATTTCTCCCTTTGGGTAAATGATTGTCAGAGACTTCTTGACCTGAAATTCAGTCAGTATCACAAGTAAGATGATATGGAAAGCAATCTGTGGAGTCAAGTCATTTCAGTATTCAGTAAGCCCCTGCATATTAGCAAGGATTACGTGAACTGCTTATTTTTTCTATTTTTATGACTGATTTAAACATGTAAGAATTCAAAAAATTTTAATGGATGGCTTACTTTTCTCTTCTGTACCATCTCATGACATTTTGATTCCTGGGATGAATGTAATTTTTTCCCATTTAAAAAGTTGCTTTACATTACATGACTTTTTTTTCCTAAATAGGAAAATATAAAAGTAAATCAACAATTCCATCACAAAAATCTATGATTAAAAATGACTTCAGACCAACATATCAAGTTTCATAGCAACTAGAAAATAAATTTCAAATGAACATATCTAGAATGATAAAACATCTCCAGTAAAACTTGTTTTTTACTTCTTGATTAAGTTCATTTTTATGTTATGGTAGCATAACTTTGTCTTTTGTATTATCACAATAAGGAATGTTTCTTACTATGCTCTTGCTGGTTTATTAGGTACACATTATTTTTAATGTTTGGCATTAATGAATTGATCCTTTGTGTCTATGTTCAGGACATGAATCTGTTGTATGAAAAGATGATTTAGGCTTATGTATCTTGGATCTTGCTCAGAGATACGAGTTGAGGTCATAGGTTGTCACTAGCATAAACCCTGAAATTACCTGTTTAACATTCTTTGACCAATGACTTGGATAGAGACAAAAATAGTATCCTTTTAAAATTTATAGATGGCACAGGCTGGAAAGATAATTAATATGTTGGATCACAGAGTCAGAATTCAAAAAGGTCTCAATAGGTTCAATCTAATGATGAATTTAATAGAGTTGTAACTGTAAAATCTTACACTTAGATTTAAGCAATCAACTTCACAGTTGCAAAATACTGGAGATGTTCATGTCTGAAAAAGATGTAGAGGAGACAGGGACAGGGAATATGAGATCGAAATATGAATCAGTTGTGTCATTTGGCAAATAATGAAACTAACATAATCATGGGCTTCACTAAGAAAAGCATGATGTGCAGAACAAGGGAGAGATAAGGGAATAATGCTCTTGTTATACTATACTATGATTGGACTATGGGGTATTCTGTCCAGTTTTGAGAGCTATATATTAGGGAAAAACATTGATCAGCAGGAAAGCATCCAGAGGAGGGTTTACAGAATAGTGAGTGTCTTGCATATCATGACATGATCAACTGAAGCAAATGAGAATATTTGGCCAACATTATGGGGAGGAGTGGCATTAGAGCAAACATCAAGTATTAGAAAATTTCACTTGGAAATTGCTTAGACCAAAGGGAGAACTAAGAACCTTGGGTAGAAGTTACTGAGCAGCAGAAATAGGTTTGATATAAGGAAAATTTCTGAACAATTATACAGCTATCCCAAAGTGGGATGGACTGTCTCAGGAGAGAGTGAGTGCCTTAAACATTAGAGAATTTCAAATGGGATACATGCTATATATACATGCTATATATGAACAACTTGTTCAGGTTGTACTAGTTTGCCTCTGAACTCACAACTCTGAGATTTTGCAATTTTCTGATTCTTTATAATTTTTAAGACTTCCAAATATGTTTTGAATTTTTAATTAGATTACTAGACTTGTGATTATCTTGATCAGAGAGAACTCCTGGATCAATGAGATCACATATCCAATTGAATATCTGAGTGTAACCAAATAGAAAAACATCTTACAAAACAAATAAAAAAACCTTCTAAAATATTAATACATTAGGCAGTATTGAAATATCTGTTAAGGAAAATAGTTCATCGTCTGCTGTTTGTTATATTTGCTGTCTGTGTAACTGTAACTGTGAGTATTATCTACAGAAGTTTCATTAATTCAAGGAATGATGAATACCAAACCAAGGTCTAAATCTATCAAGTAAATTTGTTCCTACAAAAGCAAATGAGAAAAATGCAAATGCATCTGATAATCAACACACATCTTGTACATAAAAGCTAAAATTTATGACTTTACATGGACAAGGTCATTATTTAGGTCAGAAACCAAGGACATGCTGTATTAAATAAAGGATAAATATTTACCATCCCTGTAGATACTGTGCAGTGGCATAAAGTGTAGAAAGATCAAATCATGAAGACCTTTTGCTCCTTGTCCCTTCACAATATTTGATTTTACTAACCACACGAAAGTCCTCTGGAAAAGACAAACTTCTATCATGATATAAACTGTGAAATGCCTTCTTAAAATATTCATGTTTATAAATTCAAAGCTCAGAGCCAGAGGTGACTGTCAGTCCAAATGATAACATCAGTTTTGACATAATCCTCTTCAGATTTTAGACTCACTTCCAGTGGGTTTAAAAGTAACAAATGCATTGATATTCGTTATTTTAAATAATTACCACACCATATTTAATGATCCATAATATACATTTCAGTTTAGATGATGCTAACCTTTTCACTTAACTTACATTGTTTCTTGCTGAAGCAATAACTGAGATAAGTAAAAGTGTGATTGACTCTATTTAGTGATTATCTGGTTCGTTATTATTTTAGAAGTCATCTTTATTTTGCTCCTTGTTTCACCAAAAATGTTGAGTGTATTTTCATTTGCTTTTTATTTCAGTGTTGCCACACAACAGACATAATTTTCATTATTGTTATTAAAAAGTCACAAATCCACCTTGGAAGAAGCTTAGTGTATTAGAGTTCATCTTTGAAGAATACTTTTAAAGTAATTGTATAATATAAATAGAGAATTCTATGCAAATATCATCATTGACTTTGGGCCTGAATAAAAGGCTGTGCAATTATAATACCTTGAATGACAACTTATCTTAATTAGAAAGGTTCCTAGGTAATAGGTTGAGTACAAGGCCCATCAATCACCAAGCAATGATTATATGGCACACCTGGTGTCTGCTAGCTTATTTACAGCAGTTATGGGGTGTGAGGTTGTTTTGGGCAGCATAAGATTACTCTGGGTAGAACTGTCTTCCAAGATTACAGTCGCTTGTTGTAGTGGATGCTACAGTAATCAAACTAACTTTAATATATTTTAATATATGAGAAAATAAAACAAAAGCTTTCTACTGTGCATCATTTTATCTTTCAGGAAGTTTGCAACCCAAGTACAAATATAATTTGGAAAAATCAGAAATTTGACTTAATTACATTTGTTCTTTACTTGTTTGAGAGCAATAGGTGGAAATATACCCTCTATTTTCAAGAATCCCTTTTTATATGAGAAAATTTAGTTACAGAATATTATATATAGAAGGAATGTTTGCCTAATCTGCCTCCAATTGATGTTTAAATAGTAGTAGTAAGTAGTTTACCTTAGTATATCACTTCAGGTTACAAAATGTTTTACAATGAGACTAACTCTAGTTTAAAAAACTAAAAAGCAAAACCAAAAAATACCAGCATTGGAATTTCACCATCTTCTTGGTTATCATGTTTCAGTTCTGGTCTTTGTGGCAAGCTAAGTCCAATCAAATCAATGCAATGAATATGTATTCATTACCTAGTACCAGAGCAGAGTTCCAGACTTGGACATAGTTAACTAGGGTGAGTGAATAATCACCTCACTTCTCTATGTTTCCAACAATTCACTAGGACTTATCTACTGTCATAGATTAGATTTATCTATTTCAAGTCTTCCCCATATTCCTGTCTTATGATATGTGCAGAGAATTGTGCTAGGTCCTAGTGTTCATATTAAGTTTATATGTGATGGAGTCCCTACTCAAGAGACTTTATAGTCTTGTAGTGTGTCTAAACAGCAACTATTTTCAAAGTTTATTGTCTCCTATTCTGTAATAGAAAATAAATTTAATTGGTCTTTGATAGATATGCACCCATGTATGTGTGTATATACACATCTAAATATGTATACACATGTGTATGTTGTATATGAGTCATGCCTTTATATGTCATATGTGAACCATACCCACATATATGTATATGTATGTGTGGTGGTAAGCAACATAGGATTTTTTGTTGTTTTCTGAATTGAGTTTTAGCCAATCAAGTGCCTTTGATTCAGTCTTGCCTTTGATTGAAGAGTCTTTGAATCAGGAGTCTTTGTTTGAATCACGAGTCTTTGACTGAATCAAGAGTCTTAGAAATAGTATATATGTATGCACACACACACACACACACACACACATAGATATATAGATATATTGTATTGCTTAGAGGGAGAGGAGAGAGAGAAGCAGAGTTGAGAGAGAGAAGTGAGCATGAGCGGCTAGGGAAACTTGCTTGTGGGGATGCCTAACAAAAAGAATGTCTGTGATGTCAGGAGCACTGTCTGTTGATTTGTGTTGGTTTCTCAGACAGAAGTTCTGTCTTGATGGAGCTGGTAATATGTATAAATATTGTTATTACCTTTGTTTCCCTAGAAGAAAAGCAGCAGATAGGAGCCTCTGGAGCCTGGTGTCAGGCAGAAGCAAGAATTTGGAGGGAAAGAGTCCCCAGGAAGCTGAGACAAGGAGGAGGAGCACAGAGTTGCCTGTATGTGAACCCAGGCAAGAGCTGGGAGCGGTCAGTTCATGGAAGAGGAGCCTTTGGGTTTGGAAGTCAGCCTGGAGTCAAGATGAGGGAGGACTTTACTTGGACACTTAATCTTGATTAAAGAGATTGTTTGTACACACCTTAGACCTAGGAGTGAATGGGGTGGTATTTGCGGCTACCCTGTAAGGATTCATCCTTCAAGGAAAATCCCTAGCCTGGGACCCCCCCACTTTGGGATGAAATGATTTATGCCATATGACATAATGAGTGTTATGAGATACATATATGTATTAGATAATGTGTTTTGCTTAAGGGTGTTGCTATGAATGTTATACTTTAGAATAATATTTTGTTTGTTGCTAAATAGAGAGTTTATTAAACTATGCGATTAGACCCTTAAAATTATTCACAGCAGCAGTCCTCAGGTATGCTGCCATGAATGATTGGATTACAGTATGCTATACAATATGTATATATGTCCTACATATATTTATACCACACACATGTATATGTGCTTCATACAAGAGTCATATATGTGCATGTGTATATACATATATGTACAAATACATGCTTTATATATTAATATTCCACACTGATATATACATGAATATACACCTATGAGTATACTCTATAATATAATATAATATATGTACACAATATAACATAATATAGTATAAAGTATAGGTTAGAATTAAATGAAGATTTAGCAGAGATCCCTGACCTTATTTAGAACTGGAAATAATCTTGTAGATGCTATCATTCAGGTACTTCATTTCACAAACAAGACATGTGAGATCCTGAATGTCTTAGCCACACATCCACTCCCTCAGTGGCAGAACTAGGTCTGGAATTCTGACTCCTACTCCAATGTCTTCTCCACTAGATCATCAATACAACCAAGTATTCTTATATTTAAGGGTATCCAGTCTAGTTTCTGGATAAACATGAATTTTAATAAGTTCTAAAAACAGAATATAGTCTATTCTGGAACAACCACGTTCATTTTTCTTTAGCAATTGAGAACACTACACATCCTAATTTCCAAGGGACTTTAAAGATTAGTTAATAAAATTAATGGGAAGGTTTTATTGATAAATATTTGACATGAGGGGGAAGAAACAGCTTATCAGGACCTGAAATGTAGGAAATTTCTTTATATAACAAAGTCCAAAGAGAGAACAAAGGCTGTAGTTATCAAATTTCAGAGGTAGAAGAGACTTACAAGGACCTCTAGCCCAAACCTTTCCTGACCAATACTTCCTTTTGCAATGTCCCTAACAAATGGTCATACAGAGATACAGTGCTTTCAATCAGCGTCATTGACAGTCTACTAGGAAGCCACACTAATACTCATAGGCCCTTGGGAGAAAAGGTGAGTGGTGGCAGAAATAGTACAATGAAAAGGAAGAGAAAAGTTGTGGGAAAGATACTAGTCTTTGCTTGGAACATGTTAAATTTGAGGACATATTAAGTAAGGAATGTATTGCAGGTACATGGAGATGCAGATCTGGGATTTGAAAGAAAGGAAAATATTAGAGAGATACACTTGGCAATCATGTGAATAGAATTGAAAGTTGCAGTCTTGAGATTGGATGACTTCTCCCAGGGAGAGAAAGTAGAGAGATAAAGGAAGCTGGGCAAGAAAATATAAATTTTTGAGGAACACTTACATTTAGGGACTAGGAAGAAGAAACAAAGCCAGTGGAGGAAACAAGAACGAAATAGGAGAAGAACTAGAAGAAATTAGATCTTAAAACCTAATAGATGAGAAGGTATTAGCAGAAGGCATCAAAGTTTAGAAAAACTACGAAAGGAACAAGAAAGAAGAAGACAGGAAGAAGTAAGTGCCTCTTACTGACATTTGAGAGAAGAGTGTCAGGAATGTACGTTGGGGCTGGAGGAAATGTGTAGAAACTTGATACTGAGGGACTGAGAGATGCAATTCATAATAAAGTGGAATCATTGGAAGGGCAGAAAGCTTTTGCAAGAAGCTTAGCTGTAAAGGCGATGAGAGAACAATTAATCTGTAACCATTTTTACAAGGGCCAGGCATTGTGCTTGGCCTGAGAGATCTAACAGTAGCTGGGGGAGTGGAAGGTTCACAAGCATCTCCCCTCTTCCCCCACTTAGGATTAAGAGACCTAAGCATGTGTGAAGATGCTTTGACAAATTGTAAAGTGCTATAGAAATGTAAGAGGGCATGAATGCTGTCACTAATTTTTTGAATGCTCTTTTTAAAAAATTAATTATTTTAGGCTCAAATGCCAGAATGCAAATACAGAGTAGAGGATTATGTTCGTCCTTTGTTGCTGAAGAAGACCAGGTCATCAGAGAAATGATGACTTGCACTTGACTGTTTTGAGTGAGGGAGGGCTGTGCAGGTCACCAGCCTCACTTCACCTCCAGAGCCATCTGAATCTAGTGACTAGATATTCATCAGGATGACTGGAGATGACCCAGGATGAGGCAATTGGGGTTAAATGACTTGTTCAAGGTCACACAGCTAGTGAGTGTCAAGTGTCTGAGGTGAGATTTCAACTCAGGTCCAAACCTAGTTCTGGCATTTTTCTCCTGATCTTCTCAAATTGTCCCAGGAAGACACTTGTCATGTCCCTATTCTTATTTATTCCCCCCACCCCACCCTACAATTTGTTTGCCCTAAGATGCTGTTTTATCACTTTTGTGGAGGAAAATTTTAAGAGCTTGGAATTTTCTGACCTACTCTGCCATCTTCCCAGAATCTTCTCCCCCTGAATTCTCTTTTTGTTGGAAGAAGCACATAGGTAAATCTTGCTCTTGTCTCTGTTGAATGTAACATCTATTTTGCTTAATTTAAACATATTCAAATAGCCTAACAATAACTTGTAGAACATTAACTTGAGGGCTTTTTTTTGTTCTAGTAAGAGTAATTGAATTCTTAGGTAATTTTTCATTAATTATATGGTAACTTGATCTATCTATTCCTGTTTGATTAAACCTCAACAAGGAATGTTAGCAATCAATCAATCTTTAATAGTCTAATTTGCATATAATTACTGACTACTAAATCTAAATGGCTATGTGAGAGACCATGGATAATACCAGTTTTAAAAGATTTATTACTATTTTCAGTATAGACTCTCCATTTCTAAGTAGAAAATTTCATTTCTAACTACATTACTTATGAAACCCTTTCCATTTGGCATCTTTATGAATTTGGATGGACATTGTTAATGAATTTCAAGATAGACTTGGTTTTCTTATGATCCTTCTCATGTTAATGTTATATCACAAACTAGGAGGGAGAGGGTAAAGACGGAGAAGAAAAGAAATGTGATTAAAAAAAGAAAAACAACATTGTGCTTTTCAATAGATTGTTCTTATGAATAGCAGAAGAGCCTGAAAGACAATGGGCAGAGAGCACGCTGATCTGAAACAGGCTGGGTAGGGTTCAAGGTGATACAGAATAGGATAGTGGCTCATTGCTTCCTGTACCGTCCCTAATACCTTACTCATTGCTTCCTGTACCTTCCCTAATATCTTACTTCATTGTTGGCATAAGGAGTGTTTCAGGGTCTTCTCAACTTCCCCTTGAATAAACATCATAAAAATGTATTTGGTAACTATTGATCAAGCACAATTTTAATAAATTACTCTAATTGGCTATGCCAATATACAAACATGCATATTATTTTATGAAGCTGAGAAACAAAGATTTTTAGTTAATAATACTTACCTCTTACAAACACTGCACCATGATAACATTCTAATATCTCCTTTCCTTCCCCTATAGAAGATGTAGGCTTTAAAAATAAGGTTCTGTAAATAGTTTTATGAAACTGTTTCTCTAGAACCCTTCACAAGTGAGGGATTTCCTTTTGTCTCTCTGTCATAGAAAAAAAGGAAGTGTGTGTTACAATAGCTTGGCAAGAATGATCGTTTTAAAATAACCATCGTATTCCATTTCAAAATAAGCTTCAGCTAATTAAGCCAAATGAAACTGAAAATGGGGAGAATATATGCTTATAAGTCTTACTGCCTGATTGTGTATCAATAATACAATACTTTTAGAGAGATTCATCAGCCTCCTCTCTACTCTCCCGACTGGCTCAAGCTCATTTAGCTAAATGCTATTAGCCTTAGGACATGATGAAGGGGAAGCAAGAGGACCAGCTGAGGTTTAAAGCCTTTGTGTAGCCTAATAGGCCAGGTTAGCATTTGGCAGATGTTGGGTTTCCAAATCAATAATCCTGTTGACAGCACAGAGGGGCAGGAGCTATTAGATGATGTAATTTGGAATTAAATTTGCTTCCTTGATGAAGACAAACAAATCTCATTTGCAGTGTAAAATATCTAACATGGTGATGATAATGCCTCCTCTTCTGCTTTCCCACCCAAGGGCATTCATTTCACAGAATAAGTCAAGGTCACAGGGACAGTTATCTCCCTGGAGATAAAGAAACTGCAGCCTCAGACTTTATTATTTCTAAGATGTGAAATTCTAATTTTTTCCCACATATCAGATGAGAGATAAGTGGTAACAATAGTAGTGCAGGTATTTGTAGCTTGTGTTGTGTTGGGAAAAACAGAATCCATTTCTATTACAGCTGTACTTTTGATATGTCATTTATTTGGAACAAATAGAGGGCGGCCTGCCAGTTGCTATGGAAACGAGTTCTACTTTGGAGCAGTCAGAGACCTCTAAGCACATTTAGAAATTACTTCCCTCTCATTATGCTCCAGCATTTGTTCAGTGGTGTTGCCTGCAATTAAATAAAAAATGAAGGTTTAATTAAAAAATTAAATTACATTTTTAGGGCTGTCCTTTGTGTACAATTGAGTGAGACACAGGAAGAATGCTGCTAGGAATGAAAGGAGGAGCAAAGGTATGTTTTGGAAAGAGTCAAATATGATGCTGTGGCCTCATTTGCTCTTCCTGTCATCTGTGTGTACACATCTTATGTACATTCTCTCATCTCTGTTTACTATGGAAGGAAAAAAGAAAACATGCAGAGTGTTTTCTAAGGTTGCAAATACATATGAAAGCCACATGTGAAAATTTGAGGTTAGACTGATGTAGGGGTTAATGACCCAATCATTTCTTTCCTTGTGGTTACCTAATAAGCACTAAGAGATTTCTAGCATTCACATTAAAGGAGAGTCTTAAACACAATTAACAAACAAATAAGATTGAATGATAATTTGAGGGGACAGCATTTCATGAACGGAAAAACATACAGATGAGGATGCCAAAATATGAGGTGGATTTTTTTCTTCTCTGAAATTGAAAGCTAGGGTATTTTAAGAAGTAGAAAGGTGCATTTTGTAAATAGAGAGGGACGGATCCTGAGCTGCTGAAATGAAGGCTCATTTACTCTTTTAATTCCTCTATGGCATATATTTTAAAAGCCTATATTTATGCACTTATTGTCACATTAAAGCTATTTATTTTTAAAACTTGATTGGATACATCTTAGTAACACAAACATAAAGAAGGTTTTATTTTTTATTTTGTTTTCTTCAGATAATTATTGAAAAGCAACGAACAGTTCTATTTATTTTGCATTTGAAATTTTCCCTAGAGGATGGGGGCACCATGAAGCACTTTGTAATATAATGTTAGATGTTTCACAGATACACTTGCAGGTGGGTAATGAAACATTTTTTAAAAAAGAAAATGAAGGCCCCTTGATTTTGTAATTGGATTTGTTTTCATTTCTATTAATGTTTATAATGTGAAAATCACAATCTTCTGGTCATTCCAGATATAGTTGTGAATTGATTGAATTCTGAAAGAACTCTTCTCCCTTTTACCCTCTCCTCCATCCCCCAAAAAGGAAAATGAATTTAAATAGTTGTTTATGATTTTGAAATAGAGAACATTCATCTCTCTGTTTATGCACTGTCCATTTAACTAGGCATTATTTATGCTTTGTGGATCTATGCATAAGCAATCCCTTAGTCAAAATGAGTCCCTTGTAGCACTGAAGTCCCGTGCTATAAAAAGACTGTATGGAGGTCTGCAAACAGATTCCTCTGTAATAACAAGGGTTTCGTTGGTACTGAACAGCTGCTGCACCAGCAGTCCTGGGACTCACATGAGGTTGCTATGAATATGTTCACAGCATGCTGAGGCTGGCTTCATGCTGGTAAATGCTGGATCACCCAACTGAGGTCTGCTGGAGTGTGCTTGCTTCATCTTATTTAATTCAGAGCATTTCTTAAAGAAGATCCTTTCCTTTTTAGATAATAGAGGGTGAAATGATGCTGTTCAATGTAATTGCAACGACAATGCCCAGTGACTTCAGTTAGGGAGACAGTGTGGCCTAATGGATAATGCTAGACTTGGAGGCAGAAAAACCTAGGATTCAAGCTCACCTCTGCTACTGATTAGCTGTGTGACCAGAGGCGAGCCACTTAACATCACAGGATTTCCTCATAAAAAGATATGCCATTTTTACCCCACAGAGATATTATGAGAATGGCCTTTTACAAACTAAAAAGTGATACATGAATATGCGATTATCATCGTAAGTATTAGTAACTATTATTTTGCATTTCTCTAAAGTGGATAGAGCTCAGGAAATGGATGATCAAATCAATGCTTTTTACTTCTGGCAAATGAGGAGTGGTCCCTTTCACTTAAAATCACTGGTTTATTTGCTACATTTCAAAAAAATGATCTTTGATTTCGATTCATGTAAAGCCCATTGCTTTTGACCAAGAATCGACTTATGGCTTTAAGCTTTATCCTCTATGACATTTTACTCTACAAGTTAGAAAGATTGTAGGTAGATGCCCACAGAGAAACTCTCAGGGACTTTACAGGGACATCTGTCCTAATCAAGTTGTCCATAGCTGATTGTCATATCCCCCTGAAATACATGCCTTGGATCTGTCAGGCGGTGGTTAAGGTCCCCAATTTTTTCTCATTATTATACTGAATTATACCAATGAGGGATAAAGAAGGATGAAAATAAATGCTTCTTTTTAAATTTTTATCTTTTTTTAAACAAAATGGTTACATCATATTTTAACCAGTGACAATCAGAAAATAGAAACGTCCTTGTAACTTTTATGGCACACATAGGCACATCGTAGACTGCTGGCTTCTCCTTCCTGCCCTTCTGACCTGTCCTCCTAAGAACACTGGTAGAAAGAAGCAGTAAGAACAAGGAATCATTGTCTTGTCTGGGGAGCTGGTGATCAGCATTTTTGGAATGTGATTGTTGATTGGAAGAGATGACTTATTCTGCTTTTAGGGGAGCTGGTCCTCAATGCAGCATCTCTCTTTAACCATTTCTTCTCCACTCCACAAATTTCCATCTCCCTCACCCTACTCTCTGACTTTGGGGAGTCTGACTTTTCTTTGACCTTTCCTTAGAGTCACATGAGCTTAAAATCGAGGGGAACTACAGAAATTCTTAGCCTATATTCTGCACTCCGGTACAGATCTAAAGCCTTTCTTGAAGGTTCTTTTTGATGTGGAATGTCTATAAAATTGAGACAATGGTCTCAGTCAAATGAAGCAATTTTTCAGGCACCCCAAGTAGTCACAATTAATTTTTTTTTATCTAGTCCCCAATTCTAGACTTTGTACCACTCAGGCATTACCTCATAGCTCTTGGTGTATATATTTTATTTTCCTGACTTTTTTTCAGGTTCCTGGAAAGCAAGTATCAAATACTATATTTTGCATGTAAATTCTACAGTCCTTTGCACAATACTTGGTGAATAGTCAATCAATATATCATGGTTATTGAGGTTAGACTGAAATAGGGGTTAATGACCCAATCATTTCTTTCCTTGTGGTTACCTAATAAGCACTAAGAGATGTCTAGCATTCACATTAAAGGAGAGTCTTAAACACAATTAACAAACAAATAAGATTGAATGATAATTTGAGATTAAGATATACCTTGGTAAAAGGTTTAAGTGTATACTATACAAAGTATACAATTGACAATGTTTAAATTAATTAATTAAATGGAATGTTATTAAACGGAAATTTTGTTCAATAATTGTCACAGTGGGCAGCCAGGTGGTGCAGTGAACTGAGCATTGAGCATTGACTCTGAAATTAGGAGTACTTGAGTTCAAATTTGATCTCAGACACCTGACATTTACTAGCTGTGTGAGTTTGGACAAGTTACTTCAACCCGATTGCCTTGTCTCAGCCCTCCAAAACAAAAAAAACAAAAAATTGTCACAGAAAGACAGAATTTGAGACTTAGAACGGACTTCGTGATCTTTGAGTTCAACCCATACTAAAAAAACAAACAAAAAACCCAACAACAATAAACTCCTCCACTCTCTGCATTCCTGATGTCGTCATTAAAAAAACAAAACAAAAACAAAAACAAAAACATCCAAGGAGGGAGAAATCATACCACAAAGCAACCTGGTCAACATTTATGCAGCACTGATTGTTGGACTATTTCTCCTGACATTTAACCTAAACCTGTTTCTTTTCAACTGGAACCCAGTTGTTCCCATTTGGCTCTATGGGACAAATGAAATAAGTCTAACACCTTTTTTACATGAAAGCCCTTTAAATCATCGGATCAAAAAATGTAAATAGGAAAGGATGTTAGGGTCCCACCAATTTAACAAATGAGGACCAAGGCTGTGAGAGAGTAAGGACTTGCCAGAGTGACACAGCTATTAAGTGTCTGAGACAGTAATTCAATCCAAGGTTCAATCTTCACGATATATAGGAAACTAGCAAAAATACATAGAAAACTAAGAAAAATTGTAAATTAAGGTAGATAATGGCTATAAATTATTAAATAATTATATGAATTTTTTTTTTTGCTAATAATACTAATACTAACACTAAGAGAAATGCAAATGAAAGCAATTCTGTGATTTCATCTTACCTCCAACAAATCTGTAAAGAGAAAAAGACAATAATAAATTCTGCTAGACTTACGGAAAGACAGGAACACTAAGGCACAATTGGTAGAGTTGTGAAATGAGTAGCACATTCTGAAAAAAAAACCAATTTGGAAAAATGTTAAGGAAGTAACTAAAAATGTCCACACCATTGAGAACCAAAGAGCTCACTGCTTGGTACATAATCCAAAGAAACAAATGATGAGGTTTTATAAATGTTAAAGTGTTTATAGTATAATTTTTAGTTAAGAAAAAGCATTGAAAATAAATTGGACATCAATCATCTGAGAAATGACTCCTCAGATTGTATTTTATGAGATTTGTGGGATAATAGTGATTTGTAAAAAAAAAAAAAAGGAACAATATTGTGAATACAGAAAAGAAAGGGAATAATTATAAGAATTGATGTAAAATGAAGTAGGTAGAGCTATGGAAATAATATGTATATAATGAACATAACAACATAGATACAAAGAAAAACAAAACAATTAAAACTGAATGATATTAAATAATGATGACCAAATTTGGCCCCCAAAAGTGATATAATTATACACATCTTCCTTTTCTTTCTCTTCCCCAGAAATGGCGGAGTCAAGTATAGAACGTCATATACAGATTGCTCACCTGTTTTGTTTTCATTTTTTTTGTTTTTTGTTCATTTCCTACTTTTGATAAGGGATGGTTCTCTGGGATAAGTGGTAAGAAAGATGTGCTAGTAAACGCAAATGATATAAGAATAAGATATAGTAGTATTTTAATTAATACAAAAAATGCTATCTTTTGTATACTATCATCCGCATGAAAGGAAAAGTAGAATCATTATAGGAGCTTTCTAAATCTTTTGGCTGCTCAGTGGTAAGTCAGTCTGTACGTATATTTGGTGTATGGTATAGGAAGAATTCCATTAACAGAAGGTCATAGGTTTATACATAGTACAGTGTAAAAGAAGATGGTTGCGAACTGAATATAGTGAACGCCAGGTGAATATTCCTTCTATGGATAGAAATGGAAATTATTAGAGGTAGCATTGATTCTGTTAAGGAAACTTTCTATAGCAAGTCATCATATAACGGGGTGTACCTATAATTTAATTACCTGTTTGTACAACAGCTTCATAAATCTTGTTAATTCTTTGCCCAGAAGAGAAACAGCAAATAGCTAGAAAATAAGTTTGCCACTGTAGCATAGTGACATGGCTAAAAATACCTTAGTTCATGGCTATGCCACCCGATGGTTAGTCTACTAAGTTATATGAATTCTTTCATATGGCAATGGAATTAAAAAATAGGTCTCTGGAAAAAATATTTAAAATAAAATTATTGACACTGACTAGAGCAGTTTTCTCTGAAAAAGGGTCTCATTTTTGCATATGGTTACTGCTCTCTGACGCTTTGTTGAATTGAATTAGAACTGCCTTTCAGTGATACTTTTTGTTGAACACTGTCCTTCCATGCTTTGACAGTGACTCACACATTATGCTTATTTAAGATCTAGGGATTTTAAAATACGGAGGTCAATGGGTATGTACTCTGAATTATTTGCCTAGATGCTGGTGTTCAGTCATCACAGTCTTGATGTCTTCGTGATACCAATTGCGGTTTTTTGGGCCGAAATACTGGAGCGGTTTGCCTTTTTCTTCTCCAGGTCATTTTACAAATGAGGAAACTGAGAAAAACAAGGTTAAGTGACTTGCCCAGGATCACGTAACTAGTATTCATCTGAGGCTGGATCTGAACTCAGGTCTTCTTGACTCCAGGCCTGACACTCTATCCATGGCATCACTAAGCCTAGATGTACAGCATGAGTAACTTTAGTGGTCTTATAGCCAATTCCCAATTTAATAGTGCTGTTAAAGCATTCTTCATCGCACAGACAAAAATTTGACTGCAAGTTTGAGGCTGAAAATTAGCTGATATGTTCATATTCACACTGGAACTTTTATTGAGTTTAATTTCTTGTGGTATGCATGTGAAATTGGATATGAATAAAAAAAGAAAAACAAAACAAGTGCAAGATGGTTTGTTGTCCTGGCAGTGAGAATATTAAAAAGCACTTTCAAATACTGTCTGATAGTTAAAAAAATAACAACTCCCAAACTTGGAAATAATTCCATCTGGTGAAGTGAAAAGATCCAAGTAATAATTCAGAATCTTTTATTGCAAATCCTATGTATATTTCTCATTTGGGGAATATGCTATCTGATAATAGATCATTTTTTTAAATACAAGGAGCAAGTTAAATTTGTTTAACTATTGATTAATTTGACTTTTATTTTTTTTCTTTTTTTTAAAATTTTTTGTCCATGACAGAAATAGTCAGATTAGTAGGAGCTATGTGCCTGGATGATGTTGCACTTGATACTCTCAAAAGACCTTTCCCTGTCTGGGGCTCAGAAACTACAAATTACTGGCTGAAAATTGTCATGAGATTTATAAGACAGCTACTCTATGTCCCTATCTTGCTGACCTTTTCAGAGATCTATAATTGGACTAAGTGGGTATTCTTTTTCTGTCCTAATTCTTGGCTATGACAAATGGATAAAGAGATGGCAGAACCTTTAAAAGGTCACAAAGATTCTGATGGGAAAAGAGTATGGCAAAAAATAAGAAAAGGAAAAAAAAATATTGTTCTTGAAATAATCATCAATCACTAAAGTTTAATTATCAAGAAGAAAAAGGACTTTAATTTATTTTGTCATTACTCCTCTGGGATACAGACCTCTACCAAAGTCCAACATCTTAATGTTTCTTTTATGGCCTGTAGGTGAAACTTTCATCTTGAAATTTATTCCAGTGGAGAAGAAGTTTCTATAGACTCTATGAGAAAGGAAAGATTTGGTCTATCTAGTGATAGATCCTTATGTCTGTTGTTTGAGAAACAACCTATCTAAACTTAGGATCTTTTCACCAGTCATACGGTAATGATTATTTTTCTCTCCCTTAAAAACTCTTGAAAATTATCAACTGAGTTATGGAGGACTTCCTTAAGGAAAGGTATGTTGAGAAAAGACATGCATCATAAGAGTTATAATTTCTCTGAGAACCAAAGCATCTCTGTAGGATCTTAGTCTGATCTGACTGTATCTTTTCAGAAATATCTTTATTTCTGATTAGATATCTAGGATTAATATATGATTTTGCTGTCAAATATCTAGGAAGCAATGATAACTACATGTTATCTTGCATAGTGCCTTCTCTAAATACTTTAATAGATTTGTAAATTATTGATACGTGTACTTCCTCAATCATGCACATCACAGCCTGTCCCTATGGTCTCATCCTCTGCTACACTTATCCAAGTCCTTCCATAGAGTCTCTTCTGGGCATCTATTCATTACTCTCAGATAAGGAGTGGGGGTCTTTCTATGGCATGCTTAACACTATAAACACCAGAGCTGCATATATATGATCCATCAGGATCTCTTGCTCTTTATATGACCACCTCCTTTCTCAGTCTTCTATTTCTTTGATGCCTTTTATGCCACTTAATGTAAACAAATCCTTGATACATTCTGTAGTCCATTGACTCCCACCATATCTTTCCACGATCTTCTGGAAGAACTGTAATTATTTTATTTTTCAAAGATCATGCTATTCCATGATTTATTGTAATGCAGCATTACTGGAAGAGTAGCAATAGTGACCAGACCTGTGATTTCCCAAGTAAGGAAACTCTTGTTATCAATGTAGATATGCACTTTCTTTGCTGCTTATGCTCTTGAAGATTTGTCTGGGGAATTGAGAGTTTAGATGACTTGTCTGAGGTTCTACAGAACCTCTGTGTCAGAAGCTGAACCCGAAACCAAGTCATCCTAGTTTTAAGGCCAACTCACTATTCATTACTCTATACTTCTAGTAGAAGAATATTGATATTAATAAAATGTAATGCAGTATATTCCATCCTCTTCTTCCTGTTTAATGCTGGGACCATTGTCCACTTGCTTACAAAAATATTTGATTTCCTCCTCTTATAATAATAGGACAGATATTACTATTCCCATTTTGTGCATGAGGAAACTCAAATAGAAGTGGTGCTTTGCCCAAGATCCCACAAGGAAGTGACTGTCAAGATAAAAACACAACTATCCTGATTCCTCTTACCACATCTTCCTTCCACTATACGATAATGCTTGCCTCTATGACTGGTAAGGCAATTACTTTTTTTTAAAATCTCTGTGTGGATTAAAAATTTAACTGAATTGGTGTAAAATAAGAACTCTAGAGGAACACTTTCATTAATATTTTATCCATGATCTAAAGGAACCATTTGATTTCAAACCAAAACTATCTCAGAATTTTAGAGTTGAAAGGGATCTCAGAGGCCAAAGTCTAACCTAAGCCTGAAAAAAAAGATTCCTCACTACAAATATCGAACAAGTGGTCATTTTTAATTTGATTTCTGTAAGGGAGAATCTGTCACCACTTAAGGCAACCCATTCCATTCTTGAATAGTTATATGATGCTCTATTAAGTACTTGACAGTGAAAAGGTCACATCGAGAAAAAATGAGAGAATAAGGTGAGGAAGCTATTTTTCTAACACACAATTCTGTAGTTAAATATAAAAAGCATAGAAGAAAGAACTGTATTGTATTTGCTAATTTCCAGTATAAACTTTTGAAAATGTCAACATGTTGTATTGTGACAATCAGAAGCTCATGTTAAAAAATAGTGTAAGAGAACCAGACAGAAGGAATGTTATTGGGGGAATATACTACTGACAGTTTGAACAGGTGAATGATATGAACAATGCAATAATGCAAACTATAAAACTTACAAAAATGCAAGATAAAGTAGTGATGAAGACTTGCCTTTTTTCTACTTAACTTGCATTCAGCAAGTATTACTTCTTTCTACTACATGAGGAACATTGAACTAGGCCCTACTGGAGATAAAAAAATAGTTATCGGGGGCGGAGCCAAGATGGCGGAGTAGAAAGACTCACATTTGCTAGCTCCGAATCCACAGCCCATAGATTTCCTGTGAAAAGAACTCCTGACAAATTCTGGAACAGTGGAAGCCGCGCAGCAACACAGTGAAGGAGATTTCCTTTGCAGAGAGCCCTGAAAAACCGGCCGCAAAGGTACCCCAGACGGGAGCGGAGCCCTGCCCTGTGGAGCGCTCCCCTTCCCCGGCACCGGCCGTGGAGCTCTGTCCGGCCGCGTGGCACTGAGAGGAGCCAGCAGACCCAAGCAGGCTTCAGAGACCTGAATCTCGGGGCGGCCGCGAAGGTCCCTCCACCCACAGACGCACAGGTCAGTGAGAGAGACAGGCTGAGAGGGGAGAGGGGTATCTCCAGGATTCAGACCCCCTCGGGAGGCTGCAGCCTCGCACAGGCAGAGGCGGCTCCGCCAGAGGCCCACAGAGCAGGCAGGAGCTCCACCCCAGCTCCATTACAAAAGCTCTCTGCATAAACCCCCTGAGGGAACTGAGCCTGGGAGGCGGCCCTGCCCCCACCTGAGAACCAGCAGATAAGCTCCCATTGAAGAGCAGTCAGGCCTGCTGCCAAAAGCCCTGAGGCTGGGGAGCAGCATTTGAATCTCAGACCCCAAGCACTACCTGGGCGGACCTAGGCTGGGGTGGAGGGGACTCTCTGAAGTCGAGTAACTGGCTGGGAGCATCTGAATCTCAGACCCCAACCACTAGCTGGGCGGTTCTGGGCCAGGAGGTGGAGAGGACTCTCAGAAGTCAACTAACTGGCTGGGAAAATGCCCAGAAAAGGGAAAAAAACTAAGACCATAGATGGTTATTTTCTTGAGAAGATGATTCCCCCATTCATCTCTGACAAAGAAGAGATATGCTTACCATCAGGTAAAGATATAGGAGTCAAAGCCTCTGTATCCCAAATATCTGAAATAGATACCCCATGGGCTCAGGCCATG
>CM053769.1:629134940-629186698 GCA_028658325.1 Potorous gilbertii | reverse complement strand
AGAGGGCAGATTGGTGATATGGGTAATTAGAATGTCCAGTGTATTGGGGAGGGGGAGGGGACAAATAGGGAGAAAATTTTGGAACCCAATATCTTGTGAAAATGAATGTAAAAAGTTAAATAAATTTATTTGAAAAAGAAAAAAATAGTTATCACACAATCTTTACCTTAGCTCAAAGTCTACTAGAGTGATGTAACAAATACACAAAAGGCTTTTATAAAATAATGCAAGAAAACACTTGAAAGAGGTACAAAAGAATACTATGTAAGAAATGGGAAATTCATTACTGTCCATAAGAATCAGAGAGGGTGTTACTGAGGAAGTAACATTTCAGTTAGTCTAAAGAAAAAGTAGAACTTCTATAAGTGTGTGCATATTTGTGTGTGGGGGGGAGGGTAGGTACACACATATAAGGGGTGTGAACAAATTCTTGTGACATCTTATTTCTAGTTTTCTGGTATACCGACCAGATTATAGTTTTTAATATAGTTATATTGCTAACTAGAGTCTAAGTTTTTTTGAGGGAAAAGAATGTAATTACTCATATTGATATCTATATCAAGTCAAGAGCATTTATTAAGTACCTACTAAGAGCCAGGAACTGTGCTAAGTTTCCAAGAGTGATTTTAAGATACTAATCATTCACCTAAGGATAAATATAAAATAGAAACATTTAAGAAAAGTTACAAGAAGTCTGATTACCAAAAAAAGACAGATGAGGTCTGCAAAAATATTATAAGGTACACATAAAATATAGTTAAAACAAGAAAAAATGAGCAAAAATGGGTTAATTACTTGAGAGAGGAGATATAACATAGGAGATTGAAATATAAATGGTAGGACTACTCAACACTTGTGTTATTCTACATCTTCTTTAACAAATAATTTAATTATGAAGACTAGAACATATTAAGAGAGAATTGTTCCCCTATATCTCAAGATACAAAGGTTGTAGAGAAAAAAGGAGAACTAAGATTCTGGAACCAGACAAGTTTCTTCCCTAAGGAACTGAGTGAATTTGCTCTTGAAATCATGGAAATCATGGGTACATTGAAGGCAACATCTGAGAAATCAAGAAGAATGAGAGAAGTGCCAGATGCTGTAACTGTACAAAAACTCCATTTTTTAACAATAGAAGAATTATAAATTTCGAGAACTACGAATTGTACTGGAAGTAAAGAGAACTCTGCACTAAGTAAAAGGCAGAGGTCCAGAGTTCAATAACCAGATCTAAAAATAACAAGCCAATGAACTTGGCCAATCACATGTTCTTTCTGGGCTTTTCTTTCATGTACAAATTGAGGAGACTAGATAAGGTAATTTCTGAAGTTTCTTTAAGTTCTTGGTTTCTAAGGTAAATTTAATATGGAGCCCTTCCATAATTCTAGATCAGACAGTATAATGAATGGTATAATGGCATAATGAAAAAAAATTATGTGGAGTCTTACATCTGGAGAGATCTAGGTTTGAATTGCAGCTCTTAACACTTCTATTTAGTAATTATGGACAAATCAGTTAACCCCAACCTCAAAAAGTCATATGCAACTACTTTCATGCAGTAGTAAGGTGTTTTATAAATCTTAAAATATCACATAAAAGTCAATTATTATTATTGCTTTAATAAGGCAGCTCAGTGGATATAATGTTGTTCCTGGAATGAGGAAGACCTGAGTTCAGATTCAGTCTCAGACACTAGCTGTGTGACCATGGGTAACTCTGTTAACTACTGTCTGTCTCAGTTTCCTCAACTGTAAAATGGGGATAATAGTAGCACCTGCCTCCTAGGTTCATCATGAGAATCAAATGAGTTAATATTTACAAAATGTTTAGCATAGTGCCTGGCACATAGTAGGTGCTTAGCAAAGGCTTGTTTCCTTTTACCCTTCCTAAAATATGCTTTTAAAGCAATTACAAAAAGTTAAAATCTAACATTCAACAAAGATTCACTTAAAAGTAACATCAAGCTAATTTTTTGGGGGAGGCATAGGATTAGAAGTCATAGAATTAGTAGGTTCATAGAATGACATGGTGTATCACCCAGGAAATATTCACAGCACTGAGGGCAACTATGAATATGCCAGCATAGCTCAGAATCATAAAGTTTAAGAAATTCTCCATATGGAAGGCAGAAGAAAAACATTTATTCAGACACAAGAAAGTCAAAAACATGAGCATAGCTGTGCCTGTTTGCTTGTGTCCTCCCTCTCCCTCTGCCTTAACTGATCTCAATAACTTCCTCTCAGTTCTGCTCCACCATTCAGCCAGCTCTGCCTACCACATTTGACTTAGGCTTCCATGTGATTTAAGCAGGTTACATGGACCTATTAACGAATGGGAAATATCTTTCCATTTAAATTACCATTACATTTGGCCCCAAGATCTTTCATATTCATCACATAGGTAGATGGTGCAACTGTTACCAACAGAATTCTAACAGAGATTACAGAATATAAGCATATAAAACAATACTTTATGCAACTGTTGTCAACAGAACATTAAAACACTATAACAGGGATGACACAAAATAAGTACATAAAACAATATCTTAGGGTGGGGCTTGAGCATAAGCACCCCATCACTCCCCCCTTGAATGAATGGGGCCTAAAATCTTGGGGTAAGGGGCAAATGTCTCTTCTTTTATAACTACTTCCTGGTGAAATTGAATGTAGAGCTGTCCTTGCCCCAAGATTTGCCATTCAAGAGGTCAGTTCTTTAGCTGGCATTCAGAGGTTGGTCAATACCAGGTCCTGGGGTGACACATACCAGTTGTGGACAAGGGGTGACATCTGACTTAAGCAATAAGGCATCTGCAGGTGGAGTTACAGACAAAAAATAAAAAGAAACAAAGAGACAATAACCAGAAGCAGAGTAGATATAGGGTCAGCAATCCTTGTGGAATCCACAAACCCACTACATAGCCTCATTCATGGTAGAATATACGAGTTAAGGGTACAGTTTGGTAATCATCTGCTCCTGAATAAACAACAGTTAACGGTATTATCTTTCCTTTGTGCTATAATTTCTGTAGCCTTTGGAACATTGTCTGGGTTCCATTTGACCCATATTTTAGCTCCAAATCTTATTCTGTCATTTGAACCCAATCCTTCAGTTCCCCTGCTAGTTATTTTGGAAGGAGGATCAGTTTCCACAAGGGGTATTGTTTCACAAGGAATAATAATCACTTGAATTATTCTATCACTTTTACAAAACTGTATGGGTTCTTCACCTAAATTTTGGAATGTCACAATAATTTCTTCTTGATAATTAGAATCCATCAATCCAGTCAATGCATGTATTCCTAGAGCGGCTAATCCTAATTTAGGTAATATCCATCCAAAATGATTTTTAGGGATTCTCATACATACTCCAGAAGAGATTTTTCTTATTTCTTTTCTAGCCAACCTAAAGTCTTCTAAACAATGTAAATCATATCCTGCTAAACCAGGTGTCCTGGGATATAGTGATGGCACATCTGGCCTCATAGTACAATAATCAATATTTGGAATCTTACATGTTTGTTGTTTTCTAATTTGCAGATTTGGGCTCATCATTCTGGCTAGAGGTGTATTTCCTCCCAATGGTCTATTATTCAAATTACACAAAGTAATGAACAAATTATCTTTCAATGTTGATAAGAATTACTAGAACTTAACTTTCTTAACTGTTCTTTAAGTTCTTCATTCTTTCAATTAACAGATGCTTGTGGATAATACGGAATATAGTATATCCATTCTATATTGTTTAATACACAATATCTCTTCATTTCATTACCTTTGAAATGTGACCTATTGCCACTTTTGATCTGTATTTGGGTTCCATAATATAGACTTATGATATCTAGAGTTTTACAGGTGTTTTTCTGGGTTGCATTCTTATAGGAGCAAGCCACTAGTACACCTGAATAGATGTCAACATAAGTATATATAAATTTACATCCTTTATGTTGGGGTAGAAGTTCAATATAATCTATTTGCCAGATTTAGGCTGGTACTTTTCCCCTTGCTCCAGTTACTAGTCGAAGAACAGTTTGTTCCTTTTCCAACTGATGTATATAACATTCTTCTGCTATTTGTTTTAAAAATGAGAGATACTAATACCTTGGTCTTGTGCCCACTGGTATATGGCCTGGACCCCTAAATGACCAGCTGTTTGATGGACCAATTTTGCTAGTACTGGATCAGCAGTTGGTGTCAGAGTAGGAACAATATGTTGAGTAGCAATCTTTGCTAGTCGAACAACATGTGCATTGTACTCACGCTCTGGAGTGGTGAGGGCCATGTGAGCATCTACGAGGAAAACTGACAAATTAGTAACCAAAGACGTGTATCATATGTCTTCCCATAATTCTTTGCTCCGGACTTGCTCACCATGAATTTCCCAATTTTGAATTTCCACATAGACATAACTCATTAGCTACTGTCCTTGAATCAGTGAATGCTGTCCTCCTTGTTCTGTTTGGATAGCTTGGTGTACTGTCATAAGTTCAACATATTGACTATTTCCACTATCCTAGTACTTTCCAAAGTCTTCCTAGTACATGACTTATAGGGTATCACCTTTCAATGTCTTTTGTGGCCCAAATATTTTGCTGTCCCATCAATAAACATTCATGTCTCTTTTGTTCTTCAGTTAATTCATCATATCCTTCCTTCCATTTTATCAAGAACTATACCAACTGTTGTTTTGGTTCAAGGGGTATTTCATATCCCTCAGTATTTATGTTTGCTATAGATTCATGTAAAGCAGAAACTCTACTTTTGCCTGACTTAAATCTATTTTGAATATAACATTTCCATTTAATTATACTAGGCTTTTGAGCATGTCCAATTCTGTGAGAAGCTGGGGTACACATTAACCAGGTCATAACTGGGATTCTAGGCCCAGAGTCAATTGTTCAGTCTCTACCACAGCCCAATATGCAGCTAACAACTGCTTTTGAGAAGGGGTATATTGAATTCCAGAGGAAGGGAGTTTCCTAGACCAGAATCCTAAGGATACATTTGGCTTTGTTGTTTTTGCCATAAACTCCAGTTTGCATGTTCATCCTGTACAGTCACTTGTAATTCTACCAGGCTACTTTGTATGGGCCATAAATCTAGGGTGAATTGTACAGCAGTATTTGCTTCTTTAAAAGTTTTGCTCTGCCCAAGTCCCCAATCAAATTCATATTTTTTCCTAGTAATTTTATAAAAGGGTTTCACAATTTGTCCTAGAGGTGCTGTGTGATGTTGCCAATATCCAAATAATCCTAAAAACTTTGGGGCCTATTTCTTATTGGTGGGAATGGGAAAATTTTGAATCCCTTGTCGGATTGGAGGAGAATCTCTTGCAGCCTCTTATTCCACTGTATATCCCCAAATTTTATGGTTTAAACTAGCCCTTGAATCTTTGCAGGTTTAATTTCCTACCCTTTGCTTTTCATATGCTCAATTAAAAAGCATCAAACTTTTTTTCCATTTCTTTTCCATTTTTTCCCTGTATCGTAATATCAAGTTTGTAGTGGGTAATCTGTGTACGAGATAGCTCTAATTCATCTAAATGTTCAGCTACAATCCTATGACAAATAGTGGAGTTATGCAGATATCCCTGTAGCAAGCATGTAAAAGTATATTGTCGACCCTGCCAAATGAAAGTAAATTAGTTCCATTGCTTAGAATGTATTGGAATAGTAAAGAAAGCATTGGCTAAATCATTAACTGCATATCAAGTCCCTTTATATTTCCGGATCCTTTCTATTAAGGTATTGGTATCTGGAACTGCAACAAGGGTGGAGTCGCCTTATTCAATTGTTTGTAATTCACTATCATCCTCTATGTCCCATCTGACTCATACTGGCTAGACAGGATTATTCCATGCAGTGGTTGTAGGGACTAACACTCCTGCCTCAACATATTCCTTTACAGTATTGGTAATTTCATCTTGCCCACCTGGCACATAATACTGAGTTCAAATAATTACTTCAGGCTGTTCAGGTAAAGTGATTGGGTCCTTTTTTATTTTACCTACTAAAACTGTATTAATTCCTATCTTCCTTACTGCAAATTGGTATCTCCCCTCAGGTGAATTTAGTCATACCTCTCAATATTTCTATTCCAATGATGTATTCAGGAATGGGTACAATTGCCACAGTATATTTCTTTCTTAGGTAATTATCCAGTTTTCATCATTAGTTTGACTTGTCTGGCTGATATTGTAGCCCCTCCCAGTCCTGTGATGGTGATTGCAGTTCCCTGTTTAAACTTATCAGGGTTTCCATATATAAGGGAGGCCTCTGCTCATTGTCTTTTAATGCCCTAGTTACAGTATTTGATTCATTTTTCCAACACATAGTCAAATTGATGGTCTATAGTCCTGTCTGTGTATTTCTTTAACATGAACGGGAGCTCAGCCAATTTCCTATTCTCCCTGAAGGTGTGATGATCTTGGATACGATGTTTCAGAAGGATCTGGATTACTTCTCTATTCTGCCTAGTATCAAGACCCTTTTCGTGGTACATTCTGCATAGTTCATTAGTTGGAATACCATCTATGCTTCCTAAATCTTCCCCTGATCTCAATAGAGCAGTAAACAATTTTTTTCCTTTTCAATGTATTCTGACTTTGAATCTGCTGGCTATTTACTCTTCTCTCTCAAAGAAACTTACCTTTTCCCCAGTCCTCTAAGTCACTTAATTGTGAAATCTTGTCCCTCACTTCTGAAAAAGGGTGCCTGATTTCCCCAGTTGTTAGAGTCAGAACTAGGTGACTGTAAACAGGAGGAGGCTTCTTCACTATTATACTCCTCTGGGACACTGCTAAGGGGGGTATCATAGCATGCATCTTGTGTTTCCAGTCATTAGGGCAGTCCTCATTACCTCCTCCTTTAACTTTCTTATACAGTCCCCGAGTGAATAATAGGGTCTATCTCCACTGGGCCATATAAATCAGTAGGATACTGCTTGCTCCATCCCTCTGCAGCTAAAGCTAACAGTTTAGTCAAATTGTTACCTCCTTGCAGATTGTAATCTCTAAAGGCTTGTTTCACAGAAGGATTCTGACTGATAACTATAAATTTCAAGCAATCCATGCCATCTATTGATACTCCTCTAGCTTCTTCATCACTGATTCTCACCATCCAAGATAGCAATGATTCTCCCATCCTTTGGGTAAACTGACTCAAAATATCTATGACTTCCTGCTGAATATAATCCTCAATCATCTCCCTAAACCCTGTGTTCCCCACATAGTTCTCTTAATTTTCGCCTTAGTATAAAGCAAGCTTCTGCCCTGGAATCTCCCACTGCAACATTGTTTCAGTTTCCAACTCTGATTTAGTTACATTTTCCACCCATGCTCTATTTGGGCCCTCGTTGTCAAGGCAACTAGGCTGAGTCTATACAAAGGATGTATGCACACTTCTTTTGCCAGTCTTCTGCTTCTTCTTAGCTATGTGAACAGTCTTTTCTTCCACCTAAGACTCCACAGCTTGCCTTTCAAAGAAGAGCCCAAATGCTGAGAATTCCCATGCAAACTAGCTCTTTTTTCCACCTGAATATTTCCTTCAGTAGTTTGTCTCTGCTTTTACACGTAATCCGGTAACACGTTAATATAATCCAGCCTCTCCTACACACCTCTGCTAACTCTCTCCCTGGTATTATTGGTGTTTCTTGCAAACACCTTTTCAAGTCTCTAGGCTTCCCCTTCTTGTAACCTCAATTCTCTGTTTTCACAGGATCCAGTGCTTTTGGCCTGTTCCCTTGCTAGGGATGAATATGGTAAATCCTCCCATCCTGGGAATCCATTTCTTCCTCTAAATCTTTTCTGCCTCAAGATTCTATACCCTGCAATCCTGTTCATGACACCAAGTGTATTGCACAGGCAATATTCTCAGCACTGAAGGGAACTATGAATGTGCTGGCATAGTTTGGAATCACAAAGTTTAACAGATTCTCCATATGGCAGGCAGAAGAAAAACATTTATTCAGATATCAGAAAACCAAATCTCCAAACCAGAAAGTCAAATCTGTTATAGTAGCAAAGAAATCAATGCACATTATCATTGCAGGGGACAAAGCCATTCCCAAGACTTACTCCTTCTCTGCCCAGCAGACCCTTCCCACAAACAAACACTCATGAACCTAGCTGTGTCTGCTTGCCTGCATCCTCTTTCTCCCTCCACCCTAACTACTCTCAATAACTTCTTCCAATTCAGCTCCATCCTACCTGTTGCATCCATTCAGCAAACTCCTTGAACTACATGTGACTTTGGCTTCCATGTTATTTAAGTAGGTCACATGGGCCCATTAATGAATGGGAAAGATTTTCCCATTTAAATTACCATTACATACAGATATAATGAATCTTATTTTAAGTACAGTGGGATATGAGATCCACGTGAGACTTTAGACAAGTACTATATAGCACAAATACTTCCTTCCTTACACAATGGCATGGCAATATGATGTTGTGTTAATTATCCAACTAGGCAGTTGAATTTATTGAGCATAATAACTGTATTGTACTTATTGTACTTAAACCACCATCCCAGACTATTTTCTAGGGTCTGTATGATTGGCAAACTCTTTCTTAATTTCTTTTTTTTCTTATTTAGTATTTTATTTTTCCTCAGTTACATGTGAAAAAAAATTTAACATTCATTTTTTACAATTTTGAATTCCAAATTCCCTCCCACCTTTCCCTCAAACCCCCTACCCCCATTGAGAACATACGCAATTTGATATAGGTTATATATCTATAGTCATGCAAAATACATCCACAATATTTATGCTGTGAATGAAAACAGACAAAAACACTCAAGAAAAGCAAAGAAAGTAAAAAAAAAGTATGCTTCAGTTGGTATTCAGACACCCTAAATTCTTTCTCTGGGGATGAGCAGCATCCTTCATCATAAGTCTTTTAAAAGTTGTCTTGGATCATTTTGCTGTTGACAATAGCTGTCATTCATAGCTGACCATCTTTGAATATTGCTGTTATTTTGTATATAGTATATTTCACTTTGCATCAGCCCATGCAAGTCTTAGCAGGTTTTTCTGAGAGCACCCTGCTTTATCATTTCTTATAGTACAAAAGTATTCAATCAAAATCATATACCACCACTTGTTCAGCCATTCCCCAATTGACGGACATCCCCTCAATTTCCAATTCTTTGCCCTTAGAAAAGAGTTGCTATAAATATTGTTTGTGTATATAGGTCCTTTTCCTTTTTTAAAAATCTCTTTTGGGGTACAGATCCAGTAGTGGTATTGTTGCATCAAAAGATATGTATAATTTTATAGCCATTTAGGCATAGTTCCAAATTACTTTGCAGAATCAGTTCATAACTCCACTAATGGTGCATTAATATCTCATTTTTCCCACACCCCTTCCAACATTTGTCATTTATCTTTTATGTCCTATTAGCCAATCTAATAGGTGTGAAGTAGTATCTTAGAATTGTTTAATTTGCATTTCTCCAATTAATAGTGAGAGTATTTTTTTATATGGCTATAGAAAGCTCTGATTACTTCATCTGAAAACTAATCATATCATTTGATCATTTATCAATTGAGGAATGGCTCTTACTTTTATAAATTTGACTCAGTTTTCTGTATGTTTGAGAAATCAGGCCTTTATCAGAGAAACTTGCTTCAACTTCTTTTTCACAGTTATTTGCTAATTGTATTTCCCTCTATCCTATTACCCCATTTATTTTATTCTCTCTCTTGTTTTACCCTATCCCTCCTTAAAAGTGTTTTGCTTCTTCTAACCCCTCTCCCAATCTGCCTCCCTTGTATCATCACCCCTCTTCTATTTTCCCTTTCCCCTTTTAATTTCCTGTAGGGTAAGATAGATTTCTATACTAAATTACGTAAGTATGTTATTCCCTCTTTGAGCCAATTCTATCGAAAGTAAGGTTCATTCACTCCTCCTCAGCTCCCCCTGTTCCCCTCTACTGTAAAAGCTTTTTCTCTCCTGTGTGAGATAATTTGCTCCATTCTACCACCCCTTTGTCTTTATCCCAGTATATTCCTCTCTCACCCCTTAATTTTATTTTTTAGATATTATCGCTTTGTATTCAACTCCCACCTGTGCCCTCTATCTATATACATTCCTTCTAACTACCCGAATATTGAGAAAAAGTCTTATGAGTTACAAGTCTCATCTCCCCTTATAGTAATATAAAAAATTTAATGTTATTAAGTCCCTCTTATTTTCCATTTCCTGTTTATTTTTTATATTACTATTGAATCTTGTATTTGAAATTCAAATTTTCTACTCACCTCTATTCTTTTCATCAAGAATATTGGAAGTTCTCTGTCTCACTGAATCTCCATCTTTTCCCCTGAAGGATTATATTCAGTTTTGCTAGGTAGGTAATTCTTGGTATTATCCTTGTTCTTTTGCCCTCCAGAATATCATATTCCAATCCCTTTGATATTTTAATGTAAAAGTGCTAAATCTTACGTTATCTTAACTGTGATCCCACCATACTTGAATTGTTTCTTTTTGACTGCTTGCAATATTTTCCCTTGATCTGGGAACTGTCAAATTGGGCTATAATAGTCCTGACAGTTTTGATTTTGGGATCTCTTTTAGGAGGTGATTGGTAGATTCTTTCAATTTCTATTTTACCCTCTGATTTTAGAATATCAAGGCAGTTTTCCTTGATAATTTCTTGAAAGCTCTTTTTTTCTAGGCTCTTTTCTCAATCATGACTTTCCGATAATCCAATAATTTTAAAAATATATCTCCTTGATCAGCAAACCATGTCTAAGTGGCTATATTATCTCCATTGATCACAAATGAACACTCACACTGCAAATCCTTAGGTTACTCCTTTTAGATTCCCAAGACTATGAGACAAAGGTGGTGCTGATGTAGCTTTGATTTAATCTAGGGAATGAAATGGATCTATTTGGATATACTTTCTATATCTTGCTCTGGGCCTTGATTCCATCCTGGATTCATACTGTCAGATCATTTGTCAATGAGACAGATAGGTAGTATGGTGGATAGAAGTGCTATCCCAATGAGAGAAGTGTCAATTATTTCATAAATCTGATCTTAACAAGTTTTGGTCACATATTTTACATTTTATTGTACGTAAAGCAAACAGAAAAGGAGACTTGATTAAACATTTCATTTTGGAAGCAATTGCCTTAAAATAATCTCTCTCCTAGCCCTTCAATAAATCAGATAATAAGTATTATTGCATATTACATATCAGGCACTGGGATTATGAAGAAAAAGGTAGAAGAACAGTTTTGCTCTTGAGGGGCTTTCATTCTATAAAGTGAGATTATGTATATATGTATATATATATATATATATATATATATATATATATATACATATATATGAGTGTATACAAAATAAATTAAATATAGTTTAGTATGGAAGGTACGGGTAGTTTGGGATTTCAAAAAAGGCTTAATGTAGAAGGTACTACTTCAGTTGCATCTTGAATAGAATAAGGCATCCTATGAGGAAGAAGTAAAGAGAGAGAACATTCCAGACCAGAGAGTATGTAGTGAAGTCATTTTCTTCCTATATCTTTAGCTGTGAATAGGGAGAAATTCTAATTCCATCTACATCTATCTAGTAGGAAAAAATGGATGGAAATGTGACTCTGAAAAAGCCATTTAACCTTTCTGGGCCTCAGTTTTTTCAGTTGTAAAATGAAAGGATTGGATTAGACAGTCTATAAAGCATCTTCTAGTTTCGGATCTATGAATCAAAAAGAAAATACAAAAGAAGAACATGTGATTCTCTATCTTGTGGAATTTCTTCAATATTGAGATGAATCATGTGGACCCTAAATGAGAAGGGATAGATAACCATTCCTTTATGCCAGAATCATCAGAAACTGCTTTTCTAGTCTCAATTCAGGGAGCCAAACAAATAAGTCATCAGGCTATGAAGAAATTTGAGAAGTCTGTCATTATATCCTTGTGAACAAAATAAAGAACTCCAGACTGTATGAGAGTTCAGTAACTGGCTGAACAACTCATTGAAACATTCTGTGTAATGGATAAATGTCAACCAGAATAAAAAATCCCTAGAGGCATGCTATAATGTTCCTATTATTACCTTGTCACAGTCAACATATTTATCAATGTTTTAGTTAAAGCAATAAAAGATAAGATTATTTAGATTTCTTGATGATCCCATACTATTAATAATTTGCTTGTCAAAATCAGGAGTCAAAAGTATCTTGATAAGTTGGAAAGGTGGGAAAAATCCAGTAAGATGAAATTGAATAAAGCTGTGCATTAATATTTTAAATGAATTACAGGATGAGAGTTACCTGAATTGACAGTAGTCCACATGAAAAAGAAAAACAAACATGTATGTGTGCATCCATTACATACATACAGTCTCTAATATTTGCCTGTGACTTCAAGCTTCCAGTGATTTTATTAGTCACCTTGTTTTTGCTGTATGTTGGCAATCAGGCACACTCTTTGCTACCAGAAATAGAGAAAAAAATAAGAGGTGTATGAGGTCCATAAGTTTTTGGAGTGTCAACTTCCCTCTGCTGTGCTTACATACTAAGAGATGTTGAAGGATCTCAAATGACCCATGAAGCAGACATTGCTGATGGTTTATTCCAAGTTGCTACTTCCTTCATGATCTCCATACCCATCCATCAGCTGTGAAGGACAGAATGTTGGAGGTGATGTTGAGATCTTGTTAGTCTCAGTGTCTTTGGACAGAGCAACTAAAGTTTCAGCAACCTCTCCCATAGTTTTCAGAGAGCAACTAAAGTAGAAGGGTATATAGCAGTACAGTATATAGTACAATATCCTCTCACCACCATCTCATACAGTAGAAGGTAAGACTCAGGTTAAAAAATTAATTTAAGAATTTTCTTTGCTGTATAGTATTTATGGTACTATCAATTACATTTATTGTAAAAAGTGAATATTGTTTGAAATCAATCTTTTTGGAGATGTTAGCACAAAAGGTCACAGAATTCTAGGGAATTACTAGTGAGAAAAATGTTTTGCATGTTACCAATTTTATTTTGTGTACTGAATTTTATAGGTTATTTTAGGATTATTACATTAAGGAAGTGCCCAGAATTAGAGTTATGTTATAAAAAATGCATGCAGAAAAGTGTATTTTCAGCAACTTTGGTGAGAAATTAGTTTTTGGTGGTCATGGGAACCTAACCTCCTATTTCTTACAGGTTCAATATATCAATATTCATATTTTTTTACTTTCGTACCATTTCCTAGGAACATTACTCCTTTGAAAACTGAGAATTGACTACGCATATAAAATGACTTAGTATGATCCTGTTTCTTAAAAAAAAATAAACACGCAAATTTTCAACTTGTTTATTTTTACAGAAATAGAATAATCAGGCAAGGACAAGCCTCATTTAATGTAAAGAAGCCTTTTATATCATGTTTCAGGTCAGAGGAAAAAGAAAGCAATAAATGATAGGGGAAAAGCATGATTTCTTTTCTTTGTAAAAATATAAATAATTGAATTAAATCATTAGCTTAAATGTAATTTCTTTAAAATATTTTCTTCAATTATGTATGTGGGAAAATTGACCAGATGATTATACAAATAGATAAGATAATCATATTATCTTGTACAATGTTCTTTAAAGGATGAAAAATTGATTTTATTTTAAAAGTAATCCTATTAATCTGTATTTATTCATATATACATCAATATCCTCTGTAAATCTGCTGCTAGTACTTCAGTGTCTAAAATTTTAAGACTTTCAACATCGCTTATGTTACTTTTTTGATCAAATTATGCCTAAAATATTTAAAGTGGCTAATGTATTCTTTTAAAATACCTCCTTATTCTAAATTATAGGTCTTTCAAAAGAATGAAATTAGAGGTTATAGTAAAGTTTAGTTAAAATCTCAAAACAAGATTTGATTTCAGAGCAGTAAAGAAAATATATGCAAAGACACAAAGAGAAAATGCTCTTCAATTGCATTAGGATCAATAGAAGAAAAAAGATGGAATATTAAACAGAAGGCTTACAATAACAAATGGCTAATTTATTTTCATGTTATCAGTTTTATTCATAAAGTGGCTGTCCTACCTGGTAACAAGGGATTTCAGGACAGAAAGAAAACAAAAAAAAGTAAGAGTAAGGTTTTGAACTGACAAAAGATAATTTATGTTGAGCTTCAATTAATTCAAACCTGCAGGTTTCAAGTCAGAGGGCTTCTTAATTACAGATTTAAAGCTAGAAAGAACCTTAACGGTCATCTATTTCAACATCATTTTACAGGGGAGGAAATTGAAGTTCCAAAAAGTTGAGACTTTCTCAGTATCATACAAGTAGCACATAACAGGGTTGGGTTTCAACTCAGGCTCTCTGTGACCAAATGCAACAAGATTCATTACATCAGACTGCTTTTAGATACAACCTTTATAGAGGATAAACTAGTCATTCCAAAACTTCTTCTGCTTTGAAAAAATGATGTAATCCTGTCAAAGTGTTAGAAAACAATAAAAGGGGGAATCCCAGTGTCTTTAAGAGATAATCCAGTTTATAGTTTGTCTCGGTATATGTTTTCAGAGAGCTGAAAGCCCTAAGACAAGCCAGAAAAAGATAGTTATTATGGGCTAAATCCAAGTAAGTGAAGTTTAGAGAAAAAAAAAATGTTGGTTTGGAAATTTCAGTCATTATGGTAATTTGAGTGATGTGAGGTCAGGAAAACCTTGATTCAAATCTAGCCTCTGACATTCATTAGCTCTGTGATTCAGAGAGAGTCAATTGACAGCCCATCTTTGGGCAAGTCACTAAGAATCCAAGAAATAAGTGGGTCACCAGAGATTGTGATCTACCAGGGACTAGTTTTCACTAGTCACTCTCTTTCTTCATAGTTCCTTTTATTAAAATTTTAAAAACTTTCTATTAATCATGAAATAGGTAAAAACACAGAGTTCCAAGTTATTGACCCCTCAAATTTGGGGGTATGTGGGATGACGGGCAAGAATACCTACAGAAAATATGGTATCCCAGGAGTTCTATCTTGTCTCCAAAATATCCCCTCTCTGCATTCTAGAAATTTAAGATTCCTTTGAGTTAATAAGCTCCTCAGTTAAAAATAAATATTCCTCAAGAGAGCTGTTAATCATGTTGGTTAGTTATGATTTAGTGTGAATTATATAAAAGGGAGATTTGATTTAGTGCATGGAAATTCATTCTTGAAGACAAGAAGACTCTATTGTGTCCTGACCCTGACACATACCATTGGTATGATAATGAGCAGTGCTCTAGGCAACTCTTAACCAGAGTTGTTAACCTACTGTGCAGCGAGCTTATTTTTAACCCCTGGATTACATGTATTACAAAATAATTCGTTTCTTTATAATCTTCTAGATTTTACTTTATGCATTTAAAATATGCTGAGTTCATCAAATTACAAAAGGGCCTCATGCAAAGAGGTGAAGATCTCCTGTTAAGATTATATAAATTGCATAGATCTAACTTGGTAGAGGAAATGTCCTCTTTCAGGAGGACCCTATATCAGTGAATTAACAAGGCAATTCTCTATTTTAATAGATTACTTTGCCCCCCAATATAAAACAGAATAGCCATGTGAACCAGAAAGAATACAGAATTATCATGGGGTATTGTCTGGGTAGCAGTAAAACAGTGCCCAGAGGTAATACTAGAAGAACTAAAAGATGTGGAAAAATACTACAAAAGAAACTATTCTTACTTCATCATTTTGTTTATGACCAACAGCTGCCAAAATGATCACTGAAAATCATCTCCTACGTTGCCTTTTGTGTGCCCATTAGGAGGATTGCCTTAAGGTTTGGGTTAAGGAATCAGAGGTTTCTAGGAGAGGAAGAATTTAACTATAGGATCACAAAAATGTTTAAAGGGACTTTAGGAGAGCAACTGAGACCAGCCAGGGCAAAGTGACTTTCTAGGACTCAGACACTTACAAGCTATGTGACCCTGGAGAAGTCACTTAATGTCTACCTGCCTCACTTTCCGCAATTCTAATATAAGGACAAACTACTACTACTAATAATAACTTTCCTCCCAAGGTTGTTTTGAAGATGAAAGACATATTTGTAAAGCTCTTAGCATTGCTCCTGTAACTTAATAAATATGTATTTTCTTCCTTTTTCCCTGAACTAGTCAAACTAGTGTTTTGTTGGCCTTGGATGGTCGTGGATCGCAGTTTAGCTAGAGAATCAAGGAATTTTAGAAATGAATGTGAATTAAGCTCATCTAATCAATAGTAACAATAATATATTTTAGAGTATGTTATTGTTTGCAAAATAGTCTATATACATTATCTCTTTTATTCCTCAAAGCAATCCTATAAGAAAGGTCATTACATCTCTTTTATAGATTTTGAAATTTAATTTTCTCTTAATGGGTAGTTCAATATTGAAACTTATTTTTTTTTACAGATATGCTTTCCTATTTCCATTTTGCAAAATTCTTTTACCTCTAATTTTTTTCAACCCAGAATATCCTGCAAATCATACATAATCACTCTACTGAGGTTTGATCGAGTTGTGACTTAAACAAGGTCACACAGCCTGTAAATCTCTGAGGTGGAGTGTGTAGCCAAGGCTCCCTGACACTAAGTCCAGTATTCTATCCATTGCTATATATCCAGCCAAGACCCTCATTTCAAAAATGAGGAAACTGAAGCTTAGATATGTGAAGCAAGCCTCCCCTAAGGCACATAATGAATGCATAGCTGGACTAGGATCTAGCCCAAATCATCTGTACTTTCTCTGACTCACATCTGAGAGTATCTTCTGAATAATTCTCTTCTGCTTTCAAACATAGTTACAAAGGGAGCAATTGGGAAAATAGATGATCTTCACACTAAGATTTGAGTGGCTTTAAAAAATTCATCTGCCATAAAAGACCTCATTCTCTGTGAATAACTGTACTGGGATGAGTACATGCTAGTTGCTAATTAAAGGTTTTTGACTTTTATTCCTGTGATCACACCCCAAACACCTCACCTACCTCCCCAGTCTGAATGAGGAAAGAAAAGCTCCCATCCTTGGAGCTATCTAGGTTGTGTATGATCTGTGATACTGATGCGGGTGATAATACTTGATGAAAGTGCTTCTAAAGGTTTTCACTAAAGAACCATCTAGCATAAAATAAACTGAAAAGTAGCAGAAAGGGCTCAATCTTCACTTTTCTAATCAGGGTTGAAGTCTACTTGTCCTTCTTAATTACAGGGGCAGGTGGGGAGGTGAAGAATATTAAATAAGGTAAGTTTCACAGTTGATAACTGAATTATAACAAAGCTAACCTAATAAAAGGCTTAGTATTTCTTATTTTTTATTATTCTTGACCAAAAAGGTCTTGGAATGAGATATTTACTAAAACATCATAAGATGCTGATTAAATAAATCTATAGTAGTGACATTTGAATGTCTAGTTCTGAAGCAATTAGTAACAATAGTTACAAATCATTTCATTTAAGATAATTTCAATATATTTAATGGAATTTTCTCCCCCATAATTATTATGAAAGCCTCTCAAATTGCAAATGAATGAATAAAGTAGTAAGAAAAAATCAACATTAGGGCTGGTTTAATAACCTTAGCTATCAAACTAATTGTAAGTAACTGGAAAAGCTTTAGTTCAGATCTGGTTTATAAAGTGATTAAGTATGATTTGCCTGATTTTCTGGTTTGAAAAAAAAGTTGGAGCTGAAAGAAAAGTTTGCAAAATGGAAATAGGAAAGCATATTAGAAAATAAATATGTTTCAACATTTAACTACTCATTGTGAGAAAATTAAATTTCAATGAGAACATATGGTTTGTAGCTTATTTGAATATTTTTGGGGATACTGCTGAAATGACAATAAGCACTGCCATATTTATCATTTACCTCATTTCTTTCAATTATATACATACAGAGTTTTAATAGATAAGTCAAATTATAGAATTATAGAAATATTAGAACTAAAAGCAATCTTAGAGATATCAGTCTTCATGTAATATCAGATCTGGAAATGTTTTTAGGAATTATCTAAATCAAGAATTCTTAACCTTTGTTGTATCATGGAAACCTTTGTCCATCTGATCAAGTCTGTGAATTTCCATGACACAACAAAAGTTAAGGATGCATGGTTTAGACAATGCCTAAGAACACTTCTAGGTCTGACATGAAATGTTCAATTTCAGTTTAGAGGGTAGTAAAAATTAGTAGTAATAAATTTATCATAATTTATAATTATGTGATATATCAATTTATTATTTTATTTATTTATCAATTTATAATATAAAATTTATTCTACCATTCAAGGTTCCTGAAATCTACTCATAGATTCCTTAGAGTTAAGTGGATCCTAGATTAAGGACCTCTGATCTAGAGAAAGTATTCCTCCTTTTAATTTATTTATTCATCTATTTATTTCTTTGTTTACTCATTTAATTTGATAGCAATCCTGGTCAAGTGATTTGCCCAGGGTCACGCAGATAGTAGATGTTTGAGACCAGATTTGAATGCAGGTCTTCCTGATTCCTGGGATGGTCCTCTATCCACTGTGCCACCTAGTTGCCCCTACTCCCCCTTTTTAAATGAGGAAACTGAGACCTAGATAGGTGAAGTGATTTGCCCAAGACAAAAAAGCTAATAAGTCAGAGAGGCAGGTCATGACTAGAGGGCAGTGTTCTTTTCACTTTACAACTATTCACATTCCCATATTTCTCAAAGGAGGACCCAAAGCACAGAGTTGTAATCATTTGCCAAACACTACATATGGCACTTAATGACAAAGTCAAAACCGAAATCCAGTTTTCTTGAATTCTACCTCAGTCTTCTAACAATCAATCAACAACCATTTAAGTGAATCTCTTATGTATCAATGACTATCCTAGGCATTAGGGAAACAAAAAAGTGAGAAGGTTCCTGCCCTGAAGCAGTTTACATTCTAATAAGGAAGTGGTAGCCAAGAAAGGGAATTTTGATCTACATCTACATGGTCATATAGATTATAAGGGAAAGCATAAGGCAGTGGATGGTCCAGCCCTTTCCAAAAAATTTGATCTTTATCTCTAGAGCAAGAGTAATAGGGGAAGTAGAATTAGCGTACACATATGACAAGAGACCTGTATGAAGAGACCTGTTCTAGATGTTCTCTGCTTTTCTTGTCGATTCCTAGATGGGACGCATTCATTCCAGTGCTTGTTAATTATATTATGAGGAAGGAAAGAACTCACAATCGTAGCACTAGTCCATCTACCAACAAGTAATGTGTACTGACTGATCATAGGAACCTCAGGTTTTTCCTTAAAGAACTCATTAAAGTAGTTGGACTAAGATGAAGAAGGAATATTTAGAAGTGAAGTGAGTGTGCATCCAGAGTGGAATCTGCCAAAATGGGAGATTTTAGAAAGATATCATTGTGAGAAAGTATTGCTGAGGGGCAAAGATAAAAGGAAAGAGCTACTATGTAGCTTGAAAGTAGAGATTGTTTCAGTCCTTGTATGTACTCATGTTTTGCACACAGAAGATGCTTCATAAATATATATCGATTGATTGCCTAAATCACTAAGTCTACAATTAGTGATGCTTAGGGAGGTTTAGACAAGACCAAGTATAGGTAACTGAAAAATGGGTTACATAGGAAATCATGTTGTGTCGACTGTGCTCCTTCCCCCTTTACTCAAAAATTTTAATGCAAGTGAAATATTAAATAATTAATCATTAAAAGCTGTGTAGTGGCAGGGTAGGTGGAGGAAAAAGATGGTTGTGAGTACAGACAGGAAAAGATGGGGAAGACTATCTTTATCACGTTGATAATAGTGGAAAGTGAGAGATCTGGATTTGTGTTAATGTAATTTGCATGACAATATTAGATATAAGTATTATATGATAATGATGCTATATCTTCTTTCTCTTTCTTCCCTAAAATGGTAAGTCCTTGAGTGGCTCCACAGGCCTGGTTCACAGAAAGAACATTCTCAGAACATTCTTAGTTCTGAAGTGGAGGAATCCTGGGGTAGCAAGATCAACTTCAGTAAAAACCTGAGGTCAGGGTGTGACAGGCACATAACACTTGCTTCTGACTTAAAAAAAGTTATGAATTAAATGTTTAAAAACATTATCAAAGATATACCTCTTACCATAAGGGTTTACCCTCTATATTCAGAATTAATGAATGTGAAGCAAAATTAAAGCTACCAGGCATAGCAAAACCTATATAATTTCATTAATGGAAATTATATTTAAAAAGATGCATTACCTTGTGTTTTAGTACCGAATCCTAAGCACTGAAGGGCCTTTCCATCTTATTTGCAGCTAAAAACCTCCTCTATATGTTTCCTTCAAGTATTAGAATGAATAGTTCTTGAGAGTAGTAGCTATCTTGATTTCCTACCTGTTTTCCCAGATCTTAACATAGTGTAGCACACATAGAAAGCACCTGATATATTTTTTTCACTCATTCTTTCTTTCTTTCATTCACTTGTTCATTCATGATGTGGAGTAAATATGATGATTCCAAAATCAATTGCAGCAAGACTTTTTTAGGAACATGCATTCTTAAAAATATATAGTAATGGAAGCATAAGAAGAACCAGGGCATGGTAAGAGGGACTATAGAACGGTAGCACATGGTATAGAAGCCAGAGGGAGGAGCCAATCATAGCTTATTCTTTTAAAAATACAGGCACTATGTTACTTCTAGTATATTAAAATATGGTGCAGGGAAAGGGGAAAGAAAGTTTGATAAGATCTGTTTCAGACAGTTTCAATGTCTGATTTTTCTTTTGTTCAAATGGGAAGACCAGAGTAGCTCTTATGACTAGTTTGAAATATTTTGACCATTCCATCTTTCCTCTCTCCATCCCCCACCAAACCCCCACCACTGTAATAGTTTGTAGTAGTATTTGCAAGTCTTAAATATTTTTTCAAGGCTTAAATATCCTCATCTCTAAGAAGAGGGTATCATATTAAATATCTCTAAGATCAATTACAACTTTAAAATCATATGATTTTACAATACTATTTAGCTATAGTGTTTATGGCTGCTTAGGCAATACAGATACACACATGCATACATATATGCTTATATATGTATATATGTATACACACACACAAACATATACACATATATAAATATATGTGCTTATACATGTATGTATTGCATAAGCATTCCAAAACACTTCTAACTCCCTGAATTTCTTAACCACCTCCAAAGGCTGAATATTAGAGAAAGCTGTAAGCCAGCAGCCTATTAGTTGGGGTTTAACATGAAGATGAAATAAGGTACTCATGAGTCATTGATCAGTTAACACAAAGAGGTTTACTTTGCCCTACACACAGAAATATCTGGTCACCAGGGCAGGATATGCTAAGGCCAATTAAATCTTAGGGACAGTTTTGTCTTCTTTTAGGGAAGTTAATCTTCGTCACAGGAGGGAAGGAAAACTTCCCATTATGAGTGGGAGAAGAAAAGCTATATCAAGGAAATGCTGGCAAATACTAATCTATTACAACTAGCATCAAAGGATGGTGCAGATGATTTGCTAATATAATATCTACAAGAAGATTAGAAATTTACAATTGTTTAAATAGAAAAATGAAAATATCATTGTACTATGAAATAGAGTAAAAGAAGAAATGTATTCTAAGATCAGAGGAAACCCTGTCCAAAGGTAAAGAGATGAAAAGTGGAATGTCATGTTTGATGGAACATTAAGAAGGACCATTTGGCTAGATTTTAGTATGCATGAAGAAAAGCCTCCAAAGGTAGGTTGGAAGCAGACTGTGAAATGCTTTAAAAGACAAGCAGAAGAGTTTGTGTTTTATCGTGGTGTCAGAAAGGCAGTGGAGCTTCTTGAGCAAACCTATCAATATGCATGCTTTAGGAAAGTCACTTTGGAAGTTTCTTGTAGGAAGGAATGGAGAGGGGAGAGATAGAATGTTAGGTGCTCAAATAGGACACTTTTGTAATAGTATATGTGAGATTGAAAAAAGGCTAAATGATGGTGTTGGCTCTTTGAGTAAAGAAAATTAGAGATATATTGTGCAAGTACATTCAACAAGAATAGGCAACATATTATATGTGATTAACTGGTGAGGGAGTTGAAAGAATCAAGGATGATTCTCAGGTTGTGAATCCTATAATGTAATCCATATGTGTGCTTCTTATTCCCTTTGTTTCTGTATTGCATTAATGGATATCTGTTTTGAATTAATATGTCTTTTGTGGGGCATCTGGTGGTTCAGTAGAGTGTTGGATCTGGAATCAGGAAGATTGATCTTCCTGAGTTCAAATCTGGCCTCAGACACTTATGAGTTGTGTGACTCTGGGAAGTCGCCTAACCCTGTTTGTCTCTGTTTCCTCATCTATAAAATGAACTGGAAAAGGAAATGACAAACTACTCCAGTGTCTTTACCAAGAAAATATGAATGGGGTCATTAAGTGGCAGATATGGTTGAACAAAGTGTCTTCTGTCTCTCTGGTAAAAATAGACAGCTAGGGGCATATGAACTATGTTGATGTCTAATAGGTAGTATGGGGGTGTCTAATAGCATGAAGAGTATTCAGTTTATTTTTTAGAAAGATAATCATAAAGAGAAAAAAATGTAGAGATCACTGTCTTTCTCTTCTTACCTTTCTCCCCCTGGCCATTGGGAATAAGGATAACTTCAGCATCCCAGTTTCCATAAACTCTTCAATGGTTTTGGAGTGGTATTTAGACTTAAAAAGAGACTTTAAAAATTATTGAGTATAATACTCACATTTTACAGGGAATGTCCTCAAAATTCATTTTGGTAAGGTTCACAATCAGAATTTAATGGAAGTTATGAGGAATTTTCTAATACAAAGGGCGTCCAAATGTGAACTTAATCTTAGGTTGGGACATACGGTTGGCTTTTGTTGGTTGCTTCCTTCCTGGTATATTATAGTTTATCTTATTATTATAATTTATATATTATTAATAATTTATACTATTTTTATAGTTTCTCTTATAGTTTCGGCTACATGATATGATATGAGCTCAGCCTTTTGATTTAAGAGAGGCTTCTTAGTGACTATGCCCTAGTACTGGGGAACAGTAGATATTCCTAAGAATTAAATCTTAGTAGATGACAGAAGAGAGTGGCTTAGTCATAGCGAGGCCTGCAGAGATCCTTAGCGAAGACAAGACAGGTAATTTGCAATAGCTATCAGAAAATGAGATGAGACCAAACTGGATTCTAGGAAACAGGATCAAGGAACGGTTTAATTATATTTCTAGAAAATGTCACCAAGTCTCCATCATTGGAGGCATGCATCATAGAGTGACATATACACCTTAGACAAATAGGTTCCTATATTTATGTCTTTTATGTGTGTACCCTGGCCCTAAGAGTTCTTGGGTATGTGTTCTTAACCACTGGATTTGTGATAAGCTGTGGCATAGTATACTTAAAGTGCTCACTTCTTGTTCCTTGTCATTTATTTTGCTCTTTTCTTTGATTGCTAACATTTTGTTTTGATCTAATGTATCTTCTGTCTTTTTGGCAAAGTAAGCATAATATTAGGAGACTGTGAACTGTGGTTGAATGGATACTGATGTACAGAGTACCTAAAAACTTGGTTAACTAGCTATTATGGAAACTAAGACATGGTACATGCCAAGGGAGAGCAATGTAAATAAAATAAATGTAATAAGATGAGGTCATATAAGAGTATGACAGATTTTTAGGTAACCTTTGATATCAAAAGTTTGGGCACATTTTCTTTACCATAAGTGTGTAGGTATATATGTGCATATGGATATATGTGCAAATATGCACATTTGTATATATGTTTATATAGACATATACACACATATATAGGCAACTTGGAGTAATATATAGAAAGCTAGCTTTGCAGAGAAGATGAACAGACTTGAAGTCTTATCTCAAATCCACATTGGCTATATGGCTCTGAGCAAGTCATTTAACCTCTCTCTCCATGCCTTCTGGGAGCTCAACTGTTGATTTACACTAATAGAGATAATTTCCTCACTGGGAATTTTTTACACCAAAGAAACACAGGTCTAGATTTAAAAGGGTAGAAAATATTAGTGTCTAGGATAGAGAAGAGAAACTAATGAACCTTTCAATTATGAAACAATTTATTAGCGTTAACATAACTCCCTGACCAATACTTGTGCATAAAAAATATTGAGGATTCTGAATATTTGTTATGTTATAAAATGTGAAATGTGAATTAAAGTCACAAATACATATAAAACATTGAAGTACATTGGCAATTACTGACACATACTCAAGACTCTAAAAAAACAACAAATTATACTTTGAACAAATAATGGGGAGAAAAACCAGGAATTGGCAATCAAATCAAAGAGGAAGTAGCTTTATAATTTATGAATTTTCTAGACTTTGCTCCTTCTTCTTGATATTAGTCTATGGACGTAAGCTCATGTTGGAATTCTAATTGTGATGTACATACATACATGTATTGAGATAAGGGGATTAAAAACTACTTCTAGCTGTCTCTATAACTTGTGGTATGATTGTATTAGAAAGGACTCAGTTTGTTCTGCATGTCTGCAACTGGTCTGAGATGGGTCAGGATATAATCCAGTCGAGACCACAGGAACTAAAGAATCAAATGAAAGAGAGTACTGTAATATGAAGTGAGTTCTCCAACTGAATTAAGATCGTGGAAATAAGGATTTGAGTTCAAAGCAAAAGTAACATTCAGGAATCAAGATAAGGGCCATAAACATGGGAGAGCAGCCTAAAGGAAAGAACGAAAACAATTTGAGGTGAAGTGACAAAGGAATTATATGGCTTTGTGGGCCAGATGGACCAGTAGTGGACCTATGGGGCATTATTATCTGAATGAATCTGTTTGCAACAAATAATTACTTAGTTATCTAGCCAGTTTGATATTACATCAAATTCTCATGGTTCATGATAGTTTTAAGAAATCCATGATTTCAGATTTAATTCATTAATTACTTATTGACCATGGATCACACTCTACTAATGAATATCTGTCTTGGAGATATATATGCTTTTGACTAAAATACTGCCTGAGTGTGTTTGTCCTCCGTTGCTGAAGAAGACCATGCCATCAGAGAAATAATGACATGAATTACACTTGACTTTGTTTTGACTGAGGGAGGGCTGTGCAGGTCACCAGCCTCACCTCTCGTCCAGATTCATCTGAATCCAGTGACCAGATAATTCACCAGGATGACTGGAGATGACCCAGGATGAAGCAACTGGGTTTAAGTGACTTGCCCAAGGTCACACAACTAGTGAGCATCAAGTGTCTGACGTAAGACTTGAACTCAGATCCTCCTGACTCCTGCACTGGTGCTCTATCCACTGCACCACCTAGCTGCCCCTTATAGCCTGAATAAAAGAATGTGGAAGGAAGAGTAGAAATTTGAAAGAGGAGGTTTTTTGTTTTTTTTTTAATTGACAAAGGATCAATATCACCACCTGCATAGGCCAAGGACAGTATACTATTTCTTGTACTCCAAGTGTGAGGGGAAAAATAATTTCCTTTGCACATAACATAAGCTGTTAAATGATGTTCTGTCTGAAGAGAAGACTAGGTTGATCTAGATGTTGAGGGAAAGAGATGTTACTGGGGATAGAATGGGACCATTGGAAGAAGAGTTCAGCTTGAGAGAGATATGGTTAAGCAGCTTTCCTAAGGTGAAAGATATTTTTGTCAATTTGTACATTAGTGCCACATATTGAGAGCAAAAGTAACTCAGCTATTTTTTTTTTGTGTGTGTGTGTATGTGTATGTGTATTTGGGCTATGCTGACATAATACATGTTCTATGTTCTGGGAATGTTTGATTGCAGGTTTCTTTCTAGCAGGTAGGCTACTTAGAAAATATTCACTGACCATGGCAACCCACAAAACAAAGAGGAAAAATAATCCAATGGTTCTATGACCTCAGGGTCTATTTCACTTCTGAAGCAATGGTGGGAAGGGGAAGAGGAGCAAGTATTTATTAAATACCTACTATGTGTTAAGCACTTTATAAATATAATCTCTTGATTAGCACAACAACCCTGGGAGTTAGGTACTCTTGCTATTCCTATTTTAGCAGTTTAAGAAATTGAGGCAAACAGGTTAAATGATTTGTTCAGGGTCATCCAGCTAGTAAGCATCTGAGGCTTTTCTCTTGAACCTGGATCTTCCTGACCAAGCCATATAGCTGTATGACAGCAGAACTGCAAAGAAGACAGCAGGCTATGCCAAGGGTTGGTTTCTGGACTATTTATAAACATGGATTTAGGTGAAGGTAACTGAAATGATAGATCTCTGTCCAGTTAGGGGACAAACCAAGAGAGGAACTGAATAATTTCAGTCTTGATATTCTAAACATGTTGTTGAATGCCCTTCAATTTTGACATCACAGGGAGATGCCTTGACTTATGCATGAATTGGATTTAAGTGAGGCAGAGTGGCACCAAGTCATCAGCCTCACTCTCTCTTCCAGAGTCATCAAAGTTCACTGGCAAGTGATGGTCAAGATGACGAGCAAAGGCAGTAATTCACTGAATGACCTTGGTGTCTTTTAGTGCCTGCCTTAGCTGCTTTCACAAATTGTTCTCCTTTGCCCATTCCACTGCAGGAAGCCTTCAAATGTTTGGGACAGACACCCCTCTACCTCCACTCTGGGTTTGAGGCCTGTTGACTATCTCAACCTTGTTTACCTGTCTTGAGATTGTTTGCTGACGTGTGGTCACTGCATATGCTGCAGATGAGAGTTAAGTGCCAAGTAGACAACAAAGGTGGATATATTCTCAATATAAATAAAATAAGACAGAAGGACATGGTAGCTAAACAGAACCAGAACTTAGGGAGTCCGCTGAGAGAGGCAAATAAAAGAGTTGGTGATTTTGATTTTTTTTAAAAATCCAGAGGTAACCTAAGACCTCATTACTTATTTTTTAATAAAATTTTAATATCTTTTGTTTTTTACATCACAGGAATTTCTCCTGATATTTTTCTGCCTGCACATTCCAAAGAGCCATCCCATAGAAGAAAGAGTATTTTAAAGAAAAAGAAATAAAAAAATCTGCTGAGCAAAACAATAAATTGGATATGTCTGAAAGGATATGCAATGCTCCACACCTGTGGAATGTCCATCTCTGCAGATAATGAAGGTGTGTCTTTTCATATTTCTTCTTTTGAGACATACTTGTTCTTTGTATTTTTTCAACTTTCATTTTTTTCAATCAACAAGCATTTATGAAGTACTTATTATGTGATAAACACTGTGCTGGGGATACTGAGAAAGGCAAATCTGAATTGTCCAGTAGGCAGTTAATAATTAATCAATTGATCAATACACATTTTTTAAGGAACTTCTATGTGCCAGGTACTGTGCTAAGCAACACTTGAATGCAGGAGACAGCTGAAAGCTGGATAGATAGATCTGGGAATCATCTGCAAAGAGGTAATAATTAAATAACTAATCAGTGATGATCTCTGAATCAAAGGGGATGAATGAATTGGTAATTTTTTTGTTATATTCTAATTTGTTTTCTAGAACAATTGAACCAATTGAAAGTTTCACCCACAACTCAGGAAACAATGAGTGTGGTGGTTTTACTTCCCTTTATATTATTGCAAACATTGTATACATGTTTTCTTGGCTCTGTTTACTTTAGTCAGCACGGATCATGACCTTGTCTTATTATGGGAAATAGCATCTATCTAATATCTAGTCAGCATTTTATGTATTAGAGTAGTGATGGTGGTGGTGGTGGGTCAGTTATGCAAATCAATCAACTCATTTCATGTAGCCTTTATACTCTCGTTAGGTGAGAATACCTCTACTGAGACAACTAAGAAACCAGAGGTTTCCTAACTCTACAAAGTCCTTCCACTGTGCCTTCTAAAATGCCTGTTCCACAGGCAACAAGCTTCCCTTGATCTTAAATCTATTCCTTTCCCACCTCTTTCTATCTACTAGCTCTTTCTGAAATCTCCATTCCCTCTGATGACACAAGCTCCTTCAACACTTTCTAGTACAGGTTAAACTTTCACTCATTCCCTTCAGTTCACGGATTGAGGTAGGGAAGTTGGAATACTCCTTGTTCCCCATTGCCCTTTCTAGGTTTCCCCCTTTCCTCTACCATTCAGTAACATCTCTGCCTTTGAGGCTCATACTATTCACAGATGCACACACATATGTATGTATGTAGGTGTAGATATATTATATATATGTGTATGTGTGTGTTTGTATATATTATGTGTGTGTATTCCAATCAAAATCCTAATATCTGTTGTCTATAGATTCCCTTCATTCTTATTGTCACTCCCCTTCATTCCTCAGTGAGTTTGATACCTGGCACACAGTTTTTCTCTCCTCTCTAACGCTTGAACTCATACTAGAGGATTCCAATGTACATATTGATTCTCACTCAAATGTCCTAACCACTCAGTTCCTCAACCTATTCACCTCACATGAGCTATTTCTACATGCTACATCAGCCACAAAGGTGGTCATAACCTTGATTTTGCCATCACCTACAAATGTACCACCTCCACATTCAAGAATTCTGAAGTGCTCTTAACTGACCATAACCTATTGCCCTTTCACATTTACCTTTGCCTTCATCCACCACATGGCCTCTAAACCCTTGATTATAAAACCCTCCTCCTCATCTATCTCATGACCTCTAATCCTTTGATCCCTCAATTCTCTCCCAGGCCATCTCTCTTCACTAGCCACTCTCTCCTATACTCCTCATCTTGACCCCTTTGATGAACCAAGTCAAGTCTACACCAGTCAAGGTCTTCTCTTGAATCTCTTGTTCCTTATCATATTGTCTTTTATGGACGGCCAAGCCTCAGCCTTGGATCATTCCCACTCTTTATTACTTTAGCTTCTACACATGTGCTGCTGATCAAAGGTGGAGAAAAATCACCCATTATGACTGGGTCCAGTAAAATTTTGTTACCTAACCCCAACTGACCCCTCACTGCTACTAAACAATCTTACTATTCTTCTCTTATCAACTCACCATTACCTTCTTTACGTTGACTTGTCCAAAACTTTTCATTCCTTTTTCAAACCTATAAGGTCTCCCTCTCCATCAGTTTTCTCAGATAAGAACCTTGCCTCATATTTTACAGAAAAAAATTAAGGACATTTACTATGAACTCCCTCTTCTCTCTTCTTCCTCACTTATCAATTAAGTGCTTTCTCTCATTTTCTTCTTCACCACTGTTTCATATGAAGAAGTGACCTTACTCCTTACCAAGGCTCCTCATGACTCTATTTTGGTTTTCTTGGCAAAGATACTGGAGTGGTTTGCCATTTCCTTCTCCAGCTCATTTTACAGATGAGAAACTGAGGCAAACAGAGGTAAATAACTTGCCCAGGGTCACATAGCTGAGAAAGGTTTAAGGTCACATTTGAACTCTGGAAGATGAATCTTCCTGATTCCAGGCCAAGCACTCCATCCACTGAACCACCTAGCTACCCCTTTCCAAGGTTAACACCTCCACTTGTTCAAGTGATCCCATTCTCTCCTGTCTCCTTGAAAAGATTGCCCCATTTGTCATTCCCAGTCTTTCACTTATTTTTAATCTCTTCCTCTCTAATGGTGGATTTCTTACGATGCAAAAACATGCCCATGTCTCCCCTAACCTGAAAAAACCCCAATTCATTTGTTCTTTCCATCGCTGTTAACTGTTGCCCTATAATTATTTTGCCCTTTTCCTAATCTCTTTGAAAAGACCATCTGTAATAGTTGCCTCTGCTTTTTCTCCACTTACTCTCTTCTTAAACTCTTATAATCTGGCATCTAATCTTATTATTCCACTGAAATTGCTTTCTTCAAAGTTATTTATGCTCTCTTAGTCGTCAAATTTCTTAATCCTCATTGTCCTTGACTTTTCTGCAGGTTTTGGCTCTGTTGATCACTCTTTCTTCCTTGATACTTTTTTCTCTCTAGGTTTTCAGAACGCTAGTCTCTCTTGGTTTTACTTCAATCTATATCACCACTCTTTTGCAAGATCCTCCTCCAGATCTCTTACCCTCTAACCAAAAGTGTTTCTTGGGGTTCTGTCCTTAGCCCTTATCTCTTCTCTCTTTATACTACCTTTTTTGGTGATTTTATCAGCTCCTATGTATTTAATTACATTTCTATGCCAATGATTCTCAAATCTACCTTTCCTGCTACCTTTTTTGGTGATTTTATCAGCTCCTATGTATTTAATTACATTTCTATGCCAATGATTCTCAAATCTACCTTTCCTGCCCCAATCTTTCTCCTGATCTCCAATCTCACATCTCAAACTGAACATCAAGTAGATGTCTTAAATGCCACATGTCCTAAATGAAACCCATTATCCTTCCATCTAAACTCTCCACCAGCCTTCCCTTATTATTACAAAGGTCAAAAACATCCTCCCAATCCCTTCGACTCACAACCTAGGAGTCATCCTGGATTCTTTATTATCTTTTCTCCCCACCTCCCTCATCCAATCTGTTGTCAAGTTCTGTTGATTTAACCTTTCCAAAATCTTTCCAGTATGCTTCCTTCTCTCCTCCAACACTGGCACCATTCTAGTGCAGAACCTTATCAACTCACACCTCGATTGTTGTAATAGCCTGCTGGTGGATCTGCCTGCCTCAAGTCTCTCCTGACTCCAATTTAGCCTCCATTCAGCCACTAAAATAATTTCCCTATAGTGCAGATTTAATCATGTCACCCCCTCCTTCTGTATGTAAGGAGGATTTGGTTATCTTTTAAGACTTTAGCTTCTCAGGATGCATGGCCATGGCAATATCCAGGTGCTAGAAAATAACTCCCAGAAAACCCCAGGAATCCTAGACAGTAATCTAATAATAATAGTATTATTATAATAATACTATCCCAGATAGTATACTGATAGACAGTCCTACTGAGGCTGCAGTGTGAGATAAGGGGTGATACAATGTAATATTTACTATGCTTGCACAGAACGATAGTATTGCTAAAGTTAACCTGTGGATTTAACGTTTGGCAAAATGCCTTCTTTGTCTGTTGTCCCATAAAAGTAAGTGGGCACTGATCAGTGAGTGGGGAAACCATGGGGAATCCATAGGAAAATCTGTGTATGCCTTTACCAGCCCCCATCAAGGCTTGAGGGGATTTAGGAGAGTGCACAAGCTGGAATGCAGTGGCTGTCTTGACTGACCACATTGAGACATAGGGGTAGTTGCCCCCCTTTCTCCTTGGCCCCTGCAAGAATGATGATTAAGAAACACTGTTGGAGCTAGTGCTCTCATTATCAGAAACCCTTTTGAGAAGACTAGAGTACAGCTGATTATTAACCCCTCCCAAGTTATCTGCCTGTTTGACCAGATCAAGAGTGAACCTATTAAAGGCTGGAGTTGGAAAACTCCAGGGCCTCCTGTGTGTTATCTGGGAAATACCTTCTTAATGAGCTCCAGTGGCTTCCTATCACCTCTAAGATGAATACAAAGTTCTAAGTTTGGCATTCAAAGCCCTTCTGAGGCTAGTCTCCTTCCTATCTTTCCAGTCTTCTTATACATTATCTCCTTATAGTTGCTCTTCTGTCTTGTGAATCTAACCTCCTTTAGGGTTAATGGGATATAAAATCTTCCTTGTCCATTAATAGTTCTCACATGGAGCCCTGATGCAGAGTCAATTAGGCTCTGGGCCACTGGGATTTCCATGCCTTTCCAATTAAGTAGATTTCCAAACTTTTCAGCACTGAGTCATTCAAGTGCCAAGTCCTTGTTTGGAAACCACATTGCTTGGAGGGAGAGAAGCTGGCAGAGAGAGGGTTGCAGGCAGAGAGAGAGTGGGGCTGAGGGAGGAACTTGCTTGTGGGGAGATTTGACCAAAAGAACACTTGAGATGTTGGCACTTCTTGGATTGGTGAGGAGTACCTTGCTAAATTTTTCCTTTTGGTATCCCCATAGCAATGTTTCAAATAAATATTTTAGTTTAATCTTGGATGAAGAGAGTTTTATTATTCTGGAAATACATATGTATATTCACAGCATCTGCTATGGGTATTGCATTGGCATAATACCTGCTGGCACTTCCACAAACAGGACACTCTATCTCTTGGCTACAGTTATTTTCTCTGGTTAGCCCCCATATCTGGAATGCTCTCCATTCTCTGCTCCAGCTACTGACCACTCTGGCTTCCTTTAAGTTCTACTATAATCTTGGCTTTTACAGGAAGCATTCCCCAACCCCTCTTAATTCCAGTACATTCTCTCTCTTAATTATTTCCTATTTATCCTGTGTATGGTGTTCTTTGCATATTTATGTTTTGCATGCTGTCTACTGCAGTAGAGTGAAAGCTCCATGAGGTCAGAGACTTTTTTTTTGCCTCTTTTTGTATCATTATCATTTAGTACAATGCCTGATGCATAGCAGGCACTTAATAGATGTTTATTTATTGCTGAGATTAAATGTGACTAAGACCTGGACACAGCTATGGAATGAATAATTCAGTTAAAACCTTCATAGTAAATGAAAAAAAAAAGTCATTTATCAATTTATAAGTCCTTGAAAGTGAAGATGTTGAGTGTACTTTATGATATTTTTCTGATTTTATTTTATTCTTAAATTAGCAATTCAATTTAGGACCCAGAGATTTAAGTATCTGATGTTTGTAGCCTGGGAAGCTTCCAGCCAAGTCACTAAGTAGGAATCATTTGATGAAAGAAGAGGAGTTTCACTTTTGACCTTGGCCTCCTGCAGTAACTTATCCTTGAGAAGAGAAGGACATTGTAAACTTCAGAGCTTTTTGAACTTCCCTCTAGAGTCTTAATCCCCAGAACAACTGCCACAGTGTAAGCTTAGGGAACCAAGGATAAACTAGACACAGTGAAAAAAGGCAACTTCAAGATGGGAGAAAAGGACTTCAGGTAACCCCTTTGGCAACATAGTCTCTATTCATGAGTATATTTTTATTGTCACACAATTTACTGAAAACTCTTTTTTTTGACACAAGAGCCCTCTGGGTTTATTATTTGGAATAAACCATGTAGTTTTTCTGCTTCCAGAAGTGAATTTTTTGTAAGAGAAAACTACTAGATAGTCATTCAAAGGCAGCTAGATGACTCAGTGTATAGAGTGCTGGGCATGGAGTCAGGAAGACCTGAATTCAGATCTGACTTTAGATACTTACTAGCTATGTGATACTGGACAAGTCACTTAACCTCTATTTGTCTTACTCAACCAGAGAAGGAAATGGCAAACCACTTCACTTTGCCAAGAAAACCTCATGAATAGTCCATGTTGGACAGGACTGAACGACTGAACCACAATAAATAATAGTTTCTGTAGCACCAATGTGACATTCACAGCGCCTGCAGCAGCCATGAATATGCTGGCACAATGCTGAATCTTGAAATGCAAGAGATTCTCCACATGAAAGAGAGAACCAAAACATTTATTCAGACACCAGAAAGCCAGATCCACCATGGTAACAAAAATCTATACATGAAAACCATTCAGAGGGCAACACCATCCCCAAGCCTTCCCCAAGCCTTCCCCATGCTAGAGCCTTCCCACAAACAAACACCCAGGAGTCTAGCCTTTGGCTTCCTGTCTGTCCCTCACTTCTGACTGCTCTGACCAATTTCTTCTCAGCTCTGCTGAAGCTCTGCCTCTTCCTGCTTTACCACTTCCTGTTCAATGTGACTTGACTCATGTAACTCAGGCTTCCATGTGACTCAAGCAGGTCACATGGACCTATTAATTGATGGGAATGATCTTCCCATTAAGAAGCAAAATTACTTTAACAATAAGCAAAAATGCATTATCAATGCAGTTTCCTTCAGCTGTCTCAGTCCAAGTGAGTATCTTCCTCTAAGAGTATCTTGGGCTCACTATTCCCCAGCATTTTGGTTATATCTCCTCTCCCTCAATTGAATTTATCTTGGAAAAAAATCTATTTGAAGGTACTTCTCTTACCATTTGTCTTTTTAAAAAGGTGCTCTAGGCTTGAGAAATGGCTAGATATGGTTCTGATTACAGGAAATATGCAAAATAACTTAATTTGGACACTATCACTTTCATCATCATCTTAGACATTAGGCCCCATTATAAAGAAGCTTCTTAGGTGAGATATAGAAATTACTTTTCCAGAACATTTTTTATGCCAGTTTAAATGGAAAAAAAAATCTGTTGTAATAAGTGGAGGATTTTGAGACTGCAGAGCAAGGATAGGGAATCTGCTGCCTGGAAAGAGCAGGTTCCCCACCTCTGCTGTAAAAAAAGAACAAAGCAATGTTACTGCTATTAGTTTCCCAAGAAAATCCTTCTCACTAATTTATGATTCCCATCTCACAAGTGAAAATAACCAAGTCGGTACTTCTGTGTAGCACTATTTGGCAAAGAGGTATACCTTGACTCTAGCTTAGGGATCATTCTGCAGAACTGTGGAAATTTCATACTTCCCAAGGTGGGGAAGGGGGGTGGAGAGGATGTAACAAGAACAGCAACCAACCAAACAAAAATTCTCCAAATATTGATTATGTAATAGGTCATAGATAATATGTAAAAGTAGTATCATCCATGCACACAGGCACAATAATCCTGCAAGACCACAACATATTTCCATTATTTTAGTGATGGGTGTTCACCCATTTTAGATCCATTTCTATGTGCTGTCTGGGACTGTATTTTGACATTTACAATAACAGCTTATATTGAATTCCATAAAACCTTGGAAAGTTTTATACAAATGGACAGAACAGCATGCTCATTTTGTCACAAATTGGTTAAAATATGAGAAAAATCTAGAGTTGCTAATGTGATACACTTTTCTCAAAAGAGAAACTATTTTCAGGAAAATGGAGGGATAAACCAAGAGCCTGTGCAGACCATGAAAGCCAAATGGATATGAAGTAGATACTGGGGTAGTGGGGAAAAAGTGTTTAGTCATTGAGCTCTAGAGAAAAGTTTAAGAGGAAGAAAGTTGTATGCCTCATCATGAATTCCTAGGGGAAAGAGTGAGTTCAAACTGTTTAGACTCATTTTTATCTGAAAGATATTCTTATATTACACTCATATTTATACACAAATTCTACACTCAAAGTACTGAGTACCATTTCTCTGACACCAGGAGCATTATGCAAATACAATTCACAGATATGTGATCCTTATGTATAACTAGTAACATTTAACCTGCTCTATGAACACATTGCCATCTTTTATTTACAACTGCTTAAGGGGTGTCCTGGTAGTCTTGTTTTAAATTTGAAGGTGATAAAAATAAAGAAAGACTACTTTGTTGGGGGAGGATGGACAGGAAGGGAATGCCATATATCTAGAGCTGCCCATATTTCAATATATGTTTCCTGCCATGTAGCATATTATTTATGTTTATAAGCATACCTTGTGCTATTGTAATTAGTTAGAGAAGTGATCACAATTGAGTGATTGTTCTATGGGGTGAGAATTAACCATGGAGAAGCATGAACCAGTGATTAGAAATTCCAGTACTTCTTTTTCCAGACTGCGGAGAGGAGAGGGGAAAGGGTGTGTGGGAGGTGGAGAACTACTTACATTTTTATAGGATTAAAAACAAATAAGATCCCAACAGAAGCCCCACAGGAACTTTATGAGTTTCCACATTCCAACAAAAGCATGAATAACAATTCAAAAGCCACAGTGTAAATCACTTTTTGGAATATTTGATGGTTCTGATTTCAATGAGATTCCAATAACCATAAACACATGGCATTTACACAGTTTTTCAAGTATAAGAAATCAGTTTAGTATAAATCTCTTCCTGATAATGAGTCATAAAAGATTGAACTGGTTGCTGGGTGTTTAAGGTATCATGTCCCTTGAGTGTAGCAGCATCTGAAATCAGCTTCCAAGCCATACATCTTGAGCTGATATGCTAGCAGCAACCTATTGTATCACAGTCTCAGGAAAATAGAAGGGAGAACAATAAGGTAAATACCTGATGAAAGCTCACTCCTGGGATTAATTCCCTGCTCATTTTCAGCTGGCCTAGGAGCTCAGGTGCAAATTGATGCCTATTATAATGTAAGTCAGCTGTGGTTGGGTAGTGCCTACATCTTCAGGGAACAAAAGGAAGAGGGAGAAAAGGTAATGGTTGACTGAACTCTTCTCTACATTTCTATTCTGGAAATTTTGGTCTAGATGGAAAAAAGGCCTTAAAGAGCCAACAAATGCCTGTGATTACCACCTTGAGGAGGTGAGAGCAATGCTAGAATTGACCTTAAGCAGCTTAAATCTGCTTTGAGAGCAGACTCGTAGAAACTGGAGGGAGTATTTTAGTTACAAGAAATGAAAAAATATTCAGATTTATTTTTAGGAGCAAGTAAAATCCACATGAGTTTAATTGATCTACTTTCTCAAACTTAAACTTTAGTGTCCTTAAATTAGAGATGTCTTTTAATGCTCATATCCAAATCTATTCAACAAACATTTATTAAATATATGTATTTACAAAGCATAGGTATTGGGATTAAAAAACAAACAAAAGAGAGGAAAAAACATCCTTGTTCTGAAGGATCTTTTGTTTTATTAGTGAGAGAAGGCAGTATGCACTTAGCTTTCACTAGAGTATTTGTATCTGTATTTCACAAGCCTTACACTCTAAGCTCTTTGAGAATAGGGGGAGGAAATGCATTGTAAAGATATGCCGCAACTTTCATCTAATCTGTACTTTAGTTCCCAAGAATATAATGGCAAACAATTCCCACTTGTTGCTACACTATTACTCTATAGCTATTAACTTTTCACAAATATTTATCAGCAATTGCAGAACATTTTTATATTTGCCAAGTCGTTTAGTCAGTTCCCAAATCAATCATGTTTCAGTCAGTCTATAAATTGCATGGTCTCATTTTGGATTTCTATGAAGAAAATCAGAATTCCTATCATAGAAGTATGGAGTTAAGAGCAAAATAATTTGAAAGAGTGGTATTAAATATTCATGTTTCAGAAGATTGCTACTATCCAAAATCAGTACTGATGGAGGTATTGTTTCATATGCTAATCTGAGCTATTGAGGTACAAAAGTTTTGAAAGAAATCTCATAATTTAGCTTGTTTGCCAAAACTCGCCTTTGGAAACAAGCCTTGATTTAAAAAAAAAAAAGAAAGAAAGAAAAGAAAGGGAGAAATGTAGAACCAAGGATGCATCTGACAAATAAGGAATTGTGAATTTTGTTAATGCTGAATAAAATCCATCACCCAGCTATCTCAGGCTTATTAACCTTCCAGGTCCTAGAGTTTAACAGAAGTTAAAGCTTGGGAAGATCTGGCCCATGGCATGATCGTGTTTCTTTCTTGACCAGTTGTATAGCTTCAGCCTCAGAATTGTTGCCACTTGTCAATCTTTTGACTTCTTTCTGATTACCTAAACAGCTTCCCACTAGTGGTTTCCTTAGACTCCACAACTTTTATCCATCCCCTTTACTTTTCTAGTCTATAACCATGAATGAGATCAAGTATTAGAAGCTTCTCATATGTTTCCCCTCCCATCTGTCACTCAAGACCTTAGTTCTTTCTTATTTCTAGCTTTTCCATTCAATTACAGATGAAGAAATGTCCTTTTTTTAAAGTGAATTTCTTTTTTACTTGTTCTTTCAAACTCATATCCTCTTGCCTCATTCAGAATCTTGCTTTTATCATCTTCAGTCTCTCTTTCAAATTCTCATTCTCTTTTCTCTACAAATATGCTTGGGTTCTATCTGCTTTAAAACAAAAATTCTTATTGTTTTTGTCTTGATCCTTCTAGCTAAAATCTAATCTTTTCCCTTCCTTTCATCGCCAAACTCTTTGAATTCCCTCCATTTCCTATCCACTTATTTTCTTCTACGCTAACTTTTTGGCTCCTACACCTACCACAGTTTTGAAAAACTACTATTTCTGTAGTTAGCCTTGACCTCCTTATGCAGAAAACAATGACTTTATCTTGGTACTCATCCTCCTTGACCTCTTTTGCACTACTGCGTACAAACTCTTTAGCTTGGCAATTAAGACCCTCCATGATCTATCTCCAACCTAACTCTAGCTTTATGGTTTTTCATTTACTTAGTGTTCAGCTAAATTATACTACAAACTGGGCCCCTTTTGCTCCTGCTGTTACCAGTCTCTGAAGCCTTCCTTCCTTCTGCCTAGAACGCTTTTTCTCCTCATATTTATCTGTTGCAATTCTCTTCCTTCAAAGCCCAGTTTCATGAATCCTAAGCCGATGATGCTTATTTCTCTTCTCCAATTCACATAAAGCACTCTGTTCTCCTTCGTCCCTATCATACCCTACCTCTTATACTTACCTATGTGGAGGTCATAACACCTTTAGAAGACAATAAACTCCCTTGAGGGCAGGGGCTATATAATTTTTCATCTTTGTATCCCTAGCTCCCAGTGCGATGCCTTACACATAACAAGTTTTTCATAGCAATAATAATTTGTATTACTATTTTGGCATCCTTGCTTGGCTACTCTCCATGTGCCCTAAACTTAACCCAAATCACTGAACCTTTCTAGACCTCTTTTTTCTTAATCTATAAAATCAAGGGTATACGTTTTTGGATAATCTGCAAGATTTGCCTGAGACATATTATGTAACTTATTTAAAATAGCACAGGTAGTAAGGAGGAGACTTGGCATTTAAACCCATTGCCTATTGGTTGATTTTACCATCATATCACATTATACCATTATGCCATTTTTCTGCATGCAGTTTCTTCTTCCAAGTCATCCTTTATGCTGTTTCTAGATTAATCTATCCTTACCTACAAATGTCAATATTATTTAATAGCTCCTTATTATCTACCTTCTAAAATTCCAATTTCTTATATAGGGTTTGGGTCTTCTGCAGTATGGTGTTATTCAATTATTCCTGCTTCATCATATCACTCCTGTCCATGAACTCTATCTACACTACTGTAAACTGGAATATTTCCTGTGAATGTTTTGCATTTTCCCAATTCTTCAAGTATCTGTTTCTGCTATTCCCTATGTGTGCAATGCCCTCTCTATTTCCACCTGTTGAAATCCCAGCCTTCTTTAAAGACCTATCTCAAATGTGACTGGCCATTGCCACTTTTTCTGTCATTTTCCTTTACTTACTGTGTCAGAAATCATCATTCCCACTCTGAAGTTGGATAACCCTTGGTACTTCTCTTAGGTACAGTTACCATATTATCTACTTTTAAGTACCATATTATTCTTTTTCCTTTTTATCTCCATGGGGGCAATGATCTTCTATCATTTATCTTTATGTCTTCTCTATTATTTAGTATAATGCTTTGAATATATTGTGTGCTTAATGCATTGAATTTAATTGAAAAGTCTATCCTGGTTTCCCACTTTTTAGGCTTCTTTCAATATGACTTCATCTGATCAAAGACAAAACAATGCCACAAAGTAACGCTTTTCTACTTGCATATAGACATATTTCATGCATGGTAGAGAGATCACTAATCTTCCTATCTCCATTCAAGGCCCTATCAGATCCATATCAATTTCCCTCTGACTTTAGTACCTTTTCTTCCTTCCCTACTCCTCCAAAGTGTACTCATATTCCCAGACTCAACTTAAGTTCCACTTCCTCCCTGAGCATGTAAATGACAACTTGAATGCATATCTCCAAAGCAATAGTTCTTCAATCCCCAGAATGATGTATTATACTACACTGCCGAATACTTTCAGCCTATAAAAGAGCCACATTTAGAAACACATTTTTGGATGAATTAATACTGCATTTTTTTTCTTGTTGACATAAAAGCAAAATTAAAAAGGAAATATTCTCAGAAAGTTACAAATGCTAATAAAATGATTTTTACCAAAGCTAGTAATTAGTAAGAAACAAACAACTTAAGCCCTACTTTCACACCTTCCTCCTACCTTCCATAGCTAAAAGGGTGCTGTGGTCATTTAATCTATGAACTGTGAAAATATAAATGAAAAATTCCATGTTTAGAGCATTCTACAAATTTATGAGTGGTACTGAAATAACAAAGCATTTATTTTATCCACATCAGAGGCGGTCACAAAAGAAAGGTCACTAGTTTTGCATCTGCGGTTCTATATTTGCACATGTTGCTAGGCAATGCTAGAAAATCATAGCCCTTAGCTACAAGATTGCCTTTTCAGACATCCATTATTAAAAGAAAATCAACAACTCTATGCGGTGATATTATTTTGCCCAGTCATTTTGGCAATGTTATTAAACACTGACACCTATCTTAGTCAATAAACAATAAAATTGTTTATTTTCCACAATGTGCAAATTCAAATGATTTGCTGTTCCTATTCTAGTTTGTATTTCTTATGTAGGTTGCCTTGAAGATTGAGGTCAAAACTCTTTGGCACCCTGATATTTTCACACAATGATTTGACAAGCAGTTTCCCTTTTAAAATGCACAGTGAGGGGATTCACCATTCATTTGGTGTTATTTGGTACTGATATTTTGATATCCTTTTTTAATCTGCTATGCTACAAACTATTAAGGTTGGATTGGTGATAGGAGGTTCTTTCCAAGCAAAGACCTTGAGATTCCATAATTTCCAAACACCTGTCTATAATTCTAAATCTATGTTTCTCAGAATGTTATCTTTCTTGTATAAGAATGCTGGCCTTCTAAGGTCATGAGGATAATTGTAGATTGAGTCATCTGTAAAGCATGATGTGCTAAGCACTTTGTAGAAACCTTCTGCGTTATAAAGAGCTTGGAGAGGGAAGGAGAAGGCTGACTTGTGAGATTGGTACTAACCATGAGATTTCTTTTATCTATGCTAAAAATAAACAAGCAATGGTCATACACATACATGCACATATGTACACACAATACATGAACAGATACATGCACACACGTGCAATGTGTGTACACATGTGTGTCTTACTGAAGTGTATATATGTACATATGTGCCTATATGTATATATACACACATACATGTATATACATATAAAAATACCTATATCACATACATATATACATACACATGTGAATGTGCATATCCATACGTATGCACATACATATACATACATGCACACATACACATATGTGTGTATATATATGAAAAGAGAGCTATCCACCCATCCTGGAGCCTCACCTATAGCCTTTCTAAATACTTCCCAAGCACACTTTCTCTACTCCCTGGCTACTTTTCCCTTTTAAAGCTAAATGACAATTTTATTCTGATTTTCTGTATGCAAATATTGGGGTCAGAGAAGGATGATTCATTGAGACTTTGAAAGCCTCAGTCATGGACTTGGAGCAATATATTCCCTAAGGATAATTTTGGCCATAAATTGGGATTTGTGGAGTAACAAATATTAAAAGTTAACTATGTGCCAGACACTATGATAAATTCTATGAACATAAAAAAAGCCCACTGCTCTCAAGGAAGTTATATTCTAATGGACAGACAATATGAATATACAGATGTTTTACAGGGACTTTCAGGCTTTAATATTTTTAATAGCTTAAAACTACACTAACCCTAAACTAAATACACTAAGACTAAGCCTATTATGGACAAATGACTGACCTTAAATCCAAGAAGACTTGGGTTCTAGTTGTAACTCTGACATATATTGGCTAAGTGACCTTGGGTAAGTCACTTAATATCTTAGTGCTGTAGAAAACTCTTTAAAAAGAGGGTAAGTTGTAGAGATGGCTCTGGTCTATGTTGGTTAAGGGAGTTTCCACATTTGAGAGTTCACTGCTCTAATGAAATTAAAGCCCCCATTGCAATAAACAAGAGACATATAAAATAAATGTTAGAGAAGGAACTAGTAACTGAGGAGAGTGGAAAACGCCTCTTGCCAGAAATTGGCACTTGATCTGAGTCTTAAAGGAAGACAACAATTTTAAAAGGTAGAGGTGAGAATAGTATGGATTCCAGACATGAGAGGCAACCAATTCAAAGACATGGAGATGAAAGATGAAGTCTTTTATGGCATAGGAAGTAAGCTGTCACCTATGCTGGAATATAGCTGTTAAGGGGACAGGGGTGTGTGTCATATGTAAGAAGACTGAAAACAGAAAAGGTCCACATTTTAAGAGCTTTAAATGAAAAGCAATTTGTATTTGATCCTAGACATAATAGAGCACCAGATGGGTCTCTGGAGTTGACTTATAATATCAATGGATCAGAACTCTAGGAAAATAATTTTGAAAACTATAAGGAGGATAGTTTGGATTCAGAAGAGACAAGGCAGGCAGGGGCACCAATAAGAAGTTAATAGTACATGTGAAAGGTGAGAAGGGTCTGAACTAGAATGGTAGTGATATGTGTGGTTAGAAGGGAAGATATACAAGAGAAGGTGAAGAGACTGTAATGACAAGATTTGTCAACCACTTGACTATGTAGGGTGAGAGAATAAGAAGTCAATACATATTGAGATTAATTGCCTAGATGAGAAGATAGGTGGAAATTCAGAGGACAGTTAAATTTTGGGGGAAAGATAATGTTTTAAATTTTGGCAATGTTTATTTTCAAATGCTGAGACAGTAAAATAAAGGAGTTCAATATGTAGGACTGAAATTTAGGGGAGAGACTAGACCTGGGAGTCATCTACATATAGATAATAAATGAGCCAATTGGAACTGCTAAGTTTATTGAGACAGTATAGAGAAAAAGGCTCAGAACCGAGCCTTGGGATACACCACAATTAGTAGGTATGACTTTGGGGCAGATTCAGCAAAGGAGACGGAATGTGAATAGTCAAACAGGAAAGAGGAGAACTGTAAGACAGGAAAAATTCAGAGAGGAGAGAGCATTCCAGAAAAAGAAGGTGGTCAATCTTGTCAAATATTTCTGTGAAGTCAAGAAGTATGAGGGTTGAGTAAATACCATTGGGGTTGGCCATTAAGGAATCATTGGCAGAGAGCAGTTTCTGTTAAACAATTTTGGAAGCCACTTTGTAGAGGGTGTAGAAAGGAGTAAAAAAAGGGGAAGTGGAGGACTGAGTAGATGGTCTTCTCATGGGGTGATTGAGAAAGAAAGAGGAGCTAAAGAATATGAATCTTGTAGAATCTGGTTAGCATCATTCAAGGCTAAATGAAACATAGGTCTGTTTATAGGTATCAGGGAAGGAACTAGTATATATAAGGAGAACCTGAATGTGGGAGTTGAGGGATGATGGTGTGGATAATCTGCCAGAGAAGATGGTGTATAATATATGTACAGTGATTGATATTGGCAAAAGAGGGGCCATCTTATCTTTAGAAAGGAATGAAGGAAGGGAGGTTTATTATTATTAATTTTAACAAGCATTTATTAAATGTTTGCTATTTATTAGGCCCTGCACGAAGCATTGTAGATACAAAGAAAAGCAAAAACAGTCTCTACCCTCAAGAAGCTCACAGTTTAATGGGGGAGACAACATGTAAACACCTACATACAAACAACATATTTACAAACAATCTGTTGCTAATTTCACAGAGAAGACACAAGAATTAGAGAAATATGGGAAGACTTCTTGGAGGAGGTAGAATTTTAGCAAAGATTTGAAAGAAGTCTAGGAAGCTAGGAGATAGAGATAAGACTAGATAGCTAGTGAAAATGCACAGAAGTGGGTGATGGTGTGTCTAGACTAAAGAATGGTAATGCCAGTGTCACCGATCACAGATTAAGTGGAGGGGAGTAAAAAGTAACATAAGGGGAGTGGGTAGAAAGTCAGGAGAAGAAGAACTGTCTTGCTTCAGTGAAGGTCAAGCTAAAATTAGAAAACATACATTTTAGTGATCCTGGTCAGTATATTTGCATGCTTTTTGGCCGGTCCATTTAATAGCACGTAAGGAGGCATGAGGGAGGGGGACAGTGCAAAATAACATAAGGAAGAAAAAAGATATGAGTAAACAATAGTGTATTGTTGAAATGATTCATCACGGGGTCAAGGGAAGAAAAGGGAAGCGGGGAGAAAATAGAGAAGGGGGATGGCTTGGGAAAGTACTGAGTGCAGGGAGCATCAGTGATCATAGGGAGAATAATAAATAGGTTTAGGAGTAGTAAAGTGTAAGAAGATGGTAGGTTAAGTGATTCTGAATGAATTAAAGAATTTCAAATTTCTTGAAAGTGCGAGTGGAATGATCAAATGTTTAAAATGCTGCCTTGTTATAATAATAATTAATATCATACTAATAAAATTATTGACATTGATTTAATGTTTTAAGGCTATAAAACTAAATTTGGGTGATTATTTTTTAAGTATGCTATACAGGGAATCCTTGACCAGGCCTGGGGGCTTCAAGATGGACTCTGAGATCTCTGCCAATGCCGAAATTTTGTGTGATTTCAACGATCTCCAGTTTTTAGGTGCTGCAAAAACAAAACAGAAGAAAGCAAAAACAAAACAGAAGAAAACAAAAACCAAAACCCTAACCACCCCCCATATACCCTCAGTGATCGAATATGCAAATCTAGATGCTTCATTTCTAAAGAACCAAAGTTACATGTGACTCAGAAGGTAAAGATGTCCGGGAGACGACATCTTCTCCAGCACTTTACCAACAATGATGTGTATGGAAAATAATGCAAAAGACATTGGTAAGTATGCATACCAGAAAGGGAGGCAGGATATTGACATAAAAAATAATATGTAGAAATCTAGGTTCTGCTCACAAAATAGTCACAAAATGTTAAAAGCATCACAGAAAAGTACTGAGTTCATCCTCTTTGAAGAATTTATACAAATATGTGGCTGAGAATCACATATTATAATATAGTAGCGATAGATAGTATCTTAGATCTGGAGTTGGAAAAGACCACAGAGCCATCTAGTTCAACCCCATCATTTTAAAAAGAAGGAAACTGAGGCCTAGAGTTAAGTGACTTAAGGTCCCACAGGTAGTAGGGGTGAGGGTCCTATGCTTACAGTGTAGGAAGGATCAACACTTACATGAGTGTTGATGAGTGTTTTGTTTCTATGCTCATGGAAGCATGGAAATATTTATGCTTTTATATCAGTTGAGTATTAATCCAAATAAAGGGTAGAAAGAACACAGTACACTAGTTTTTTAAAAAAATGATCATATATCAAGCGTATGTCAGAATCTGTCACATTAAATATAAAACTAGTTGTAGGATTTACAAAGTATTTGACATCAAAATAGGTTGCTGAGGATATGTTTATTAGGCAGACCTGACATTATTTCTTTCCATAATACTTCCACCTCAAGAAGAAGACAATCTTATTTATTTGGTAACGCTCATTGCAGTTGTCAGCTGTTTAAAATTCTTACAGAGGAACGCTTTTTTTTGTTGCAGCAAAGGTACTTTATATGTGAGTCCTGTGAGGAAAAAAAAAGTTGATATTTTCAACTGTGTGCTTTTCATAACTTTGAATAGATTCCCCCTGAATATTCTTTGAAGATATGATGTCTTGACAGAAGTATGATTTGTCATGGAGCATATGTTCTATCCATGAGCAGTATGATTTGAATGTATATATGTAACTGTCTTTACAAACAAATATTTGTTTTTGAAGCAAAACATGAATTAACTGTCGTGCTGCTCAATTTCTAGTGTCTAGAGTCATCTGGCAAAACTTCATCATGGAACAGTTTTTATGTACACTTCAATTGTATCATTGGAAGGGTTTTGTCTGGTCTCCTTTGGGAATGAGGACTTGGTTTTAATTGTTCTATGAGAAATTCTAGTGCACTAAACAAATATTCATTCACATTCATCTAGTCTTGAAAGCTATTTTACCATCAAAACATCCATGAGTTTTCCCCAAATGGAAAAACCCCACAGCTGTTTTCTAGTGTTCATCACTAAATCATTCTTTAATTGCCCTCTTTCTAGAGATTGTATAAGAAATCTGCTCTAATCATATTCAAGTCTCCTATCTGAAACTTAATTGGATTAACTTTTCCCATGTAACTTATAAAGGTTTTTATACTTTTACTCTTTTGACCTTACAAAATCAGGCTAACATGCTATCAACTTAAAATAGCATGGTACATATCTTTGAGCTTCCTAAATCTGTGGATCTGCAAGATATTGATTGAACATAATTATTAAGACTTTAAGAATCCTTAGTTGTTGATTAATGGGCATCAAAGTACTTGGGATTTAAAAATAAACCTGAAAATTGGTTGGTGAAGATTAATATGATTTAAGGACTTTTATATTATGATGCGGAGTTGATTAAAATTAAATATATGAAAATCATTTACCATAAATTAATGATTGCTAGTACTTATATAATTAGAGAATGTTACTTATATTTTTAAAGTAGAGAATTCTGATATAGCTATCTGGATGATTCACTAGACACTTGTATATAGGTATTTTACATATACCTTAATAATAGCCTTTCCCCACCCTGTATTCACATAATACATGGCATATTGTCATATACATAATATAGTAGTAATTCCATAACTGGGGTCTGAGGGATGTTGAAACCTTTCCAGAGCTGTTTTCTATCATTGATGTCCACCTCCCAGCCAACTCTCACCTGTGTCTCCAAGAAGCAGTAGCATGTATAACATCTATGCCTGGGTAAGTCATTTTAGTTGGCTAAATCAGGTGGAGGTTAACCAACAAGCCTCAAAACATCAGTGTATTAAAGGAATATTTAGCATGTGAAGATTTCCTTAGGCAGAATGGGTAGATGAAAACACTTTGTTCCAATGACTGTGGAAGTGACTGAAGCAGATGTTGTGGAGTACTTAGAACTTGGTTTGATGTCGAAGATGCCAAGTTCATCCACTGCATCCTGCCAGTTGTCTTAAATTTTGTCTTGCCACCATATTTTCAAGATTCTGGAAAAGGGAGTGATGTTGACAACTTTGTGCAGCTCTGTCTCACTTAAATCTAATTTATGCATGAGTCAAAAATGTCATTCTATTTTAGCATTTTTGCTTACCTCAAAGTCCTATGATGATGGGCAAGTAATGAGACATCTCCATTCCCAATATTCATATAGACTATTTGTACCTGATGTGTGGTAAAATCTTCTGGACTTCTATTGACCTGATCAGTCTTTGTTGTACACATTATACCTTGATCCTGAAAAAGTTTTGTCATTTTGGTTCTTTTTCAGCATGAAGGACAAAAATCAACCAGTCTATAACTATTCATTTAATGTACTAATTAAACAATACATTTCAAGATGAAACTAGGTTTTTTTTGCCACTAATGACCCACATAATCTATTTTCCCCTGACCTTGTCTAGACATTCTCAACTCTATTTTTATCTGTGCCATAATGTGTGCTAGACAATGTTCTCTTTTCTTCTCTGCCTATAGAATGCCAGTGATTAAAGGCATTTCCCACCCTGTCCCTGAACCTTATAACCATCCATAATATTTTTTTGCTCTTTGAATTCTGATAGAATTAATTTTCGGTACTTAATTATATATTATTTTTAACATCCTGTGACATTTGTGCTTCTATGTGCTAATTTGTGTTTTATTATTTAATTGTATCATTTAACTGAGATTGGTCTTTTAGTTTTTTGTGTATATCTCTTCTTTTTTCGCCAGATTATAAACTCCTTGATGCCAGTGACCATGATTCAATTATTTTTGCCTGTACTGTAATGCCTAGCACAGTACGACATACACAATAAACATTTACAAGAACAAAAAGCAAGATAAGAGATGGAATAACATTTAAGAATAAACCATTTTTAGCAGAGACCAAAAACTCTCTTTAATTAAATACTTTTAATGGTAGAAATTAAATGATAGTGTTGTTTAAAATAACTTATGTGATATGAATATTTTGCCATGATTAATTCATTGCTGACCATCAAGATAACCTGAATGTTTTCTCTCTTATTCCCAAGACCTAGTAGTCCACAAGAATTGTGTTTTAAGATTATATTAGGTTGTATAGGGTATATTCATACAACTTAGAGTAAAAGCAATACACCTTCATGTTAGGTCCCTACTGCCAGCTGAGGCTTCTGGGTCTAAGGATTGTCAAGACATTGCATATATTAAATTTGTGACACTGAGCTACCACATACCTAATGTTGTGAAATCACTGTTTTGGAACTCTGAGAGGATTAAATGGTAAAGTTTGGTTTGTCAGATAAGAAAGGCAATGTATGTCTGAAGACTCAGGATGCACTACTGAAAATTCATGGTCCTGTATAGGTGACATTTTACGTCAAAAAAGAGTTGAAATATGTGAGGTTCTTTCAAGTTAATTCACACAGTTGCCTCTATATCCTGGAAACTCCAAATGGCAAATAGAGTTTGAAAACTGTAAAATGGTAAAATATTATTTTTCTTACTAATAAGATCCAATTTGTATTCATTGGAGAGGCTCTACTATATTAAGATCTTCTGGCACAAAAAATACTGAAGAGATTGAATGTGTTTTGTTTATGGAGAGCAGGTGGCAGATAGCTAGTGGGAAATTTTTTCAGAAAGTTTAGAGATTAGGTTATTTTGGGACAAGAATATTACATTTTAATTAAAAAGCTAAAATATCTCCATGACTACGACTTTGATACATCTTCATGGCATTGAAGTGGCCTGGGTTCTTGAAAGTTATTTCAATTGAATGTAAGCCCTATTTGCATCTACCAGGCTGGAAAAACTCTGGCTATGAATGGAGTGACAGAGAGTGACTTAAGTAGAGGCCAGACTCAATTCTAGTAGTTTATACACTAGACAATGAATTATTTGGCAAAGGCAGACTATGGAAAAAAATACAAAATGAATCTCAACTTTTCTGCTTCTTCAAAGATAGTAATCGTGGTAGGAGAGAAGAGGACGGTAAGAATTACACTTACTTTTTATTTTTTTTTGTCTTTTATCCTTCCACTTAATAGTGTTTTATTTTTTCCAAAAACATGCAAAGATAGTTTTATAAGATTTTAAATTACAAACTTTTATCTCCTTCCCTTCCCCTCCCCAAGATGGCAAGCAGTCTGATATAGGTCATACATGTAAAATCATGTTAAGGTATTTCCATATTAGACTGTGAAAGAAGAATCAGAACAAAAGGGAAAAATACAAGAAAGAAAAAACAACAAAAGAGAAAATAGTATGCTTCAATCTGCATTCAGATTCATAGATCTTTCTCTGAATGTGGATAACATTTTCCATCATGAGTCTTTTGGAATTGTTTTAGATCCTTGCATGGTGAGAATAGCTAAGCCGATTGAAGTTGGTCATCACATATGTTGTTAATGTGTACATTGTTCTACTGTTTTTGCTCACTTCACTCCACATCAGTTCACATAAGTCTTTCCAGGTTTTTACTGAAATCCTCCTGCTCATTATTTGCTATGGAACAATAATATTCCATTACATTCATATACAACAAGCTGTTTAGTCATTCCACTATTGATGGGCATCCTCTCAATTTCCAATTCTTTGCCATCACAAAAAGAGATACTATAAATATTTTTGTACTTGTGGGTCCTTTTCCTTTTTTTATGATAGAGATATAAACCTAGTAGTGGTATTGCTGTATCCAAGGGTATGCACACTTTTATAGTCCCCTGGGCATACTTCCAAATTGTTCTTCGGAATGTTTGCATCACTTCAAAATACCAACAATGCATTAGTGTTCCAGTTTTACCACATCATCTCCAATATTTATCATTTTACTGTTTTGTCATGATTGCAGATCTGATAGGTATGATGTGGTACCTCAAAGCTGTTTTTATTTGCATTTCTCTAACAAACAGTGATTTAGGAAATTTTTAAATATGGCTATAGATAACTAATTTATTCATTTAAAAACTGCCTGTTCATATCCTTTGACCACTTTTCAATTGAAGGATGACTTGTATTCTTGTAAATTTGACTCATTTCTCTATATTTAGAAATAAGCCCTTTATCAGGCTACAAAAACGTTTTCCAGCTTTCTGATGTCCTTCTAATCTTGGTTGCATTGACTTTGTGCAAAAACTTTTTATTTTGATGTAATCAAAATTATCCATTTTGCAGTTCATAATATTCTCTATCTCTTCTTTGGTCAAAAATTCTTCCCTTCTCTGTAAATTTGACAGGGAAACTATTCCTAGCTCTCCCAGTTTGCTTATGGTATCTCCCTTTACAACTAAATCATGTACCCATTTCGATCTTATCCTGATATAAGTGTAAGATATTAGTTTATGTCTAGTTTCTATCATACTATTTTCCAGTTTTGCCAGCAGTTTTTGTTAAATAGTGAGTTCTTATTCCAGAAGCTGGAATCTTTGGGTTTATCAGAAAGTATATTACTCTAGTCATTGACTTTTCTGTCTTGTGTACCTAACCTATTCCACTCATCCACTATATTATTTCTTATCCAGAATCAAACAGTTTTGATGATTACTGCTTTACTTATATATAGCTTTTGACCATCTTCCCTTGCATTTCTTTTCATTAATTCCCTTGATATTCTGGACCTTATGTTCTTTCACATGATTTTTTTTCTACTTCTGTAAAATAATATTCTGTTAGTTGGCTTGGTGTGTCACTGAATAAATTAATTTAGGTAACATTGTCATTTTTATTATATTAGCTCAGCCTCTCCATAAGCAACTGCTATTTTTCCAGTTATTTAGATCTGACTTTATTTGGGTGAAAAGTGTTATGTAATTGTGTTCATATAGTTTCTGAGTTTGTCTTGAAGTTCCCAAATATTTTATATTGTCTATAGTTATCTTAAATGAAATTTCTCTTTTTTCTTTTGCTGGGCATTCTTAGTAACATACAGAAATGCCAATGATTTTGGTAAGTTCATTTTATATCCTGTAACTTTGCTAAAGTTAAATATATCAAGTAGATTTTTTAACTGATTCTCTAGGATTCTCTAAGTATACCATCACATCATCTGCAAAGAGTGATAGCTTTGTTTCCTTATTGTGTATTTTAATTTCTTTTTCTTCTCTTATTGCTAAAGCTAACAATTTTAGTATAATATTGAATAACAGTGGTGAGAATGGACATCCTTATTTCACCCCTGATCTTTCTGGGAATGCTTCTATTTTATCCTCATTACATATAATACTTGCTGATGGTTTTAGATGGGTGCTATTTATCATTTTAAGGAAGACTCCATATAGAAATGGGTTCTGTGTTTTGTCAAAACCTTTTCTTCATCTATTGAAATAATCATATTATACTTTCTTTTAAAGATCATCTATAAAGATTAATTTAGTCTTTTTTATTTTACATGTGAAATCCTTATCCAAAACCCAGTAATCTCATGTTGTACTGGAGGAACTGACCTATTTCAATATTTACATACTTGCTATAAATGAAAACAGATAATATATGAAGTTCACAATTAAGTAGAAGCATCTTTCACAGACTATCTTTGGAGAAGTACGTGAAGGAGTTGTCAGAACTGATTTCATCATGAAACTAGAATGAACAAGATATGATTTTGTGAGATGCGCTGCCATTTGACTTTGATGTATTCATGATGGGTATAAGCAAAAAAGACCATCATGTAAGTACTGGAAGTTTATGCACTAAGATCTGTTGCAGAGAATGAGGAGTTAGAATAAATCTGTAAAGAACTCAAAGATCCTCAAAGTCAAGTCTAGAAATATTTGACTTGATGCTTTTAATTTAACTCGTAATTGAGAAGTAAAACAGAACAAAGGACAAAAGACTATATCAAAGTGTTGTGATTCTATAGAATAGATGTGTTCTTCCAAAAGAGATTTGGAATGTACTGGGAATGGTAGATATCAAATAATTTGACATTTAATTTTTTTAAAATATAAATTTATTTATTTAACTTTTTACATTCATTTTCAAAAAATTTTGGGTTCCAAATTTTCTCCCCATTTCTCCCCTCCCCCCACCCGAATACACCCAGCATTCTAATTTCCCCTATCACCAATCTGCCCTCTCTTCTATCATCC
>CM053769.1:629112825-629134440 GCA_028658325.1 Potorous gilbertii | reverse complement strand
TATGTATTACCTATGGTCAGACAGTTGGAAGCCCTGTCTGTTGGTCAATTTACAATTTCTTCTTGTAATTTTTGTTTGTATTTTCTCCAAAGTTTTGGGTGCTGACTTTTTACCCTGAACTAAGTGAATGATATATGTGCTTAATTAAAGTAAGGTTGTTTACCCCCTTTAAGGTTGCTTTCCTTAGAAAAGCAGATCTAAGAACCTATGCAGAAGGCCTTCCTGTGTATACCAGGGTGCTCGTTGTTACAGTAAGGTATGTAAAGTACCTTGGATCCCTACAGTGCTAGGCAAATGCAAGTTATTATTTTAATTAAATTAATAATAATTGAAAGAATATAATATGTTCCACATATTTTTGTGTATAGATTTTCTATTTGAGTTTATCTACTAGTGATGTTAATTTCTATTTCAGCTAGATTCTCTGATATATACTCTCTCTCTCTCTCTCTCTCTCTCTCTCTATATATATATATATATATATATAGAGAGAGAGAGAGAGAGAGAGATAGATCTATATATATATATATATATATGATAAAAAATTTATACCTCTAGCCAATTTTATTTTATGTACATTCATATTTTCCTTGTAGCTTAGAATTGTCACCTTCTTTTAGGTGGGGATATTGGTATTTCTGATTGGATGCAACAGTATTCTGCGTTATTATTGTACAAGAATATGAAGGATCACAATTTAATCTTCTGTCATCTGTGTCAAACTGATAATCACAACAAAATGAAATAGGCCCATCCCACAAACTTAGACTACTTTATATATGTATTTGGCTCTTAGGAGCAACTGCATCACCTTTCCTCAATGAGTCATATTTCCAGAACCCAATCTGTTAGTACTTCAAGTTTCATGACAGGTTGGTACAATTATCATAGTAGGCTCAGGACATACAAATTTACAGTTGTATATCAAACTGGCTCATGTTCTTCTAGAATGCTCTTTCCTTGCCCTTACAGGGTGGATGATTAACTGAGCTTTAAGGGTTTTATTAACAATATTATTAACAGCAACAACAATAATTTCGGTCAATTTCTGTCAATTTCTGTATTTCCTACCAAGTTTTATTTAAAAATTAATCTCTTAAGAATATATCTTTATTTTGATTTTTTTCTATTAAATAATTATTCCTTCTATATGTAAGTTAGAGAGAAGCCAAATTCTGATTTTTTTATTATAGTTTTCTGAAATCTCATGGTTAAAATTTTGAATTTCCAGCTGAATGATGCAAATGCATATTGTTTTATTTCTTATTTGGAATGTTATCAAAGTAACAGATATATTTTTAAACTATGAATGAAATTGTTTTTTATTAGTGGTGCTGTTTTCCTCTATAAGGACTCTCTATATGGTGGTGCTATTTTCATCTATAAGAACTCATTAATGAGTTCATTTCAAAGCAACAAAGATTATCATCTTGTGGTTTTCTTTGGGAATGGTGTCCAACATGAAGTGGCATTTTTCAAAAGTTATCGTTTTAAACATTACTGAGCATTCTGTAGTATAAATGATATATTAAGGAAATAAGTTTATTTGGGGAAAGTTCTGGATAGAAAAATTTTTTTTCAAGTAAATAGCAAAGAGCAATGGAAATCCATGTAATTCTTTGTAATACTTTATAATTATTAGATTAATAATTTAGACATAAAGTGTGCAATAATATTTATTACATCATGATAGAACATCACACAGGTTAAAAATAGAAATCATTGTCTTACTAACAAAAAAATTGTCCCTCCCAATGTCCTTATCTTTGACAGTGACATTATTTTTCTGTTAGCTGCCCAAGTTTGACAGAAATATTTTTGTCATTCATTCTCTATTTTACATTTATCCAGTAATCACCATCATGTGTGTATAATCCTATACATTTATACACATACAAATATACATCTATACACACATAAGTACACAATACACATAAATGTACATTGTACATAAATGTACAGATATATAAATATGTACATATATGGAAGCATATGTTTAAATATACATATAAATCTACTTATATGTGTGTGTGTCCATGCATGAAGTAATTAAAAGAGTTTAATCAAAAAAGAGTGTTTCTATTGAAGAATGGAATTATATATCAGAATTATATATTTCAAGAGGCAATGAAGAGACAATGATGGCTCTGTAGTGAATGCTTATTGGATTGAAATGAATAGGAGGTTGGTAGAACTTAGTAAGCTTTAATTTAAAAAGCAGTGTGGTATAATTTGGAGTTTGAGAAACTGGCTTTGAATCCTGTGTGATCTTGATCAAACTACTTTAACTCTGTTAGGTTTTCTAATTTGTAAAATGAGTGCATGTACGTGTGTATGTGTGTGTGTGTGTGTGTGTGTGTGTGTGCATGTGCTCATGGGCACTTATGCAAATGGAGTATGGCTGGGTGAACTACATGGGGATGAAATTTGTGAATATAATCATAGGCTGGATAAATGTGATAATGGAGACTGAGAGTCATGATAGAGAAACAAAGACTAGACATAATAGAAAAAGGAGGACTTTAAATATTTTTAGATAGTTTAATGATGTAAGAAAAAGAGTATTTAAAGATAGAGTCTGGGAACATATCACTGCTTTTAGGCGAAAGACACATTGGTAAGGTGTGAAGAGATGCTTACAATAATTCTGAATTGATCTAGGAAGTAATATTTTAAGGGAAAAGCATATATATATTTATATGTATGTATGCATATATGCATGTATTCACTCCATACATTGTGCACATAATACTCATGTATACATCATGGGCTCTACATGCATGTAGTTATGTACATATACACATTTGCATATATTCACAAAATGTGTATGCATAAATGCCATACACATGTATATATAAATATATGACCCTAACATACAAATGTCTTCATAAATGCATTTATATAATATACATGCAACACATATGCACATGTATAGAAATACCATATATATACATATACATGTGTATATATGCATATACAGATGCCATTTGAAAAGCTAGTACTTCATATACATTTTACCTGTTTTTATTAAAAGATATTCTTTTTAACTTGTATTAGATATCAAAATATATGTCCTTGAAGTCAACAATATGCCACACACTTCGACAAATAATATAAATCTCTTCCTTTTCACACATCAGTATTTCCTCATTAACTTCTTATGAAAAAGTCTTAAAGAGGCAGTGTACCTTACAGTTTATATGAGTGCATACAGATTTTTCAAGGGTATTAGTTTTCAAAACAAGTCATTCAAGCTCTCAAAACCATGTGCAAACATTAAAATTTTATAATGAAGAAAACAAAATAAAACAACTCTTCAGGTATCATTTCATACATTTTAAATTGGTAAGCATATTTTTTAAAAAGGGAAAAATCATTGTTTGAAGAAATGTGGGAATTTAGTATATTATTTCATTTTTAGTGGAACCATATATTGATAAATGCTTTTGAAAGAAATAGTTTGAAATTATATGAGAAAATTTGCTCATACTTTGGGATGCACCAGTATCACTAAAAATTTTATATCCTCAGTGGTGGATTGTGGAAGAATTCATCATAAATAGGCATCAACCAGAAAGAATTAAATAGACAATGACTGAAAAGTCCCATAAATGCAAGCATGCTGTATTCATAAACACAAATATGTGTAATGGAAAAAAAAATCTGGAAACAAATAATCTTTTCACCATTTTGTCTATGTTTAAATGGTAAATGGTTACAATAGAATATAATTTTTCTATAATGACTGAATATTATTCTAAATTTCTATGAATTAATTCAAAGTGACAATGTAGAATGTTTATATATGGATGTGAAACCCTCCCTTCCCCCTCCTCCACCAATGACCATGGAGTGTAAAGAAAGATACAACTAGAAGGAACAAAATTCAGTTTTAATATAATGAAAAATCTTGATTCCAAATTATTGAAGATGAATCACAGATCATTCCTTCTTATGAACAAATTCTGGACTACACAAGTGAAATTCAAATACACTGCCCACTGCCTACTGAATTAGGATTTTTTAAATGGAAGGTATTCTTAGGGAAACAGTTTGTTTCTTGTGATGTATCAAAACGAAAAAAAAATACTTCAATTTATGGCAACTTTTAATGAAGAACACTTTTCTAAAACTCCAAGCAATTAAATTGTTGGTAATCATCCATACAGATGCTGTAGAGAAGGTCCAGCATTCCTTATAGGAGAGAGCCAATAAATTAGAGAACAGCATGAATTATAAATTGGCATACCCAGTTAAATTTTTCCAAGGCTATTTCTTAAAATGAGTTCATTATCAAACCCCGTTGAATCATGCCTGATACTATGATGGATGTTATCTAACAGAGATAGGATTACTAAACTGATGATATTTTACTAGCCTAACAAGTATTTCACTGGCATTGGGCACTCTTACAGATGTGCCATATTATGGCCATGGGTGGGGGGAAGATCAGGGTAATCATTGTTTTATCTTTTAGTTTAGATTTTGATAATCCTAACTGAGAAGGATTTCATGTACCCCTGAGCTCTAGGAACCTACTTTAAATTGTACTGTAGAATATTTAATTTATATCAGCTTTATAAACATTTATTATTCATCAGAAACAGCAGCTACATATATTGGAATTGAAATAGCAATAATATTAGTACCATGCTTAATATAATTTTGATCATCTACCCACTAAGATACATGATTTGGATGAGAGAATCTGTTTAATTTTGCACCTATGGAAACAATAGTATGTAGCTAAAATATAAAAATGAGAAATTGTGCTTAATTCAATATTTAGTTCATTAGTTTTTATGTTGAACTTTTCTTCTATTCTGTAAAATTAATTTTTTATCAGATAATAAAGTTGGGTGTCTAGAGAATAGTTTCCATAGGTCTTATAAAAAAGACCCATCTTTAAGTATTTATATTAACAATAGGATCAGAAAAAGATGGGAAGATTCAAGCTGAGAATGATTATGGGAAAGTAAAAATCTGAGCCATTTTGGGGTATTTGTCTTTTGCTTTTTTGTTCTTTTTGCTCTCTTTTTCTTCTCTCACCCTGTGTTGCAGTAATTACCCTGGCATACACAGGTGTGGTATACCTGGTGTGCAGGTTCTTAGATCTGCTTTTCTAAAAGAAAAGCAACTTTTGAAAGATCAACAATCTACTTTAATCATATTCACCAACATAGAAAATACAAACAGAGAAATAAAGACCAACAGAGAGGGCTTCTGTCTGGCCACAAGAAATACATGCATCACAGATCAACAGACAGAGCCAACTGTGTGACCATTACTACATACATAGTTACCAGAGAAAGATGCACCAACATCTGGGTTTTCAAAGTCGGGGGAGGGCTTCTTAACAACTACCCCGAGTCTCATCTGGTACATGAACCTTCTTCCAAAGAGTAAGTCCCAAAGTAAAACCTCACCTCAGAGTGTATACACACTTTTCAGAGCCGGAGAATATGACCCTTGTTACCCAATGACTTATTAGATATTAAAAGGTATTTGAGGCCTATTAATGGGTGGGGAAGATCTTTAACTCTAATTAATATTACACTTTGACCCTCCCTTCACTGAGACTAAATTCAGCTAGACATTCACTTGATTAAAACAATCATCTAAATGCCTATTGAACATTTCAAACTAGATATAGTAGTGTTGTTCAGTTGTGTCTAACTCTTTGGGACTCCATTATTGTTCATGGGATTTTCTTAGCAAACATATTGGAGTGGTTTTCTATTTTCTTCTCTAGAGGATTAAAGCAAGAAATAATTACTTTCCCAGGGTCACACAACTAGTAAGTGTCTGAGGCCAGATTTGAACCCAGGTCTTCCTGACTCCAGGCCCAGTACTCTATCCATTGAGCCATCCAGATGCCACAGATATACACTAGGCACCTCTAATTAATATGTGCAAAACTGTATATTTCTCTCCCCTCCCCATCTCTTTTATGTACTTTCCTATTTCTGTCAAGTGTCATTATCCTTCTAAGTTATGCAGGTTTATAACCCTAGGCCCACTTTACTCCTCAGTCTGCCTTACCAAATATATCTAATCATTTGTCAAGTCTTGATTCACCTCTGTAGAATCTCTTGTTTATTTCCTTTTCTCTCCACTTATGTGATCTCCACCCTCTATCAAGCCTTCGTCATATCTTGCTGAATTGTTGTAATATCTTCCCAATTTGTCTCACCTCTTCATTTCTCCTTTTAGTAATCCATCTAACACATGGTGGCCAAAGATATGGTGCTAAAGCAGGTCTGACTATGTCATTCCCCTGTTCAAAGAATTTTAGTGGCTCTTATTGCCTTTAGGACAAAATATAAAAATGTCTATTTAGAATATAAAGTCTTTTACAACATACATGCATTTCCTCAATATGTATTGATTTCTCTTTTTGTGATCCAGCCAAAGTGTCATTTCTGAAGTTCTTTTTACACACCATTCCATCTCCCATATTTGTGATATGTCTAGAATGGACTCGTTCCTCTTCCTTGTGCCCCTCTTCCTTGGTTTTCTTCAAGGCTGTGTTTAAGAAAGCTCATTTTCTCTATAAAGCCTTTCATGATCCCATTTATTGTTTGTGTTTCTGTCTCTGTATCCCAACTACCCTGTTATTTTTTTGACTCATATTGTATTTATACTAAATAGGTTCATGCTGAAGTCTCTGATAAAATGTCAGCTCCTTGAGGGCAGGACATTTTTATCTTTTGGGTCTAGCACAATGCTAGCAACAAATGACTTGCTAATTAACAGCTGTGTGGAAGGTGGATTGGAGTGAGGTAGGGAGAGTAGCAATAAAATCTTAATTCAGGTTAGAGGCAATGAGGACCTCAATTAGGGTGGTGAGTAGAAAGTAGGGGGCAAATATAAGAGATACAATGTTGTTATAATGCTATATAAGTAATGTTGACAATAGATAACTAAGGTTCTATAACAAGGGAAAACAATCTGGGGCTTTCACCCAGAGCTCAAAAATCTGGGGCAGTTGGAACTGCCACATTGCCATCCTCCTTATCTCCCAGGATTCTTATAATCAATTATCTCTCCCTCCTCCCCAAGGCCTGCCTCACTTATACCCTTGGAAGTTTCCAGGATTTTAGAGCCAAAGGGACTGGGATGAACTCTCTGGGAGATAAAAGATGTATTAAATATACAAAGAACAGATTTTTCACTGTATCACCAGTCCCTTCCACAACCTACTTTATATTAATTTATTTGATGTACAAGAATTCTTAGGCACAGTGATAGATAATGGTTATATAGCAAATTATTAAACTTCCTTATGTTTTTATTCAAGAATGAGGGCCTACAGTGCTCTGATAAATGTTGCCAAGTCTTTTTAGTATGGAAATTAATTAGAATTATTTAGAATATCAAATCATTTATTAATCCTCTCATTCAATCTAAAGAATTTAGAAGTAGGAAAAATGATTTTGGTCTTCCAGGCCTGTTTATTTAGAATAACTTCATGTTCAAATGAATCTACCTGACTCATGATTCCTACCTTTCTTCCCCAAGCATGCGTTTCAAAGTATGGGTATTAATGTGGTGATTCACAATGTTAACAAAATAATAAAAATGAGATCAAAACCTAGGTTTTCAGGCGAGGGCATGGCAGAGCCAAGATGGTGGAGCAGAAGCAGAGACCTGCCTGAGCTCCCCCTGCAAACTCCTCAAAATACCTGTAAAAATGACTCTAAACAAATTCTAGAGCAGCAGAAGACATAAAGTGAGAGTGAAACAGAACTCCAGCCCAAGATAATCTGTAAGTCTGACAGGAAGTGTCTATAGCACTGGGCTCAGAATAGAGCGTAGCCCAGCATGCTCTATTGGCACAGAAAGGACTTTAGCAGACCTCAAGGTGCTGAATCATTGGCAGCTGTAGCAGTTTCCAGAATTCTTAACACACAAATGTCAAAGACAGCTTCAAAAGTCAGTGGGAAAGCTTTCTTACCTGAGTGAGAGAGGAACATGTTCTGGCCCCAGCCCCAGTTCCAGTCGCATGGTAATGGTAGCTTCTTTTGGAGCTCTCAGCCTAAAGATGGTGGGAAAATCAAATAACTGTTCTGGATTGCAGTCTTGTGTGGTGGTGCTGGGGTGAAAAGAAGCATTGATGTGGCAGAACTTGTGGCAGCTGTGGAGAAGGAATCCTACTTGCAGTTCCAGGGCAAAAAAAGAGTTCTTGAGGTTTCTCACAGACTAGGGCATAGTCCAGGAATGGAGTAATCATTTGATTATACCTTTGATTATACCACTGTGGAGGAACTGAGAATTTACAGGTCCCTAGAGATATCTCTGATAATATATTTCAGAGGTCAAAGGAGGTAGGATTAAAACCAAGAATCACCTACCCAGCAAAACTGAGTATAATACTTCAGGGGAAAAATGGACTTTTAGTGAAACAGAGGACTTCCAAGCATTCTTGTTGAAAAGACTAGAACTGAAAAGAAAATTTGACTTTCAAATACAAGAATCAAGAGAAATATGAAAAGTTAAACAAGAAAGAGAAGTCATAAGGGACTCATTAAAGTTGAACTGTCTATATTCCTACAAGGAATTTTGATTTCTAACATATGAGACCTTTCTCAGTATTAGGTTGCTTAGAGGGAATATATATTTGCATGTACATATAAGTATATATATATATATGTATATGCATATTATATATATATATAGGTGTATGTGAATGCAGATATATGTGTACATGTGTACATTCATGGGTATATATGGACATATATGTATGTGTATCTATATTTATCTGAATAGGTAGATATAGATATAGAGACAGAAGGCACAGCATTAGCTGAGTATGAAGGGAGGATACCTAAAAATAAAAGTACATTTTAAGAGAAATGTACTGGGAGAAGGAGAAAGGTAGAGGCAGAATGTAGTAAATCATCTCACATATAACAGGCAAAAAAAGAACTTGTACAATGGAGGGGAAGAGGAGGGAGGTGAGAGGGAATAAATGATCCTTACTGTCATTGGATTTGACTTAAGGAGGGAATAATACACATTCAAATGGTTATGGAAATCTATCTTACCCTTCAGGAAGTCATGGGGGAAGGGGATAGGAGAGAGAAGATAATAGAAGGGATGGCAAATTGGGGGAGGGGATAATCAGAAGTAAAAACTACTGTTCTGAGACAGCTCAAGAGAGAGAATGCAATAAATGGAGGTCATGATAGGATAAAGGGAAATGTGATTAGTCTTTTGCAACATGATTCTTATGGAAGTGTTTTGCATGGCTATACATATATGACTGACTTATTTTGAATTGTTGCTTTCTCAATGGAGTGAGTAGAGAGGGAGAAAGGGAGAGAAGGAGGAAATCAAAACTTTAAAAATGAATATTAAAAATTGTTTTTGCATGCAACTGGGAAATAAATTGTACAGGCAATGGGGTATAGAAATCTATCTTGCCCTACAGGAAAATAGAGGGGAAGGTGATAGGAGAAGGGGGAGGTAATGGAAGGGAGGGCAGATTGGGGAAAGAGGTGGTTGGGGTGCAGGCCCCTGGGAGTGAGGGGAATAGAGAGATGGGGAGAAAATCTGGAATTCAAAATCTTGTGGAAGTGAATGTTGAAACCTGAAAAAAAATATAGAAAAAAAAAACCTTGGTCCTCTGACTCCAGAATGTTTCCTACTATATCACACTATATCATGTTGAATTAATAAAAAAAAAATTTAATCAAAATAATTTCTTGGTGTCATGTAAATCAACTTATTGATTTAAATGAATTTGCTTGCTTCTTCATTTATTTAACTTTTCATCATATACTAGGGAACTTTTCATCCTATGCTGGTGGAGTAGAAGCAGAGACCTGCTTGAGCTCCTTCCCCAAACCCCTCAAAATACCTGTAAAAATGACTCAAAACAAATTCTAGAGCAGAAGAATACACAAAGTGAGAGTGAAACAGAACTCCAGCCCAAGACAATCTGTAAGTCTGACGGGAAGTGTCTATAGCACTGGACTCAGAGTGAAGCATAGCCCAGCATGCTCTACTGGCACAGAAAGGACTTTAGCAGACCTCAAGGTGCTGAATCATTGGAAGCTGTAGCAGTTTCCAGACTTCTTATGCTGAAAGGAAATCCCTGGAATGTAAACATTCTTTAAAACTCACTCACTTCTGGTTTTCCCTCTTTGTATTCTCTACATTTGAGGTCATACCATTCTCAAATAGTTCACCAATATTATAAGTATTTTTTTAACATGTACTATTCTAGACTTTAGGGAAGCTAGGTACTGCAGTGGAGAGAGAGGGTTAGGCCTGGTGTCAAGAAGACATGAGTTCAAATTCAGCCTCAGATACTTACTAGATGTGTAACCTTGGATAAGTCATTTAACCCAGTTGGCCTTGGTTTCCCCATCTGTAAGATAAACTGGAGAAGGAAACAGCAAACCATTCTGGTATCTTTGCCAAGAAACCACAAGTGGGTTCATGAAGAGTTGAACACAACTGAAATGACTGAACAGCAGCAACATTCCAGACATCGCGCTAAATGCTGACAACATAAAGACCAAACCAATATAGTACATACCCTCAAGGAGCTTACACCCCACAATGGAGTTGAATCATCTTCCTTGTAACTTAAGCAAATTCTATTATAAATTCATGCTCTGCTGAGAGAGAGAAAGAAAACAAAAGAAAGATCCAGAGAGAAAAATAAAACAGATGGAGAGATAAAAACAGAGACAAAGAGTCAGAGAGATAGAGATGGAAAAATAACAATTTAAATCATTTAGGTCATTTTACCTTGTAGCATATACCCCAGAGAGCAGTTTTAAATGGGAGATAGGAATCTGCTGTACCCTCAGTCAGTTTCAGTTCCAATATCATTCTCATAGTATGAGTATCTCCATATGTTAAGTGTGATTATAAAATTCTTTCTTTACCAAAGCCACAGAATCTATTCATTCTACTTAGGATGAGAGAGCCAGTCAGAGGAAAAGATACTTATTTGTCTTTCTTAGCATTTTTTTTTTGGCGACTAGAAGACCCCTACTGTATCCTCTTTAATTTCCTTGTTTCCTCTCTTGCTTCATGAGGGGATGCAAGAGGTAGGTAGAAATAGTTACATGGTGGTATAACAACTGTCTATTAAATTCCCATTTATGTGGGAAGCTTTTATCAGAGTAGTTTTTCCCGATCATCATGTTCTTCTTCAGCATTATCATGTTTTCTTATTTGTTAAATCTTTTTTGTTGCTGTTCTGTATTTGGGAAGTGTATTTCTTTCTTCTCACTAATAGTTAACTAGGCATGTATATCCATCAAGTTCCCCATCATACACAGGAAAGTCTGCTGTACAGGTTCTCAGATCTGCTTTTCTAACAGAAAAACAATTTTTGAGGGTTCAATGATCACTTTAATCAAGCACATATATCATTCACTTACCTCAGGGGGAGAAGTCAGCACCCTGAACTTCAGAGAAAATACAGAGAAACAAATACCAAGAGACAGGGCTTCATATGGTCAGGTCTGACCATAAGCAATACATACATCACAGATCAACAGACAGGTTCAACTTTCAGATCACATGTACAGTTACCAGAGAGAGAAGCACCAACATCTGTGTTTTCAAAACACTTCCAATGAATAAACCCCCAAAGAAAACCTCACTTCAGAGCATATATACACTTTTCCAAGCCAGAGGGAATCATAACCCTTGAGAACCAGTGAACTAAAAATTAACGAAAGGTCCCTGGGCCTTCCTACAAAACAAATCTCCCCTAATTTTGCTTCCCTCAATAGGCAATGTGTGGGGAAGATCTTTAACACTCATTAATATTATAGCATGGTAAAGAATAACACTTACATTTCGTTGTTTCCATGGTAACTATGATGTATTTGACTACTTCCTGATGTACACTTTCTCCTTTTAAAGAAATCCTTGCCCCTTTCTAATGACAGTTGCTTAAAGATACTCTATTGCACTTGATCCTATTATCCTAAATTATGGGGGATATTCACCCTGCATTTCTTACTCCTAATTTTTGTTTTACTTCATCACTTATTCTCTTTTTTTCTAATCTCTGATGAAGGCTTTCACCTCATCAGCTCTTCTTGACTTTATGCCTTCCATCATATTTGTCAGCTTGTCCTCATATTCATCATCTCTCCCTGTCTATCTTCAATCTCTTTTCTATCTAGTGACTCCTCCCTACTTCCTACAAATACACATAGATCTTTTCAACCCACAAAAAATGAATAAATAAAAAAATGTTAATAATAAAATTATCAAAAATATCAACTTGTATCTGTTGCCTAAGGCTATTATATTATATTTCTCTGTCCTTTCATAACCAAACACCTAGAGAAAGTTGCCTGTCTTTGTCTCTACTACTTTTTCAGGTTTTTATTTTCTATTATTAACAATAAGATTATATGCACTTTAAAATAGGTTTTACTCTTTGGTCTATACTACGTGCTAAAAGTATAAGAAAATTAAATTGGCTTAACCATAGATTTTCAACCACATTCTTTAACTACTCATTATAATGTAACCTTAATTTCTATATCTGATGATTATTTTTTAGTCTCCATCTTTCTTGACCACTGCTGGACATATATTCTTTCTAAATGCCTTTTCTTCTTTGGCTTTTCATGATACTACTCTCTTTTGGTTTTCTTACTGAATATCTAATGAATTAGTCATCAAATGTCTTGCCATGGGACTTCAATGTTTCCGGAAGAGAAAGTGAGGCTGATGACTTCGTGAAACTTCGCCTCTCTTAAATCCAATTCATGCCTGAAGTCAAAACATCACCCTGTGATGTCATTGCTGAAAGACAAACATCAGCAACATATCTGATATTTTGTCTTGCATTTCCATCTCTATCCACCTACTACTCCTATTTCTAAGTCAGTCTTATGGTTTTGTCTAAAACTCTGATCTTTAACTCTACAGTTTCTTTCTTGGTGACCTCATAAACTCATGTAAGCTTAATTATCATCTCTATGCTGATGATTTCTAAATCTTTTTATTCCACACTAGTCACTCTTATGAGCTCTAAGCACACATCTTTAGTAATCTATTGGAGATTTCAATCTGGACTTCTTGTTATCTCAAACTCATTGTGCTTAAAACATTACTCATTTTTTGACATTTTTGAAACCCTTCCTACTTTTCACTTCCCCTAAACCTGTAAACAATAACACCATCCTTCAAGTCACTTAGTTTCACAATATTAGCCTTTCTCAACTCCTTTCATCTCACATAAAAAAGAGTTATAAAGTATTTTCATTTCATGACCACATCATCTCTCATGTGTATTCCCTTCTCTCTGGCTACCACCTTAGACTAGGACCTTATTCCTTCTCACTTGGAGTATTGTAATAGTCACTTCATTGGTTTCCCATCCTTGAGTCTCTCCACTCCATCCTCCACAAAATTGCCAGAGTGATTATCCTAAAGCGTAGTTCTGAATATGTCATTCCCCTCCCCAATACAATTTAATGACTTCCTATTAGATATAGGACCAAATGCAATCTCTTCATGTGGTATTTAAAATCCTAATCTACTGTTCCAGATATCCATTATTCCCCTATGCATACCTCATGGTCTAGTCAGATTGACTTTTCTGTGTTCTTTGCCCATCATATTTTCATTCAATCTTTGTGGTTTGGACTGGCTGTCCTCCACATCTGGAATGTATACCCTCTTGTAGTTGCATCTAAAGCTCATCTTGGGGGCCAACTTCAGTTTGAGGTCTTTCTTGATTCCGCAGTATCAGCATCCCCTCCCCATTATCTTGTATTTATTTTCTATAAGCATATACACATATGTATGTATATATATATATATATATATATATATATGTATCTCACACACATTATTTATCTTGTTTCCCATTTTAGACTATAAATATCTTGAAAGCAGATAATGTTGTATTTTTGTCTTTGACTCCATAGTGGGAGGCTTGGAGCTTAATAAATACTTCTTCAATTGATTAGTTGGCAATAGAAGATTGTGAAAATGTGTGAATATACCCCCACACCATAAAATAAAAATTAAAAAAAAAAGTTCTAGGAACCCATTTCTAGAAGATATGTGATCAGTGTAATATTAGGAAGTACTTTAGAAAGACCTTGGAGCATGCGTACACATTCTACATCTGGCTCCTGGTCTGCTAACAATGTAGTAAATGGTAGCTTCTTTGATTAGAAGTATCAAGTACAATTATACACAGTTTAAGACTGTGTACTCTGACATGTTGGAGAGAGAGGTTTATGCCTTTTTTTCTTGCTGTATCATCAAAGTAAATATCACTTTGTAAAAAAAATAAATAAATAAATAAAAATGTATGAATATAATCTTACCTTACAAAATGTAAGGATGGAAATAAAAGAAGTTTTTAGCATGTAATTTCTCTATGCTCATATGTTCTTTTTTCCATGGAAAAGTAATTAGAGAACTGAATTTGAAGTAGTTTAAAAATATCTTTGTCTCCAATTTTTTTCCACTTTTTCTAAATGTACACTTGAATTTATCTCTTTTAGCAATGACCGGCTTCCAAGACTTTGATAGAAAGAGACTGTCCAAATTAAAAGTAATATTGGTGCTAGTGGTCTGGAAATGTTGGTCGATTTCTAGTAAGATATTTGAGGGAAGAAAGCAAAGGACCTTTTTGTTTGTTTGTTTTAAGGGCCCGATAGCAGAGATCCAGAAAACGCCGAATCTAGTGATTTCAGAAAAAAATTACTGGTTCACAAACCTGTCAGGATAAGTCCTCAAGTGACTGAACTTTGAAGTAAATAGTGAAGTGTGTTTTTTTATTTGAAGAAGAATAATAAACAGAAACTTAAAGGATCCTTGCCGAAAATTTCTTCCCAAAAAAATGTTAATTTTCTGAAGAGGAAATTTCTTTGAGAGTCCATTATTACCAATGTCAGCTTGAAAAGGATTTCACATTTAAATAGCTGTTTCACAGCATCTCATCATTTGCCAGCTGCACTGTGCTGAAGGGCTAATATGTACCTAGTACAAGGCTTATTATTAATGTGTATATTAAACATTCAAAATACTAATGTGCTTGGAATATTATGTCTGATGCTTTTATTGAGATGTCTTCAGTTAAGGGGGTCATCTATAAATATAGCAGAAAATTGTGGAGAATGAAAGCTGCTTAAGAGGAGACTTTGTATCCAGGCCTATGATTTCTCCAGATGGAATATTTAACATTTTTTACCCCTTTACTCCACGTTGAATGCTCTAGAAAATGCAAAATCATATTGTTCAATAGAAAGTATAAATTATGTTCCTAATGAGGTCAGACTAAATATTTAAATCCCAGAAGATATAAAGAAGAGGAATGTCAAGATCTGGGGTTTTTGTTTTTTGTTTTTTTTTGCTTGTTGATCTGTCATAGGTTTGACTGATTTAAGATAGCTTAAATGCTTATTTAAATTGCAAAACAGTTGTAGTACTTCATATTAGAAAGCAAATTTATTGGTTTGAGGTAGAGCATGAATGAGAAATCCACTTCTTTTAGAAGGTTTAGTTAAATTTAAGGCCATTTAATTGTCTCACATCACTTTCCTTGGCCAAGTGGTGGTACTCTAGTGAGAAACTGGTAGATGCTTAAGCACTTAAATTTAGCAAATCATGTATCTATAGAGCAATAAATTCCTTTTACAAGGAGCTTTCTCAATGTGATGGATATGCATCAATAAATTTTGGTTTGGGGCTAATAAATTGTCTTCCATGACAATATTGGAAACTAGACTAAGATGAGAAGGAAGAAGGAAAGAGAAAAGAAATGAAACTGAAAAGTAAAGGAAGAAGTTTGTTCACAGAATGTGTGAAGGCTGAATTTGTTACTTAATTTCTCTGGCCTCAGTTTTCTCATCTTTCATATGTAGTTAGACTAAATGACATCTAGGATCTAGTTTTGATTGCTTTGTCTACAATAATAGAAATAACTGAAAACCGGAAACTTTTATCTTTCACATGCTCTAAGTTTAGCCAAACTCACCTACTAGTTTGTATTCATATATGACATCGTACATCTCATTTCCATGCTTTTGCACAAGCTTTTCCCTATGTCTGAGATATACTCCCAACTAATCTCTTCCTCTTGGATCATTAATTTCCTTTAAAGCTCAGATTGACTCCATGAAGTGTTTCCTGATTCTCTTGTGTAGTGGCAAGCAAAGTGGGATCTTTTGCTGTTTTTGTTTTAGTGTAATCAAGAAGTACAATGCCTCTGATTGAATCTTGCCTTTTATCAGCCTAGAATATTTACTAGGAGTAAAATACAGAAACAAGAGTTTTTTTAACTAGAAACAGTATATATATATTTGTATTGTTAATGTGATTAAAATCTTCCCCATCCTTTAATGGGCCTGTCCATTAAGGTAATTAGATTAGGGAAGATTTATAGGAAGGCCCACACCTTTTGTTAATGAAGCAGTGGTTCTCAAGCATTAGGATGCCCTCTGGCTCTAAAAAAGGTATAAATATATTGAGGGTGAGGTTTTACTTTGAGGATTACTGGAAGTGTTTTTTGGCCAGATGAGAACTCTGGGAAGCCTCTAATGAGCCCTTCCGGCTTGAAAAACCCAGCTGTCAGCACTTCCCTCTCTGGTAACTATGGTCAAACAGTTGGGCTTGTCTGCTGATGGTCAGGCAGAGGAAACCATGTCATTGATATTTGATTTCTCTGTATTTTCTTTGAAGTTCAGGGAGCTGGCTCCCCTGAAATAGATGAATGATATATGTGCTTGGCTAAAGGAATTATATGTATTATTGATTAAAGGAGATTGTTAATACTTCAAAAGTTCCCTTTCCTTTTATGAATGCAGATTTAAGAACCTGTGGTAGCAGTACCCCCATGTATGTTGGGGTTCTTACTGATTCATCTTGTCAATTCCCAAGGCTAGTGTCCTGATTTATTTTGCTTATATTTTGTATATTCTCATGTTTTCCCCAATATAATATAATCTATTTCAGGAAGCTAGCTATTTCATTTTTTTCTTTGTACCTCCATAACTTAGCCTTGTAAATAATAGGCTATATAAATGCTTTTTGATCAATTTGTTTAATTAAAAAGTGTAAAGTAAATGTGTTATCTGTATGTAGTATGGTGTTTTCATTAATTAATTCCCTTAGTACAGAGTGAAGATGGTAGAGTAAGAGTTAACAGTTTTGCCTTAGCTCCTTCATATCTTCTACAATTGATAGCATGCCAGCCTCAGTTCTATATGGGAAATCAAATAAAAAGTCATAGCGAGTAATTTTTTCGAGCCCAAAGTCACATATCAAGACAAACAGAGAGGGCTGCAAATAGTGGAATAGGTGCTGATAGCTAGTGCAGTGCAACAGCAGCAGGGCCACAATAAACGGAAGTTGGAGTATGCTTTTGGAATGGCAAAACTGATAGAGAGTAACCCAGCTACTACTAGTACTATTGTGACACAAGTATAGCAAGGGCTTGAAGACACAGGTAGAAAGAACTCCCCCAAGACCCTTCTACAAGCATGGGAGTAGAAACAAATGCCATCTAGCAGCTCTGTCTTCCTTTACCGAGTTCCAGGGCAGAGACAATTGGTCACAAAGTAGGGACTCTGCCTGTGTTAGGGGTAGTGAACAAGTTCCACAATGATAGCTGTATGACTTTGAACCCAAGAATAGAATGGGGACTCAGTTTTAGTCTTTAACCATGCACGTAAGCCTACATTGGAATAAACTAGGGTAAGGGACAAAAACCAGATGGGAGTTAGCAGCTCAGTTGCTCTAAAACTTTAGATCCTCTCAAAATACCAATTGAGACTAAATCCAGTAGCAACCTACTGACAACCAACTAACAGACTCATACCAGGTCAGGAATTTAAAGGCCAGGAGGGCAGTGAACAGACCTTTCCTTGGGTTACATTACTGTAGAAGCACCAGAAACTTAAAGGCCCCAAGACTGAGCTGAGAAAGTAACAGGTTATAAAAGTCAGAAGATTAGACCAGGAATTCTCTACCCTCCCCAAATCCCCCACCAAACAGGTAAGCAGAGTCTAACCAATAGAAAGTCCAAAGTCAAAAATTAGTCTAGAAAAATCAACAAATGAAAAAGAACCTGGACATAAACAGCTACCATTGGGAAAGGGAAACTCAAGTCACAAAAACAGAAGAAAACACTAACACCTACAAACAAAATCTTAAAGGAGAATAAAATGAAGATTGAACACAAGACCAGTAAGAATTTCTAGAAAAGTTAGAGATAAAAAAGATTTTAAAAATAAATGAGCGGTAGAAGATAAATTGTGAAAGAAATGAGAGTTATGTAAGAAAATTATAAAAAGAGAACAAATAACTTGGTAAGGGGTACAAAAATACTGAATAAAATAACCCCATTAATTAATTATATGTTTATTTTGGAGAGTTTGCCTACCAAATTAAAGATCTGTTGAGCCACTGTGCTGACCTCATTATTGTATGCCTCTGTAACCTAGATTGTATACCAATGCCATACCAAGAAACTGAATCACTTTCATTTGAATTGCCTTAGCAAGATTCCGAAACTCACCTGTGCTGGATATTGAGTGCCTTTCTCAAGCTGAAATGTCAAGCATTCAGTCTGTGTTTGCCCTTTATTTTCAAGGAAGACCATGACATCAGAGAAATGATGACATGACTTGCACTTGACTTTGTTTTGAGTGAGGTGGGGTTATACAAGATCACCAACTTCACTTTCTCTTCCTGAGTCATCTGGGTCCAGTGACCAGGTATTCATCAGGATGACTGAAGATGGCCTCCAAGCATTCAAACTTTACCACAGAGAGCCAACTACAATGGGCTGGCCATGTTGTTCAAATAACAAAAGTACATTTGCCAAAAAAAACTATTTTACAGAGAACTCACACAGGCCAAATGCTCATGTGGAGGTCAGAAGTGACATGAAGACATTCTTAAGGTCTCTTTGAAGAACTTTGGAATCATGGGAGACATTGACACAGGATGATACTCTGAGAAAAGCAGAATTGCAGTGCTAAAAAAAAATAAATATGAGATGCACAACGGCAGAGATATCTCCATTCCAAATATTCCTCCAGACATATTGCCCGATCTATAGTACAGCCTTATAAGCTCATATTGTTTGATCAGCCACAGCCACACTGTACCTTGACTCCAATATGGTGGTGTAATTGTGATCTCCCTCAAGAATGGATAACAGCAAGTCCAAATCAGCTAGTGTAGCGAACATATGTCTCTCTCAGGAGACTAACTAGAGCTTTAGTTTCTTTATGATTATCAGCCCCAGTAGAAAAGATTACCTTGCTGAAGCCTCTGCCAGTTAATATTTAGAATTTATTTGCAGAAAACCATTAACAAAGGCAGACACATAAGCAACAACACCAAAAGGTATTCTTAATGGAAGAAAATTAGTGACCTTTAGAAAAACATAAGGGGAATGGAATTATCAAGTAACATATTATGGTATTTGATTTTCTCATTCTGCATTCCTTGATTAAGTTGTGCTATAGGTCAAGGAAAGAGGGGCTTGCTGTCCACTAAGATAGGCTAATCTTTACCAGGGATGTTTCCTAATCCTCCAACTGCTAGTATGATTTTACATGCATGCACACATGAATAATACATGCATATATGCATAGAACATACATATATACATAATATGCATATATGAATATGAATATATACACATTCATATTTATTTACTTTACATATAAATATATGTAACAAATATATTGTAGATACATGCAATTGTGTTCATGTGTATATTCAAGGATTTACACATATTCACATTATGTATAACATAGGTATATAAATATATGTCAATGTGTATATGTATATGTATATGCCAAGAGTATATATGTATATATATGTATAATGTATATTTGTGAGTATATATGGGCCCACATACACATACATATACTTGTGTAATAAGAGGCCTCCTATATTGTAAGTCCTGTCCCCCACATATTTAATGGGGATCTCATTATGTGCCTCAAGGGGTGGCAGAATTTATAGGTTCTCCTCCCACCTTTCTCTAATAGAAACTTCAAATCCTTGCAGAAGGGGAAGCAGAAAGTTACAACTGAAGGTAATTCTGTTCACTTCAGAGAGAGAGAGGTTACTCTACTAGAATTTTATCTAATTGTCATCTTAAATATTATTAGTCTAGGAGAAATGAAGATTCAATCTAATTTCTCATCATTATGTCATTATTGGAGGACTTTTCCTACCCCAAACCGGATCTATAATGAACACACTGGCAACAATTATCAAATCAAATGCATTTGTCTGAATCAGTAACAAAACATGTCACAGAGGGTGTGTGTGCATGTGTGTGTGTGTGTCAACACATATATTGATATGTCTGTATATGTACATAAACAACTAAACAAAAATGCAACTCTATACTGTATTTGTATATATGTATGTGTTATCAAACACATCTATGACTATAACAAAGATAAATACTGTTCATCTATCTCTGTTTCTGTCTCTCCATTTTTATACACACACCAACACACATACTTTCAAGTTGAATATTTAGCAGTTTTCCTTGTGGATTTGACTATTTCATGACTTTCATGATGAAGAAAAACGGAAAGAAAATAATGCTTCAGATACCGAATATGCTATATTCCTTTCACTTTTCAATTCCCAGTTACTCCTTTTTTGAATATTTTAATAGAATTCTATAGTTCAACTGACAGTTACCACATAGTAAATCTGCCTTTCTGAGTTACCTTTAATGAGATCCACAAAATTGAGTTGGGGGAGGGAGGGAAAGGGCTCAAAGTGTTAATATCAACTAAAGTGCTTCCTATATAAAAATCTTCTAAGTTTCTTCAGATGTATGATGCACCCATTCTGTATTGTCCCCAGTCCTACCCTCATCCCCTGCCACCGCATACACTGTAAAATAACATTATATTTTAAAGTCCTTGTGGTTAAATTTTGCTTCATTTCTTTTGCCTCATCTTAACGTTTGGTCTCATAGCCTCCAAATTTATCAGGTTCATTGGGATATAGTATGGCATGCTAAAAGGAAATGACAGCTTAGCAGAAGTTTCCCTGAAAAAGAAAACACTTTGATATATTAGTACTTTCTCAAGGGAAATAACTAATGCTCACTGAATAGCAATATTTATGTTATTTTAAATTTATGTTTGTTTTATTATTTATTTTATTTTTTATAAATTTATTTATTTAACTTTTTACATTCATTTTCACAAGATTTTGGGTTCCAAAATTTTCTCCCCATTTGTCCCCTCCACCCTCCCCAATACACTGAGCATTCTAATTACCCATATCTTCAACCTGCCCACTTTTCTTTCATCCCTCCCTTCCCTTACCCCAGCGTCTCTTTTGTCCTGTAGGGCCAGATAACTTTCTATTACCCATTACCCGTATTTCTTATTTCTTAGTAGCAAGAACAATACTCAACAGTTGTTCCTAAAACTTTGAATTCCAACTTCTCCTCATCCCTCCCTCCCTACCCATTCCCTTTGGGAAGGCAGGCAATTCAATATAGGCCATGTCTGTGTAGTTTTGCAAGTGACTTCCATAATAGTCATGTTGTGTAAGACTAACTATATTTCCCTCCATCCTATCCTGCCCCCCCCATTGTTGCCATTCTCTCTTTTGATC
>CM053769.1:629066230-629112325 GCA_028658325.1 Potorous gilbertii | reverse complement strand
TGCTTGGGGTCTGAGATTCAAATGCTGCTCCCCAGCCTCAGGGCTTTTGGCGGCAGGCCTGGCTGCTATTCAATGGGAGCTTAATTTCTGGTTCTCAGGTGGGGGCAGGGCCACCTCCCAGGCTCAGTTCCCTCAGGGGGACTCATCTTCAAGAGTTCAAATCTGGCCACATGGGTAGGCCAAGCTAATATAATAAAAATGAAAATTCTACCTAAATTAATTTACTTATTCATTTTTATACCAATCAACCTACCAAAAACATTTTATAGAGCTAGAATAAATAACAACAGAATTCATCTGGAAAAACGAAAGGTCCAAAATATCAAGGTAGTTAATGAAAAAAAATGCAAATTTAGCCATACCAAATCTTAAATTGTCTTATAAAGGAGGAGTCATCAAAACTACTTGGTACTGGCTAAGAAGTAGTGGTGTATCAGTGGAATAGATTAGGTAGATATAGTAGTCAATGACTATAGTAATGTACTGTTTGATAAACCCAAGGACTTCTGTGTCTATGATAACAACTCACTATCTAACAAAAACTGATGGTGAAACTGGAAAATAGTATGGCATAAATTAGACACAGACTGGGACCTTATATCATATACCATGATAAAATCAAAATGGGCCCACAATTTAGATATATAGGGTAATACTACAAGCAAATTTGGAGAGCAAGGAAACTGAGGGGATACCCATTAATTGAGGAATGGCTGAGCAAGTTGCATAATACTATTGTTCCATAAGAAATGATGAGTAGGTGGACTTCAGAAAAACATGGAAAGACTTACATGAACTGATGCTTAGTGAAGTGAACAGAACCAGGAGAACATTGTACCCAGTAGCAGCAACATTGTATGATGACCAACTTTAATAGACTCAGCTCTTTTCAACAACACAAGTATCCAAAACAACTCCAGAAGTGTTGTGACAGAAAAGCTATCCACATCCAGAAAAAGAACTTGGGAGTCTAAATACAGATGGAAGCATACTATTTGTTCTCTCTTTTGGTTTCTTTGTTCTGGTAGTTACTCTCATTGGTTCTAATTCTTCTTTACAACATGACTAATGTGAAAATATGTTTAATATGAATATATATGTAGAGCCTATATCAGATTGCAGGTCATTTTGGGGAGAGGGAAGGAGAGTGAAGAGGGAAAATTTAGTACTCAAAATTTTATGGAAGCCAGTGTTGAAAGATAAAAATAAATTAATTAAAAATGAAAAGTGTCATTGTATTTTTATATTCATAATTAATTTTTTACAGCTATTCATGCCTCTGGCTAGGATCCATTTTAAAGACTCATATAGTGATATAACATCTTACCCCTCTTTGCACTTTTTTGAAATATGCTTTCCTAAATATATGGCCCACATTGGACTATTGCCTTCTTTAACAGTTTCATCTTCAAATGAATAATCTTTTCCTAACAAGAATCTCAAGTTTTCCTATGGAGGTCATCATCTTCTTCTTCTTTTTCTTCTCCTCCTCCTCCTCTTCTTCTTTTTCATCTGAAAATATCAGCAAAGCAAAGATTCATCAGATACTCTGCCTTTAGTAGAATTAGTCTTCATCCAGTGCTTTCATTGATGGTTTCTCATCAATTCACCTGTTTTAGTTATGTAATCTGTATTTAAATATCACTATAACACAGGATACCATCACCTCTTTCATTCTTAACTTCTACACTTCTTTAATGTCTACTGGTATGCCATATCCTAACATGTCATAATCTAAGCCTTCTCAGCACAAGATCACAGCTAGTTGGAGAATAGACTAAATTTCTGTTAAGGAGCTAACAAATGACTGAAATAAGAATTAATAATGATAATTAATTTACCCACAAATTCTGCTGCCTAAGTGTTGAATCCTTGACAAGTGTCCCTAAAGTCTTCTACTATTCTGCCTCCCTTATGAGTTGTCTTTCTGTTTCTATTTCTAGTCCTGTGAAGTTTTAACATCTTCATGTCCATTTACTATGTTTACTTTAATTAGAATCAAGTGTGAACATGTAGGATGAATAATATTTTAGTAGGGGCTATTTTGTACAATTTCTACATTTACTAGGCAATTTTACCAATAAATTCAATTAGGGAGAAGGGTGAAATAATACTTATCCTTTGCAAATATAAATCAATTTATATGAAGACCATATATTTAGAACTAGATTCACAAACTATCTAATAACAGTATTTTATTCATTCACTCATTTTATAGATATGGAGACATGTCCATAGAGTCCCAAATATCTACCCATGATCATCCAACTAGAAAATGGTAGAAATGGAATTTGAAGCCAGATTTCCTTAATCTAGGAATTTTTCTACTATGCAAACAATAAATCTGAGGTAAACAAAAAACAAATTAACATCTCTTTTTAAAAAGCTACAATTATTTTACTCAAAATAAAAAAAATACATGATTGTTAAAGGAGGCTTAAAAAAAGCTCAGAGTAAAAGCACACAGATGCTTGAATATATTTAAGTATTACTTGGGCATATTCCCCAACTTGATTTTACATTCTTTGGGATTTCACTTATTTCTGATAATCAGTATTACCCCTGTCCTTAGTGCTATCAATGATTTTTGTCTCAGTGATACTTAGTAATAATAATATTAACTTATCCTAGGTAATCTCGATTGTCATTTACAAGCCTGGTTAATCCATCTCAACAGTATTTTTGAAATGAGAATTAGGAAAGATTTGGGGCTCAGTTGAAGGTCCAACACAAGGTTCTTTCTAGAGAATCTAACCAATTGGGGAGATAGATTTGAGGGCTATAATAAGGTGTATTAAGAGAACTAGAATATAATCAAGATAAAGATAATCCAATTTTATTTCATATTTTTATTGAAGTTTGCCAGGTGTACTGTTTTAATTATTATTTTAAAAGTAAGCCTTAGGTTAAATGGGCAAAATCAACTGACAATACATTTTTCTCCCTGTACTCTGAAAAGAAATTTCAGGCATTCAAAGCAAATGTTACTATGGAAACAAGTTAGCAATTACACAATCAATTTTTCAAAAGACACACCTTAAATTAAACTCCAGAGGAAATATAGAAAAGATAAAACAAAAAAAAATCCCTTTAAATTCCCCACATTATGCCACTTTTTTTTTTACAAAAGTGACTTAATTTGTTAAATCATTAAGCACAAGCTTATGAAACATTAAAGCAATTAACTGTTTTTTTAAAAATCATTAAAATGTGTATGCACCTAGAGGGCAGGGGAATATTTTTGTCTTTGTTTCTATTCCCAGCATTTAACACTGTGCTTAACATAAAATCATCTAGTAAATGCTTCTTGAGTGACTGACTCACTAGATTAAGGCATCAAAGAACATTCTTGATTTGAGGATGACTTATCCCTCCATTACCCCTGCAAATTTAATTTTCCAGAAAGTATTCTCTGTCAAATTAGAGGAGTTGATATACCTCACCCCACTATCTTAGACCTTCTCCATTCCTCCACTCCCTGTCAATCCAATTTCCTTCCCTCTTCTGACAGACCACATACAATATTATAGCCTCATTTACAACTGCCAGGAAAGGAACAGAAAGGGCATGGTGAGAAGTCACCTGATTTGGGGTTACTTTGCAGAAATCATCTATTTAAAGCTGTCAGTATTTGATGAATGCTAAAAAGATTCTGCTTTCTGGAAAGCATTTCCCCCCAAATTAAAGTCCTGACTGACTTACTCAGACTATTTTTATAAGGTCTTTAAATACAGCATAAATGTGAGGAAAAGCTCTAAATAAGATTTTTCCAAACACCAATTTCACATGCTTTCTGGGAAAGCTGCTATTAAACAGCTTAGTTAACCACAGATTAACTCACCATATTTGTATTTTTCTTAGATACATGGTGTGTTACATGAACATGAACATGGAAGTTACAAAACCTGGGCTCTAGTCCTGGTTCTGCCATCAACTGGCTGCAAAATCTTGGACAAGGTAAATTGCCTCTGAGCCTCAAGGTCTCCATTTGTTACATGAGGGGAATAAACCAGATGAAATATAGAACTCTATTAAGATTCTTGAGTTTTTGATGAAAATGAACATGGATGAAAATACATGTAGTTTCATCTTCAATTGAGGGTGAGGACGAAATCTTAGAAATTCATGGCTTCACTACCAAATGAGTAGAAGATATTATTAAATATAAATGCAGAAATATCATGGGACTTTTGGAATGAAGATAACATCATAGAGTCACAAGCCTTTCTTAGATGGAAGGAAACATACTGACATCATTAATAACACCTTCCTCACCCTTCCTATGACTCATCCTAAATATGATCTCCTTCATTGTTTCTTGGAATTAATGTGTTATTGATGACAATTTCAAAACAGATTATAGCTAATTTACATTTTTACTTCATGATATAAATATTCAACAGTTAAAACTCTTTTTCTATTGTAGAGTTCAGAGGTTACTTTAAAAAGCTCATCTCTTGCTGCTAGATGTCCACTTATACACTTTCTCATCATCAGAACTCTCCCTCCATCCATTGATGTTACATTTTTTATTTCATTTTGCCTAAGTGTTATTTCATGGGGAATTTTAATGGGCTCTGAGAATAAATTGTGTTTCCTGGTGGAGATATTTATTTAAATGTTTGTTTTCCAGTTAACAGCATATGAGCAGCTTCTTAGGTTGATGTGGGTAAATATGTGAGTGTACATATGTGCTTGTTCCCTCTATGGTTGTTTTCTCATTAGAGAATGGAAAACTTCAATAAAAAGACATATTAGTTGGCAAATTAAAACTGTGGGTGGAACCAAGATGGTGGAGTAGAAAGATGCATATATTCTAGCACTTCCCTCCACAGCCCACAAAATACCTGTAAAAATAACTCTCAACAAATTCTAGAGCAGCAGAAGCCACAGAACAACAGAGTGAAAGAGGCTTCCAGCCAAAGGTAACCTGGAAGGCCAACAGGAAAGGTCTATCCCATGGGATGCTGAACACAGCAGAGCCCAGCCTTGCCTACACAGTATGGGCAGGAACAAGATCAGAACAGGCATCCAGGGCAGAATCCCCAGCAGGGAGGATCCAGATTCTTCAAACCACAAGTGACAAAGAAAGTTTGAAAGGTCAGTGTGGGAGCACTTTCCCAGCTGGGCAAGAGGGGAGTGAGGTCCCCCCAGCATGGGCACCAGGTAGTGGCAGAGGCAGCCACAGTAGCAGCAGCAGCAGCAGCAGCAGCAGCAGGCAACAGGTGGCTACTGTGACTGTGGAAGCAGGCTGGGTCCATTATCTGAGCTCAGCTTAAAGCCTCTGGAAGAACTAAGCAGGAGTTGTGAACCTCAGCCCTCAGTGGCTGCCCCACCTCTTATCTAAAGTCCCTGGGGGCAATGAGCGCTGATCTGAATCTCAGCCAAGAGAAAGATCCTGGGGGGAGGAGGAGCACCAGGACCCTTCTCTTGACAAAAGATTCAGAAGTCAAGTAACTCACTGGGAAAATGCCCCCAAAATGGAAAAAAAAAAAATAAGACCATAGAAGGTTACTTTCTTGGTGAACACGTATCTCCTCCCATCCATTCAGATGAGGAAGAATAAGGCATACTGTCACAGGAAGTCAAGGCCCCTGCCTCCAGTGCCTTCAAAGTGAATGTAAAATGGGCTCAGGCAATAGAAGAGCTTGAAAAGCGAGTCGTAGCTTGCTAAAGGAGAAACAAAAAAAATGCTGAAGAAAATAACACCTTTAAAAAGAAGCTAACTCAATTAGAAAAAGAGGTCCAAAAAGTCTATGAGGAGGAGCAGGCTTTAAAAAGCAGAATTTGCCAAATGGAGAAGTTTCCAAAGCTCACTGAACAAAATAATTCTTTAAAAGAGATAATCAAGTTCAGAGAAACTAATGACTATGAGATAAACCAGGAAGCTAAAAAGCAAAATCAAATGTTTGAAAAAATAGAATAAATGTCAAGCATCTCATTGGTAAAACAACTGATCTGCAAAATAGATCCAGGGGAGACAATTTAAAAATTATGGGACTACTAGAAAGCCATGATCAAAAAAAAAAGAGCCTAGACATTATCTTCCATGAAAATATCAAGGAAAACTGTCCTGAAATTCTAGAACCAGAGGGCAAAATAAATGTTGAAAGAATCTTCTGATCACCTTCTGAAAGAGATCTGAAAAGAGAAACTCCTAGGAATATTGTGGCCAAATTTCAGAATTCCCAGGTCAAGAAGAAAATACTGCAAGCAACTAGAAAGAAACAATTTGAATATTGTGGAAATACAATCAGAATAACACAGGATCTGGCAGCTTCAACATTAAGGAATCAAAAGATTTGGGATAGGATTTTGCAGAAGTCAAAGGAACTGGCCTTAAAACCGAGTCACCTACCCAGCAAAACTGAGTATAATTGTTCAAGGGAATAAATGGTTTTTAAATGATATAGAGGACTTTCATGCATTGATGATGAAAGATCAGATCTGAAGAAAAAATTTGACTTTCAAACATAAGAATCAAGAGAAGCATGAAAAGGTAAACAGGAAAGAGAAATCATAAAAGACTTTCTAAAGCTAAACTGTTTACACTCCTACATGGAAAGAAAATATTTGTAACTCTTGAAACTTTTCTCATTATTTTGGTAGGTGGAGGGATTATACACACATACACAGATACACATATAAACAGAGAGTACAAGTTGTGTTGAATCATAAAGGATATCATGATATCCATGAGAAAATAAAATTAAATTAAGAGGAAAATATTGGGAAGAGAAAGGGAGAAATAGAATGGGGCATACAATCACTCATAAGAGAGATAAGAAAAATATTTTTCAATGGAGGAGAAAAGGGAGGAGGTGAGAGGGGAAAAGTGAAACTTAATCTCTTCACATAAGACTTAAGGTAGTAATGACATGCTCACTAAATTTGGTATGAAAATCTATCTTACACTACAGGAAAGTAGAGGAGAAGCCAACAAGTGAGGTGAGGAGGATGATAGAAGGAAGGGCAAATGGGAGAAGGGAGTAACTGGAAGTAAACATTTTTGGGAAGGGACAAGTTCAAATGAAAGAACAGAAAAAAGGGGGTCAGGGTAAGATGGAAGGCAATATAATCTTATATATCATGGCTATTATAGAAGTCTTTTGCAAAATGATACATATATAGCCTGTATTGAATTGCTTGCCTTCTCAGTGGGGATGAGTGGGGAGGGAGAGAGAGAAGTTGGAATTCAAGGTATTAGAAATGAATGTTGAGAATTGTTATTGCATATAAGTGGGAAATAAGAAATTAAGGTAATGGGATATAGAAAAAAATTGAGTTGCCAGTTCCCTCCTTTCCTATGCTTCTCCTACCCCTTGAGAATGCAAACAATATATCATTTATTCATGTGAAGTCACTCAAAACATTTCCATATTAATAAAAACACACACAACCCCAAGAAAAAGAAAATAAGCAAGAAAAGTACTCTTCAATTAGCGCTTGGAGTTAGCAGTTCTCTTTCTGGAGGTGGTTAGCATTTTTTATCTTTGGTCCTTTGGAATTGTCTTGGATCAGTCTCTTGATCAGAATAGCTAAACCATTCACAGTTGATTGTTGTTGGTGTTGATCTTTTTGTTGTTACTACGTACAATATTCTCCCCGTTCTGCTCACTTCACTGTGCCCCAGTTAATGCAAGTCTTCCTATATTTTTTCTGAAACCATCTTGATTGTCTTTTCATGTAGCACAATAATATTCCATCATAATCATAGGCCACAACTTGTTCTGCCTTTCCCCAATTGATGGGCATTCCCTCCATTACCAATTCTTACCTTACCGTTACCAATACCACCACAAAAAGAGCTGTCATAAATATTTTTTTTTTGTACAAATAGGTCTTTTCTCTGTTTTTTTTTTATCCCTTTGGGATACTGACCTAGTAGTGTTATTTCTGGATTGAAGGGCATGAACAGTTTTATAGCCCTATGTGTAAAGTTCCAAATTGTCTCCTGAATGGTTGGGCTAATTCAGAACTCCATCAATTTTTCACATCCCCTCAAGCATTTGACATTTTTTTGTTGTATGTGTGAGGTAGTACCTCAGAGTTATTTTAATATGCATTTCTCTAATCTCTGTGATTTAGAGCATTTTTCATGACTATTGATAGTTTTGATTTCTTCCTCTGAAAACTACCTGTTCATATCCTTTGGATATTTAGCAATTGATAAATGACTTATTTTTTTCTATAAGTTTTACTCAATTCTCGCTATACTTGAGAAATGAGGCCTTTGTTCAGAGAAACTTGGTGTAAAAATTTCTCCCACTTTTCTGTTTTCCTTCTAATTTTGGCTGCACTAGTTTTGTTTGTGCAGAAGTTTTATAATTTCATGTAACCAAAATTATCCATGTTACTTCCTTTGTTACTCTCTATTGTTATGTCATATAATCTTCCCTTTTCCATACATCTCAAAGATACATTTTCTCATGTCCCCTAATTTTCTTATATCACCCTTCATGTCTAAATAATTAAACCTCATTATCCTGGGAAATATGTTTGTCTATGCCTAATTTCTGCTATACTGCTCCCTACTTTTCCCAGCAGTTTGTGTTAAATAATGTTTTGTCCCAAAAGATTGGATACTTTGGTTTAGAAAATACTAAATTACTGTAATTATTTACTACGTATTGCATATCTAATGTATTCTATTGATCCACCACTCTGTTTCTTAGTCATCACCAGATTATTTTAATGATTGCCATTTTGTAATACAGTATGAAACCAATTAGGCCATCTTCCTTAACAATTTTTTTTTCATTGGTTCCTTTGAATTCACTGGTACTGCTAGGCCACTTTCCTTAACATTTTTTCTTTTATCAAATCTCTTGATTTCATTGATTTTTTGACCTTCTGTCTGAAGAATTTTGTTATTTTTTTCTAGCTGTATAAAATAATTCTTTGGTTGTTTATTATGGCACTGAATAAGTAAATTAACTTAGAGTTGTTATTTTCCTCATGTAGGCTTAGCCTACTCATGAGCAATTAATATGTTTTCCAGCTGTTTAGATCTGATTTTAGTTGAGTGAAAAGTATTTTATAATTGTGTTCCTATACACACTGGGTTTGTCCTTGACAGGTATACCCTGGCTGCAGTTATTTTAAATTGAATTTCCCTTTCTGTCTCTTGCAGCTGGGTTTTATTGATAGTATATAGAAATACTGATAATTTGTGCTGGTTCATTTTATAACTTGCAACTTTACTAAAGCTGTTAACTCTTTTAAATAGTTTTTAAAGTTGATTCTCTAGGGTTTTCTAAGTAGACCATCATATCTTCACAAAGATGAATAGTTTTTTCCCCCATTACCTATTTTTATTCCTTGAATTTATTTTCTTGCCTTATTATTATAGCTAGTATTTCTAGTATAATATTTAGTAATAGTGGAGGTAATAGACATGCTTACTTCACCTCTGATCTTATTGGGAAGGCTTCAAGTTTATCTCTATTTCCGAATTCATTCACAGACTGTAGCAGATCATGTTTGCGTGTGTGTGTGTGTGTGTGTGTGTGTGTGTGTGTGTATTATATTTTGATTTGTTATACGATTTCTTCCATTTATTTTTAGTTCATCTACATAGCATGACTATAGTGAAAACATATTCAATAGGAAAGTATATGTAGATCCTATATAGGATTGTATGCCATCTTGGGGAGGGAGGGAGGTGGTAGTGGTGGTGGGGCAAAAATCTAAGTTTTATGGTAGTGATTGTAGAAAATTAAAAAAAATAAATTCAATAGAAAAAAATATCATCCTTACTAGCCCCACTAGATCTGTTTTGGTCAGATGCTCCTTGCTGGTCAAAGTGAGAGGGTCAGGAGTGTAATGCTCAATTTTAAGTGGAATAGTTAACATCTAACCAAGTAGTCTATTTCTCCATTGTATAGAGCCTCATATAAAGGATTATAGTGTTTCCCCCATGAAGTTCAAAATAAGTTACTTAGGGAACAAAAGTCTTTAAATTGAAATTCCATCAGTATAAATTTTTATGTGAGAGCTCTAAGATAATTGTAATTTCTTTTTTTGTCATTTTTAATTCATTTAACTTAAATAGAACATTAAAAAAGAAAAAAAAAACATTTCCACATACACAGCAGAATATGAGAGGATTTAATATAAAATTATTTATTTCCATTTCAAGAAAACCCACATAATAAATACAAGATACTATTTTCAGAGTTAACCAGCTTTTCTTTGCTTCCTTCTAGGTTTTCTCTTGTTCTTTACTGTATACTTGCTTCTTTGTTTTTTTTTTTTTCTCCCTCTCCCATCTCTGTCCAAAGAGGGATACAATTACTTGTGGGTATCTATATCTATATCTATCTATCTATCTATCTATCTACCTATCTATCTATCTATATAAATATGTATCTAGATATAGATAGGTAGCAATACATACATTTAAATATCTATAAACATACTTATCTACATATACATACCTATGTACACTCATATGCATAGATGTAAAGCCATACTATCCATATTTCTACTTGTTATCTATTTCTCTGTGGGGGATAGCAACTTTCTTCATGAGTTCAAGTCTCTCCATCTTTTTCAAAATTAATCAACTCATTATTTCCTACACCATAGCAGTATTTTGCTATCTATCCTATCTAGGAGATTGTCTAGGACAGTTACTTCCCAACTTTGTGCATTTCTTCTATTCTTGACTACATTAGTTTTGTTTATACAATAAAAATAAAGTAATTGAAATTATCCATTTTATATTTCAACAATAATTTCACCTTATGATAATAATTTAAGCTGTGATAATGCTAATGCTCTTTACTTTACATCCTTTTTCCTAGTTTCATTGAATTTCCTTTTTGTTCTTTCAAATACTCTTTGTTGTAATTTATTTAACTTAATAAAATAATATTTAGCAATTTAATTGCAATTACACTTAATAAGTAGACAAGTTAGGTAAAATTGTCATATTTATTATATTACTTTTATCCATGAATAATAAATATTTCCTCAGTTACTCAAATCTGGCTTATTTGTATAAAAAGTCATTTTATGTTTATATTCATGTAGTTCCTATATCTGTTTTGGCAGGCATACTCTTAGGTAGTCTCTATTGTCAAATTATTTAAAATGGTCTAAAACAATATTGAATAATATTGGTGACACATAGTATAGTTTCACTATTTTTTCTCTTTTCATTAAATCTATTTTAGCTTTAACTTTGTCTAAGATCATGATTATTATCCCTCCTTTTTAAAAATTCTACTCCAGTCCTTTATCTTTGTGTGCATCTCTCATTCTTGTTGTGTTTCCTGAAAGGAATATATTGTTGAATTCACATTTTTAATCTGCAATTATTTTCCATTTTATGGGTAAATACACTCCATTTATGTTCTGTCATAATTACTTGTTATGTATTTCCTTCCTTCCTATTTTTACTCACTATCCCTCTCATCCTATTTACTCTATTTCTCCTCTCTCTACTTTACTTCTACCTGACACTTTGTCCTTCTAGTCCTTAATCTACTCACCCCTCTAACAGTCCCTCCTTTATCTTCTCCCCTATCCTATTTGTTTGACCTCTAACTTACTTCTAAATTTAGAAGATTTATACCTTTCTATTCATATATAGTGTTCCTTTTTTAATCCATTCTTGATGAGGGTAAAGTTCTTGCACTACCTACCCCTCCACTTGCTTTTTCTGTATGATTTCTTCCTTTTCTGACTCATTTATATGTGATAATTACTCCTTTTTTCTCTTCCAACAGTTTTTATAGAATCACCCCATCATGCACAGCTTAGACCAAGTCTTTTTTTTCAAACCACCCAAATAGTGAAGAGAATCATAAGAGTATTGATTACATTTTCACATATTAGCAGCAAACAATTTGACCTTATTGAGTCCCATATAGTTGGTTTTTAATATTTACCTTATATTTTACCTGGATCTTGCATGTTTAATTTTCCATTAAGTTCTGCTGTTTTTGTCACAAATATCTGAAAGTCTTTCAGTTCATTAAATATTCATTTTTTCTTTCAGGATTATACTTAACTTTATTATGTTACAACCTTTGGTTGTAACCTCTGCTCTTTTGTTCTATGCAATATAGCATTTCAAGACCTATGGTCCTTCAAAATGGTAATTGTTAGGTCTTGTGTAATCTTTATTGAAGTTCCATGAAATTTAAATACTATTTTCTTGTTGCTTGCAGTATTTTCTCCTTCACCTGGGAGCTTGAAACATGGCTATAATATTTGTGTAAGTTTTCTTTTTGGCATCTCTCTTTCAGGTGGTGATTGGTGGATTTTTTCTGCTTCTCCTTTGTCTTCTTGTTCTATAACTTTAGGGAATTTTTCCTAGATAAGTTATTGTAATATAGTATCAAGATTCTTTCTCTTTTTAAAATCATACCTTTCAGGTAATCTGACTATTGTTATATTGTCCCTCTTTGATCTGTTCTTCATATCAGTTGTTTTTCTGATAAGATGTTTCAAATTCTCTTCTATTTTTTCATTCTTTTGATTTTGTTTCATTATTTATCAATATCTTGTAAAGTCATTAGCTCCCTCTTGCCCAGTTCTAGCTTTCAAGGAATTAATTTCTTCCTTAATTTTTTGATTCTCTATTTGTAGTTGGTTGATAGTCTTTTCACAATTTTCTTGATTTTCTTTGATTATTTTTTTTATCCTAATTTTCCTTAGTCCTTCTTATTTGATTTTTAAAGTCCTTTTTAAAGTTTTTCCAAGAAGTCTCTTTGGGCTTGGGATCATTTGGAATTTTCAGCTCTTTTTTCTCCATTATTTTCTTCTGAATATGAGCCCAGATCTTCTCTATCCCCATAGTAACTATCTATAATTGTGTTTTTTCTTCTTTGATTACTAATTTTTATTTTGTTTTTAGCAACTATAATGGAGTTTGAGTCCCAAGATGTTGGGAATGATGCCCCAAGCTTCAGGTTCTTCTCATAGTTATTTTCTGGGCTCCATCCTAGGCCTCAGACTTGGGTACTCCTCCTTATCTCTAGGCCTCAGATAGGGCCCCAGTGATGCTTTTCTGAAAATGGTTTCTCTCCCTATGGTCCCTCCAGGAGCTACAACTGGAGCTTTACTCTCTGTCCTAGTTACTTCAGAACTTGTATGATATATCTATGATCTTTTCTGTGAGAATACTCATTAGAGTTTTTGACATTATATAATGGCTACTAATGGAACATTAAATTATTCACTGCTTATTACTAACTGACTTTTACTACATAACTGGACTGCCTTCTTTTCTACTCAAACATCTCAAATGATATCCTTTATAATACCTTTCCTTAGTAATTTTTAATTGTTAATATTTATCATGTATTTCTTTGTGCCTTATATCACTCCAATGGCCAGTAGGCTACTTGAAATTTTAATTCTTTAGTGACATTATTTATAGATATATTATGTGACTCATGTCTGAACAATACATTCTTTAAAAAGATGGATCCTTATTTTAAAAAATAGAAACATGTTTTCTAGTTCATTTTTATATTTTTTTCTAAAGTAAGTTTAAATAAATATCTGGGAAATTATGTACTTTTCCTTCTCTCTGATCTTTTTGCCTACAAGCTCTGTTATAGGTTAATCAATCAGTAAATCAAGTATTAATTATTGTGCCAAACACTATGCTAGGCACTGAGGATATAAAAACAATGATTGATATGATTCCTGTTCACCAGGAGCTTATATTTTAGTGGAAAAGACAACATATAAAACTCATACACATATGTGCATATAAATAAATACATAATAATTAAATTCAAGGCAATTTTAGAGCAATGGCAGTAGCAGTACATGAGGTAATGGGGTCAGGGAAATTTTCATAATGTGGGAGGGTGGAACCAAGATGATAGAGTAGAAACTTGCATATATTCTAGCACTTCCTCCACAAAATACCTGTAAAAAAATGACTCTCAACAAATTCTAGAGCAGCTGAAGCCACAGAAAAACAAAGTGAAAGAGGTTTCCAGACAAAGGTAATCTGGAAGGCCAACAGGAAAGGTCTATCTCACAAGACACTGAGCAGAGCAGAGTCCAGCCCTGCTGCTCAGCACTGGGAGGAACAGGACCTGAACAGACCTCTGGGGTAGAATTCCCATCAGAGAAGGTCCCAAATCTCTCAACCCATAAGGGACAAAGAAAGCTCCAAAAGTCAGTGTGGAAGGGCTTTCCCAGATGAGCAAGAGTGGAGCAGGGTTACCCCAGCACTGGCCTCAGGTGGTGGTGGCAGCAGCAGCAGGTGGCATGCAGCTACCTGGAATTAACTTGAATTCATTGTCTAGGCAGCTCAACTTAAAGCCTCTGGCAGAATTGAGTAGGTGATCTGAACCTCAGTCTTCAGTGGTGGCCCCATTGCCCCCCAAAGCACCTGGGGAAGTTGAGCAGCTGATCTGAATCTCAGCCTTGAGCAAGGTACTGGGGAGAGGAGGAACGCTAGGACCCTCCCCTTAACAAAGGATTCAGAAGTCAAGTAGCTGGCTGGGAAAATGCCCAAAAAAGGGGAAAAAAATAAGACCATAGAAGGTTACTTTCTTGGTGAACAGGTGTCTCCTTCCATTCTTTCAAATGAAGAACATGGCAGAGGAAGCCAAGACCCCTGCCTCCAGTACCTCCAAAATGAATATGAAATGGGCTCAGGCCATCAAAGAGCTTGAAAAGCATATCAGCAGCCTGTCAAAGGAGAACCAAAAATGCTGAGGAAAATAACACCTTTAAAAAGAGGCTAACTCGATTGGAAAAAGAGGTCCAAAAAGCCTATGAGAAGAAAGAGGATTTAAAAAGCAGAGTTAACCAAAAGGAAAAGAAGGTTCAAAAGCTCACTGAACCAAATAGTTCTTTAAAAGAGAGAATCGAGTTCAGGGAAGCTTATGACTACAATAAACCAAGAAGTTAGAAAACAAAACCAAAAGACTGAAAAAATAGAAGATAATTTGAAACATCTCATTGGTAAAACAACTGACCTGGAAAATAGATCCAGGAGAGACAATCTAAAAATTATGGGACTACATGAAAGCCATGATCAAAAAAATAGCCTAGACAGTATCTTTCATGAAATTGTCAAGAAAGACTGCCATGATATTCTAGAACCAGAGGGCAAAATCAATATTGAAAGAATCCACTGATCACCTGAAAGAGACCTGAAGAGAAAAACTCTTAGGAATATTGTGGCCAAATTTCAGAATTCCCAGATCAAGGAGAAAATATTGCAAATAGCTAGAAAGAAACAATTTGAGTATTGTGGAAATACAATCAGGATAACACAGAATCTGGCACCTTCAACATTAAGGGATCGAAAGGTTTGGGGTAAGATATTGCAGAAGTCAAAGGAAATGTCCTTAAAACCAAATCATCTATCCAGCAAAACTGAGTATAATAGTTCAAGGGAATAAATAGTCGTTCAATGATATAGAGCATTTTCAAGCTTTCTTGATGAAAAAACCAGAACTGAAGAGAAAATTTGACTTTCAAACACAAGAATCAAGAGAAGTATGGAAAGGTAAACAGGAAAGAGATATCATAAAGGACTTTCTAAAGCTGAATTGTTTGCATTCCTGAATGGAAAGATAATAGTTGTAACTCTTGAGAGTTTTCCCAGTATTTGCATAGGTAGAGGGATTACACACACACACACACACACACACACACACACACACACACACTCACACACACACACACACACACACACACACATAGACAGAAAGTACAGGTTGAGTTGAATAAGAAGAGATGATATCCATAAAAAAATAAAATAAAAATCAAGTGGTGAGGGAGCAAAATGCTGGGAGAAGAAAGAGAGAAATGGAATGGGGCAGACCATCACTCATAAGAGAGATAAGAACAATCTTGTTCAATGGAGGAGAAAAGGGAGAAGGTGAGAAGGAAAGGTCAAGCTTACTCTTCACATATAACTAAAGGAGGGAAGAACATGCTCACTAAATTTGGTAGGAAAACCTATCTTACACTACAGGAAAGTAGGGTAGGAGGGGACAAAAGTAAACACTTTTGGGAAAGGACAAGGTCAAATGAGAGAATAAAAAAAGCGGGGGATAGGGTAGGATATAGGGCAATATAGTTAGTATTACACAACATGACTATTATGGAAGTCTTTTGCAAAATGACACATATAAAACCTGTATTGAATTGCTTGTCTTCTTAATTGGGATGAGGAGGGAGAAAAGTTGGAATTCAAAGTATTAGAAATGAATGTTGAGAATTATTATTGTATATAACTGGGAAATAAGAAACACGGGTAATAGGATACAGAAATTTATCTTTCCCTACAAGAAAAGAGAGAAGATGGGGATAAGGGAAGGGTGGGGTGTGATAGAAGGGAGGGCACATTGAGGGAAGTGGTAATCAGAATGCAAGGTATTATGGTGTAGAGGAACAGGGGAGATGGGGAGAAAAATTGCAACTCAAAATTTTGTGGAAATGAATGTCAAAGTCTAAAAATAAATAAATAACTACAAAAGAAGTGATAAAAAAGCACAGAGACTTGGCCTTAGGAAGGAAGATGCTACACACCTTCAGAAAAACAGATGATGGGAGAAAATAAGTATAGTATGTCTTACATATATATGTATTTTATATGGAAAGTTGTCTTATATTGAATCCTCTTTTATGCTCAGCTATATTCACAGCAATAGTTTTTTTTTCTAATTTTCTAATTTTAACTTTAAAATAAATAATATTTAAAATTAAACAAAATAATATTTCATAATGTAAATTTAATGCCTGAGCTAAATCTTGAAGGGAAGGAGAGATTTTATGAGATAAAAGTAAAGAGTGAGTGCATTCCAGGCAACGGAGTGGTCAATGAAAAAAAAAAACAAGAAAGAGAGGAGACAAAATGTCTTTGTGAGTCACAGAGAGAAGACCTATTTGTTTAATGCATGAGGGGAAGTAATACAAAATGATATTGGGAAAATTGGTTGAGGAAATATTGTGAAGTACTTTGGAGTTTGATAGAGGAAATAAGAAATCACTGAATTTTATTGAGTAGGTAAGAAACGAATCACATTTGCACTTAAGAATAGGTTGGTAGCAGTGTAGAGGATGGACAAAGTGGAGAGAGAAATGGGAGGGGGATATCAGTTGGGAAGTCATTACAATAAAAAAATATACTAAAGGAAATGAACCCTGAGCTAAAGAATTCGCAGTTACTAAAAAGCTACACTTAAGTGATGGACACATGTAGACCAATTTAACAGATATATTCACATAATTAATAAGGTAAGTATCTTATTACATAACCTACAAATAATTTCATATTATACGATTGTTTATGATACAATTTTTATTTACTTTAGTGCTAAGGTAATGGTGATATCTAGTTAATTTTGTTTTTAGTTAAGATGAAATATTTATACAGGATTTTTACATATATAAAGTTCTAAAAGTCCATAAAAATATTCATATGTGTGTATATTATTCCCATGATGCTCTATGACAATGAAAATGTTAAAAATAAATAAAACTTGCTAAAGTACTAAAGTATATTGACTTATGTTTATACATGTAATCGTATATGTATATATTATATATCATTAATAATAAATAGTGCTAAACAGAGATTCCCAGTTTCTATATAAACACACTCATATGTATTGGATATACACACATATACACAGTTACATACATGCATATTTGTTGATGTTAAGCTCACAATAAAAAAAAATTGAGTCAATTGTGTTTGAAAATCACCCAAAGTAAAACAAAATGTCCCATAACTAATGTGAGCAGAATACAATATGATTTCAGCAAAAAAAAAAAAAAATTGAAGAGAAGCAGCATGCAAGATTTCATCACAGAGAAAAATAATTGGAAAAACAAAAAGTTGTTTTCTTTCAGTTGATGGGCAGCCCACGCATATAATTAGTATCCACAGAAAGTAAAGCTATGTAGGGGATGACTTCAGATTGTTGAAGCTGGAGTTGGTTCCTAAAAAAGAGTGATGGAATGACCTTTACAATGTGATGTGGGAAATGTGAATGAATTGCAATCTGAACCATGAAAAGGAATTCCGACTGTAATGAAGTGATACCAGGATGAGGTCACAGATGTAAGAAAGTATTAATATACATAAAAGAACTTAATGAAACTTTTATTGATTATTTTTATGTTTTTTAATGATAGTAATTTATAAACAGACTCCAAATCATTACAATCCTGTTTTTAATCAAGGAAAACCGTTCAATGGAACTGATACTAAAATATGACTATCTGTTAGTGTACACAACATGTCATTCCTAGAAGCACTCACTGTTTTTAGTGTTGATGTTTTTCCATTAATGTAGTCATAGTGTATATGTTCCCCTGGTTCTTCCTACTTAGCTCAACATGATTTTTCATATATCTTTCTCACATCCATCATTTTACATTTCGATCTAATGCAATTGGATTCATTAAACATGTATTTTGGGCTCTACTGTTCCAGGCACTATAGATACTGAGATACTAGCGAGAAATTGATTAGGTCTGCTTTAACTGCTTTAGTTTAAACAATGTTTGAACCCCTTGGCAAGTCAAGAGAATCTACTGTGAGAATTTCTTTTGGCTATTACAACTGTAAGTTCCAAAAGTTTGGCTATAAAACTTTTCAACCATCCATCACTCCTGATCTTATATTGTAGACTTAAAGGACACTTCCAGTGACTTGTACAGAGAAATCTTTCTTTTTGCCCTTGCCCTATGACCTGGTCTTGCTTTTATGATTAACTTAATGAATTTTCTAATACTGATCCCGACTCAAATAAACCTCCATTCGTACCCCTGGCCATTGTACTCAGACAACTAGGATAACAAAAAAATATATACTTAAATGAAAGATATTTGAAATGTCACTCAGACAACAGCCTAGAGCTGAAATAATGCTCATGCTCCTTCCACCCTTGCCAATCTCTCTAATTTACTGAACAGCAAACATTTAGCTGGTAAAATCTCTGTTCCAATATTTCTGTAGGAAAAAAAGCATTCCAAATTTCTCAATATATAAAATGCTCTTTTCACTCTGAGCAAAGAAAGAAACTGTATTTAATTATATCTATAATGTAATCTGATTTCACGCATGTCATACATTCTCTAATATAATGTACAAAGATAAATTAATGCTGGAAATTCTTCTAATCGAACTATTTTTATACATAATCTTGTAGGAATTATCTATATATGTAGAGATAGAGTTTGGTAAAAAAAATGCTTTGAAAGGATGAAACTACCCAACTATGCAGTATCTGGTTAGAAAAAAGAAAGTAATGTGAGATTTATAAGAATGATTTATAAGAAAAAGGAACTGCTATATGAGTAGTAGATAGAAAAAAATTCCTTGTCCTATTGCTTCAATGAAACACAATTACTATCACAGTGTAAATATTATAATAGGTAATGTTGCTATAGGTACCACATAATCATGTATTCTGTAATTATGGAGAATACAAAGAAGATGTAATTATGGTTAAATTAACATTCCTATAGCTTCACATAAGATATGAGACCACAATCACAAGAATTTTCTGCATAGCTATTTTTGAAATGATGGTTTGGGACCATTTACTTCCCCTCTTTGGATTTCAATTTCTCCATCTTAAAATAAGAGATTGAATTAGAAGCTCAGTAAGTTTATTCCTACTTCTAACACTATCATATCAATAAGAGTAAATAATACTCATTCAAAATCTAAGCCATTGTCCATGTTTTGGGGAAGTGTTGCATGGGGTTGGGTGTATCAGAAGCAAAGTAAGGGAACAGTAGCCAGGGTAATTCACTGTGAGGGTTCCTTGTGTTATAAAATGATTATGGAAGATATGAAGACCTGGCAGGAACCCTGACATTCTGGAGGATTGAGTTATATTAAATCGATTAATCCTAGAGCAACTAAAACTGAGTCACAGAGATAGCAGGGCATTATAGGGATGAAGACTGGCCTTTCTAGAAAATATCATGCTGATCATGTAAAATGGTGGATCAAAAGATACTCCGTATTCTGATGCCACTAAAAGAAAATAGGAGCAGGAACCTACTGGTAAATGCTTCAGTGTAAGACGGCACTAACCATTAAAGTGGGAAAACCTTAAACACACATGAAATGGACCAAATTAATGAGCATGTTCATGATGCACCAATAATACATCAGAACAACATTAGAAACACATCTCACCAGTTTTGGAAGGACCTTTATTTGATTTCTTCTTCAATAGTACCCTCTGCTCCAAGTCATACAATCATAATAAATTACTTTATACCAAAGCCTAAGTTAGATGAAATAAAAGACCAATTGATTTCTTCTTAAAATTTGAAGGATTGAAGGTATAGTGGGAGTTAAAGATCATCTCGGCCCATTGATGGGCCTCCGGTGGGGCTATTGAGGGAGGCTTGATATGGAAGGCTTATTACCTATGAAGGCCCACAACTTTTGCTGATTGTTAATGAGCCACTGGGTCACCAGGGGTTGGGCCCTCTGGTTCTGAAAAGAGTATATATACTCAGAGATTTTGCTTTGGGGTTTAGTTTTGGAAAAAGATTTGTGTGCCAGGTGAGACTCTGGAAAGCTGCTAAGCAACCCCTTGGCTCTGAAAACCCAGATGTTGGTGCTTCCCTCTCTGCTAACTATGTATATGTCTATGTAATGGTCAGACAATTGGAAGTCCATTAGTCCCTGTATGTTGAATGTAATTAAAATGATTGTTGAACCTCAAAAATTGCCTTCCCTTTTATAAATGCAGATCTAAGAACCTGTGATAGCAGTCCCCTAACCCTGACCCCCATGTATGTCAGAGGACTTACTGATACATGAGGTCACTAATTTTTTAGAAAAAATTTAACAAAAATTTCAAAAATTATAGCTTAAAATAAAAGAATGACAAAAACAATATTATTTATCTAAGTGATTTTGAAAAGACTATCATCATGCTTACATTGGAATTCCAAAATTCCTTGTTTGAACTTTATGGTCTGAATCCAAGAAGAATGTCACATTTCCCAAAAACAGAATAAATAAAAAAGTCAATATTTCCTATAAACATGCACCAACCATTTAAAAAACTATCTACTACATTATATGGGAGAACTAATTGCCATGGAACTGTATACCTTAATGGTTCTTACCATGGCAATTAGCTCTCCCTTATAAGTTCCTTTAAAAATTGATGTAAGTGACATGAGAGGGTTATGGAAAATTTGTGAATATATGCTAACAGATGATATCAATTCCTTGTTTATACATGCAATATAAAACTTGAGTGCTATGTAATCTAACAAGAGGCAACAAAAAAGAAATACATGGAAAGAAATTCAGGGGAAAAATATGTAAGAAATTCTAGATTCCCTTAATCTCAACTAAAGGCAAAGGCAAAAGGTTAAAACAGTTAAAGGAATCAAAACAATGCAAGATTAAAAAAAATAAACAATTTTATATAAATAAATATTTTATTACAGAGATCTGAACTGTGAAGAAACAAGAGGAGATGGATAACCACAAAAGGGAAAAATGTCTATACATCATATAATGTACAAAAGGTACACTATAATAAAAATATCAGGAGTATCAGATGATGAACTAAAAGCTTACCCATCATATATATAATGAATTACATTGTTGTTACATCAAGGGACATGACAGATTAGCTTCTTGGCAAAAAAAGGTGGCAATTTAAGATGAGAACCATAATTACTGAACACTGCATAATAAAACATGATAGCAAAGTACTTAACCAGCGTTCTCTGAGATATGAGCCCAACCTCACATTTCTTAACATAAAATGTTGTATTTTATAAAAATCATTCATAGCTTGTATCCTTTAAAAAAATCTATATATACTTACATCAAAACAATATTGTATTGAAGAATAAAGGAGGAAAAGTGTATCCAAAAGTTTGTGGAGTGTAAAGAACAATTATCAATTTAGTAATCACTTAACAAGCTCCCAGAAAGTACTGCAACATGTACACTGCCTTTGTTATTATGGAATCTTTGCTTCAGCTCCACACCCATGAATCATTCACCACTAAACACACACACAAAAGGGATCCAAGTTAAGTGAGCACACCAGATTATTTGATTCCTCTGGGAAATTGTTACCATACCACAACTTCTTTCAGGGAAGACAGTTTAAGTCAATTATTGTGGAGCCTAGTTTAAGATCTATCACCATCTCACCAAAATAAAGCTGAGTGTGGCTTCCAAATTAAAAGTGACATCATACAAAGCATCATGTTAATCACTTGATATACAAGAATGACACTAAACTATAGCACTTCAAATTATAAACATATTGGTCAACTTCATTTGATAGAATCTTTTGAAATGTCGTTAGGACAGATTAAGTGCAAAATTCTTAATTTATGTCAAAGAAAGGTAAAGACTGAAATAGTCATTTATGATAGTAAGTCAAGGTCAGATCATAGCAGGTAAAAATTACTAATGGGTTGTCCTTGTGAAGCTTGCTCTTATTGATCAACACAGATCATTCAAGAAAATGCGAAAATTGTGTGAGTCATTGTTTCAGGTTGCAACAGGTGGCACAATAAATTGAAAGCTGAACCTTGAGTCTGGGAGACCTGCTTAAATTGGCCTCAGGTACTTATTAGTTCTGTGATCCTAGAGAAATCAACTGGTGACTGTGTCAGTTTCCTTGTCTGCAAGGTGGGATTTATAGCATCTACAACAAAAGATAGTTGCGACCAAATAAGATAATATCTGTGAAGTACTTTGCAAACCTTAAAGCACTACATAAATGATATCATCACCATCATTATTACCATCTATGTGGCAAGATGTCGCTTGAAGGTTACATCAGAAGCACACTATCTTCCACACACTAGGATGGAACAAATCTCTATACCATACTGACCACAAAAATATTTTTGCAAGATAGATAGATAAGTAGTATTCATGAGAATAAGACAAAAAGGCACTGCATCAGAGATAGAATTTGGCCCACAATCACCAGGATACAGCACTGATCCACAAAAATTCAAGAACGTTATATTTGTCACTGTACATGAGGGAGAGCAGAATGGTGGAACAAACACGATTTGGATGCTGGATCTAGCATCAGTCACTTTCTAATGGTGTGAAAAGTACAAGTTACTGAAATTCATTAGGCCTCCAAACCTGTAAAATGAAGGGTTTGGCCAAACTCCCTTTAAATTCATTTGCAGCTTGATGATTAGAACATAAGATCTCTATAGTGCTCCCAAATTTACCAAATACTTTATATATCTCATTTAGGAGTCATGAAAAATGCGTTAGATAGATATTACAGGTTCCATCATTTACGTGACCTGAAAAGAACAATAAAATAAAGACACCTAAAAGAGGAAACAAGGCTATGGAAGCAGAATGAGGGGCAGATTATCTTGGTCACTCTGTTTTTGCATTTGTCCTGCATATTCATTTGGTCTACAGAAGATTAGTTTACATCTCAATACTTTCATTTAATTATAAAAAGCAGTTGATTTGTTAATATGTTCAATAGTCAACAGGAAGTTGAATATAAAAAAATAATAGAGGAAAGTGCCACAATCATTTCTATCAGAACTTCATTGGAAAAAAAAAAGATGAGAGTGAGAGGAATCATCATCATCCTCATCCTCATCATCATCCCCTAACCTAACCCTAACCCTAAAAATGCGATTCTAACCCTAACTCTAACCCTAACCCTAACCCTAACCATCCAAACATTGCATATTTAACCTCGAAAGCAGCTTGGGTGGGTGTGGGGACAGGGTTGAATTCAGGTTATTTATTATTTCTGCCTTCAAATATTTGACTAGCTGTCATGTAGAGGACATACTAAATTCATTTTATTTAGACCCAGAGGACAGAACCAAAGTCAATAGTTAGAGTTTGCAAATGATTTAATCAACAAGCATTTATTTTATTCAAAATACTATTTGTCACATAGCAAATATTATATATCAACTACATAAAGGAGCAGATATAAGGTTGATGTAAAGAGGGAAAAAACAGAAATGCTTCCTAACTTCTAGATCTGTGACAAAAATAGAATTGTCTGCTTCAAGAGCTAGTCAATTGCTATCTTTGGAGATCTTCTATTGGAAACTGAATCACCATGTACTGGTTATATTTTAATGGGGTTTTCTTTTGTGATTGGATTTGACTAAATGTTTGCTGAGATCTCTGTTTCTTGATCATCATCCTCATCATATTTATCTCACCATCCTTCGTAAACAAATTCTTATACTACAAATATAAACCCTAAAACAGGCTCTAGAATAAGACGTAATCTGTACTGGAACAAATCTGTTACTACAGACAAAACCATTGCCTAGAGTAATTATTGCATAATATTGATTTATAAAAATATGTGAACCCTTTAGTAGATAGATGTCAAAATCCTGAATACTTGCAATGTTCAAATTACATGAAATGAAAATTATTCAAACTGTAGAGGCTTAGAGGATGAAATTATAACTTTGTAGTAATGGGCTGAGGAAAGTATCTCTGTCTTCATGACAGATACTGGATTTATCCTAGAGATACTTTCAGTGATACTGCAGAAGATGGTTTTTATATAACAATATTTTTATTAAATTATAAAAACAAGTCAATTTATGCACCTATACAATAAATTGTAGAATATTAAACAGAAAAAGCAGGATCACAACATATCCAAGGTTAATTTATGTTTGAATTCTTTTTATTTATCTATTTTTATGTTGTATTTTTTCTAAAATTATTAATTTTTTTATTTTCCGTTTTCAACATTCACTTCCATAAGTTTTACATTTTTCTCCCTCTCCCCTCTCCATTCCCAAGATGGCATGCAATCTTGTATGGGCTCTTTACATACATTCCCAATAAACACATTTTCATATTAGTCATGTTGCATAGAAGAATTATAGTGAATGGAAGAAACCATGAGAAAAACAAAACAAAAGAGAAAATAGTCTGCTTCATTCTGTATTCCAACTCCATAGTTCTTTCTCTGGATGTGGATGGCATTTTGCATCAGGAGTCCTTTGAAAATGCTTTAGGTCCTTGCATTGTTAAGAAGGGCTAAGTCCATCAAAATAAATTCTAGCACACTATTGCTGTTACTGTGCCTAATGTACTGTGGCACACTGTTATAATGTTCTTCTGATTCTGCTCGCTTCACTCAGCATCAGTTCATATATGTCTTTCCAAATTTTTTCTGTATTCTGTCCATCATTTCTTATAGCACAGTAGTATTGCATCACATTCATATATCACAGTTTGTTCAGTCATTCCCCAGTTGATGGGCATCTACTCTAATTCCAGTTCTTGGACACCACAAAAAATGTTGCTATAAATATTTTTGTACCTGTGGGTCATTTCCCAATTTTTATGATCTCTTTAGTATATAATTCTATATTCAATATTGCTGAGATAAAGGGTATGCACATTTTTATATCCCTTTGTGCATAGTTGCAAACTGCTCTCCAGAATGGTTGGATGGGATCACAACTCCATCAACAATGCATTAGCATTCCAACCTTCCCACATCTTCTCCAGCATTTATCATTTTCTTGTTTTGTCACATTTGCCAATCTGGTAGGTATAAAGTGGTACTTCAGAGTTGTTTTGATTTGCATGTCTCTAATCAGTAGTGATTTGTAGCATTATAGATAGCTTTAATTTCTTCTTCTGAAAACGGCCTAGTCATCTCCTTTGACCATTTATCAATTGGGGAATGACTTGTATTCTTGTAAACTTGACTCAGTTCTCTACATGTTTTAGAAATGTGTCATTTAACACAGATGCTAGTTATAAATTTTTTTTGCCAGTTTTCTGCTTCCCTCCTAATCTTGGTTGCATTGTCTTTGTGCAAAACCTTTTCAATTTAATGTAATCATAATTATAAATTTTTCATTTCATAATGTCCTCTATCTCTTGTTTGGTTATAAATTTCTCCATTCTTCATAAATCTGACAAATAAACTATTCCTTGCTCCTCTAATTTGTTTTTAGTATTAGCCTTTATACATAGATTGTGTATCCATTAGGACTTCGCTCTGGCATATGGTGTCAGGGATTGATCTGTGCCCAGGTTTGCCACACTATTTTCCAGTTTTCCCAACAGTTTTTGCCAAGCATTGAAATCTTATCCCAGAAACTGGCATCCTTGAGTTTATCAAACAGTAAAATCTATAATCATTGACAACTGTGTCTTGTGTACCTAATCTATTCCACTGATCTACCCTGCTGTTTCTTAGCCAGTATGAAGTGGTTTTAATGATTACCAATTTATAATACTAATTTATAATTTAAAATGTGGTACAGTTAAGCCACTTTCCATAGAAATTTTCATTAATTCCCTTGATATTCTAGACATTTTACTTTCCAGATGAATTTTAGTATTATTTTTTCTACCTCCATAAAATATTTTTGGTAGCTTGATTGGTATGGCACTGAATAAGTAAAATAATTTGAGTAGAATTGTCATTTTTATTATATTAACTTGGTCTACTCATGAACAAATTACATTTTTTCAATTATATAGATCTGACTTAATTTGTGCAAAAAATGTTTTGTAATAGTGTTTATATAGTCCCTGAGTTTGTTTTGGTAGGTAGACTTCCTAACATTTTATAGTGTCTGTAGTAACTTTAAATGACTTCTCTTTCTATCTTTTACTGTTGGGCTTTGATATTAATATATTGAAATGACAATGATTTATGTGAGTTTATTTTATATCATAAAACTTTGCTGAAGTTGTTTATTATTTTAAATAGTTTTTTATTTGATTCTCTAGGATTCTCAAAATATATCATCAAATTTTTTGCCAAGAATGATAATTTAGTTTCTTCTTTGCCTATTCCAATTCCTCCAATTCCTTTTTTCTTCTCTTATTGCTAAAGTTAACATTTCTATTCATGCTTAATAATAGTGGTGATAATGTACATCTTTGTTTCACAACACCCCCCATCTTATCAGAATGCATCTAGGTTATCCTCATTACATACAATGCTTGCTGATGGTTTTAGGTAAATGCTACTTATCATTTAAAGGAAGTCTCCTTTTATTCCTTTCCTCTCCAGTGTTTTCAATAGGAATCAGTGTTGTATTTTGTCAAAAGCCTTTTTTTGCATCTATTGAGATAATTATTTAATTTATGTTGGTTTTGTTGTTGATATAATTAATTATGCTAATCATTTTCCTAATATTGAAACAGTCCTCCATTGCTGGTGTAAATCCTACCTGATCATAATGTATTATTTTTGTGATAGGTTGCTGTAATCTTTTTTTGTAACATCTTATTTAAAATTTTTGCATCTATATTCATTGGGGAAATTGGTCTATGATTTTCTTTCTGTTTTGGCTCTTCCTGGTTTAGGTATCAGCACCATATTTGCATCATAAAAAGAATTTGGTCAGGCTCTTTCTTCACCAGTTTTCCCAAATAGTCTATATAGTACTGGAATTAATGCTTCTTTAAATGTTAGACAGCATATTGCTTGTAAATCCATGTGACCCTGGAGAACGTTACCTAGGGAGTTCATTAATGGCTTGTTCAATTCTTTCTCTGAGATGGGATTATTTAAGTATTTTACTTCCTCTTCTAATCTGGGCAATTCATAATTTTTTAAATATTCATCCATTTCCCTGAGATTGTCAAATTTATGATCATACAACTGGGCAAAATTATTTCTAATTATTACTTTAATTTCCTTGTTATTGCAGGTGAATTCACCCTTTTCATTTTTGACACTGGTAATTTGATTTTCTTCTTCTTCTTTTTTTTAATCAAATTGACCAAGTTTGAAGTTAGATGGCAAAGAAATTTTAATGACATTGTTTAGGATTGTTTCAGGAAGCTGGGATGCCATTAGGCCTTGGCATAAGGGCTCTTCTTGACCCTCTGGGCTTTAGAGTGATTATCAATAGTAACTATTGCTGTTTCCCTCCCAGCCTGAGGTCTTTCTTTTTTTGACCTCATTAAAGGGTCCATTCCCTGACTTTCTTAAACAGGCCTATTCAAGGGTGTTACCTCACCCTAAGTGAATATGTGCATAGACCTTGCCCTAAAGGGACCAAGGTCTCCCAGTGTATCCTGGTTCTTCTCCAGTCATCCAAATGAATATCTAGTCACTGGATTCAGATGGCTGTGGAGAAGTGAGGCAGTTTGCTTTCTTACACCACCCACTCCTATTTCTGCCCTTTTTCAGAGAATAAAAATTATTCTTTTTTTTCATATCATCATTTGAAATTTCTGCAAGCTCCAAGGTAATTATTCTAAAAACTTAGATCAAAAATATTAGGAATAAAGATCTGGTTCTGAGAAGAGAAATCATTAGATTAAACATAAAATATAAACATCTTATGAAAATAGATTATTTAGATGAGAAATTTTATTTCTTTAAACGCAGCAATGGAAATTGGCTCCTTGTATCTAGCTTAAATCTAATTTTAGACTCATATTTGAGAATCACAGAACTACAGGGGACCTTACACATCATTTTACCATACTCCTTCATTATAGATGAAGAAGCTAAGTCACAGAAAACTTTATTTATGTACCAAGTCACACCACTAGCTAATGTAGACAAAGTACCAAATTTCCTGATTCAGCAGGGTTTCCACTACACAATGCTAACATGTTTTATGATACTCATTCATCAGCAAGTTGAAATGCTTCCCAAATTTACTGAAGTAAATCATGCTGAAACTATCTCTATATGATATTCATGAAATCAAAATCCCTAACGTCTCTACAATACAGACTGATTTTCTATGTTCTCTCTTGAATAATTAAAAGCAGTCCTTTAATAGGAAACTTTCAGCCATTGTCATATCTCTATACCAATTTGAGGGCTTTTTAGTCATTTTTCTTAGGATGTTTAACCATTTTATGAGTAATGAGTCCTTATAAATTATTCTAGGCTATGCTGGTTTCTGTTGTATACAGCCATATTGTGATTTGAATACCTAAATAATAAATTTAGGAAAAAAAAGATGTTAGTTGGCTAACAAGGCACTTACTAATGTTCCATCTGTGCACATATGCATAGATAGAAATATATGCATACATATACACACAAAACCCACACATATACATGTATACACACATACATATGCACACACACATGCATATAGACATATACATGCATAAATAATATACACATACATATATGTATATATGTATGTATATACATACATACACACATACACACATGGGCAGATACCAAGAGGGTTGTTGCATTTGTTGTTTGTTGTGACTATTTGTCAGAGAAGTAGTAAGAATTGATCAATCACTCCAGGAAAAGAGGGGCACTAGAGTAAATTGGCCCAGGTATTAAACTATTCTGGTTTGATTTTGGTTTGAGGAAGTTGCCTTAGGCTGGAAGAAGAAAAGTCCTTAGGAGTATGGATTTTAGCTGACAAAAATGCTATATTCACATTAGGTAGGGCAAGATAGTGAAGGATTATGCTTCTGCCTCTTTCTGCATTTGTAGGTTAAGTTTCAGTCAGACTTCCCATGAAAATATGGCACCTCAAACCTAGACTAGTATTTGTGATCTTTATAAATGCTCAAAACTCCCCAGTTTCCTTCATGGGATCAAAGACTTGGGTCTGGAGGATATCTTAAATATCACTTCACAAAACCCTTTTATTTTTTTGGGCAAATGAAGAAACTTAAGCTCAGAAATGTTAAGTGATTTGTCCAGTGTCAAATGAGTGGAAAAACTGATTTGAATTGAGCACCTTTGACTATAAATGCAGATGTTTTTCTCCTGTATTATGCTGCTAACATGACCATTATATTCCTATGCCATTCAGGTTTTTTTAGCTATGATATTATGCATGAGATCAAACTGTTTTCTTGCTTCACATAATGAAGGTATTTGATTCCAAAACATTATGCTACATTGATTTTTCTCAGACAGTATTTCTTCATGTAATCGAGTTCCACTTGTTGCCGCGGTAAGGAATTTGGGATCTGAAATGTTTAAATTAATTGCTTCTCTTGATGGGTATGTTTTATTTTTACCCAGGAAGTCAAGCTATATCCCATATGATGTTTAATTCTTCTTTGCCCAAATCTATTGATTCTTCATTAGTGCCTAGATTTCCCTCACCTCAACCAAACTGATTTAAATGTTGTTGAAATATGAACTTTCTTTTGGGTATTCCAAATAAACAAAGCTACATATATGCTGCTGTCATTTGTCAATTTAGGTGGTTAGGAAGGAGAAATTTCTTTGGATGCGTGATAGATAAAAAGAATGAAACAAAGACTAACACGACTCTAAAATGATGGAAATTGGACCAAGAGAGATACCACTTCTGGCATGAGAATCACGGAAAGTATCATGGAAAGACACCTGAACTGAGTCCCAAAAGATGAAAAGAATATCAATATGAATATAAGGACATGCTGCAATCTTTTCAATTTCAAAGTATTCAAGGTATTTCAATGTACAAAGTTATGGAGATATCACAGGACAGGGTTAGATTTTGGGGAACAGTAAGTAGTTCAATTTTTCTAGAGCAGAAGATGTGCAAAGGGGAATGCTGTGAAATATTTATAGAAAAAGAGTCTGGAATCTAACTGCAAAGACCCTAGAATTCAAAGTTAAGGAGTTTGTATTCTATTCAGCAGGAAACTTTAAAAAACCTTTGATTTTTGGTGTGATATGATTAGGTCTATTCATTATAAAGATATTTTTAACAGTAGTGTGAAGTTTGGATAAGAGACAGGGAGATCTGTTATGATGCCAACATAATAGTCAGGACAAAAGAAAATGAGGGAAACCGTGGGGGCAGCAATGGGAATTAAAAGAAGACAGCTTTCATTGTTACTGCAGAAATAGAATCTGTACGATTTTGGAGGGTAAAAAATAGGGCAAAATAAAGAATGACAGTTTTCAAACCTGAATGATTAGGAAAAAGGTAGCATCAGTAATTCAATTCAGTTTAATGAATATTGCTTTAAGCCTACAAGTGCAAGGCTTTGATGTGAAGCTTAGAATCATAAAACAAAAAGAAACCATTCTGCTCTCAAGGAACTTGTATCAGCAGAGAAGAAATGAGGATGAAGAAGATAAAAAATTCCATTTCAGATATATTGAGTTTGAGGTTAAAATAGCTTATCTGGTTGGAGATGTCCAGAAGGGAGATTTAACATATATGAACAGTTTTGATTCATTTAATAAGTAATATCATGGAAATGGATTAAAGTGCCAAGAAATCAAGTAGAGGGAAGAAAGCCAGTCCAAGAAGAAAGTTCATGTTTAAGTGTTGGGAAGGTGAGAAGATTAGCAAAGGAAGTTTAGTCTAGGTCTCATTTCATTAGTGATGGTATCTGAGATCTGAATAGATGAAGTGAGTTACAAAAAGATCACTTGACTAATTAGTGTTAGATTTTCTCTAAGATCACTTTAGTGAATAGTATTAGAACTTCTCTTACTTCCTAAGATGTAAACTGTATGTAGTTGCACAGGATACCTTGTGATTAGGGACCAGTTAACTGTTCCATTCAAATAAAACTGATATAAAATCTGTGGAACCATCATACTGACAGCAGAGGAGAATTTAGGTGGAAGACATATAAATCTTCAATATTGTTCTTTTTACTGACTTTCCCTCTATGTCACATTGGAAAAGAGTTAGGTTTATTCTAAACAGCATATTGCTGGATGCTTGGCAGATGGAAAATGAGGGTAGAAAATATCTACCATATCTACCAGACAATCTTTCTGGGCAAGGTAGGTGGCACATATTTACTAAGCACTTACTATGTGTATGAAATATTAGAGATACAAATAAAATCAAAAAGAAAGACAATCTCTGCTCCAATATTACATTCTTACAACACACACACACACACACAAGTTGGAAAGGTAGGATCGTGGTTACGGTGCAAGTAGGTAGGTGAAGTATATGAACAGGGGCATGGAATTGAAGTCCAGGAAGTCAGAATCACAACTAGAAAGATAATTTGGGGCAGAGTAATCCCTAGAAAAACTTGTTAAATAGATGAAACTTGTCTTAAGTTCCTTGCTTTTTCTCCTCCTTTTTATACATGTCCCCCAACAAATCTCAGACCAGATGTCACAAATACCTTGAAGTTTTCCATGTTGGCCTAGTCCAGTTGTATTACCTAGAGATAGACATCCCTCCAATACTCCATCCCATTTTAAACAATATACCCTAAAATAAGAAAATAAAGTATCAACAAACTAGTCTGATCAACTAGGGTTCCAGACTAGAATACTTTCCTTTGTTATCTAATCTATTAGTGACTTTGATGGTGGCAATTTTGTCTTAAAAGGGAAGAATATTCTGAGCCTACCATTTCTGTGGCACTCTAGAAGTCACCCTGTTTGGTGGGGGCTACCTTTTTTGCCTAAGTACAGGAAGTGAGTAAGAGGTTATATACCTCTGAAGGGAATGATGACTTAAATACACTCTTCACTTTTGTTAATGATAAGAGCAGAAAATTGTTAGGGCTTTGACTTTTATAACAGAGAATAAATTGGAGCATTATAAGAGCTATCCACAATGTGGAAAGAGCTTGTTTACATCTCGTCATCCTTTCTTTGGATCATACATTCACATCTATAACAAAGAAATATCAAAATCCAACAGTGTTTTTCACATCTTACATTTGGATTTCAAATTTAGCTGACAAATGTTGAAATTCCAGACAGTTAACTGACTACACAGCTGCAGATGATGGAAATTAACCGGAATGTCAGCTGAAGTTGGGCTTCACTATTTTTTTAATAACTTTTCCTTCTTTAGTTTTTTTTTTTGAGTAGCATGTGTAGCTGCATTTCTTTCTGATTCAATGCATTTCAAATGTATAAGGTTTTTAAAATCTACTCTGAAATTTTAAGTTCCACAAGATAGAAATCTGTTCCTCTCGTTTGGACTTTTTTGGAAAAAAAATATATTACCCTCTACCCACTAAAACTAATTTAAGACCCTCCCCTTTGGGCTATCCAATTAAATAAAAAAAGACCTTATGAGTCAAGTCCTTTTTTTCGAAGTATAGCTTTGAGCCTCTATTTTAATTTGATTTAAGTTATGCATTTCCACTTATTTTCAGAGAACAGTTCTCAGTTCTAAAAAGAACTGAGTTCTAAATTGTGCTAAATTAAAAAGTTTAGTAAGTTCTTCTATATACAGCCATGGAATTCCTCTTCCTCCTTGGTCCATTGTTGTCTCTTCAGGAAGCCATATAAGAACGTATGTTTTCTGCTGATTTTTCCTGACAGGACAGAACTACGGAAGGTTGTTAGAACTAGAAAACACATTAGGGACCATCTAAGTTAAACCCATTTTACAAATGAGGAACATTTAAGAATAGTATTTAAATACATTCTTATTCACTTACAGCTTTTAATCACTGATGTATTTGTGTTTGGTTATAATTGATACCTTAATGAGGTAATTTTGCCCTTGGGTAAATTTTCAAACAATTCAGTCATTTATTTTAAGTGAATAATACTCCAAAATATTTCTCTATTTTTAAAAGGCAAAATAGAGTCTCCCTCTCTCATTGGAAATTTGTCTATTTGTCTTTCTAATAAGGCAGCTCAGATAACTGGCATATAAATATAATTATTATGCAGTAACTTCATGTTAGGCTTTCATCGATAAAATGAGAGAGTTGGACTAGATTGCTTCTAGGGTTCTTTCCTGTTCCAAAAGACAATGAGATATATATATATGTATGTATGTATGTATGTATATATGTATTTACCTATATATTCTAAGTACTGTCTATGTTGTTCAACTTTTTTCTATTTTTTTCACTTATTTATTACATCAGAAAGTTACCAAATTTTATTACTGTTCTAGAAATTTTAAAAAATGATCTAAAAGATTTATGATATCACTTGCTTTCCAAGGAGAGTCTTATAGGGGAGCTCTTTCTTTCTCTCTCCAACTCTCTCTTTCTCTCTCCCTCCCTCTCTCTCCCTCTCTCTCTCTCTCACACACACACACACATACACACACAACAAAATGTGTTTTAAATACTCAAATACTAAGAACTCTGATCTTATCAATTTGGATATTTCCTCCAATCATGTTTTACTATATCTTATCCATGACTTTATCCTACTGTCTAAGTAGGACCTTATCCGACTGTCTTCATCTCCTCCCATAAGTTCAGTGTGGTGTATGGAGTGGTTAGAGAGGACTAGAACCTCTGGCATAAGGGCTTTCCAAGCCATTTTCAGGACTATTCATCCACTTTTAGTGTTCATCTATCACCCAACTCTTATCTGGCTCCAAGATGCTGTAACATGCACAGCAGCCATAACTGGTAAACCATGTCAACAGACAGATGAGTTAACCAGGTTGAAGATAGTCAATAGCTTTTAAAATCATTAGTGAGTTAAATCCATAGATGAATTGGAGATGTTTATCCCAAATACATGAAACTCTCCAGTTAGAATGGGTTGATAAGAAAATTTTGTCCTGATAGGCATAAAGGTGTCTAGAGTAAGTTCTGTGGTGTGCTTAGAGCTTGGTCAGACTTCAAAGATGGCAAGGTTACCAGTGCATCCTGAGCTGTTGCCAGTCTTTTATTTTTCTGTCTTGCCTTCTAGGACTCTGGAAGAATGAATCTGAAACATTTGAGTACCTCTACCTTACTTAAATCCAATTCATATGCAAGTAAAGATGTCACTCATTTGTCATGTCATTGGTCTTCTTCCAAAATGAAGGATGAGCAAAAATCTGAAGTCAGTAATATGTGTCCATCCAATGTGCTGGAATTCTTCTCTGATGTATCCTGCAATTGAAAAGGTACCATTGAGAATTACTTCCCATATAACTAACTAATCTCTAGCTGAGGCCTAGTCCAATGATTCTGACTTAAGAATTAAAATGTAATCAGGTACTCATGAACTACAAAATATAATCAAGGCAACTTTACTAATAAGAGAATAAAAGAACATAACTTCAATGTTAAAAGGATAAATAAACTTCTATGCCCTTTAGCCTCAGGTATTCACCATCACGACATAAAACATTAGATCAAGAACTCCTGAAGCCACTTGCTGAAGGATGTATTGCTCCTATCAACCTTGGACCCCTAAGTTTTACCTCATACTTAATGAACAAAAAAGACATATGTTCTCCACCCTATTTTTGAACAGGATTACCTAAAGAAGGGGAAAGGAAAGTACTAGTGGGCAAGAGTAAAAGAAAAGGAGAAGTAATATGCCCTGGATATGTGTACAGTAGGACTGCAAACACAACCTCAATTTCAGGGGTTCCTGGACTGACACTCTGGTCACCCTTTCCAAAAGCATCTTCACAATCCTTGAGGGATCCCTCTTCAACTAGTATATTTTTTCTGTATATTGTCCATCCCTATGACAAACACTTTTGTCAAATATACATCTCTGTATTTTATATCTCACTTGACATAGTTATTCACTGATAACTTATTACTATTTATGTTAGTTCTATGAGCTGGATCATCAAAGTACTCCAATATAAAACTTAGGATCTAAAGCTTAGGTGAGACTAAGTATCAATCCTGATAGAATTTATCTAGGAGAATGAGACATCAACACTGATATCAGCAATGAACCATATTAATGTCAGTTATATGAGAGAGTTACAAAACAAACTGCTGTGTGTGTTTGGAAGAGTAGGATTGATATTGACTGGTAGGGAAGATTTTGTGAAATGGAACTTGAGGTGGACTTCAAAGGCAGGTAGCCAATGAAGACTACCAAGGAAGGTCAGGCATTCTCGGCACAGGGGAATGGTATGAACGATCAGTGACAGAAAGGAATGTGTGAGTTTGAAAAGTAGAGAGATACTACATTGTGGAAGGCCAGTCAAATAACTTGAAATTAACTTTTAAGGCAATAGTGAGCTGCTTTTTTTTTAATAGAAAAATCTTATTATCAGGTGTTAAATAAGGGAAATCATTCTGGAAGGTTTGGTTGGAGGTGGAAAATGTGGGGAGATCTATTAGGATCCTATTGTAGGAGTCAAGGCAGGTAGCAATGAGGAATAAGGTAAAGTAATTTGGTGTAGAGCACTGAAATTGTAGTCAAAGGCCCTGGCTCTTCAACTCAATAGTTGTGTTAGCTGGAGCAAAGTCACTTTACCCTTTCAGTCACCAGCTACCTAATTTATAAAATGAAAGTTAGATAGAATTATTGACCTTTGAGTTATGATATGATTTTAGCTCCTGGGACTGAAGGACAAGCTGATCCTATCACTTTATCACAGGTACTGTATCTTGTACTGAGTCTTGCCTATTAGAGAAAATGATGGCGTGGCGGTGGGATTGATAGGACTCAATAATAGATTCATTATGAGAGTATAGGGAGAGAGAAGAGCTAAAGAAAGTGGAAAATTCTCCTGCCTCTGCTCCACCTACTGATTTATCTTGTTTTCTTTAAATCCCAACTAAAATGGAATACTCAGGTAGAGATATCCTAATAAATTACTGGAAATAAAAATATGAATATTAAAAGGGAGTTGTATGGTGGGGATACACATTTTGAAATCATAAGTAGAGAGGTGGAATTTGAAATACATCTCTTTGATGGGTGAGTTTAGAGAGTGAAATGGGAAAGGACTGATATTTATGTGTTGGGAAGAAACTGAGTAGTAGTAAGGAAGACAGGAAGAGAAGAGTGTATCCTCTCTAAAGCCAAGAGTGAGTAGAATATCAAGTAGCAGGGAATAATCAGGAATGTTAATAGCTGAAAAGAGGTCAAACATAATTAAGACTGAATAAAAAGTCATTGGACTAGGTTATTAGCAATTATGTGATTATTCCAAGAGAATGCTACTCCTTGAGGGCAGGGGATTTATTTTTATACATTTGTCTTTATATACACAGAACCTTGAGAATAATAGACAGTTAATTTAAGTTTGTTGAATTTAATTGATTTTTTCAGAGAACAGTTCCATTGAAATCGTGGAGATGAAAGACTGATTACAAGGCATTGAAAAGATAATGAGTCCTAGTTTAGCATTGAAGAGGAGTTGACTAATAGTATGATACTATCCTTAATTTCATGGTTACGGAAGCTTCAGAGAAAAACTGTTTATTTAGAACCCAAGAAATAGGAGCATATTCATAGCCAAATGGGAAAATAGTCATTGATCAGGTGAAAAAGAGACTAAAGATGTATCAGAGAAGAAGACTGCTAAAATAATGACGCAAAGGAGGTGAGAAAATGGGATTAAGGTCATAGATGAATTAGCAGTAGAGAGTAAAAGAGATCTTTTTCTTGAATGAATGGAAAGAATGCTTAAGTGGTGATTCTGAAATGTTATGTAGCATTGATAGGTTACCCGAAGGAGCACAGATCAGTAGGCTTCATTCTAAGTCAATTAGAAGAGTTGGCCATCTGCTGTGACTATAGTGAGTGTTGTCGGAGAGAGGATACATAGGAAAAGGTTTGGAACAGATGGCATTATGAATAAATTAGGGATTCCATAGAGTAGAAAGATGGCTGAGCAACACAAAGGGCCCTGATGAGGTTACAAAGCATGAATTTGCAATAACTGAATTCAGCTTGATTTTGACATTTTCTTCATTGATATACATTAGCCTTGATACAGAATCGGGGAAATCAGATAGGAGAGGTTACGTAGGGATAGTAAGTCACATGCTGGGAGTGACAGAAGGTTGATGGGGAATGGGATTCAAAGGACCATATTTTTACCCGAAAAGGACTACATATCTAGTCCAATCTCTTCAATTTACATATGAGGGAACTGACATCCTTGATTTGCCCAAGGTCTTAGAATTAATAAGTAACAGATGTGGAATTTGAATTCTGGTTTTCTAACTACAAATCTAGCACTTTTCCCATTGTTTTCCTTCAAGGGTTAAAGGAGTCTTTCTCCCCTCTCCGTTAGATGTCATCTGTCTGGCCTTGTAAAATGGGGTCTAAACCAAAAGGTATCTCAGTAAAAGTAAATATTAAAATGGCAGAAGAATATCAGGAATGGAAAGAAGGGAAGCGATAATATGAATGGATTAAGAGAATAGGGGTGGTTCAAGGGATCAAAAGTCTAAGAGTATGGTTTATGTGAGTGAAAAAATAAGAGATAAAAGGCCAAAACATTGTACTCAGAGAATGTAATGCTGTAATAGCAATTTAAATGGAAAGATCTTTCTCATTCATTAATGGGCCCATGCCACCTGCTTATATCACCTGGAAGCCTAAGGTACATGTAGTGGGAGGAGCTTGCTGAACAGGTGGAACATGAAAGGTGGAGCAGAACTGGGAGGAAGTGATTGAGCATGGTCAACACAGAGGACAGAGGATGCAGGCAGGCACAGCAAGACTCAGGCTCATGAGTATTTGCTTATGAGAAGGCCCCAGCAGAAGCAGGTGAGGCTTGGGAATGACTTTGACTCTTGCAGTGATCATGTTTATTAACTGCTTGGTCACCATGACAGATTTTACTTTCTGGTTCTGGAATTTGGTTTTATGGTGTCTAAATAAATAAATAAAAAGTGTGGTGTCTTCTGCCTTCTACATGGAGAGTCTTTTATACTTTGTGATTGAGAACTACTCTGTATATTTATAGTCACCACCAGTTCTGTGAATATTTCCTTGGTGATACAAATACCAAAATTCCAAATATTAAAAGAGTAACATCGCAATATCTGGGGATAATATCAGTGGATGAGAGGGAAAGAAAGAACCTGAGCTAAGTATGAAAGTCATAGGGAAAAATGACTTGGGTAGCATCAGTTGTGGGAGAAGGTAATGTAGATGGGCTATATGAACCTTTAAAGAATAGAGATTTTAAAAAGATGGTGGTAGAGAAATGTTCTTCAAACAGCTTTGCAGAATAAGCAGTTTCTACTTCTTTTCCTTTCTTTGAAAATGGAGGGAACTGAGAAGAATGACTTTTCAGCAGAGGTTTGTGATCTCATTGAATTATTTCAGTAAAGGAGGTAGAATCAATTGTTTAATTGGACTGAGTATGCATTTTTGGTTATAGTTTGAACATTGTTGGTTTAAAACTGATCTTTTTTTTTGAATGGGCAGCAACTCAAATAAATCTAAAATCTGGCAGCTAAAGTGGGATATACAAGGTGTGATGACTATGTCTCTCAGGAGGAACTGGAGAAAAGAGGGCAATAAGAAGAAAAGAAATTATTTATGTGACCAGACTAGTAGTGATGATGATAAGTAAACACAAGACACAAGGTGTCTTCCTCTGGCAGAGTAGGAGAAGTGAGTGAAAGTCTATGTAATCCTCTCCTTCCCTTTTCTTTCTTCTCTTAAAAATCTTCATAGTATCAAATAGAAGTGTAATCTTCCCTTCTTTTACTTTATTTCCTAATGGAGCCAGAAAGCATACAAGACTTCATGTCAGAATATAATGCTTGGTGTGCAGTCAATGAAGTCAGTCAATACACAAATATTTATTAAGTAATTACTAGGTGCCAGGCACCATAGCAAAAATTGAGAATATAAAGAAAGACAACAGAATGTTCCCTTCTCTCAAGGAGCTGACATTCTGATTGGGTAAAGAATGTACAATATTTATGGTTCTCTTTTAAAAAGTCAAGTAATAGGGGGTGGACCAAGATGGCAGAGTAGGAAGACAAACCTGTAGAAGCTCCCTCACATAGCCCATAAAATACCTTTAAAAATGACCCTAAACAAATTCTAGAGCAACAGAAACCACAAAATTACAGAGTGAAAGAGATTTCCAGCCCAAGACACCCTGGAAGGTCAGCAAGAAAGGTCTATAGCACTGGGCACAGAGCAGAGTATAGGTCAGCATGAAGTGGCAGGGACAGGACCCAGAACACGCTTCAGGGAGCCATTGGCAGCAGCAGTTCCCAGATTGCTCAATTTGCAAATGCCAAAGATGGCTTTAAAAGTCAATGAGAAAACTCCATCACCCAAGATAAGGGAGCACAGACTGGATGGCTTGTAGTAGCCACTGCAGCTGCAGCCTCCATTTTTGGAGCCCTTGGCCTAAAGTCCCTGGGGGAATTGAGAAGCTGAACTGAATTTCAGCACAGATCATGGCCCTGGGATGAGGAGGAATGCTGGTGTGGTGGGGCTGGAGGCAGTTCTGGAGATGGAATTCTACACCCAGATTTTGGGCGGAAAAGTTTTCGGTTGCTCCCAGACCAGTGTGCAGGCCAGGAGAGGAGTAAACTCCTCTCCCTTGATTATGCCACTTTGGAGGAGCTGAGAACTTACAGGTCCCCAGAGTATACACTCCTCTTGACAAAGGACTCAAAAGTCAAGTAACTGCCTGAGGAAATGCCCAAAAAAAGGGAAAAAAAATAAGACTATAGAAGGTTACTTTCTTGGTGAACAGGTCTTTTCTTCTATCCTTTTGGATGAGGAAGAACAAAGCATACTGTCAGAGGAAGTCAAGGCTTCTGGATCCAAAACCTTCAAAGTAAATATGCAATGGTCTCAGGCCATGGAAGCGCTCAAAAAGGATTTTGAAAATCAAGTAAGAGAGGTGGAAGAAAAAATGGGAAGAGAAATTATAGCAATGCAAAAACATCTTAAAAAGTCAGTCCACAGCTTGCTAAAAGAGACCCAAAAATGCTGAAGAAAATAACACCCTTAAAAATAGTTTAACCCAATTGACAAAAGAGGTCCAGAAAGCCAATGAGGACACCAGTGCTTTAAAAAGCAGAATTAGCCAAATGGAAAAGGAGTTTGAAAAGCTCACTGAAGAAAATAGTTCTTTAAAAATTAGAATGGTGCAGATGGAAGCTAATGACATTATGAGAAACCAAGAAATTACAAAACCAAACCAAAAGAATGAAAAAAATAGAAGACAATGTGAAATATCTCACTGGAAAAAAAACTGACCTAGAAAATGGATCCAGGAGAGCCAATTTAAAAATTATGGGACTACTTGAAAGTCATGATCAAAAGAAGATCATAGGCATCATCTTTCATGTCAATTATCAAGGAAAACTACCCTGATATTCTAGAATCAGAAGACACAATAAATATTGAAAGAATCCATCAATCACCTGAAAGAGATCCAAAAAGAGAAACTCCTAGGAATACTGTAGCCAAATTCCAGAGTTCCCAGGTCAAGGAGAAAAAATTGCAAGTGGCTAGAAAGAAACAATTTTATTATTGTGGAAATACAATCAGGATAACACAAGATCTAGCTGTTTCTACAGTAAGGGATTGAAAGGCTTGGAATATGATATTCCAGAAGTCAAAGGCACTAGGATTGAAACCAAGAGTCATCTATCCAGCAAAACTGAGTGTAATACTTCAGGGGAAAAATGGTCATTCAATGAAATAGAGTACTTTCAAGCATTCTTGATGAAAAGACCAGAGCTGAAAAGAAAATTTGACTTTCAAACACAAGAATCAAGAGAAGAATGAAAATTTAATCAGGAAAGATAAATCATAAGGGACTTTCTAAATTTAAACTGTTTACATTCCTACATAGAAAAAGAATATATGTGTATATATATATATATATATATATATATATATATATGTATGTATACACACAGAGTACAGTGTGAGTTGAGTAAGAAGAGATGATATCTAACAAAATAAAATTAAGAGGTGAGAGAGGAATATATTGGAAGAAGAAAGGAAGAAATTGAATGGGGCAAATTATCTGTCATAAAAAAGGCAAAAAACACTTTTCCAATGGAGGAGAAAAGGGAGGATATGAGAGAAAAAAAGTGAAGTTTACTCTCTTAACATTTGGCTTAAGGATAGAGTAACATGCTCACTCAATTTGGTATTAAAATCTATCTTACACTACAGGAAAGTAGGTAAGAAGTAGAAAAGTTAGATGGAGGTGATAATAGAAGGGAGAGCAAATGGGAGGAGGGAGTAATTAGAAGTGAACACTTTTGGAGAGGAACAAGGTCTAAAGAGAGAATAGAATAAATGGGGAGCAGGATAGGATGGAGGGAAACATAGTTAGGCTTTCATAACATGACCATTATGGAAGTTTTTGCAAAACTACACATATATAGCCTATATTGAATTACTTGCTTTCTCAGTGGGGATGGGTAGGGAAGGAGGAAGGGAGAGAAGTTGGAACTCAAAGTTTTAGGAATGAATGTTGAGAATTGTTTTTGCACACAACTGGGAAATAAGAAATACAGGGGTATACAAATCTATCTTGCCCTACAGGAAAGGATAGAAGATGGGACTAAGAGAAGGGATGGGTGTGATAGAAGGGAGGGCATGTTGGGGGGGCTGTAATCAGAATGCAAGGTGTTATGGAGGGGAGGAAAGAGATGGGGAGAAAATTTGTAGAAATGATTTTAGAAAACTAAAAATAAATATTAAAAATATAAAAGCCAGGTAATAACCATTTGCTCATAATATGCCAATTAATATGAAAAAAACCAGAAGTAATGAAGAGCTGAAGGAATGACTCTCTCTTATTCAACTCCTCCAGAAGATAAAATTGATCTTTAAAGGAATAAAATATACTTCAAAATCAAATAATAATAATTAATTATAATATGAGAGGGAAAGGTCTTAATACAAATATGTGCAATGAGTTTAGAGGGTGGCAAATGTGACACAAAGGAGAAAGGGAAGAAAGAACACATTATATGAGAGGCATGTAATAGTTTTGTATCTCAATCTAACCTGGAACTGAAACTAATGAGGAAGAAACAATAGTCCTTCAAAGAATGAAGATAAAAATCTGCAGATGCCATTGGTCACAAAGAGTACAGATGAATCCAGGTTGTTAGCTCATCACTAGTAGGGTCATAAAAGTGACAATCTGTTGAATTCAACTTTATATTGGAAAAAAATGATAGATGCACTTTTGACTTTGTAGAACTTAATGTAAACATATTAAAAATTCAAATAGTATTATGAAGAGCCTGAATCCTGGAATGGTTTGTGTCATTGTGGTTGTTTTTATATACACACATTAAAGAAAGAAAAAATATGGAAACAATCCTTTAGTTTACTTTCAGATGTTTGTACCTCATGCAATAGAAATGCCTAGTTTCATTGTTAAGTGGTCTTAAATTACTTTTCAAAGAATTAAAATAAAATGAGTTTTATTAAGCAATATAAAATAAACCTGATGTTTCATTGCCTTTCAAAAGTCGACCCATTATTTTGACTGATTACTAGAAAGAGTTCATGAATATCAAGGACTACAGTTTTTTCCTTTTACTTTATGATATATTTTCATATTTATTGAATGTATATGATTATATCTTTAATAAAAGCAGTTGGCAATGGATATTCTTATCCCTAACTTCTTCAATTTTTCTTCTCCTATTTCTTCTGTCATAAAGACTTTAATCACTACCCTAATATGAATGCAGTGACATTAATTAATTCAAAAAGCTAGACAAAGGATAATTAATATAGCCCCAATGTAAGTTGAGTTCAACCTCTAGTATTTATTATACTGGTTTCCTCATATAACTTTTTTCATCTTTGGATTTTTTTTCTTTTAAAATTCAGTTTTTTTCCTTTGCTACTATTTTTTTATTCCTTTATTGCCTTGGGGCTTGATGTGTAATTTATTTTTAAAATATCTAAGCTTACAAAGCATACAGCAGTATAAAATTTATTTTCCAAGAAACTGCTGCAGGCAAGCCAAATATTCTTAGCTATAACTGCCACAAGGGACAATTATGTACTATATATATATTAGTATTAATTTATCATTTATAATAGCTCAGGCAACTTCTGTGTAGTGAACCTATGAATTGTCTTGTTTGCTACACAGAGGTTTTCCATAATATAAGTGAAAAGTAGTTATTGATAAAATTGATTCATTTTATCTGGGTAAATTAAAAATTAATAGAGCTTTGGGGATTGAAAGAACTAAGTGACAGAAATTAATATTTATTTTGACGATTTTCAGAGTAAATAGATTTACTCTCCCAGTGCACATGACCACTGAGTTTCCAAGGAATATGTGCCTCTTAGTTGTGTGGTTTAATATGCATTGAAAAAAAATTATCAATATGCACTTGAATACTTAATCTAGAATGAAAGAGTGCTATGGTCATAGATTTATAGCAAGAACAGACCTTTAAAGGTATATATTCTAAGCACATTTTATTGATGAGGAAAATTTTTAAATTCACACAGGTTACCTTGTAATCAAATCAGTGAACAACAGTCATAATTTGAATTGAGGTCCTCTGTCTTCAAATCCATCAATCTTGCCACTTACCATGCTACTTTTTCATTGAAAAATGATTTTCATGTATTAACATTGTTACTTGCAAATATTAGAAAACACTACACACTATGATCCTGTAATGAGTTGGTAGAAATTAAAAAGGAAGACTGTCATAAATATATACTTTGTCTACAATATTCCAAATAACTAGGGGACATAATTTTTAACATAAGTTTTAATTATAGTATCATGCATGCATACTTTCCCTTATAAAAAGCATCAGAAGTAAGCAGATTATTTTTAAAACTATAACCTACCCAATTTGATCTTTCACATGGTAGCTGAAAATGAAAAAGACAAAAATTAATTGACTAGTGCCTCAGAACACCAGAAGTCAAAAAGTCAACATTTTAAGTCCTAAATATAAATTTGAAATATAAATTATATGCCATATAATTCACATGTCATTCCTGTCATTGAAAACATCAAAAATGATCCATCTATTTGCTTATTTTCTGAAATCTGAAAAAAACTATATGGGACTACTGAACATCGCAACTATACTTGAAGACATGAGAAGGAAATATACAGTGCTTTTTAGCTTTCCTATAGAAGACCAGACCTTCATCATTACACAAATAGCTGAGAAAAGTAAAGAGCATGCGATACCTCTGCATCTATTGCTCATTGATTTCAGTGCAAAATTGACATTGTCACTTTATCTTTTTGGACAAGATGAACACAAACTAGAAAATAACATATTTATGTGGATTTGTAAAAGGTGGAATAATCAGATTAAAGGAGTTGAATATTATGGTTGATGTAAAAATGAAGAAAATTCTCTAGTAAAGTGCCTGTTGATTCATCTTTGAACTACTTAATATTTTGTCAATGACATATATAAAAGCTTAATGATTCTTTTTTTTATAATCCCCATTTTTTTAATTAATAAATTTATTTATTTAAATTTTTACATTCATTTTCACAAAATTTGGGGTTCCAAATTTTCTCCCCATTTGTCCCCTCCCCCCACCCCAATACACTGAGGATTCTAATTACCCATATCACCAATCTACCCTCTCTTCTATCATCCCTCCCTTCTCGTGTCCCCATCTTCTCTTTTGTCCTGTAGGGCCAGATAACTTTCTATTCCCCATTACTTGTATTTCTTATTTCCTAGTAGCAAGAAAAATACTCAAGAGTTGTTCGTTAAACTTTGAGTTCCAACTTCTCCCCATCCCTCGCTCTCCACCCATTTCCTTTGGGATGGCAGGCAATTCAATATAGGCCATATCTGTGTAGTTTTGCAAATGACTTCGATGATTGTCCTGTTGTGTAAGACTAACTATATTTCCCTCCATCCTATCCTGCCCCCCATTGCTTTTATTATCTCTTTTGATCCTGTCCCCCGCCAAGAGTGTTGATTTCAAATTGCTCCCTCCTCCCATTGCCATCCCTTCCATCATCCCCCCCGACCTTGCTTGTCCCCTACTCCCCCACTTTCCTGTGTTGTAAGATAGGTTTTCATGCCAAAATGAGTGTGCATTTTATTCCTTTCTTTAGTCAAAAGTGATGAGAGTAAACTTCATGGTTTTCTCTCAGCTCCTCCCTTTTCCCCTCCACTAAAAAGTCTCCTGCCTACCTCTTCCATGAAAGATAATTTGCCCCATTCCATTTCACCCTCTCTCCTCCCAATACATTTCTCTCTCACTCCTTAACTTCATTTTTTTTAAAGATATGATCCCATGCTATTCAATTCACTCTGTGCTCTCTGTCTCTGTGTGTGCATGCAAATGTGCTTGTGTGTGTGTGTGCATGCATATGTGTGTGTGTGTGTGCATGTGTGTGTAATCCCAACAACTACCCAGATACTGAAAAGTTTCAAGAGTTACAAATATTGTCTTTCCATGTAGGAATATAAACAGTTCAACTTTGGTAAGTCCCTTATGACTTCTCTTTGCTGTTTCCCTTATCATGCTTCTTTTCATTCTTGTGTTTGAAAATCAAATTTTCTTTTCAGCTCTGATCTTT
>CM053769.1:629050017-629065730 GCA_028658325.1 Potorous gilbertii | reverse complement strand
GAACTCTGGAATTTGGCCACAATGTTCCTAGGAGTTTCCCTTTTTGGATCTCTTTCAGGCAGTGATCCGTGGATTCCTTGAATACTTTTTGCCCTCTGGTTCTAGAATATCAGGGCAGTTTTCCTTGATAATTTCATGAAAGATGATGTCTAGGCTCTTTTTTTGATCATGGCTTTCAGGTAGTCCCCTAATTTTTAAATTGTCTCTCCTGGATCTATTTTCCAGGTCAGTTGTTTTTCCAATGAGATATTTCACATTCTCTTCCATTTTTCATTCTTTTGGTTTTGTTTTGTGATTTCTTGGTTTCTCAGAAAGTCATTAGCCTTCATCTGTTCCATTCTAATTTTATGAGAACTATTTTCTTCAGTGAGCTGTTGAACCTTTTCCCACTTAACTAATTCTGCTTTTGAATACATTCTTCTCCTCTTTGGCTTTTTGAACCTCTTTTGCCAATTGAGTTAGCCTATTTTTCAAGGTATTATTTTCTTCAGCATTTTTTTTTGCGTCTCCCTTATCAAGGAATTGACCCGTTTTTCATGCTTTTCTTGTATCTCTCTCATTTCTCTTCCCAGTTTTTCCTCCACCTGTCTGACTTGATTTTCAAAATCCTTTTTGAGCTCTTCCATGGCCTGAGCCCATTGGATATCTATTTGAGATGTTTGGGACACAGAGGCCTTGACTCTTATGTCTTTACCTGATGGTGAGCAGTTTTCTTCCTCATCAGAGAGGAAGGGCAGAATCATCTGATCCCCCAGAAAGTAACCTTCTATGGTCTTATTTGTTTTCCGTTTTCTAGCCATTTTCCCAGCCAGTTACTTGACTTCTGAGATTCCTGTCCACCCCCTGGCCTAGATCCGCCCAGCTAGTGTTTGGGGTCTGAGATTCAAATGCTGCTCCCCAGCCTCAGGGCTTTTGGCAGCAGGCCTGGCTGCTATTCAGGGTAAGATTAAATCAGGTTCTCAGGGGGGGGCAGGGCACCCGCCTAGGCTCAGTTCCCTCAGGGGGTTTATGCAGAGACCTTCCTTAATGGAGCTGCTGCTGAGCTCCTCCCTGCTCTGGGACCCTCTGGCTGCCCGCTGCTTCTGCTGCTGCCTCCTGATGGGGCCTGAATCATGGAGACACCCTGCTCCCCTCTCAGCCCATCCAGATGTCTCTTTCACTTACCTGTGCGTCTGTGGGTGGAGGGACCTTTGTGGCTGCTGGAGATTCTGTCCCTGAAGACTGCTCTGATCTGCTCACTCCTCTCAGTGCCGCACAGCCGGGGCAGGGCTGGACTCCACTCCTGTCTAGTGTGCAACGGACCTTTGGGATCAGTTTTTCAAGGCTCTCTGGAATGGACATCTCCTTCACTCTGTTTCTGCGAGACTTCCCCTTCTCCAGAATTTGTTGGGAGTTCTTTTTATAGGAGATCTATGGGCTGTGGGTTCGGAGCTAGCACATGGGAGTCTTTCTACTCCACCATCTTGGCTCTGCCCCCCTAACTTGATTTTCAAAATCCTTTTTGAGCTCTTCCATGGCCTGAGCCCATTGAATATTTATTTTGGATGTTTGGGATACATAAGCCTTGACTTTTATGTCTTTCCCTGATGGTAAACATTGTTCTTCCTCATCAGAAAGGAAGGGAGGAGGTATTTGTTCACCAAGAAAGTAACCTTCTGTGCTCTTATTTTTGTTCCCTTTTTTGGGCATTTTCCCAGCCAGTCACTTGACTTCTGAGATTCCTCTCCACACCCACCTCACCTCCAGATAGGCTCAGCTAGTGATTGGGGTCTGAGAGTCAAATGCTGCTTCCCAACCACAGGGCTTTTGGCAGGGATGGGGCCGCTATTCAATGTGAGATTAAATTCAGCTGGTCGGGTTGGGGCAGGGCTGCCTCACAGGTCTCAGTTCCCCCAGGTGTTTTATGTGGAGACCTTAAATAATGGATCTGAGTTCCTGCCTGCTTTGGGAGCCCCTGTCTGCTGCTGCCTGAGCCGCTGCCTCCTGAGGGGGCCTGAGTTACAGAGACACCCCGCTCCCCTCTTGGCCAGCTCAAAGGGCTCTCTCACTGACCTCTGTGCCTGTGGGTAGAGGTACTTTCGCAGTGGCTGGAGATTCCGTCTCTGAAGCCTGCTTGGATCTGCTCCTCTCAGTGCCATGGGCCAAGGCAGGGCTGGGCTTTTCTCCAGGTCCAGTGCATGATGGACCTTTGGTGTCAGTTTTTCAGGTATCTCTGGAAGAGAAATCTCCTCCACTCCATTGTTCTGTGGCTTCTGCTGCTCCAGAATTTTTGGGGGGCTCTTTTTTACAGATATTTTATGAGCTGTGTGTTAGGGGCTAGCATATGTGTATCTTTCTACTCCGCCATCTTGGCTCCTCCTCAAGACATAACACTGGGAGGTAGGGCTATCATGATTTGTAACTATGCTACCATAAAATAAAAAACATTTGGACAAACCAGAATGTGATATTTTACCTATCAAGATGTGTTTTAGTAGGGGTAATATAAAGTCTTCTGTACAACATCAAAATTCTATTATGCTATAAAAATAAGGAAATTGATTTCAAAAAAAGGTATGTACAATCTTTCATGGACTGATGTAGAGCAAAGGAAGCAGAAGCAGAAGAAGAATTTATCTAATAGCAATATGATAAAAGCAAATATTTTGAAGACTTGATAAACAGCTGCAGAGTAACTCAAGAAGAACCAGAAAAATTTATAAAGCATCAAAATTGTAAAAAAAAAAACAACAAAAAATAACAATTATGAAAGCTGTGAAGATTCTGAAATTATGTTGACATATCTTTAAATTGTGGTCAATAGGAGAATTGGTTTTGCTTGACTAGACACCATTTGTTGCAAAGAGGCTTTTCCCTTAATAGAATATGGAGTGAGAAGAATAAAATAGATCTCTGTTAATTTAAAAAGTAAAATTTAATTTAAAAATCTGAAAATGGGACAGCTCAGGAAAACCTGATAAGGTTGAAACTTCACTGATAGAGGTTCCAGAATGCAGAGACACCTCTTTAACTGGAAGGTTTTGGAGTGACACTTCAGTGGAAGAGTGTTAGTTGATGTGTAGCTCTTTAATAGATATAATCATCAGTAGGAGAAACTGATTACCATAGAAGTAATCATGCAAACCATGGGAAAAACAGGCCACTCTACCTTAGAGGTTGTGACTGATTTAGGAGTAGGGCGGAGCTAGGCAAAGGCTGATATACACTCTAGATTTGAGGAAATTGGATTTCAGAGTCTAAAAAAATATCAGGCTATCCCTAAAGCCTTAATGCAAAAACAAAAACAAAAAACCCTAAGATTTTATAGTTTAAAGCTATTAAAGTATCACAATTTAAAATTACAATATGAACTTTGGGACGCCACTTTGTATAAGTGGGACAAACTCCTAAAATTCTGATGGTCAATTAACCACTTAGCCTCAAGACAGATGAGGTACGCTGAATAATAACATGTTTCTTATTTTGCAAAAACAAATCATCCTGATAAAGAATAAAAGGAATCAATAACTACAAAAAATGATATGGTTCCATTTAATGATAATGAGGACTTTCTTTTTCTTGTTCTTTCTGATTTTGTGTGTGTGTGTTTGTGTGTAAGTTAAAATTAATTTCTGATATTTTTAAAGTTTAAAAATGAATAAAATAAAACATGAAAAATTATATCCAAAAGGTGGAAAAAATGGCATGCAACTGACAATAAAATGTCATGGTAATGTACACATGGTATCAGGGAAACTAAAGTTAAGAATTAATTGGTGGTAGTGATGGAAAAAAATGCCTTTTAACTATGTTGGCTGAAAGAAGAAGATTTACAAAGGGATGTGACTAGGTAAAAATAGTTTTGGGAAATAAAGTCAAGAAAAATATGGGAATTGTAAGAGATTTCTATGCTATGTTGCCTTAAGGAACTTCAAATCACCCAGCCCTAAATAATTATATCCTATGAAGATTATTTTTAAAGCAAGCAAACAAAAACAACAACCCCAAGACTATTGTGATTTCTCAACCACTCTCAGTAATGTTTGAGGGGAAAAAATTCTTGAGAATTAGAAAAGGGTACGGGATACAAACTAGAATATGCTACAACAGTTGTTGGAAAAACAGGTGGAAGGATTATGGGGAAGAGGTTATTTTAATTCTTGAAACTAAAGTCAGTAAGATTAACTTTGATTCATTCTTTTTAGAGAACATTATTAAATAGGAGTTTGTGAGTTTTTAAAAAGGAATTGCTAATCACTAAATGTCTACATAGTTTTATCCCAAACAGGCCATGAAAGAGTACTTTCTTCTTTTGACAGCATCAGTAGACCTGTAGATTTCAGAATATACTGTAGACTGTAAACTATAGATACACATATACAGATATATCCACATATATATGGTTATAGAAACAGATGCTTCTTATTATATTTATATTTATTTTATTATATATTTCCCAATTACACTTTAATCTGGTTTGGTCTACACTTGGGGGTTTTGTGGGCCACACTTACCCATATTGTATATTTGGTATTGCTGGGCTAGATGACAAAACATGCAGGTGAAATTGGAGCTGATTGAATATCTAGATTTCTGGGAAAAGTGTATCCTCAAAATGAATACTGTTTTGCCAACATTTTTGTCAGTGGCTTGCATGAAGGCACATGTTTATGAAATGTGTAGACGGTATGAAGCTATCAGTGACAAGAAATTGCTTACAAGTTGGTGGACAGAATAAGGATACAAAAAAAGGTAGTTCAAATCTTTTTAACCAATATATATTAATCATCTCTGTGCTAGACACTAAGACAAAAACCAGACAATTGTAAATGTTATGAAACAGTGGAGTAGGGATGGGGTTGGTGAGCTTGTGAAAAAATGAGAATATAAGATATAAATACAGATAAGAATATAAACATTTGTGGTGAAGATAGAAAAAAATAGTTTGTCAAGGGGGTAAAATGTATTAACATTTGGGACCATAGTTGTTGTTTAGCTGTTTCCGACTTTTTGTTCCCCCATTCAGGATTTTCTTGGCAAAACAAAACAAAACTGGAGTGGTTTGCCATTTTGTTCTCCAGTTTATTTTAGGGATTAGGAAACTGAGGCAAACTATGTGACATGTCACATGACAACTAAGATTTAAAGTGGTCAAGATAAGTCTTCCTGATTCCAAATCCAGTGCTTTATCCAATGTGCCATCTACCTGTCCTGGGAGTATGATAGAAAGTTTCATATAGAAGGTAACATTTGAGCTTAGTTTTGAATGGGGCTACAATTCCAAGTGTCGCAGGTGAGCTGGGAGGTCATTCCTGACAAAATGGGAAGCTTGCACTCTGACATACCTAAAGGAAATGGAATACATGGGGAACAAAGCTAATTCAGATAAAGTGTGGGACATAGAGGACTGCAAAATCATCCTGGAGAAATATACTAGCGTAAGTGAAGGGCTTTACTGGACAATCAGGGGAATATTTCCTTTATGTTAGAGGCAATAAAGGGCCACTGAAGCTTCTTTGAGCAGGAGAGTGGAAGGTCAAATTTGTGCTTTAGGAAAATCAATTTGGCAGTTCTTTGGAAGACAGATGGGAGAGGAGAAAGACCAGAGTCTGGAACAATAATTAGCAATCTCTTTCAATAGTCCAGGAAGAGGTGATGAGAGAATAAATTAGTTGAGTGTCAATATGAATGCAGAGTTGAGTAGACATGAGAAATGTTGGGGAGGTTGAATTGGTTGGACTTGGCAGATGTATTTGGCTTTTAAGATATAAAGAAGAGTTGAGCATGACTCCAAAATTGTTCAGTTGGATAATTGGAGAGAGTGTAAAACTTGACAGAAATAGGAAAATTAAAAGAAAGGATGGACTTTTTGAAAGGTAATTAGCTCCATGTTGGAAATTCTAATAGGGTATTGATATGCTAATAGGGGATCCAGGTGAGACATCAAACATCTTCATAGTGGTTACTATGTGCCAGGAGCTATGCTAAGCACTTTACAATTATTACCTCATGTGACCTTCACAGCAACCCCATGAAATAAGTGCTTTTATTATTCACATTTTACAGTTGAGGAAATGGAGGAAAACTGAGGTTAAATGACAGGTTTGGTACTTTTCTAAAGCTGGGTTTGACTTCAGCACTTTTGACTCCAGGTCTAGTATTCTATTCCCAGTGCCACCTAGCAGATTGGTTCAGTTGGAATGATGAAAAGGGAAGCCAGATTGCAGAAGGCTTAGAAGAGAATGAAAAAAGAAATTTCTGATGACATTTTCAAGTTTAGCTGAGAAGAGGTCAGGCATAAGATCCTAGCTGTTGTGAATAATAGGATTTAGTAGCTATTTATTTTTAAGACTAGTGGTGGCATTGGTACCATGATTGGTTAAAGGGGAAGGAAGTAGCAGAGAGGGAGAAATTGAAGACTAGGAGGAGAATGGGCATGAAAATGAAGGCAATCTGCTGGTGAGTTGAAGATTGGGAAATCTCATCCTGCTGATTGAAACAAAAGAACACATATTACCCAGTTTATGTCATTCTTGTCAATGTTCTTTCCATGTAATTTGTTCATCAGTTCATTTATTTGTAACTAGTATTGAAAATAAACCAGAAGTTGAACCTAAAACTAAAGAAAAGGAGAGTAGATTAAACAACATTTGAAATGTTAAATAACATTTTCAACGATCGTATTGTGGTTCCTAGTTATAATCAAAAAACTACACAAAATATTTTTAAGACCTTATATTTTGCCCCGGATTCCATATGGCTGAAATTCATGGAATACCTTGATTTATGTCACAAGAATAAAAATTTAGAGAAAACTGAAAGGGTCATAGAAAACAGGTGATAGGAGTGAGTAGGCTATATCTTACTAGCAACAATAATTTTACTTAAGAAATATAATGAAAGATGTCACCAAGAACATTAATAACCTTAAAAAGAGATGAGTTGAGAAAACCAATGCTATCTACAACAAAAATAACTCAGAGAAAAGACTGACTTATTGGGTTTATCTTCAATGAAGGATTTATGTCAAGACAAAGAATCACAAAGGATGAGAAAATGTTAATAAGGTATCTTCTGAACCATTGTAGAGATTTCTTAGAGTAATGAAGTCATGAATCTACCAAAACTCTGAAGTATTAATCCAATAGTCTGAATCCAGAGGAGGCAACCAGGAATGTGAAGAATTTTAAAAACACACAAAATACAAATCAGTTTGAGGACCTAGAGAAAAGAAAATGTAGGGAGAACACCAGAGCTTTATTTAAGTAACTGAAAGATTGTCATGAAGATGAAAAATTTGATATTTTCTATGTGACTCCAAATGATGAAATAAGGACAATGATTGAGAGTTTTGGCTAGTCAGATAATTTTGATGATATAATCAAAATTATATATATATATATATATGTATATATATATATATACACACACATATGCACACAGACATATATGTATATATGTATGTGCATATACACTTTATAAGCATTATTTCAAATCAGAACGGACTGCTTCAGCAGATATTGCATTTGTCATCATTGAGAAAATACTAGGTTACTAATTATCTAGATGGTTGTGAAGGAGGTTCCTTATTTTCCAGGCTCATAAGGTCACAGATTTAGAATTGGTGCTCTTCAAGTTCAGCACTCTTATTTTACAAAATTGAGGCTTAAAGAAATTAATTGACTTTCCAAATGTCACAAAAATAGAAATTGGGAGTAGAACAAAAGTCCTTTAGCTTCAAAAACATTATTCTCTTTAGACTCTATTTACTGAAAAGGCATCGCTAATATAATAAATTTTTGTTTTGTTTTTGTTTTGTACCAAGGACTGACACTAATGTATAGTTCTCAAATTAGAGGTAAGAGGATATTCTTAGTTTTTATGATATATTTTCACAGCAAAATTCTGTTAATTTATGTGGTTGGCTATTTCTCAATACTTTATATGAAACGCAGGAAGTATTTACTACATAATTTATAGGTGACAAATGTTTTCTGTGAATGTGAAACATATAAATATCTTCACTTATTTTATTTACTATAAAGAACCAGATAAATTTGAAAAAGAACAATATTCCTGGTTGATGACACAGGCATCCTGGCCACCCTTTTCAGACTGGAGTTAACACATTTTCCTCAATTCTTTGGTTTTTGTAGGAGAGGCGAAACACTCTGTGTTCCCAAATACTACTTCCAGGTTCACCACCTTTCTCCATCACTCAGTAACCTCTCTTCCTTTGAATTTCATGTTTTTCCTATCTACCACCCAATCAGAATCTTGGTAACCATTGTCAACAGATGCCCAAGTCACTTCCTTCCTTTCTCAATGTTTGATACCTAGCTCATAATTTTTCTCTTTTCGATTTCTGTCCTCATGTAGGGAATTTTGACATATGTATTGACTCCCTCAAATACCCTAACCCCTTAGTTCCTTAACGTGTTCACTTCCCAAGAATTACTCTTCCATCCCACCTCAGTTACCCACAAAGATGCTCACACCCTTATCTTACCATTACCCACAAAAGTACCAACCATGTTCAAAAATTCTATAATTCCCTTATTTGAACATAATCTATTGACTTTCCATCTCTACCTCTACCTCATTATAAAATCGTTCTCTTCATCTACAACCTGATCTCCAATCCCTTGACCCTTCAATTCTTTCTTCAGCCCTCTTCCCCACACTAACTACTCTCTTCTGTCTATCTTGACCCTTTGATGAACTAATTTAATTCTATACTATCCTCTTTGGAATCCCTAGTCCCCTTATCATAGCACTGATTTTGTACAGTCAAGCCTCAGTCAGTACTCTCACCAATCATGTCCTTTGCTCATATACATGTGCTGCTGAATGTAAGTAGAGAAAAAAATATGCAACCAGTCTAACTAGATCCACCACAAATTTATGTTCCACCACCTGAAATGAGCCCTCACTGCTACTAAGCAATCTTACTATACTTACCTTATCAACTCACTATCCCACTCTTCACCGCAGTCTTTCTAAATCTTTTCATTCCTCTTTACACCTCCTATGGCTCTATCTCCTCTTACTCTGAGAAAAAAAAAACTTAGATCATTCTTTATGAACTTACTTTTCTCCTCTCTTCCTCATTTCTTGTCATTCAGATTCTACCTGCCCCTTTCTCTTCTTTTACCTCCATCTCACACAACAAACCTTCCTGCTTACCAAGGCTAACACCTCGACTTATTTAAGCAAACCTATTTCATCCTGTTTCCTCCAACAAATTGCCTCTGCTGTCATCCCACTCTTTCACTTGTTTTCAATCTCTCCCTGTCTACTGGCTCATTTCCTACTACCTACAATCATGCTCATGTTTCCCTCATCATTACAAAAGCCCCGCACTTGATCTTTCCCTCCCCATAAACTACCATCTTATAGTTCTTCTGCCTTTTATAGCTAACCTTCTCTGGATCCTATACAATAGATGCCTCTGCTTTGTTGCCTTTCATTCTTTTCTAACCCTTTAAAATTCAGATTCCAACCTTATCATTACAGCAAAACTGTTCTCACCAGTTACTAATGATTTCTTAGTTACCAAGTCTAATGACTTTTTTTTCAATCTTTATTTTCCCTGATCTTTCTAAAATATTTGATGTTAATGATCACTGTCTCTTCCTTGATACTCTCTGGGTTTTTGGGATATCACTGTCTCTCTGGTTCTCCCACCTATCTGACCACCCCTCTTTCTCCTTCACTGGATCCTCTTCTAGATCGTGCCTTCTAGCCATAGGTATCCCTCAGGGCTCTTTTCTGGGCCCTTTCCTCTATACTGCTCCACTTGGTTATTTCATAAGTTCCCATGAACTTAATTACCATCCCCATGCAGATGATTCTGTGGTCATATCCAATCGTGCACCTCTGGCTACCTTTCAGACATCTTGAACTGGGTGTGCAGTAGACATATTAAATTCATTTTGTCCCAAACAGAAATCATTTTCTTTCCCTCAAACCCTTCCCCCTCCTAAATTTTTCATTACTGTAGCAGACAATACCATCCTCTCAGTCACTCATGTCTGGTAATCCTGAATTCTTCACTACATCTTACCCATCATATTCAGTTTGTTGCCAAAGACTGCCATTTTCACCTTTGTAGCATTTCTTTTGTAGGTCCCCTTTTTCCTTTTGATGCTGTCATCACTCTTATACAGGTCCATATCATCTCGTGTCTGGATTATTTCAAGAGCCTTTTGGTGACTTTGCTTCTCTTCTCTCCCTAATCTAAGTCATCCTCTTTTTAATTATTAAAATGATTATCCAGATTATGCCCTCCCTCCACCACTTAATATACTAAAGTGATTTCCTACCACCCCCAGGATAAAATTCAAAATGGTCTCTATGACATTCAAAGCCCTTTATAACCTAACCTCCTCTTGCCTTTCCAGTCTTTTACCTTCCTCCGGTACTGATACTCTTTGATCCTGTGATATTTATCTCCTGTCTGTTCTCTAAACGTGATACTCCATCTTTAGGTATTTTCTCTCTCTCTCTTCCTTGTCTGAAATGGTTTTCTCCCTGTAGTCCAACCACTGACCTCCCTTGTTCTCTATAAGTCCTAAAAAAACCCTGTCTTTTTTACAGGAAGCCTTCCTCAATCCATCTTAAATTCCAATGCCTTCCTTCTTTCTGTTAATTATTTCCTATTTATCCTTCATATAGCTTTACATGAAAACACTCTCCTCTCTCTTTCTCTCTCTTCCTCTCTTGTGCATACATGCACACATGCACAAACACACACACACACCTTTAGACCTTAAACTTCTTGAGGACAAGAATTGTCATTTACCCTTTTTTATGTCCCCAATGTTTAGCATAATGCCTGAATCATAATAGGTGGTTAAAAATGCTTATTAATTGATGGCAGCATGATATAGCAGCTGGAGTGTAGGAATTGGCATCTGAAGGACCTCTAGTCAAATCCCTCCTTAAATACATGAAATTGGGCAAGTCTCTTAACCTCTCAGAGACTCAGTTTCCTTATCTCCTAAATGGGGTTAATAAGAGCAACTACCTAAATGGGATATTGTGAGACTTAAATAAATGAACATTAAAAAATAAGTGTTGTTGTTGTTACATTCTTGTCAAAGATTTGAGTAGATGTCTCAATTTAAACATACCCTAAATATTAAAATCTAAAGTAGGAGTATGAAACATTTTTACAGGGTTTTTAAAATGGCTTTTAGTTATAAATTAAGCAGACATGCTTGGGGAAAATGAGTATTTTGTTAGCAGTAAGTCAATAAGTTTTATTTGTCAAATGCCTCTAATACTTTATTTAAATGAATATTCATTAATGGTTGATGAATCAATTTTTTGTTTTTGTCTAGGGTATGAAGGGAAATCTCAGTCCATTCTTCAGAACCCACCCCCTCATTATGTTTAGAATGTTTTTTGAAATGATATCAGTCACTGAAAATAATAAAGACAGCTGACCATAAGCAAAGTTTCAAGTTTTCATCTTAGAATTACTTCTGGGATTTGGGAATGTCACTTGCCAACGACTTTATAATGCTGAGGCTGAGTTATTAGAGAGAGAAGGAATCACAGGAAAACAGAAGCAGCTGTTGGAGCATTGATTTTGGCCTGGCTTTCATTGGTTTGGCATCATGAATAATTTTTTTCTTTTGTTGGCTTTAGTTCACTAAATGATTTACTGATGGCAAATATATCCCAACATAAAATTATCTGACAGAAAAATAACCTGATATAAACCCTATCTGTCCTTAATTAAGATAGTACTCTACATCAAGATAGAGGAAAGAAAAATGCATCTTTTAGAGGGATATATCTATTAAGGACCATGAATGTATCAATTAACTGATGGCACTGGACCAATCATCAAGATTTTACATGATGAAAAAAAAGAAAAAAATGAGGTCAGCATACTACAATTCTTTTTGCTTAGTGGTGGATGAATGGAGAGTTTTGTTTTGCCTAACCCCTGAGAAAACCAGGAACCAAATACCTTGGAATTAGCTTAGAAGGATCTCAAATGCCATCATCTACACTTCCAAATTTGCTTTAAAATTTTTTTAAAATACAATTTTATTTTACTTTCAGTTCCAAATTCTGTACCTCTCCCACAGACTCACCCACCCATTTGGAAGATAAGAAATATAAAACCCATTACAAATATGAAGTCATACAAAACAAATTTCTGCAGCGACCATGTTCCCTCCCTTATCCAACCCTATCCTCTGCCAAAAAAAAGCAAGAAAAAGAAAAAAAAATGATTTAATTTTCACTCTGAGTACATCAGTCTTCTATCTGGATTTGGAAAACATTTGTCATTATGAGTCTCTTGGAATTCTGATCGGTCATTATGATGGCAAGAGTTAATTAGTCTTTCATAGTTGATTACATTTATAATGCTCTTGTTACCATGTAAATTGTTCACCTGGTTCTACTTAACATTGATTTGTATCAGTTCAATTAAATCTTCCCAAATTTTTCTGAAACTATCTCCACCTCCATGATTTCTTTCAAGAATAATAGCATTGTATCACATTCATATACCATAACTTGTTCAACTATTCCCCAATTGATGGGCATCTCCTCAGTATCCAATTTCTTTGATATCACAAGAGAGCTTATATATATATACATATATATGTATATATATACATATATATTATATATATATAATACTGTGTACATGTATATATACGTATATATATATAATACTGTGTACATGTAAGTCCATTTCCTTTTTGTTTGATGTCTTTGGGATATATACTTAATAGTTGTATTTCTTGGTCAAAAATATGCACTGTTAAACAGCTTTTTGTGTACAGTTCTAAATTATTATCCAGAATGCTTGGAGTGGTTCACAAATCTGTTAATAACATATTTCTGTACTTACTTTTTCACATCCCTTCAAGCATTTGCCATTTTGCTTTTCTTTCACCTTAGACATTTTGATAGATGTGAGCGGTACCTTGGAGTTGTTCTAATTTGCATTATTCTAATTCTTAGTGATTCAGAGCATTTTTTTCATTTTTTTTTCCTCTGAAAACTTCTTGTTTATATCCTTTGACCTTTTCTCAACTGGGCTCTTGTTTTTATAGAATTTTCTCATTTCACTACATCTTTGAGAAATTAGACTTATATCCCCCCCCCCAAAACTGCAAAGACTTTTCCCCAATTACCTGGTTTTCTTATATGAATAGCTGTACTGGTTTTATTTGTGCAAAAACTTATAAATTTATATAATCAAAATGATCCATTTTATCTCCTACACACCTGTCTTCTTTGGTTAGGAAGTCTTTCCTATCCATAAATCTGAGAGGTAATTTCTTCCAGGCCCTACTAAATAGATTATGATGTTACCCTTTATCTCTAAATTATGCACTCACTTTGAACTTATTTTGATAAATGACGTGCAATGTTGGTCTATGTCTAGTTTCAGCCAGGCTACTTTCCATCTATCCCAACAATTTTTGTCAAATAGTCAATTCCTACCACAATAACCATGATCTTTGGGTTTACCAAATATTAAGTCATTGTGCTCACTTGATTCTATATATTATGCCTCTAATGTGTTGTATTAAGTAACCTTCCTCTATGCCCTTTGTTTATCCAGTACCAAATTGTTGTGATGTCAACAGCTTTGTTTTATAACTTTATATCTGGTTCTGCTATCCTCACTTCTTTTATATTTCCATTCACTGATTCCTTTAATACTCCTGGTCATTTATTCCTACAAATGAATTTTCTTTATTAATTTTCAAGCTCTATAAAATAATTTTTGATAGTTTAATTGGCATGGCACAGAATCAGTAAAATAATTTAGGTAGTAATGTCTCATATTATCTTAATCTACCTCTGAGCAATTAATATTTCTGTCATTATTTAGATTTGTCTTTATTTCTGTGAAGAGTGTTTTGTAATTGGAGTCATGTAGTTCCTTTGTGCATCTTGGTAGATGCATTCCCAAGTATTTTATACGGTCTATCATTATTTTAAATAGAATTTCTCTTTGTAACTCTTCTTATTGGATTATGTTGGTAATATACAAAAATACTAATGACATTTTGTGGAGTAATTTTATATTCTGCAATGTTGCTCAAGTTATTAATTATTTGAATTAGGTTGTTTTGTTGATTGTCTATGGTAAGCTGAGCAAACCGTTATTAGACTTACAAAAAAAGTGATAGTTTATTTATTCTATGTTTATGCCTTCCATTTCATTTTCTTCTTATTTTATCTATCATCACAAGTATTAGATATTAAGTAATATTATAATACATTACAAAGACACTATGACCAGGATGGATTCATAATAACAATGTGGAACTGGTTTAATATTAGGAAAACTATAAGGATAATTGACCATATCTATAATAAGACAAAAGAAAATGATTTTTTTAAAAAAGATGGACATAAATGTTTTTGGGAAATTATAACATTTATTGAATAATAATGGTGATAGTAGGAATCATTACATCATCCCTGATTTTATTGGAAAGGCTTATATCTTATCCCTATCATAGGTAGTATTTGTATTTAGTTTTAGATAAATGCAACTTATCATTTAAGGAAATCTTCATTTGTTGCCATGCTTTCTTGTATTTTTTTTTAAATAGTAATGAGTTGCATTTTGTTAAAAGGTTTTCCTTCATCTACTGGAATCATTTTTTGTTGTTTTTGTTATTGACATAGTCAACTATGGTTATAATTTTCATAATATTCAAGTAGCCTTGCACTTATTATATGAAAACAAACTGGTCATAGTGTATGATTTTCATGATATAGTTTTATAATTTCTTTGCTAGTATTTTATTTAAATCAGCATTCATTGGGAAAATTGGTTTACAGCTTTTTTTCTCTGTTTTGACTCTCCCTAATTTAGGTATTAGTGCCATATTTGTCTCACTGAAGGAATTGTTCAGACTGTTTCTTTGCCTACCATTTCAACCAGTTTTGTACTGTTAGAATTAGTTTTATTAGTATTAGATGTGAACCTTTAAAAAGAGAAATTTTTCTCTTAATATTGTTTTGATGGCATCATGCAAATTTTGGTATGCTGTTTCATTGTTGTCATCTTTAATGAAATTTTGATTGTTTCTATGATTTTTTTTACCCATTCATACTTTAGGATTAGATAGTTTCCAAGTAATTTATTAATCTGTGTTTCAAAGTTCATTTGCTGAATATAATTTTTATTGCAATTTGGTTAGAAAAGCACATACTTTACATTTATGCTTTTTAAAAATATTTGTGTGTGTGAGGTTTTTTTTTTAATGCCCTAATACATGGTCACATTTTATGAATGTGCTTTGTGCAGATAAGAAAAATATATATTTATTTTCATTTCCATTCAATTTTTTGTAGGGGTCTATCACATTTCTAAAATTCTATTCAGCTATTTAATGTCTTTATTTATTTTAGACTTAGATTTATCTTGGTTGTGGAGGGGCAAATTGAGGTCCCCCCCTATTTTAGCATTATTGTCTATTTCTTCCTGTAATTCACTTAACTTTTCCTTTAAGAATTTTAATGCTCTGCTATTTGGTGCATATATTTTATTTTATTTTTCCTTATTTATTTATTTATTTATTTAACTTTTTACATTCATTTTCACAAGATTTTGGGTTCCAAAATTTTCTCCCCATTTGTCCCCTCCCCCCTCCCCAATACACTGGACATTCTAATTACCCATATCACCAATCTGCCCTCTCTTCTATCATCCCTCCCTTCCCTTACCGCATCTTCTC
>CM053769.1:628978220-629049517 GCA_028658325.1 Potorous gilbertii | reverse complement strand
GGAAATCTCATTCACTGTGTTTCTGCGTGGCTTCCACTGTTCCAGAATTTGTCAGGAGTTCTTTTTAGAGGGAATCCATGGGCTGTGGGTTCGGAGCTAGCAAATGTGAGTCTTTCTACTCCGCCATCTTGGCTCCGCCCCCCCATATATTTTATAATTGATATTACCTACTGTCTATGGTGCCTTTTTGCAAGATGTAGTTTCCCTACTTTTCGTTTTTAATTTAGATCTATTTTTTCCTTTACTTTATAAGATATCATGGTTGGGACCCCAGACTTTTCTATTCCAGCTGAAGCATGATGATTTTGTTCCATTTTCCTATTTTAAATCTGTGTATTTTTCTGTTTCAAGTTATTTCTTGTAAACAATGCTTTGTTGGAGTCTGATTTCTAATCCATTTTGCTATTGTCTTCCATTAAATAGTTTAGTTTAGTTCCATTAAATTAAATAGTTCCATTAAATAATTTATCCTATTCATATTCACAGTTATGATTGCTAAATCTTTCCTCCATTCTATTCTCTTATCTATAATTAATATGTATAGTATAATAATATGTCCATGTTTATTATTAATATATTATATATTATATTATTAATATATACATATATATATTATTTGTAATACAAATATTATATTTTCACTCTAACCCTTCTGACCACTGCCTCTCTGAATCTTTCCCCCCTTTTCACTCCTATTTTCCTTTTGGGCAAGATGAATTTCCAATATGTAATTTCTGTTTATGTTTATTCCTCCTTCTTTGAAACAGTTCAGATGAGTGTAAAGTTCAAGTGCTGCCCACTCCTCCCTTTTTCCCTCTCCATTTTATAAACTTTTCCTCATGTTCCCCAGTTTTTCTCTCCTTTCTACTCACCTCAGTGCATCTCTCTATCTCCCCTTGCCATTTTTCTTTTGAGATTATCTAAACATCATATAATCATAGACAGGCTCTCTGGCTAATTAGACTAAGCCTCTCTTGTGATGATAAAGTTTCAAAGGGTTACATGTATCAACTTCCCATATAAGAACATAAGCAGTTTGACTTTGTTTAGTTACTTGTAATTTCTCACTCAGTTTTACCTTTTTGTGTTTCTCTTGAGAATGACTTTTAATATCAACTTTTCTATTCAGTTTTGTTGTTTTCATCAGAAATGCTTGAAAGTTCTTTATTTCACTAAATGTCTTTTTACCCACTGTAAGTTTATACTTAGTTTTAGGAGTACATTAATGCTGGTCATAATCCTAGCTCCTTTACCTTCTGCAGTATCATACCCTGAGTTCTCCATTTCTTTGTACTGGTAGCTCCTAAATCTTCTGTCATCTCAATTGTATATCCACAGTAATTGAATTCTTTATTTCTGACTGCTCGCAATATTTTCTCCTTGACCTGGGAGTTCTGAATTTTGGCTATAAGATTCCTGACAGTTTTCATTTTGAGATTTCTTTCAGGAGGTCACCAAAGCATGCTTCTGATTTCTATTTTGCCCTCTAATTCCAAGATATCTGGTAAGTTTTTCTCTATAATTTCTTGAAATAAGATATCTTAGCTCTCTTTTGATGTCCTTATTGTTAATAGTTTTCAAGTAGTCCAGTGCTTCTTAAAATCAATTCTCCTCAACCTAGTTTCCAGGTCAGGTTTTTTGTTTTGTTTTGTTTGCTATGAGATATTTCATGCTTCTGTTTTTTTTTCAGTCTTTTCACTTTGTTTATTGCGTCTTGATGTTTCATGGTGTTGTTCAATTCCAGTTGGCAAATTCTAATCATAAGGAGTAATTTGCTTCAGTATTGTTTTGTACCTCTCTTTACCAGGTTACCAGGTGACTAATTTTCTTTTCATACATTTTTGCAGATGTGTATGTGTGTATAGGTATATATGTATGTGTATATGTGTGTATATGTATATATATATATATATATATATATATACATATACACACATATTTATTTATATATTCTTGCATATTTCTAATTTCTTTTCTATTTTCTGGTCCTCTTTTATTTTTAAAATAAGTTCATTCTTATCTTTTTCTTTAACTCTGAGAATTCTTTGGGGGTTTCTGTCCAATTTGTGTTTTTCTTTGAGGCTTCACTTGTAGATGTTTTCAAGACATTGTCTTTTCCTGTGCGTCTTGAGCTTTCCTGTCACCACTGTAGTTTTTAGTGATCAGGATTTTTATTTGTATTGCTTTTCTTTCCAGTGTAGTTCCTACCTTTGGGCTTTGTGCTAGCATTGGGGTCTGCTTACCTCAAGGGTATGTGGGGGGTGATTTCTGGCTAGAACGTCTGCCTTTTTATGTCTTTCTGCTAATTTTTAAGCTCATTTTTGGTACCTCTAAATTTTTGGTGCTTCTAAATTGGTGTAATCTGAGAGATAAGTTAGTTCACTGCCCTTCTGGTCAGTCCTCTAAGTTCCTGACCCAACTTGGGGTCAGTTTGCTTATGTTTCAATAGACTGCTACTGGACTCAGTCACTGTTAACCTCTTGGAAGTTTTTGCAGCTTTATAGTGACTGAATTGCCGACTCTTCTTTGGTGTACATTTCCTGCCTTGGTTTATTCTACTACAGGTTTATTTGTGAGGTGAAGGGTTAGAACTGAATCCATACTCTGCACTTCAATTCAGAAATACAATTATATTTCCAGAACTTTGCTTCTTATGCAGGTAGCGTCCCTGCTCCCTCTACCATTCCTCTCTTTTATGGAACGGTGACCTAGGCTTGTGTCTCTAATGACAACTGTTCCTGCTTCCAGGACTAGTACAGAGGTCCCCTGGGATCTCTTTCTTTTCACATACTTCCTGCCCTGATTTCAGTCTGTTTACAGTCTTTGAGCATTGGAACATTCCCCACTGTCACCTTCTTATGCCATTGTTGCTACACCATGCTCTTTGCCAGATCTCACCCCAGTGTATATAGATCTCTCTGTCCACTTTCCTAAGCAGTTCTGGGCTAAAAATGACTCTCCCATGACTTCTTTTTCTTGCCTTTTTCTATCATAATTTAGTGTGTTACATTTTCTGGGTTATTGTGAAGGATATTGTTGGGGAGTTAAGGTAAAAATGCACTTCTCACTCTACCCTTCGGACAATATCTATTCCCCTCACTGTGTAGTTGAGGAAAACAAGTCGAAGAGATGTTGTTAAGATTACACAGACAGTAAGCAGCAGAACCAAGATTCAGATTCAGGTGCTCTGAATCTGAATTCTTTTCACTATACCATACTGAAATTTTCTGTTAAGACTCCCTCCTCCTCCTCCTCTTCCTTCTTGGCAAATATTTAATGAATGTGTGTAATGTAGTTGGTACTAGCCTTGGTGGAAGCATAACCAAAGAATCATAGTATTTCATGCTGTAGTCGTCTCTTCTCCATGGGGACATTTATCCTGAGAAACACTGCAGAGGAATAGGACAAACAATTCAAACAGTTCGAATGTAAGAAAAATGTAGGAGAATCTTGGACACAGAGGAATTTGAACATCAGATTCTTAATAAATATCAATATTATTGTAACTTAAAATGTTTTCTCATTATTCAAGATTTTTTCTGGCATTATTAATATGCTATAAATATTCTGTACTGAACAAAACCCATGGAGTAATCATGGAGAAACCATATTATTTAGTGTTTCCTATTTTACAAACTTCTAAGTTGAGCAGCTCAATATATTCCTAGCACTTATTCTTTTCTTCATAACACAGGGAAATTAGTATAGCATAAACGATCTACTGAAGATGAATATTAATTATAATGAGGCATAAGAAAAGTCCAGCTATGTTTACATATGTATCTCATTTGGACTTTTTGATGGCATTTATTTGGTCAAATGATTACTCCTAGTGGATTGTGGGACCCAGAGGCATGGCATAGTCAAATTTCTTATTGCTCCACTAAAGACTAAGATATCTGGTTAGTGCTTTGTTCTGAGTTTATCAAGGTTATAGAAATATGAAATTTATAGAAATATGACAACAGTGCCAGATTGGTTGGTCAGAATTGCCACTCCTCTTCATTCCCCCCAAAAGGGGCATTTGCCATGGCCACTGCCTCTCTGTTCAGTTTTCTGCCTTTCCCAGCTTCAGTTTGCCTCTATGTTCAAACTCCTTAGACCTTACAGTTCTTATTCCTTTCATATATATTTTTAATTCTTGATACCTGACACTAATTCTGCACCTTTCAGATTCCATTGTTGAACCTCACAGCGCCACTGCTTGACCTCTCAGCTTCACATTTCACTTCTCCTTCCTCTCTCTTGATTACTCTAGATCAGCAGTGGGAAACTTGTGAAGTTCAAATTTAGTCAAAGGGTTACACTTGAGAACCTAGAAGGCCACATATGACTTCAAGGCCATAGGTTCCCCACCCCTGTTCTATATGTCTTGTTAAAATGAACAATGGTGAATTACTATTGGCTCCTTATCAGGCCAGGTGATCCCATTTGAGGACCATCATTTCATTAAACAGGTTCCTTCTGTCTCTACTTAGTTGGGTCTCTGATGGTCTCTTCTAAATCATTTAGGCCTGATGCCTTCCCCAAGGTCTTGATACAATCTATAGATGTCAACATTTTGCTTTGGAGCATGGCACTTCTCGCCAACTTGATGAGTCTTTGCATCAGAATTAAATGTCATTCTAAGAATATATTGCTTATATTGAAGAGTCACACCATTTATCCAAAATTGCACCCCTCTAAGGAGTAGAGAAATCAGGGAGATTATTTGAAGGCATATAAAATTCATATAAATAATGTTACAGTATTAAGTGGTGGCATTATAGTATTTAGTGGAAGGCACCTCAAATGGTTGGAAGCCAGCTCATACTCCTGAGTTATGACAATTGAATTCAATTTATCATTCCCCTGTTTCAGGATCCTGGAAGTTTGCTGCTCATCTGGTTACCATATTTCTTTGCATTCTTCTGAGACTTGAGTTAAATATTTCATTTTCCAGGTACATTTTTTACATCCCTCCCCAGAGCATGGAAACTTCCACATCAAAATAAAATCTTATAGCTGTGTGAGTATCCTAGTACATTAGGTTTGTGGATCTTTGAGAGAGATTGCAATGGATGTCAAAATATTCTGAGTTGTTATGAGGAATGTTAGCTTATATGATCTTATTCTAAAAGCAAAATGACATTTCTGCAAAACATCAGAAGCAATAGGGATGGTAGGAAGATGCAATAGTAACAAAGTGGTTAAAAATTGGGAGCACTGTAGCAAAGCTTTAAAACATCAACAAAAATAAATATAGGAAAGAATAGAAGGAGTGAGAAAATTTTGGAAATATGCTAAGGAGCTTCAGGAGATAGTAGTAAGAAGCAATGAGGAACAACCAATTTCTGGGATATGAAAGAGTGAAGATTTAGGCAAAGGAAGTCAAAACAAAACAAAACAAAAGAAAAAAACAGATAAGAGCCCTCCCTTACATCTACCTATCAAATTCCTATATATTTTCTCAAGAACGATACCCTCAATCTTTTGCCATCAGTATTTGATGGTAGCATGTACTAATTTGTAGTTGGAGGTCTGAATTTAATTATAATTGCTAACTTTTCCTCATAACTAACTTTCTCTATTCTACTTCAATCACATAATATTTGATTTGTATTTTATGTTTAATATATTAGTAGAGCAGTTACTCAAAAAGAACTCCAAAATATATTTTCTATATTTTGAACCAATTGAATAAATATAACTAGAATTTATATAATACATTAAATTTGCAGGTACTTTAGAAATATTGTCTCATTTTATCTTTACAACCCTCATGGGAGTTAGATGCCATTACTATCCGCATTTTAAAGATGAAACTAAGCAACACATGACTTATCCAGGGTCACACAGTAAGTTTCTGAGGTCAAATTTGAAATCACTTCTTTCTGACTCCAGATCTAGCACTCTATTGTACCACCTAGCTTCCAATTAACATGTGGAATTCCAATCAGTGGGATATCTATTTTATAATTCATCTTTTAATATGCCATACATATTCTCTAGCAAGGGTGTAAATGACTTGTCCATTTTTAGTTTTCACATTTCTTTACATTGCTTGAAAATGACTAAGTACCAGTAAAGTATCTTCTTTTGTGTGGATGGTCTAATGGTCTCATCAATGAAATACTGAGTCAACTACATACTATACCATATCTGTAAAATGAGCTCTATGTGTAATGTTTCCATTATCACTAATGTAATAGTCAAATACAAGATAGAACCTTAAGCCTTTTCTCTTTCTTAACCAAAGTGATATGGAATAATATTCATTATCAACCCTTGATCAACTTAAATCTCAATTCAATATTCTTTTTCTTCAACACAAATTTTTAGAGAATGAAAGAAATAATGTTCAAAACAGCTTGTATCAGGGAGGTATTTTATTTCCTTTTTTGATCAAACTTTCAGATAATATCCTGTTATCATTGTCCATCTGACTGAATATCAGATTAAGAGGAATTGTTAGCAGCTAACTAGTTCAAACCAGACCAGAATAAGAATCCCTCAACCACCAAGGCATTTCAACAAAGACCCAAGCTAAAAGAGTTTTCTATTTAACCTTAAGTTAAAGTGAAATGTAAACACATCACCTGTCTGTCTCTGTCATGGAAGATGTCTTATAAAAGGGTCAGATAAAATAAAGTTTTCTTGTGGGGTTTAAGGTCTTTAAGACAATAGCATTTAGAAAAAAGGGTATTGGTAATTATCTAGCTCAACCCCCTAATCTTGCAGATGATGAAACAGACCCTGAGTGGTTACATAATTTGCCCAAAGTCATTTCAACTGTTAGTGACAGAGCCTGTATTCACCAATGCTACCACAATAATTTAATCTAACGGGAATACTAGAGTGGAATTTTCCCTTTAACATTGCTTGAATAATATGAAAAAAATAGTTCACCTATTCAACTTTGAAAAGGAAAATGGATGAAAAATAAGCAATTCTCAAGCCATGATACAAACTGATATAATCAGCTAGTCAAATTAGTTTATCAACAAGTCCATATTGAACATATGGATTCAAATACCAACCATGATACTTAGATACTACTAGATTCATTATTTTGAACAAACCACTTCACATCCTTTGAGTCTAATTTCCTCATGTGATAAAACGAAAGGATTGTGATATGTAGCTGCTCATGTCACCTTCCCACACCAGATTTATCATGAGCTTCTAGATGAACCTGACCAGGATGATGAAAACCCTGGAAAACATGGTATTTGAGGAGTGGTTGAAAAAAATCAAGAATGCTGATCCTTCAGAAGTAAATCTTAGAGGTACATAATAGCTATCTTCAATATTTAAAGGACGATTTTTATTAGAAAAATGGATTTTCTATGTTCTTTATGACCATAGAAGGCATGACAGTGGACAATATGTAGAAGTTGGAGAGAGAGAGAAAGAGAGAGAGAGAGGGAGAGAGAGAGAAAGAGAGGGAAAGAGAGACAGAAAGAGACAGAGAGAGAGGGTGTTGTCTTCAATAGTGTAGGAAGTTCAGAAGATGGATGTTTGGGAATAAAGATAATGAATTCTGTTTTGGATAAAATGAATTTAAAAGTCTACACAATATGACATCCAATTCAAATTATCCAAAAGTCAGTTGAGGATATATGTCAAGAACTCAAGAGAGCAACTAGGGCTGGATATATACATATTTGACCCAACTGTGTGATAACTGCACCATGGGAGTTAATGAGTTCACCAACTCAGATATCTTAGAGTTTTTTAAAGATTAAGTGACTCTTCCATGGTCATAGAGGCAGAGCATGATCATTTGTCTGCCTTACTTCAAGGCTGTTTTTCTGTCACTATCCCAGGATACATCTCTTCTGTTTATATTACAGATAGTATACATGTAGGCTACATTACTTCAGTATGTGATACAAGCTAAAAAATATAAACATGTTCAAGAATGGTTTAAGTAAATCCTAGAATTACACAATTTTATGATAGAAGAACCCCTTTAGTAGATACACTGGACTACCCATATCACACCCTTCCTTCAAATATTCCTCTCAGCAACATACTCAACAAAGAATCATCTGGACTTTGCTTGAAAACCTCCCCTTTTCAGTGGAGAACTAAGCTAATCCATTTATTCCACTGTCTATACATCAGAGACGATGATTTATACAGAATGAATAACTGAGAAATTAAGGATTTTTGGGGAACTTTTATAGCATTTGAAGTCAACATCATGAAGTGTAGCCTTCAAAAATATTCTTTTATGCACTATCAAATGCCAGAGCTAGAGCAACCTTTGGAATGATATGATTTGATCTTTTCTCATAATCCTTCAGTCAAGATGCCTAGCATTTAGTTAATAAGTGCAAAATAGATTAGTCAATCTATTTATCTGGTGTTATTATTTTAAAAAATAGAATGAATTCAACTGGTGTTTATCCAGAGTTCAGTCAGATCTTCATATGTGTATTTATAGCCAGAGAATACAGCTGGCAGCTCCCCCAGGTAGCCTTTAAAAGCCTTGCTTCAAAATGTTACCTGGGACTTTCTTGCAGGTCAGATGAGGACACTGACCTTTTGTGAGATAGGACAGCTCTTTACTGTTTTTTTTTCCTGGGTGAGAGAAAAAAGGGGAATCAGAAGATAGAAGCATCTGATGGGGGAATTAGTGTGACATTCTTCTAAAGAAACCTAAATGAGTGTTTGCCTTCCTGAAACTCTTCCCTGAATCTCTGGATTCCTTGAGAGTTTTTTTTATGTCCTTCCTACCATGAAGTAACTAGCTGGAATCAAAAGTAGTAAGTGACCTAGTGCCATCTGTTTTGTTTGAGGTAGAACATGGATGCTTCTGTATTTGTTAGCATATGCAGTGATGGAGGGGTGTCACTTTTAATAGCCCCCAAAATCAAACCAAGTTGTTTCTATTTTTAAAGTGTGTCCTTCTACTGTCTACAGTTTATTTATGTGAGTGTCTATGTGATGGTTACCTTGGCAACCACAGTGGGCATGCATCTGAGTGGCTGTGCTGGAGGCTTACAGTGTTAGGCATCGATTGCTTGCAAAAAATAACTCTTTTTAAAGGTACATACAGTAAGATTTTTTTAAAACAAAAATAGCACATTCATAGTTGTGTTAGATTCCTTCATGAGCTTTTTTATCTAAGTTGCCATATTAACGTCTGTGAAATCACTAATAATACAGAAGATACTTAAAATTATTGTCTGTGACATTGTGTGATTATTCTATTGTGGTCATTTTCCCTTCCATACTCCATTTATGATGATAACACGTTATACTTATCATTTAGCATCTGAATATCAGACTGAAAGGGGAGTGAAAAAAATATTTGTTGATATACTCAGAAAAAGGAAAGAGCTTGGCAGTCCTTCAAGTGCCATGGTGCTGCAGGCAAAGGATAAAATGAGTGTCAGAGGCAATGATAAGCTGGCTGACATTGATGGGGGCAAATAAAGTAAAAAAAAGTGACATAAACAGCAGCTGGTTATCACTGTTAAGCATAAAATAGCAGCAAAATATCTTAATTCCACTTTTGACTTAATCTGTTTTGTCCTATTTTATGTTAAGATTCAGAACAATGCTTTCTGTCCAATTCCCTCTTATTCAACTGTCACATTTCTCTCTTGTTTGTCCAGCTGGTCCCTTGACTGTCCAAACTACTATTCATCAAACCATTTTTGTTGTCTGAAAGACTTTGTATTAATGAAGTCATATTGCTCAGTGAAATAACCTCGTATTTTCTGACTTAGTTGTATATGCAATCTTTTTTTTTTTGAGGCTATTGAAATCCAGGTCTGCTTTTGGGGCAAACTTGATGAATAGAGTTGAAGTGATGGGAACTCACCAGCACAATGATCATTCTTTGTAAGACCCAAGTCATTAAATTATAGGGCAGTATTCCCTTCAGATCTAAGGTTGTTTTGTTGCCCTGAAATCTGATCTTTCCAGTAATTTAAGAAATAGATATAGACATAAGTATAGACATGGATGATAGATGCAGCTACAAATGCAATTATATATTTGTATATATATATATATATATATATATATACATATATATATATATACATATACATATTTTGATATGCTAATATACTACAGTTTTACAGATTATTTTTTTCACTAAAATTTTATAAGAAAACAAATGCTATTTCTCTTTTCAAGCTCTACGGACAGATAATTCTGGGGTATCTATACAAACAGTTTTTCTTTTTCCTGTCACTATTGTTATATTCTCTTGCCCACATTTAAACAAAACACACATTTAACATATGGCATCCTACTCAGAGTGAACCTGGGTCCTAAAGATTATACCATTAGAGTATAAGCTCCACCAAGTTTTATCAAGATGGGGAAGGTTTGAGTATGGTTATTGCAGGAATCTGAGTCTGACATTTTCTTTCTTAAATTTTTATTCATTTGTTTGTTTTTAGTTTTCAACATTCATTTCTATAAAATTTTGGGTTCTAAATTTTCTCCCTCTTTCTTCAGTTCTCACTCCAAATGATGGTATGAAATCTGATACAGCTATACATGTACAATAATATTAAACATTATTTTCACATTATTCATATTGAAAAGAAGAATTAGAACCAAGGGGAAAAACCATGAGAAGTAGGAAAGAAATAACAAAAAAAGTGAAAATAGTATATTTTTATTGGCATTTAGACTCCATAGTTCTTTCTCTGAATGTGGATAGCATTTTCCATCATGAGTCTTTTTAGAATGGTCTTAGATTCTTATGTGGCTGAGAAGAGTCAAGTCTGTCAAAGCTAGTTATTACACAATGTTGCTGTTATTATGTATAATATTCTCCTGGTTCTGATCTCTTTACTAAGCATCAGTTCATATTAGTCTTTCCAGGTTTTTCTGAAGTCTACCTGCTCATCACTTCTTATAAAACAATAGTATTCCATTATATTCATATGCTACAACTTGTTTAGCCATTCCCCAATTAGTAGGCAGACCCTCAATATCCAATTTTCGGCCACCACCAAAAGAGCTACTATAAATATTTTTGTACATGTGTGTCCTTTCCCCATTTTTGTGATCTTTTTGAGATACAGACCAAGAATGGCATTACAAGGTCCAAGGCCCAGTTTTATAGCCCTATGGGCATAGTTTCAAATTGCTCTCCAGAATGGTTGTATCAGCCACAGCTGCACTAACAATGCATTAGTGCTCCAATTTCCCCCCATTTTTCCGAACTTTGATCACTTTTCTGTCATACTAGTCAGTCCAATAGGTGTGATGTGGTACCTCAGAACTGTTTGATTTGCATTTCTCTAATCAGTATTGATTTGGAGCATTTTTATATGACTATAGATAACTTTAGTTCCTTCATCTGAAAACTGCCCATCTGAATCTGCTTTTAAGGACCATCTTAGGCAATTTTATAATGATAATGCTATTGTTACTACTAGGCTTAACCACTGGTAGATTTTTGGCCATGAATGACACTAACAAAAAACCAAAAGTCCTCAATTTTGTTTGATCTCTTTCTACTTCTGCAATGATGGTATCAAAGTATTGAAAAAGGAGGCAAGTGTGTTACAAATTATCATTTTCAGACCATCTATAAACTTTATCTTGACTGTTCATATTCTAACTATGGAATACTTCTTTAGACAGTCTCTAGATCGTTGATAAGCAATTATTAAGCACTTATTCTGTGCCAATTTCTGTGCTAAATGATGGGGATATGAATAAAGGAAAATTACCATCCATGCCTCTATTGGGGAGGTATCCTTGCAATAGCCATGTACAAATATGCAGGGTAAACAGGAAATAATCAATAGCAGTAAAGTTCCAGAATTGAGAAAGATTGAGAAAAGTTTCCTGTACAAGATGATATTTTAGCTGGTGTGTGAAGGAAGCCATGGAGGCCAGGAGGCAGGGATGAGGAGGGACAGCATTCTAGGCATGGAGGGCAACAAGAAAAAAATACCTGAAGACAAGATCTGGGGAGTCTTGTGTAAGGAAAATAAGAATTCCAATGGCTCTAGATAACTAGAAAATGTTAAAATACTGAGTGTGGCTTGTTACTTGGGGTTTTGAGTACATGCAACCCAGAATATTTTGAAGATAGAATAACTTTTCTGGGAGTAATTGTGAAATGGGGATCCATAAGCATTTTTTTGAGGAATATATAATTAGGCCTTATTATTCCTTTTTTTTTCATTTGAGGAAATTGGGAATCTGATGAATGAAAATATTCACTTGAAGTCACATAGCTAAAAAAGAGTCTAGACAAGATTCTAAGTCAAATTTTCTCTAAATTCAGGTCCAAAACTTGTTTCTCTATACCGTATTTCCTCCAGGTTTAAAAACAAAACCTGCAAAATCTGATAATTCAAATGTAAGTGAATAAAAGAACAACACTAAAACTGGAGTCAGGAAATCTGTTACTCTCCCAGGTATACCACTAATTGACTTTCTGACCTTGGACAAGTCAATCAACACCAATGTTCTGCAGTTGACTTATATATCAGTTTGGTTAGACCACACTAGATGATTTCTAATATTCCTTCTAGTCTCCAAATTTTAGTTTTTGAGAGTAAATATTATGCCTTATCTGTTCATTCTCTAGCTTGTACTATGCCTTGCATTGAGTTGATTAAATATGGGAGAAGGGAAGAGCTGGCCAATGAGCCTAGTCAATATGAGTATGTTAATTATATGAAGAGGGACCTTTTCATTGACTGCTGCACCAGAACTGAGGCTACTTTCAAGGTGCTATGTGGCCAATGTATTTTCTCTTTCCTTTTTGTTAAAGATTTTTTAAAAAAAAATCCATTTTGCCAACAAGATACATTTTGAACACAATGCTGGACCCACCTACACAGGATGGGAACTGGGTTACACAAACATTAGTTTTTATTAATTAATTTTATTAATTTATTTATTAGTATTTATTATTTATTTACACCAGATCTCTCGTTTTGTATAACACTTTATGCTTTTCTCAAAACATTCTTGTAATATATGTAGTGTAATTATTATTTTCTTCATTTTATAGTTGAGGAAATAGCCTCAGAGAAATAACAAAGTGGCTTTTCCATGTTGTGTCAGATTCAAGATTTACTGCATTGAAATAACGGCATGCAAACTATTATCTTTATGAAATGATAGTATTTAAGCAACCATGGGTATTTTAGGAATCCTCTCTGAAATTCAGAGATAGTACACCTACTAAAATGATTACATTTAACACGAATATTCTCCTGGTGATACTGTATGGCTATAAATCAAACAACTCTCCAATCTTAAAAGAATCAAAATTTCTAGTGACCCATAGGGCAATGGAAGACTGCTTGATGGGCATAAACAAGCTGTGATGTGTTGCTATATAAAACACTCCAGAAGTAGAAAGAGAGACATTATTGAGGGTAGCATGTGACTGAAAAAGAATGAATGCAAACAGATGGGCAACCTGGGTGTTCTGGAGCTATGAATGGAATTAGAGCTAATACTTCAGGTGGGTCTTATTTGAATGATTTTTGAGACAGACTAGATTAAAATTATCCAGGAGAAAAGGTGTGGAAGGGTTGTGATCTGTGCTAGTGGGAGAAAGATCCTTTCCCCATCTAATAAGAGAAAATTTTCTGAGTATTAGAATATAAGAAATGATTGCATACATGTAGAATGTAGCTTTATATGTATCATAGAAGACCATGTGGAACTGACGGATGTAGTGGTACCTGTCTCACTGACACAGCTCTATAGAACTCTGAATTTGCAACATGTGACTCTTGGCCTGGGAGAATATATTGGTGTCAATTTGAATGGCTCCACTAGGTTCATCTGGTTCTGTTAGTAATTCAATCTCTGTGCCAAGTACTGTATACATCCTATGTGTAGCAGGTGGGAAAGATAGTGTTACATGTAAAATCAGGAAGGAACAATACATAGAATTACTAAGATGAGATAGCATATGATTAAAGATACCTAAAACATTGTGCAGAAAAGTTGGGCCATTGGAAATTAAATAGAGAACAGAGATTGATGTGGCCTACTGTGGTTGGTGAAGATTTCATGAAAGATGTGAAACTTGAGCTGGGTTTTAGAAAAACATGGATAGGTTTGCATGAAATAATGAAGAGTGAAATGAGCAGAAGCAAGAGAACATTGCATATAGTACAATATTGTTTAAGAGCAATATTGTTTAAAGAATAATTTTGAATAAGTAATTTTGACTATTATAAATACCTAAATTAACTACAAAAGGCATATACACTCAGAGAAAGAATTGATAAATTGAGGAATGTTCATCCTTCATTGCTGAAGAAGATTATCAGAGAAATGATGACATGATTTGCACTTGACTTTGTTTTGAGTGAGGAAGAGCTGTGTAGGCCATCAGCCTCACTTCTTAATCCAGTGACCAGGTATTCATCAGGATAACTGGAGATGAGCCAGGATGAGGCAATTGGGGTTAAGTGACTTGCCCAAGGTCACACAGCTAGTATGTGTCAAGTGTCTGAGGTGAGATTTGAACTTAGGGCCTCCTGATTCCTGCACTGGTACTCTATCCACTGCACCACCTAGCTTCTCCTAAACCAAAGTATGTATAGAATGATTATATTCACACACATGCACACACACATATACACACATGTATATTTGTGCCTAATGGTAGTCATCTCTAAGGCAGTGGAAGGAGAAGGTAAAGAAAAAAAAAGAAAAAATACATGATAACATTATTATATATTTAAAGGTATAGCAAATTGTACATAATAAATTTGTAGTTTCATGTGCAACTGTTAAAAACATAATACAATGTTTTGACATGCTTTCATAGTTCATAAATTAAAAACAAAATACATTTTTTAAAAAATTGAAAAAATAAAAAAATAAAGTGTAGTCAGGATTTGGACAGGTAAAGCAAAACAGGAAGGATAGGAGAATGCTTACTTCTTTAACTATTCTGAAGCGTACTATGTAGTACCATTACTCCCTCCTTAAAAAGGAGTTCATAGATGGCAATTCGGTTCTTCTTGGGCATCAACATCTCGGCAGCAGTGACCAGTGCTACTCTAGATGGAGCCCAGGATACTTGAAGTACAAGATACTTCAAAGCCCTTCTGAGTCTCAGTTTTCACATTGGTGAAGTAGAAGACATTGGACTAGGTCAGGGGTTGGCAAACTCTGGAACTTGATTTTTTTTCCCCAAATTTTATTCAATATGAAACATATCTCTACAGTTTTTATTGAGGAGGTTGACCACGTCCATGCTCAAATCTACCTCTAAATTGGAATTCTGTTGCTGACCCAGCCCCAGCCTCGGCCTTCTTGTCAGCACCAAGGGGAGCAGCATTTCATCTGTATGTGTCTCTGTCAGCTTCACCATGAATAATCCAGGCAGGTCGCTCACCCTCCATACCTTTGAGCCTTGGCCTTCCTGTCTCAGGACGACTTCTTTAGAGTGTGGCAGGCACGATCTCAGGGAGCAGGTGAAGGTAATCCTGGAGATAATGAATGCCCTCATTAGTGAGGTACCAGTAGAAATGCCTCCATGCAGACTGCTCCTTAACATAGTCATGAGACTTTAGAGACTGCATGGCCTTCATGACATGGAGATTGAGCACATTCTTATCTGCCAGCTCAGGATGCTTTGGCATGTGGATATTCTTCTTGACTACCATTACTCCCTCCTTAAAAAGGAGTTCATAGATGGCAATTCAGTTCTTCTTGGGCATCAACATCTCGGCAGCAGCGACCAGTGCTACTCTAGATGGAGCCCAGGATAGAAAGGCTGGAACTTTATTTTAAAGTGTAAAATACAGGCAGAGCCAAGATGATGGAGTTGAAAGACTCATATATTCTAGCTCTTCCCCCACAGCCCTGTAAAGAAAGACTCTCAACAAATTCTAGAGCAGCAGAAGTCACAGAACAATGAAGCAGAGGATGACCTAGAAGGTTGACAGGAAAAGTCTGTCTCACTGGATGTGGAGCAGAGCACAGCCCAGCCTTGGCTACATGGTGCTGGGAGGAGCAAGACCAGAGCAGGCTTTGGGGCAGAATCCCTAGCAGCAGCAGAGTTTCATAGATCCCTCAACCCACATGCAACAAAGACACTTCAAAGGTCCATGAGAGAGTTTTTTCACCTACTTGACAAGGGAGCAGAGTACTCCCCTAGCCCTGGCCCCAGGCAGTGGCAGTGGCAACAGCAGAAACAGCCAGCTTCTATTGTTAGAGCCTCAGCTTAAAGCTCCTGGAGAAATTGAGCAAATGATCTTAACCTCAGCCCTCAGTGGTGGCCCTGCCCCCACCTAAAGCCCATGGGGGAATTGAGCAACCGATTGGAATCTCAGACAGGAGCCTGGCCAGGGAATAAACTCCTCTCCCTTGATTGTGCCACCTTAGAGGAACTGAGATCATACAGGTCCCCAGAGTATACCCTACCCTTGACAAATGACCCAAAAGTCAAGTAACTGGTTGGGAAAATGCCCTAAAAAGGGAAAAAACTATAGAAGTTTACTGTCTTGGTGAGCAGGTGTTCTCCCCATCCTTTTGGATGAGGAATAACAATGTTTACCATCAGAGGAAAACAGAAAAGTCAAGGATTTTGCATCCAAACCCTCAAAAATACATATGTAATGGCCCCAGACTGTGGAAGACCTCAAAAAGGATTTTGAAAATCAAATAAGAGAAGTGGAGGAAAAATTGGGTCGAAAAATGAGAGAGATGTAAGAAAATCATGAAAAGTGAGTCAACAGAGTACTAAAGGAGATCCAGAAAATGCTGAAGAAAATAACACCTTTAAAAATAGGCTAACTCAATTGCAAAAGAGGTCTAAAAAACCAATGAGGAAAAGAATGTTTTAAAAAGCAGAATGAGCCAAATGGAAAAGGATGTTCAAAAGTTCAATGAAGAAAATAGTTCTTTAACTATTAGAATGGAGCAGGTGGAAGCTAATGGCTAGAAGAAATTACAAAATAAAACCAAAATAATGAAAAAATGGAAGATAATGTGAACTATCTCATTGGAAAAACAACTGATATGGAAAATAGATCCAGGAGAGACAATTTAAAAATTATGGGGTTACCTGAAAGCCATGATCAAGAAAAGAGCCTAGACATGATCTTTCATGAAATTATTAAGGAAAACTCCCTTGATATTCTAGAACCAGAGGGCAAAATAAATATTGAAATAATCCACCAATTACCTGCTGAAAGATATCTGAAAAGAGAAACTCCTAGCAATCTTGTAGCCAAATTCTAGAATTCCCAGATCAGAAAGAAAATATTGCAAGCAGCTAGAAAGAAACAATTTGAGTACTGTAGATATACAATCAGGATAACAAAAGATCTAGCAGTTTCTACACTAAGAGATAGAAGGGCTTGGGATATGATATTCCAGAAGTCAAAGGAAGTAGGATTAAAATAAAAAATTACCTACCCAGCAAAACTGAAAATAATACTTCAGGGGAAAAATGGATCTTCAATGAAATAGAGGACTTTCAAGCATTCTTGATGGAAAGACCAAAGCTGAAAAGAACATTTGACTTTCAAACACAAGAATCAAGAGAAGTCTGAAAATGTAAACAGGAAAGAGAAATCACAACGGACTTACAAATGTTGAACTGTTTACATTTCTACATGAAAAGATAATATTTGTAACTTTTGGAATTTTTCTCAGTGTCTGAGTAGTTGGAGGGATTGTACACACTTACACACACACGCACACACACGTGTATATGTATATATGGAAAGAGAGAGAGACAGACAGAGAGAGACAGAGAGAAAGAGAGATGGAAAGCACAGGGTGAGTTGAATAGGAAGGGATATTATTATAAAAAATAAAATTAAGGGTTGCAAGAGAAATATATTGCAAGATGAAAGGGAGAAACAGAATGGGGAAAATTATCTCTCATAGAAGAGGCAAGGAAAAGCTTTTCCAATGGAGGGGAAAAGTGGGTAGGTGAGAAAGGAAAAGTCAAGTTTACTCGCATCACATTTGGCTCAAGGAAGGAATAACATGCACATTCAATTTGGTATGAAAATCTATCTTACACTACAAGAAAGTAGGGGATAAGGGTGGAGGGATGGTGGAAGGGAGGGCAAATAGGAGAAGGGAGCAATAAGAAGTAAATACTTTTGGGGAGGGACAATGTCAAGAGAATAGAATAAATGGGAGGTAGGATAGGATGGAGGGAAATATAGTTAGTCTTATACAACATGACTATTATGAAAATCATTTGGAAAACTACACATACATAGCCTATATTGAATTGCTTGCCTTCTAAGTGGGGATGAGTGGGGAGTGAGGAAGCAAGAGGAGTTGAAACTCAAAGTTTTAGAAACAAATGTTGAGAATTGTTTTTGTGTCCAACTGGGAAATAAGAAATACAGGTCATGGGGTATAGAAATTTATCTTGCCCTACAGGACAAGAGAGAAGATGGGGATAAGGGAAAGGAGGGGTGTTAGAAGGGAGGGCACATTGGTGGAAGGTGCAATCAGAATGCATGGCATTTTGTGGGGGGAAGGGAGAGATGGGGAGAAAATTTGGAACTCAAAATTTTGTGGAAATGGATGTTGAAAATGAAACAAATAAGTAAATAAATATAAAAAATGAAATGTAAAATACAAAACAAACTATTCTCTACTTACAGTGAATATAAAAAAGGCTGTGGGCTAAATTTAACTTTAATGCCTTAGTTTGCTGACCCCTGGACTATATGATTTCCAATTTCCTTTATCTTTATCTGCAGTTCTACAATTCAAAGAGGAAGGAGTCAGGAGAAATTATAGGAATGTCAATTCTTTTCCGTGTCAGGACAACTGAAGTCAAATTTCTATTGTATTTCATGTTTGTTGTTTGTCCTTTGTTCTCAAAGAATACCAATGATATCAGGAGGGAGATGTCTTGGTTTGAAAGTGAATTTAGTATAAGTGAGGCAGGCTTGTGCAAAGTCATCAGCCTCACTCTCTCTTGCAGAGTCATCTGAGTCCAGCAGTGACATGTAAATGAGGATGACTTTTGATGACCCTGGCTGCAGTGGGAGACCTCTGGCCTTTTTAAACTAAAATCTTTTCTATGTCTCAGTTCATCTGAGGTAACATTCATTCAGTAAATTAAGGCTAGGTAAGAATTGAAGGAAAGGATGGCCTAGTTTGAGTTCTCCAAAGAATCAGTTTGGGAGAGGAAGACTCTCAGAGCTTCTGTCCAGAAAAGAAACAATTTCCATTCACTTGGGCTGAGACCTATTACTACCAGATCATTGAAAACTAGAGTAATTTGGATTTTATGGCATAGTCAAGTAGTTCCATTTGAATCCCAAAGGGTATTATTGAAACCTGGTTTAATAGAGCTATATTTCTAGAAATAATGAATGAAAACTACATGAGACAGAAGAGTTAATTGTCCCAGTTTATTTTTCAGAAAAAAAACCAAATAAATAGGGAAGAAAAAATTCTAGCCCCTAAACCCCAAGATGTACTAATGGAATTGATCACATAAGGAATAAAAGTAACACAGTTAGTGCAATTCATTCTAGTTCCTGATTCACACAGTCCTGTAATCATCCCTTTTGAAGAGCCCACCATATTTCCCAATGAGAACTTGCTTTGTGTAAGCAAAGTCAAAATTGGTTGCCCTGCCCCTTAGCTGATGTTGCCCTTACTAGCTTACTGCCTTGAGGCAGAAGGAGCACAATATGAATACTGTTTATTGCATATTTTCTGATACAGTCATATGATCACATCTTCCATGTGAATGTCCTAGATGGACCTACATATTAAAATGTGTTCATATATGGCCTTGGTGTATGTGGGGGCATACATATATATACATATATATATATATATATGTATATATATGTATATCTCTAATTTTTCTTATCGCCAGTTATCTTCAATGGAATATAGGGGTGATGGTGTTTCATTGACTGAAAGTGAAGACATGGAGATAGGGATGAAAAATCTAGAACTAGTCAGGAAATATTTGGAGGGATCATAGACTGAGAGATGTTAGAGACATTAAAGGTTATCAAGTCTGGCCTCAACATATTCCAGTTGAACCTTACATTGAGAGAGGTTAAGTGATTTGTGTGACATCAAATTGCCAGTTGGTATCTGAGGCAAAATTTGGAATCAGTTCTTTCTGACTCTAAATCTTGGAGGATCTTTCCCCATGAGATTTAATTTAAAGTTTCTAAGTTCCAATTTTATGTTCAGTTAAATAGATGGATAGTCCATGACAAAAAAAGTCACTATGAATTTTAATGAGTATGTTTGTGCATGAGGAGGTGGTAACCACAAATAGGAGCATCACTAAGATGCTTTTAATAGATTCAGTTTGCTACAGGAAATATTTTTTTAAAAATTATCTGTAATAGACTAGATGCCTGTTCATCTGTCTATCTATCTATATCTAGGCAACTAGGTTTTGAAGTGAGTAGTGTGCCATGCTGTGCCTGAAGTCAGGAAAACTATTCTTTCTGAGTTCAAATCTGACCTCAGACATTTACTATGTGACTTGGTGTAAGTCACTTGACCTTGATTACCTCAGTTCCTAATCTGTGAAGTGAACTGAAGAGGGAAACGAAAAACCACTGCAATACATTTGCCCAGAAAATGCCAGATAGAGTCATTGAAAAGAATTATACATATATACATATTTAAACATACACATGTGAATGTATGCATGTGTATGTGTATATGTATTCATCTGAGGCTCCTTTGGAGTTAACAGGACTACACCAGAGCTAGCACTAAATCATCCAACATTAATTTTGAATTTTGCCTGAGCAATGTAGCATTCCCTTCTGGACACCAGATTGCCAAAGATAAATTTCATGTTTTTATTAAATGACCCATCAACCACAGTTATTTGAGACATGATAGTTGATCTCAAGTCACAAAAACCACAAAATTTTTATTAAAAATAATAATGTAAAATGTAAAGAATAACATAAAATATGACCTAAGCGAATATGAAGTATTTTTATATCTAAAAACTACTTTGGAATTGTAAAACAGATCACTGTAGGCTATGGGAATAGGGGAGATTTCATGGAACAAGTATTATTTGAGAAGGGTCTTCAGCATGGTTAGTGTCTTGGTCTTTGAGAGATATAGTACAGTAGAGAATTCTAAGAGAGAGAATCAAAATAAGAGAGAGCATAAAATATGTATTCAAGATAATGAATTAGACTCATTTGATTAGAATAGAGAGGTAAATTAAATGGTTGGGTAGATACTGTATCATTATTTTACACCATATTCCCTCAATTTATACTATATCTCTAAAATGAGCTTATGAAATGATATACATACATTCATGGATATATGTAATACGTGAAAACATTGAAAATGATCAATTCTAGGTTGTCCTCAGGTTTAATTTGATGTTGATTAATAGGGAAAAGTATTGCCTATGTACAGAAAAACATGGCAAATCTGGAAAGGGAGTTTGAGATCAGAGATAACCGGCAACACTCCTACCAGTTTCTGAAGATGGATTATTAAAATTTCAGGCTTAACATTTATACTTCAGAAATTGATGAACACTGATGAACAGGGCTCAATTTAATTTTTTTTTACTTTTCTCATTTAGGCTTAAGAAAATTATAGAGAAATAATAATTCCATTTATATTAAGAGATGTGTTGTGAATATGTGCATGCACACATGTGACGTATACATGCAATCACACATACGTAATGCATGCACACATGTGCATATATGTGTATGTCATTGGAGGTTTTTTAGTGTGGTTATGATATGACTAAAGTGTGCTTTAGCAGGATGCATCAGCTGATAGATTGTAGGATGGATTATAGGGGAGATAGTCTACAGTTCTCATCAATTTGAGGGATGCTTGTGTTTTTTTTAATTTTTTGTTTAATAATTCACAATGTTGATAAAAATTAATATGAAACTGTTACTACTCAGTATAATTTTCAAGTTGTCCACTGTCTTTGCTGATACTTTAAAATGAAAATTTATGGTTTAATTTGCTCTGGCAGAGAGTCTTGTCTCAGTTATGTACAAAATTACTGTAATTTCAACAATGCAGTTTTCTAGAGTATTTACAGAAAAGTAATATCTACTACATTACTAAACTGATAGAAAAAGGATGTTAAATTTATGCAGACAGCATTGTGCAGGAGAGGGTATTATATTTGGACTCTGAGAAACTGTGATCAAATCCCACATCTATTTGTTATCTCTGACTTCAAGAAAACATTTACCTGTCCTGGACCTCAGGTTTCTCTTATGAGAGACGAATGGTTTAGGTTGGCCTCCAAGGCCCCTTTCTTCTCTAAATCTCTTTTTCAAACATTTATAAAGTATTTCATGAATGAACATTCTTAAAATGTAATTAATATTTCTTCTATTCAACTTGTATAACCCCTTATATGTAACTTTTAAAGAGTCAATATACCTATTATGTTTTAAAGTCGGAAAACAAATTTAAAATGTCAATTCTTTAAAAAAGAGGAAAGTACTTGCACAGAAACTAAAGATCTCTGGGCAGTGTACCCCCCAAAAAAAACATAATAAAAATGAAATAACAGAAAAGAGGAGCTGTGAGTTAATCAGGCAGCAAATTGAATTTTATAGGCTGTCTTAGCAGACCAGATATCACCCAAACCAAGTGAAAATTTCACTTGATTTGGCCTGGCTGGAGCCTTTTGGAAAAGAGACTGAAATCCAGGAGTCTGGCAGCTCTGGATGTCAATTATGATATGCTGCAAACTTCCACTAGTTGACTATTTCACTGTTTACTCAGACAGTCATTTCCATCAACAAATATATTTTTTGCAGAGATACAGAAACCAAAAATACTCCCCTTCCCCATAACCTGATTCAATGTTTATTGAGCACCAATATTTACCGAGACTTTAAATATTGATATATTCTCTAGTGGCAAATGTACACTGTAAGTTAGATGATGAGACACAAGATTAGGCATAGAAGACAGAGAATGATTGAGGAAAATACTGGTTTATTTAAAAAGGCCCAATATAGACAATAATATTTTTGATAATATGGCTTATTTTTCAACCATATGAAAGTTAAATAAAAACTTTTCAGGACATGAAAGACAAAAGGAGATAATGTTATTACATTATAATCAAGGGAGTGTTTTGGCACATTTTCTGTAAAAAAAATCTAGGTTTTGCTAAGGTAGAAATACAGGACTCAGATTAGTGAAATTCAGTACCCACACACATGTTTTTTGGGGGACAATTCATATATTACTTGCTTTAGTAGATGTGTAATGAGGGAGCTAGGTGGTACAGTGGATAGAGTGTAGGATCTAGAATCAGGAAGACTTGAGGTAAAATTCAGCTTCAGTTACTTACAGGCTAGGTGACCATGGACAAGTCAATTAAATTTTTATCTGTCTCAGTTCCCTCACATTAAAGATGTGGCAAATAGTGGCACTTACTCACTAATGAAGTCAAAAAGATTAAATGAGAAAATATGTGCAAAGCATTTTGAAAATGTTAAAACACTTTATAAATGTTAATTATATTATTTTTAAGGTTATTATGTCAATGCATCTTCTCTTTAGTCTCTGTCTCATTGAAGGTTCAAGAATTCCATTTGGGTTGAGAATTCCAGCATGCAGTTTCTATTTGCTCTTTTAGAGAGATATTAAGGGTTATTAGTGCATATTTTAAGTGTGAAGTGTTTTTAAATGTCATTATTTAGCTCTTTTTTTAAATCAGTAAGCATTTATTTTTATTTTTACAATTAGTCAGACTTACATATTTGCTAACTCCAATGCAATATACTAAAATGTCTCTGGGCCTTGCATAATTGACACTCAAACTAGGGACCTACAATCTCTTATTAGATTTCAGCATCTATATCCTCCCTCCCATAGTTATTAACCTAACAATTTCATTGGCACTAATAGAAAGATGTCATTATCCTATGATTTATTCAAGTAGAGAGTTTTCCTTTTTCCTTATTTTCACTATCTGCAATTCCCAAATGAAAAGAGTCAAAAAAAAGTAAAGTACAGTGATAGTACATATTTACTACCATAGTAATCTCTCTTACCCTTGTCCGTTAACCTTTACATACTATCTTCTTTCAGTACTTGAGAATAGGTAGAAAGAAAGACTGGGCAGGGCTTGGCTTCTGGCCTCTACTCATAATATTGAAGTTGACTAGTCTAGACTGTGGAGGCTTATGGGGATTAATCACTACTCACATTCTCTTTTCAGCATCCTTCACCCTGTCCCAGTCCCTGGACCAGTGGTCACCTGGAGCTATGCAGTACCTCTATATTACTAAAACCTGATAATAATTGTTGCCATTTCCTTGGGGTTTTCAGATTTACCAATTAGTTTTTTTACAACTATCCTGTGAGGCAAATGATTGGTGCATCGTTATCTCAGTTTTGTAGATGGGAAAATTGAGGATCAGAGACATTAAATGACTTCTATCTAATCACACAGCTAGTGAGCATCAAAACAAGGGCTTTAACCTAGTTTATTTTGTTTTGATTTGATTTGGTTGCGAGGTTTTATAAGTAATTTTTTTCTATGGCATTATATTATCTCATTTATTGTGTGTGCACTCTAACACTATGCCATTACATTGACCAGATTCTTCCACTGAATAGTGTAGATGACTTCATTTTTTAAATTGCCCCTCACATGAGTTTTTTGTTTGTTTGTTTTGTTTCTACTTTTTGATGAGCAAGATTAGTGAGGAGAGCTGGGGTGAGGGAGGGTGGGTTTGACATTGAGAAGTATATATGTATGCTATATGGAAGACCTAGGGCCATACTATAAAGTTTCAGGACCCAAAGAAAATTGTATTCTTTCTTTACCCTTTCACAAACATTTTTATACAGGTGAAATCAGGTCCATGAAGTTGACAATGTGGCCTAAAATAGGGTAGTGATTTAGTGAAGGAAGAAAAGAGCCCAGAAGTGAGGGATTTGGGGATAGAAGCAATAAGATCTGGCAACTAAATGGTTATATGGGTAAAGGAATAGTTGAGGATGACAGGTGAGTTGCAATCTGAGTAATTAGAAGGATGATGGCAACTTCAACAACAACAAAAAAGGGAAGTTTGAATCATGGATGAGTTTGTCTGTTTTTAACATCTAATATGAAATGTCCAATAGGAAGTTCATAATATGGGCCTTATTAACATAGAGATGATAATTAGACTCATATGGGCCAATGAGGTCAATGAGAAAGTATAGAGAGAAAAGAGAAGGTTCCGCAGTCTGACCAAAGCTAGGGGCATGCTACAGATGATGAACCAGCAAAGATACCCAAAAAGGAATGGACAGACAGGTGGAAAGAGAATCATGAAAAAGTACCCAGAAAGAGGAGAATAGTTAATATTGTTAGATACTACAGAGAGACTAAGAATGATGGGAACTGAGAAAGGGGTATTAGATTGGAAGAAGAAGTAATTAGCAATTTTGGGAAAAGTGGTTTCAGTTGATTTCTGAAGTGGAAACCGGATTGTAAAGAGAGCCACAAAAAGCTTTCTGGAGTCCATGAAACTGTTGTGAAAATAGTGGAGAAGCAATGTCATGTATTTAATAGAAGAATAACATGGTTAGACCTGTGTTAAGGATAATCATTTTGGCATCACTGTGGAAGACGGATTGCTATAGGTAAAGATTTAAAAGAAGGAGATCAACCATCACAACTGAAAAGACTGAACAACAATCTCTCTCTCTCTCTCTCGCATTTATTTTTTTTGTCACTTTTCTAGGTAATCCCAATGGATCCATACATGAATTAAACTTGAGTATAAATAACTCAATTCCATTCTCTTTTCAGTAATGCTTGTTGACTATGAATTATATTCTCAATTTATATTAAAATTCTTCCTGTCTCTGAAAATTATATGTGCTTAGAATTAAATTCTGCTCAACATAGAACAAAACGATCATAGGAAATGAAGGTTTGGAAAGGATTTTTTCTTCAATATATGTTCACAATATATTCATAGATTTATGAGAAATTTAATGTTGATAACAGTATAGTTATAAAAATATTATGCTAGATGAAAACTATAGCACAAGAGAGTTTCATTGGAACAAAATTATACATAGAAATCCATTATTCCTAGACATAATAAACTTGAATTACAGAAGCATAAATTTTATATTTAAAAAGTCATGGTATTAGGGATAAATTTTGCTATGTTTGGAGGGGTTACTTGGATTCACTAACTGACCTAGGGTATGAAGAAGAGGTACATCTGAATGACCTGATTAATACTCACTGGAAAGGTAGCAGTGGAATGGAGAAAAAGAAAAAAAATCCTGCAAAATCCATGAAGGAGTTTGGGGCTAATGCTTCCTTCCTTCCAGATCCTCTACCCTTTTATTTCTACTTGTAGATGGCATGTCAGATGCATGAGAACTTTTTTGTAATAAGAGGAAATAACAAAATTATTTTCTCCATTTGGATGAGGTCCATCCCAGACCCCTAGAAGAACAAAAAAGGAAAAATATTGAACCCCAGTGCAATGTGTGGAAGGTTTGAAAAATGGAGTAGAGATGGAGACTTAGAATTTAGGGACCAAATATTTTAACCCTAATTCTTCAAGAAATTGGAAAACAGAAAAATCAGACAGTGATTTTGAATTTATAGAACTTGAAATTCATTTTCCAAATTTTTTTCTTTCTTATTTTGTTGTGTTTGCTAGAACAAACTGCATAATTTTTTTTAAATATCGTGATATTTCATAATCTATATGAGACAACATAGGCAACCTGGATAACAATATGATTTGGTTAAAGCATGGTAGAGGGGGAGAACCAAATTAAAAGGCAGGACTTAATTATATTTTCCATGCTGTATAATATCATTTGATTGATATAACACTATGTGAGTCATGTCTGTGTGTATCATAGGTATGCATATCCTATTGCATTAAAGTATATGCCAAGAAAAATACCTACGCATATACATTTGTGTGTATATGTACATATGCACTTATCTATATGATCACTTACTGAATATAAAATCATAGCTATTCTTATTAACTAAAGCTAAAGAAAATATTAATAATATCTATATATAATACAACAATCCAGAACTCTGAACTCTAATTGCTGAGTATTCATCCTGTCCTGCCTGGACTTAGGCCCTCTGCCCCACTTCCAGGTCATCTCCATGCCTTGCTGCTGCCAAATCAAGTCAAGTCAATTAGCTTTTATTAAACACCTGCTAGATGTTAGGCATTGTGGTCTATCCTGAAGATACAAAGAAAGAGAAAAATCATTCCTTTTCTTAAGGAGTTCACTATTTCTTCTGATATCTCCATGGTCACAATTTCCCTCTATGTGGTATTACTAAATGTTGATTGATCAATTGATTTATTGATTGGTATACTAAATAGAGCACTGAGGTTATATCTGTCAGTCTTTCTGACACGTATCAGCTTTGTGACACTAGAAAAATCACTTCACCTTTCTCATCTAGGTTCAGCATCTTTTAAATCAGGAAAATAAATCACTGACTTCTCAGAGATGTCATGAATCTCAGATAAGATAATGTATTTTAAGTGTTCTTCAAACCGTAAAGAATGATATAAATGTTACCTATTGCCTATCATTACAATATTAGATGGCAAACCCATCTAATGAGAGCAGAGACTGCCTTGCTTGTTTGTTTTTTCATCCCCAAAGCATACCATAATATCTGGCAGGTAATAATTGTATAATTCCTTTTCATCCAATCCAGAGTGAATCATGTGACTAAATCAAAATGCAAAAACTGTTTTTTCAGATGTATATCCAGTGTCTTCATGCTCATGATATGGATATTAGTTTTTTGGTCATTTTTCGTACCAGCTGGTGGAATCACCATTTTTCTTTTCCTATACCTAATCACTACTTATTGCCAGTATCTAGTCTCTTCTCAGTGCAGGGTGTTGGGCAATCACTCCAATTTTCTATACCTTAGGAATGGAATTAAATAGACCTTTATTGGGTAACTACTGTATGCAAAGTGTGTAATGCTCTAGCTGCTGTCACTCATTAATATGTTGTGCCTGTAGGTATTTAATAAATATTCCTTATGAAGATGATGATTTCTAATTTATATTTCTGTCACACTAGCACAGATTACTCTGGGAACAGAGAATACCCAGCAGTCTCAGCAAGAGCAGTAGGATCAGTTCTCTATATATTACATATGTGTATACTCACAGGCAAAGCCAAGGCACATTTGAATGCCTATTAAGAAAAAAAATGTTGGAATATATGAGATTATAAAGACTTGCCTTGTGAAAGAGTAGTGCCACCAAGTGTTGGGCTTGGGGTGCTCTGTTATTCGAAAATAACTAGGAGATGCCTGAATTTAAGAAGCCGGCAAACACCTGGTTGATATTACATTCATTATATAAAAATTATACTGCAATTTTTACGTAATTTCAATAACTCTTAATGGTCTGGTAGCATCCTAAGGATCAGATGGAGGTCCATAAGATATTGCCCTCACTTGATATTCCTTTGATTACAGGCAACAAAAACATAGCACATTATTTAAAAAAAAAAAGGATGATTTCACCCCCTCACCTCCTTCTCTCACCAATCTCCCCACCCATCTTGAGTTAGAACATTCATCATGTTATAAGAAGTACACTGAACTATACATCACTGAAATGAGTTACATTTGGTATGTTCTTCACATAGGAGGTATTTCAATAAATTGGAATGGTTCCTTTAATTTTCTGTGTCATTATCTCTCTTCTGTTGTAGTTCATGCTTTGTAGCTTCTAAAATTTTCCTCTCAGACTTATGCATATTTAATAATTGGGTGAATCCAGGGCCAAAAAACAGTGGTTTTCATTTCTCCCAGTGCCTACATCAACCAGGTTGAGGGAGGGCAAAACCCTGATTCCTTCATGGTACTTTATTTATAACTGCAGCAAAAACCTATTTTACTTGTCTTCTGTTGCCATGGTTACAAGTTTCCTCATTTCAACAGGTCATTGTGAAGCTATCAGTTTACATAAGGTCTCTGGTAAATCATTTGAAGCACTGCATAAAAAATTTAAAAAAATGTACTTTTTTCAGTATCTGTCATATCCATGAAAGGACAATTAGTTTTGAGTTTCATATTTTTTTGTTCTCATTCTTATCCCTTACTTGTGGATTTATTTTTTTCTTTTAAATCATTCCATACTCATGGAGGCACATTTCAATAATTTAACAGCCATAAGCACTACTGCATAACGGAAATGTACCAAGCTGGTCAGTTTTCTTGTAATTGTGCCTGTTTTATAATTACATGCTGATACCACCATTCAGAAAAGTTAATGTCACTGCATCCAAATCATAAGCACTGTTATCATCTACTTCATAGAACGGAAAGCAGAATTTTAGTTCAGTCTTTAGTCATGCCCAAGCTTGGCATGCTAGGTTCTTCAGTGGCAGCTAGGTTCTTCAGTGGATGTAGTGCCAGGCTTGGAGTCAGGAAGGTCTATTCTCAAATCCAGCCTCAAGAATTTTCTAACTGCATGATCCTGGGCAAGTCATTTAACTGCTGTTTGCCTCAATTTCATCATCTGTAAAATGTGGATAATAAGAGCACTTCTCAGGGTCACCATGAGGATCAAATGAAATATTGATTATAAAGTACTTAGATAGTCCCTGGCACATTGTGATTGCTATATAAATGCTAGCATTAGGAAAAATATCTTGGGCATTTTGTGCACTTCAAGGTTTTATTCATTACTCTATATTACCTTGCAATTTCACATATAGGAGTTAAAGAAAACACTCTTATTGGTAAGCAAAGGGGAGAATGTTTATTGGGAGGGAGAGATCATATTGGTAAAATTTCAAAATAATGCCAACTCTTCTACTTCTTACTCAAAAGGGCAAGACACACAGAGAGAAACAGAGAGAGAAAAAGAAAGAGAAAGAAAGGGAGGGAGGGAGAGAGAGAGAGAGAGAGAGAGAGAGAGAGAGAGAGAGAGAGAGAGAGAGAGAGAGACAGGCCAACACTCAGATAGACAGATGAACACAGAGGGAGAGAAAAAATTTCTTTTCTGTAGAGTTAAACAAAAATGAATCAGCATTTTTGTTGCTGACAAATATGTAAAATAAATAAATGAACTTAACCCAAGTTTTCATTTAGCATTTCTTTCTTCTAAACTCCATTTAATTGATCCAGAAGATGTATGGGACTAGGTGGACTTCACTGACTGAGCTTTCATATAAATCCTGCACTTTGGGGTATGGAGCAGAGTAGAATAGTTGGTTAAGAATATAAACTCATAATAAAGGATCAAACAGGAGTTAAAAGGCATCTCCTAATCCTAAATTTTTGTGAGACGTTAGACTTCAAATCAGTATCAGGCAGAGTCATCAAAATAGATTAGACTTAATTTTGACAAGACATTCTACTAAAGTTGTTGTCTTCCTAAGTGGGTGTTGTGTTTACTGCATGAACATAGCTAGGCATTAAAAGACTATAACTCCCTCTCAGGAAGTCTTTCTAGTCCTTATACCTAACTCAGAGAATAGTAACTGGCCCTAAGGAGGGCATATGCCTAAATCCCAGGAGATGACAGCTTAGAGCCGCTTGTTTATTGTACAACTAGCATAAAAGTCTACCAAAGTCAGAAAGATAGAGAAAAATGACCAGAAGAAACCATTAGTATATATTAGTAGCAGAAACTGATAGCTTTGAAGCAGCCCAAGTATGAATTATGCTGTCCACTTATTTTTCAATTTGGGCACCCAGTACATTAGAAGTGTCAAACTTATTCAATCAATGAAAACAAAACAAAACCAAACCACACTCAAATTTGGCCAGAATCAGATTAAAATATAATTGTGAAATGTTTACCAAAATAAACAAAAATACAATATAGATAATGTTAATTTGTGGTTTTCTAAGTCAATATGAAACTCATAGGGATTTGTTTCTATTCGAACTTAATACCATTGCTTGGTCATTTTCCTTATTACATCATTCAAACTTTCTTTTTCTTTTTCTTTTTAATTAATGTGTTGCCTCTCAATGGCTGATAAAAGAAAACACATCAGTGGGGGCTCTGTCCCATGATTTTGAGGGAGTAATTCGATAACATGGAGGGAGCATCAATTTCAAACTTGGGGTAGCTTTTCTGGGGGCCCACATATGAGGAGGTCTTGCTTAGTACAACATCCACATGAAAAAGAATTGAACCAATTAGAATTTATTTGGGCTTGACTATTATTAGAATTATTTGTGAGTTCACTTGTTAGACATTTTGAATTGTTCATGACCAATGGGCACCTGGCAAATGCTCCCCTGCTTTCTGTGAGACTATAATATCCTGGCTTCTCCTCCAACTCCTTTGAGTGTTATATCTCTTCTTTCCTTCAGTGGTTCCTGTTCTTTTGTCCACTTCTGAAATATATGCATTCCTCAATATTCAGCTCTTGGGCTTTTGTTCTGATGTCTCTTTTCTTTCTCATTCTCTGTCATGACTTTGACATCTCTCTTTATAAATTCCAGTTTCTAAAAATCTTTTCCTTTGACTTCTCTCCCAAGGTGTAGTTTTACATTTCAACTATCTTTTTTAGTTGTATATGATACTGTTTCTAAAATATTACTTATTTTATGCAGAATTCATTTTCCTCCAAACTAATTCAATCACATGACTTCCCTGTTTCTGAGATGAATTTTTCAAGTTTATTTTTGTCTCCCTCTTATTCTACTCTCTGATACCATGAATGTTCAACCAGTCATAAAGTCTTTTTGATTTTTAATTTTAACTTTCTTATATGCTGATTGTTCCTTTATTTCAATTCTCCCTCTCTCATTTTTATAATTCAAGATCTTATCCTGTTACACCTAGAATAACACAGAAAGACCTATTTGATTTTGCATATATCATTTCTACCATGTTCAAATTTATCCTTTCAAAATTACCTTTCTAAAATTGAGTTCATTGGGAAACTTTTATGCTCAATATCTTTGAAAGGTTTCCCACTGCCTAAAGGAGAAAGTTCAAATGCCTTATTTGGGCATATGAGACTCTCTACAGCATGAGGACAGTTCACAAGAATATTCCCTCAATATTTGGTAGCATAAATTCTCCGCTTCTTCCAAACTGGTCTGCTTTCATTCCTTTGAACAAACATCTTTTCACAGCTATATATACTACTTTTACTACTCTTTCAGATGAAATACCTTACCCATCTTCCAAGGCTTAAATAAAATTTCACCTCTGCAAATTCTCATTCCTTGATGGCATCTACCATGTCTCATTCAGATTTGCACCTCACTCAGCAACTAGTACCTAACTTCATACATTCTCTAGATACTAGATACTAGACAATAAAATTTATTGAACTGAAATATAATCAGCTGGGAAATATATGTTGCTAGTCTCAACTCAGATCACTTTTTTTCCTTTTGATATTTAGGCAAGTTTAAATACATGAAAATTCTGGGTAGAATTTCTCTCTCTCTCTCTCTCTCTCTCTCTCTCTATATATATATATATATATGTATATAAAATATGGAATAAAATAAAAAACCCATTCCTATGTGGGGGAAACTAAGGCTAACTAGATGAGAGAGTGGATACAGTGCTGGACTTGGAGTTAGTCTTCTAGAGTTGAAATCCAACCTCAGACCCTTACCTGTTTATTTCAGTTTCATCATATGTAAAATGAGCTGGAGAAGGAAATGGCAAACTATTTCAGTATCTTTGGCAAGAAAAGCTCAAAAGGGGTTACAAAGAGTTGAGCACAGCTAAAAGTGACTAAACAACAACATATGGGGAAAGAAATGTTAGTAATTGAAACATAAATGCTGTGACCTATTATTTGACTAAAGTGGAACATTTTTGGTAATTTCATAAAACTGTAACAGCCTTCTCCAGTAACTCTCTTCATTTAATCCATTCATCTTGTTTTCAATGCAACAATGAAAGAAATCCCATCTTCCTTTTCATAATTAACACTTTTAACATTTTCATCAGTTTTCTAAAGGTTATAGTTCTTTGGCAATCACATATAAGTTTTGCTTGTGTTCACATTATCATAGACTCCAGAAATGGGGAGAAAACAACAACAACAAAAACTTTATAGCTCATCTAGTCCAAACTTCTCATTTTACAGATGAGTACTTTGAAGCCCAAACAGTTAAATGACACAATATAGTGAACGACATAGTAAGAATGACATAGGAGTTCAAATTACTAATCCAAAACTGTTTCCACTGTATTGAAGTGGCTCCTAAATTGGCAATGTTTAATTCAAATACATTCTTCAGCAATTTAAAAAAGGGATCAATGTCTAGAAATGGCCATTGTTTCTGATTGAGGGAGTGACAGTTTAAACATTTTTGCTTATTATCTGAGATTTTATTTCTATTGTCTTTTTGAGGGCTTTATTGGTAACATCAAAAAGTCATCAAACTTCAGGGAAGAGGCCAGGGTATTTCCCTTGTAATTAATTGTTCCTTAATGACCTCAATAAAGAATTGTGGACACAACTGAGTTATCTGAGAGCATATTCTTCTAATATATGGGCAGGATTTTGGAGTCTTGTGGCAAGAAAGCATTTGGAGGTATTTAGTGGTGATGTCTCTAAGTCTGACTGTAACTGTTTCTTGCCTATAAAATATCTTTAAAAGAGAATAAGAAGAAATAAAAAGTGTACTTTTTTTGTTCATTTAGTAAACAATCCACACACACATATACATACATACATACATGTATATATACACACTCAACTTCTACTGGTCCTTGATGATAGTGAATGGTAGGAAATAATATTAGAAATATAATCATTAGATATGTAAGTATATGTATTCTTTAAATATACAAAAACACATGACTCAAGTTTGGAATTGATAAATATATGATTTTGAATCCAGCCTAACTCTCTCTAAGAGCAAATGTTATTTCTTCCCTTCAGAGTTGCTGCCAAAGGTTCATAACTGGATGCTTGCTACTCTCCCTCCTTATCTTCAAGAAAGATATGATTATATATATTTGTTATATCTCATATATCTAAAAGGCAAGGAGGATAATACTTTTTGGGAGTGGGGCAGCAAGAATACATGCCATTGTCCTTCAAGATAGAGGAAATGAATGCCATGCTTTCAATATATGGGAAATAGGTAGCCTAATTGCATGAGTTTAGCTTTATCCACCCAAACATTATTTGTAGAAATGACCACTTACAAAAGCAAAAGAGTTTATTTATTTTTAGTTTACAACACTCATTTTCACAAATTATGAATTTTAAATTTTCCCAACTCTCCCCTTCCCTTACCCCAAAATGCCATGCATTCTGATTATCCCTTCCTCCAATTTGCCCTCCCTTCTGTTATACCACACCCTTTCCTTATCCACATCTGCTCTCTTTTCTTGTAAGGCAAGATAGATTTCTAAACCCCATTGCCTGTATTTCTTTTTTCCAGGTTGCATGCAAAAAAATTATCATCCTTCATTCCTAAAACTTTGAGTTCCAACTTTTCTCTCTTCCTCCCTCCCCACCCATGTCCAATGAGAAAGCAAGAAATTCAATATGGCTATATATGTGTAGTTTGGCAAAAGACTTCCATAATAGTCATGTTGTATAAGAGTAACTATATTTCCCTCCATGCTATCCTGACCCCCGTTTATTCTATTGTTTCTTTGACTTTATCCCTCTCCAAGTGTTTACTTCTAATTACTCCCTCCTTCTATTTGCCCACCCTCCAATCATCCAACTCCACTTCTCCCTTTCTCCCCTACTTTCCTGCAATGTAAGACAGATTTTAATACCAAATTGAGTGTGCACATTATTCTCTCCTTAAGTCAAATGTGATGAAAGTAAGCTTCACTTTTTCCCTTTTACCTCCCCACTTTTCCCCTCCATTGAAAAAGCTTTTTCTTACCTCTTTCATGGAGATGACCTGCCCCATTCCATTTCATCCTTTCTCCTCCCAATATAATTCTCTCTCACCCCTTGATTTCATTTTTTTAGATATCATCCATTCCTATTCGACTCACTTTGTGCTCTCTGTCAAGTATATATGTCTGTGTGTGTATATGTGTGTGTGTGTGTGTGTGTTTAATCCCACCAGCTACCCAAGTACTGACAAAAGTTTCGAGAGTTACAAATATTATCTTTCCCTGCAGGAATGTAAACAATTCTACTTTAATAAGTCCCTTATGATTTCTCTTTCCTGTTTACCTTTTCATGCTTCTCCTGATTCTTGTGTTTAAAAGTCAAATTTTCTCTTCAGCTCTGTTTTTTTTCATTAAGAATACTTGAAAGTCCTCTATTTCACTGACTGACCATTTTTCCCCTGAAGTATTATGCTCAATTTTGCTGGCTAGGTGATTCTTGGTTTTACTCCTAGTTCCTTTGACTTCTGGAATATCATATTTCAAGCCCTTCAATCCTTTTATGTAGAAGCTACTAGATCTTTTGTTATCTGGATTGTATTTCCACAAAACTCAAAAGGTTTCTTTCTAACTACTTGCAATATTTTCTCCTTGACATGAGAACTCTGGAATTTGGCTATAATATTCCTAGGAGTTTTTTTTGGGTCTTTTTCAGAAGGTGATAGGTGAATTCTTTCAATATTTATTTTGCCCTCTGGTTCTAGAATATCAGGGCAGTTTTCCTTAATAATTTCATGAAAGATGATGTCTAGGCTATTTTCTTGATCATGGCTTATAGATAGTTTCAGTTTTTAAATTGTCTCTCCTGGATCTCTTTTCTAGATCAGTTATTTTTCCAATGATATATTTCACATTTTCTTCTATTTTTTTATTCTTTTGGTTTTATTTTGTAATGTCTTGGTTTCTCATAAAATCATTAGCTTCCATCTGCTCCATTCTAATATTTAAAGAACTATTTTCTTCAGTGAGTTTTTCAACCTCTTTTTCCATTTGGCTAATTCTTCTTTTTAAAGCCTTCTTCTCCCCATTGTCTTTTTGGATCTCTTTTGCCAATTGAGTTAGCCTATTTTTAAAGGTGTTATTTTCTTCAGCATTTTTGGGGTCACCCAAAAAGCTGTTAACTTGCTTTTCATGATTTTCCTACATTTCTATCATTTCTCTTCCCAATTTTTCCTCCACCTCTCTTACTGGATTTTCAAAATCCTTTTTGAGCTCTTCCATGCCCTGAGACTATTGCATATTTATTTTGGAGGTTTTGGATGCAGAAGCCTTGCCTTTTTGGTCTTTCTCTGATGGTATGCATTGTTTTTCCTCATTCAAAAGGATGGAAGAAAGTATCTGTTCACCAAGAATGTAGACTTCTATGGTCTTAGTTGTTTTTTTTCCCTTTTTTGGGCATTTACCCAGTCACTTACTTGCCTTTTGAGTCTATTGTCAAGAGGAGGGTGTACTCTGGGGACCTGTAATTTCTCAGTTCCTCTAAGGTGGCATAATCAAGGGAGAGGAGTTAACTCCTCTCCTGGCCTTCACTCTTGTCTGTGAGCAACCACCAGCGCTCTGTTCTGCCCATGATCTGCGAGTACAATTTCCTGTCCACAACTACCTCTAGCTCCTCTGCACCAGCACTCTTCCTTAACACAGCAGAGTCACTCAGGGCTGAGATCCAGATCAGCTGCTCAGTTTCCTCAGGGGCTTTAGGCTGAGGGCTCCAAAAATGGACACTGCTGCTGCAGTCACTGCTGCTGGTGGGACTAGATCCCATTTCCTTCTCCCTCATGTGAAATAACTTTCTCTATGAACTTTGAAGCTATCTTTGATGTTTGTAGATTGAGCAATCTGGGAATCCCACTTGTTGCTGGGGATTCCACCCCCTGAAGTGTGTTCTAGTCCTGTCCCTGTGTGCCACAGTCAAGGTTGGGCTGCACTCTGTACCTGGTGAGATAGACCTTTCCTGTTGGCCTTTCAGGGTGTCTTGGGCTAGAAATCTCTTTCACTCTGTCATTTTGTGGCTTCTGCTGCTCTAGAATTTGTTTAGAGTCGTTTTGTACAGGTATTTTATGGGCTATGGAGGGGAGCTTCTATAGGTCCATCCTTCTACTCTGCCATCTTGGCCCTGCCCCCCACAAAAGCAAAAGAGTAAACAGAAGTCAGGGAAGCTATATAGGTAAGAACAGAACAAAAATATACAATCACAAAGGATTTATTTGCAGAGAACAAGAATAAGAATAGGAAAAAGAATCAGTTCAGCTAAGGAAAGAAGTAAAAATATTCCCAAGAGTAGCTTGCTCTCAGCATTCTCTAGACTTGAAAGGATTGAAAATCAAGATCCATGAGAGCAGTCTTTATATATTCTCCTTGTCTGAGACTCAGAGGGGCCTAGGAGGCACATTAAAGTTTAGTCTTGTCCACTGCAATCAAATGCATTGAATTCATTTAATGAAGTGGCCTCCAACAATTTCCCTTCCATAGATATGCAACATATTCTTGCAATGGATCCACACATAAAGTGCCCAGAGAAAGGGCTTTCTCATTCTGGAAAGACCATTCAATGTGTTTGGTATACCAGTATACATTTTTATTACAAGTTAGAAGAGCAATAACAAACTTTGCCTAAGGGAGTGAAAGAAAGTATTGCTTATTTACTGTACTCCTTTTAAACATTCATAAAATGGATTGCAAGTAATATGGATCTGCTTGCAAGCACACATAAATATTTCTAGTTGTCAAAAAGTATATAAATTAAACAATAAATTTCTAATTTGAATTTAAGCAGTATTGTCAAGGAATTATTTATTAGTCAAAAATGCAAATATATTTTTTAATAGTCATAGCATACATAGCATATATAGAATTATGTAGCATATATAGAATAGCCTCTGGTCTTTGTATTCATAGTGGATGATAATGCTTTAAGGGAAGTATTAGATAATGGAAAGAACACCTTGGAAGACTCAAGAAATTTAAATTCTCTTCTTAATTCTGTCATTATCTGACAATCATAATGTGATTTTTTTATGATTTCATTGTCTTCCTCTTCACCTTAGTTTTCTTATAAAATGTTGATGAGAACAAGTGCCCTATATATTATGACAAGTAGCTGTGAGAAAAAATGAAATAATTGGTATAAAAACGTATGGTAAAAGGTTTTAAACATGCTCCATAAATAGAGGAGTGTCATGAAAATCCCCATAGCTCATGAACAATATCTTCCTTTAAATTTTACATAGTCATTTCTTAGAGTAAGGGTATACTGCTAAACAATTCTAGTACCTCTTTCATTCAAATACAAGTTACATTTTTTTTAAAGAGACAAAAAGTAATTTGGAGCCATCCCACTATGCAGGTGAGACTATATAGTTAATCTAGTTGAACAAGAGTTAAATAATGGTAAATGCATATGTATTTTATTTTAAAAGATAGTAATATATTTACAATATCAGTCATTCATGTACCATCATATCTGGGACTCTGATTATGCTTAGCAATGAGAAAAAGTGAAATTTTAGAAAGCTCCATTCAGAGAAACACTAAATCCCCAAATTTCATGGATTTTTAAAGAAAAAAACGATATTGAATGTCTGCCAAAGCTTTCCTGACATCTCTTTTCTACTTTCATGTGCTAAATTACTGTGGCAATGGCATACTTCCTGTTGACATTTCAGTTCTTCCATTTTTATCCCAAACCATGAAGTCCATAGAGCCAGTATGAAAAAGTATTAAAAAAAGTTGGAAAGGGAAGACATTTATATTTTAAGGGATTTTGGAAGTTATTTAAAATATTGTCTTTTACCTTGAATCAAAAAGAAAGTAAATCCTTACTTTGTATCTCCCAAAATAAATGACTATTGTCTATGCCTAACTTCTCTGAAAAGAATTCTCTAACCATGGACAGTTACCCTTGCTGTCCATCCCTGAACTCAGAAGTAGGAAATACCTTCTCCACCAATCTCAGTGCATTCAGCCTTAAATAGAGGTCAAGTATCAGTGTCATTGCATCTATTTTATGTCATGGTGTGGGAAAGAAAATGGGGAACATGTAGAAAGGCTCCAGGGAAGACTACATATATGAAAGTAAAAAAAAAGCCTTTTTTGGCAAAAGATTAATTCTATAATTAATATGGAATGAGGAGGCCTACTATTTTATTTTCAATTAGAAGTCTGTAATTTATATGTAGCTGGGATGTGTCTACCCTTGCCATCCCCATCCTCCTCAGTCTTTGGAGAGCAGCAATTTTTGAAAAGAAAAAAAAAAGTAACTTAGAAGCCAATATAGAAAGGTGACATCAATGCCTGGCTGTTGGTCACTGTGGATGTTAGATTTATTGCAGGCTTGCTGGGACATCATGACCATAGTCCCTGTTCCATTTATCTGCACCTTATTTCCATGCTAAGGGAAACAGGGACAGACTGGAGACAATTCAAGCTTCTGAATCTGAAGGAGTACAACAGTATCTAGAGAACCAGAACTCTTAAGATGAGATAATGATTCTACATTCCTTAATTAGATAACTGAGAAATCCAGCATCCAACCATTGTTGTTTGAGAATGAATGACAGTTTTTCCTTATACTAGTGGCAGGTGGGAGGTCCTGTCCTGAATTAAGAGCAATGAAAACTGAATCCAGGAGAGCACACACCCTTATGCTGGGTAAGCAAATTGATATGGACTTCAGCCCAGGTATCATATAGAATATATAGTGTTGTTGTTTTTGTTGTTGTTGAGTCATTTCAGTAGTGTACAACTCTCAGTGAACACATTTGGGGTTTTCTTGGCAAAGATATGGGAGTGGTTTACAATTTCTTTCTCCAGCTCATTCTACAGATGAGAAACTGAAACAAAAAGGATGATGTCTTGACTTAATAATGAATTGGATTTAAGTGAGACAGAGCTGTGCAAAGATATCAGCCTCTCTCTTCTAGAGCAAACAGAGTTCAGTGGCAAGACACAAGTCAAGAAGACTGGGGATGGCCCTGGATGAAGAGGGAGACTTTGGCCTTTTACCTCCTGGAACTCTCTTAGGGTATAAGTTTATTTTTTCAAGAATCAGTTTGTGTGACTTGGCCACTCCCATTTTTTATGTCTTTCTGTGTGCTTGGAGGATCTTATACCCTCAGAATAATTTCAAATGCTAGAGATCTTGGAAATACCAACATTAGGGCAGCACTAAGCTACGATTGACTAACTGTGACCTAAGATTCTATCAGAGAGTTATAGGAAAGTTAACTGATACCCACAATGACTACTCGTTTTTAGTCTTCCACATTGCAAAACTTAGAACATTATTTAATTTCAGTATCTGTTTCAAACTTGTGATATGATCCTTTAAGAATTTTTATGCCAATCAATTCACTGGAAGCAGGATGTTTCTATATGAACAGGTATTACTCCTTTTGTTCCATGTAGGATGAGTCTGTAGTCTCAGAAATCCAGAAATCCCATGAAATTGTTCACCTTCTCAGGATTTCCTTAGTTTAAATGAAGAATGAAGATAAGAGTAAAATAGAATCTATGATTTAATTCAGTTGGTCATTACATACACTACTGTAGTCAAGAATTACTTAGAAGAAGTGGAACAGCCCTCATATTCAATAAAAAGATAAAACAAACAGACTGGAATAGAATCTCAAAAATTCCCCCACCCAAAAAAAGACTTTGGCTGTGTGTATTTTAATAAATGTGGTAAGTCTTCAAAGAGATGGGAATAGCATATTATTTTCCTTGTCTTCTGAGGAAATTGTATTCAGGTCAAGAATCAACTGTTAGAATCAAACATGGAACAACTTGTCGGTTTAAGATTAAAAAAAAAAGGATTATAAGGTTGCAGATTATCACCTTATTTATTTAACTATTATTCATTGTATATCGTTCAAAATGTGAGACTAGATGAATCAAAAACAAGAATTAAAGTGGCCAGGAGAAAGATCAACAATCTCAAATTGTAGACAATAACACTCTGACTGCAGAAAGTACAGAAAGATTAAGAAGTCTCCTGATGGGGGGGAAACAGGAGAGTGGAATAGCTAGCTTGCAACTTAACACTAAAAAAAAAGGGCATTTTAACTAGTCCCATTATTTCCTGGCAAATAAAGGGAGAAAAGATGGAAACAGTGTCAGATTTCATATTCTTGGCCTCAAACATCATTACAGAAAGTGATTGCAGTCATGAAATTAAATCTGGCAAATCTAGACAGCATACTAAAAAGCAGAGACAACACCTTGCTGACAAAGGTCTGTTTATTCAAAACTATCGTTTTTCAAGTAGTAACATATGGCTGTGAGAGCTGACCTATAAGGAAAGCTGAGCACCACAATCCATGTTTTCAAAGTGTGCTGCTGTAGAAGACTTTTGACAGCCCCTTGAAGAGATGTCCTTGAAGAGAAAGGACATCAAATAAGTCAACAATTAAATTAATGCATATTATTCATTGGAAGGACAAATACTGAAGCTGAAGCTTAAATACTTTGGCCATATAATGAGAAGACAGGACTCCTTGGAAAAGAACCTGATGTTGGGAAATATTGACAGCAAAAAGAGAAAGGGATGGCTGTGGATGAGATGTATAGATAGTGTCATGGAAGCAATGACCATGAGCTTGGGCAGAGTTCGAGAGTCACTGGATAGAAGAGCTGAAGTGCTTTGTTTCATGTGGTCATGTAGAATTGGACATGAGTAAATGGATGAATAACAACAGAATGATGATTAATCTCTGGATTTGGTGTCAGGAAGGCCTGAGTTCAAATCCTGCCTTTAATGTTTCCTAGTTATATTTCCTTTGGAAAGTTATCTATCCTGACTCACCCTCATTTTCTTGATCTCTAAAATGGTGATGATTGTTAATAGCAGCTACATCATAGAATTCTGAACATACATACATACATATATATGTATGTATGTATGTATGTATGTATATATATATATATATATCTTTGCAAACCTGAAAACTTAATGTAACGATTAACTACTGTAGTTATCCTTATTTGCTACACATTATGTTAACAGTTACGGATTTTACCTTAATGCATTTAGCCATTTCACTCTACATTCACTCATAAAGAAGATGGTGGGAAAACAATAGTAACAACAGCAACAAAAGATCTGAAACTTCAAGAACACTTATTCAATACTATTTCATATATAAGCCTTGTTACTAAACATTTTAATTTTATACAAACCTCTCCAATGTTATCAAGTGCCTTTAAGGAAAGGTAACATATCCCTTTCACTTACTTGCCCCCAACGACAGCCAAAAAACTTTTAATTTCCATTCCAGCAGATGAGGAGGAAAGATGACAAAATGATACTCTTGCCAATATCACATTAAGAAAGAAATAGAATTTTCTTGCTTAAGATCTAGATCTAAATGTAGTGTAAATTTATTTTTAAGTCAAGCTCTCATGGATATTAAGGAAACAACAAACAAACAGGACAAGTACATGTACTTTTGTTGGTTGGGCTGCAGTAAGAGAGTGCCACTTCAACAAAAATGAAAGTTGGTATCTGTTTTAAATATGTCTAAAATTATGAGTCCGTATTTTGAAAGCACCAAGCTAGCCTTGCTTGAAAAAGAGTATATGGCTCAATAACACTGAATATAATATAATAGAATGGAATGGAATATAATGTAATATATGATAAAGCATAACATTATATGTACATGTACACACACACACACACATATATATATATATATATATATATATATATATATATATTTGTATGAGCCTTTCAGACTTTATTAAGGTGGAAGTTTTCTGCAGACATTTTAAGGTCTAACCCACTATGCCTCATTCCTTTTATTTTCATCTCCTCAAATTAATCAAACTATTTAAGATGGGATATTTTGGAAATATTTAACTTTTATAATCTCTGTACAATCAAAACACATTTTTGCTGATATAAAATGCTGTTATTTTATAAAAATATCGAGGAAATACTAAGATCAAAAGAGTAAATCTTTGCAAATTTACTTTTATATATATTCAAGAATCAGCTCTTTTAGAAATAGATAATGCAAAATGTGCAAATTGAGGTTTGATGTTAAAAATTATTTGATTCAGTGGGGACATAATTAACATACTGTAATGAAATACACTCTAGCAGTCCAACCGTCACTTCTCAATTTCAATCAGACATTCTGGCTTTGAGCAAAAGATTCCCAGGGTAATGTAAGAACAAATCATATCCCCCCGTGACACAGCCAAGAATGTGCTACCTGCTGAGATAAAAGTGACATCTTTTATTTTCTCCTGAACAGAAGGACATAACACACAAATAAAATGTAGCCATAAAACTAAATCGATCATTTGTCAGGAAAACACCAATGTTTTCTGTTAAGTGGGGAAAGAAACCTGAAAATAGATACAATAAACCATCTGCCACTGGAAGCAGCCATTAATACTTCTGTCAGCACTAAGAACTGTATTGGTTCACAGTTTCATAACTGCCATATGTACTACAATGCTATACTCCACAGAGCAGACAATTGCAATGCTTATTTAGGCATTGAATACCTAATAATTTGGATTAATAATTTCTCATGAAGCTTGTTCCAAATTTCACTTAAAACTTTTTTTTTAAAAAGAATATATGATCTGAATGGTTACATGCTTAAACAGCTTAATTAGAAATGTAAAACATGTAGTATCCTATAAGAGGGATGTTCTACTGCCATCAGAACCATCTTTGAATACAATTTGGAATTTAGTAGAATACCAGACCATTTAAGAGGGTCAAATCTCATTTTAATGATGCATAAAAATAATTTTTGAGAAGTTAGAAGAACATTCATGAGGGATGATAAATGTAAACTGTAAGTGTCTAGGATGACTCTGAGTTTAACACAAATATCCTTTATCCTAGTTTTCATTACCAGTGCTATTTTAAATCCAATAAGACTGTCCATATACAGAAACTAATTTGAAGTAAGACCAAAGCTAAAGACCATTTTTAAAACAAATAGCTAAAAATTGGTTGTGCTGACTTAGCCCATACTTATCTCCAATGCCCTTGGTCATATAGTTATGCCCAATGTTGTGTCTTTTTAAAAGTTTTATTTTCCAATAATGCTTTTTGAACTCTTGAAAGCATCATTTCTTGGTGGAGCCAAGATGGCAGAGTAATAGCACAGACTTTCTAGAGTGCTCCCACCAAGTCCAGTCAAATATCTGTAAAAAAATGGCTCTAAACAAAATCTGGAGTTTTAGAACCCACAGAATGATAAAGTGAAGCAAATCTCCAGCCTAAGACAGCCTGGAAGGTCACTGGGAAGTGTCTATTGCACCATGCTGGGAGTAGAACACAGTTCAGTGTGAGCTGTGCATGCACACAGGGTACCTAAGCAGGCCTTGCAGGGACAGAATCTTTCACACCTATCATAGTTTCTTGAATTCATGACTCCAGAATGCTTAGTATAAATTGAAAGTTCAGTGGGAAAAGCCTGTGGAACCAGTGCAGGAAAGTGGAGAGGTTTGACCTCAGTCCCAGGACAGAAGAGAGGGGAGGGGGTGGAGGAAACTGAGACAACCACAGTAGCAGCAGGGGCAGCTGCAGCCATTGTTTCTGGAGCTCTAGGCCCACAGATTGTGGGAGGATCCAGTAGTTGATAGTATACTCCCTATCCCCACTGGAAGCAGAGAACTATGTTGACAAAGAGCCCAAAAGTCAAGTAAATGGCTGGGGAAATGAAGAAAAATGAGAAAAATAATCAGACTGTAGAATCTTATTTTGGTGACAGGAAAGACCAAAGCATGCAAACAGAAGGAAACAGTCAAAGCTCCTCTATCCAAAGCCTCCAGGAAAAATATGAATTGATCTCAGGTCATAGGAGAGCTCAAAAAGGATATTCAAAATCAAATAAGAGAAGTAGAGCAAAAATTGGGAAGAGAAATGAGAATGATACAAGAAAATTATAAAACATGAGTCAACTGCTTGCTAAAGGAGACCCAAAAGGATGTTGAAGAAAATAACACTTTAAAAATATAGACTAATCCAAATGGCAAAAGGGATCCGAAAAGCCAATGAGGAGAAGAATACCCTGAAAAGCAAAACTGGCCAGAGGGAAAAGGATCTCACTAAAGAAAATAATTACTTAAAGATTAGAATGGAGCATAGCAGACAATGCAAAATATCTCATTGGAAAAACAGCTGACCTGGAAAATAGATTCAGGAGAGACAATTTAAAAATATGGGACTACCTGAAAGCCATTATCTTTCATAAAATTATTAAGGAAAACTGCCCTGATATTCTAGAACCAGAGGGCAAAATGAATATTGAAAGGATCTATCAATCACTTCTTGAAAGAGACCTAAAAAGAGAAACTCCTAGGAATATTGTAGTCAAGTTTCAGAGTTCCCAGATCAAGGAGAAAATATTGCAAGCAGCTAGAAACAAACAATTAGAATATTGTGGAAATACAATCAGGATAACACAAGATCTGGCAGCTTCTACATTAAGAGATTGAAGGTTTGTAATATCATATTCCAGAAGTCAAAGGAGCTAAGATTAAAGCCCAGAATCACCTGCCCAGAAAAAATGACTATAATACGTCAGGGAAAAAATGGTCATTCAATGAAATGAAGACTTTCAATCATTCTTGATAAAAAGAGTAGTGCTGAATAGAAATTTGCCTTTCAAACATAAGAATTAAGAGAAGCATGACAAAGTAAACAGGAAAGAGAAATCATAAGGGACTTATTAAAGTTGAACTGTTTACATTCCTACATGGAAAGACAACATTTGTAACTCTTGAGACTTTTCTCAGTATTTGGGTAGTTGGAGAGATTATTTACATATAGACAGAGGGCACAGGGTGAGTTGAATGGGAAGAGATGATATCTAAAAAAGTAAAATTAAGGGTGAGAGAGGAATATATTGGGAGGAGAAAGAGAGAAATGGAATGGGGCAAATTATCTCTCATAAAAGATGCAAGAAAGCACCATTTCATCATAGCATTCTCATATTTATTTATTCAAAGAGGCTAGTAGATATGTATTACATGGAAAGAGTCAGGTGAATATTATATTTGGCAATTCAGAATTTAATCAGACTAAAAGTACAACACTCAAGGAATGACTCCATTTGCTTCTACCTTGCAACTCTTTTATTATGATGCTTTTCATTTTTAAAGTGTTACCTCAATTTCCACTCACATCTACACGCTCATCTTTCAATAGAAGTCATGCTTGTATAAAATGCATATCACCAAGCACAACAAATACACATATCAGCTTGAAAATGCTTGAAAATTTTCTTTCTCAATCGACCCTTCTAATTCATCATATTTTTTGCTGAGAATATGGAGGCATGCTTTGCCATTGGCGTTCTGATGCCATGATTGGTCTACTGGATTGATCAAAGCTCTAAAATATTCCTCTTCGATTCCTTTACCTTTTCATGGTTTTCATTCAAATAGTTCCCTCAGTTCTGCTTATTTCTCTCTGTATAAAGTCATATTATTCTTCTCGTGTTTCTTTGGTTTCTTACAATATAGTTATATTCTAGTACATTAACAAATCACAATTTTTTTCGGTAATTCTCAATTGATGGATATCAGCCCCATTTTGTTTCTAATTCTGTACTTCTATAAGAGTACATATTTGCATAGGTGTGTATATGCACATATATATATATATACACACATATAGTGTATGTAATATGTATATATAATACAAAAGTTCAAATATGCTTATATAACATACATACACACATAATACAACATAGTCATGCATATACATATAGATATGTACAAATGCACTGTGTGTGTGCTTATGTATGTATTAGTGTGTACTTGTATATGATATAAAACTTGTAGTGTTATTTTGGAATATAAAAGATGGAGTCTTTAGATTGATTTACTGCACCTATGAGAGTGCTCTAACATTTTCAATTTTCATCCTTTGCATATTTGCCAATCTGATAACTGTGCTGTTGCTTCCACACTTTTAATCAAGTGCTACTACTTGTCTCCATTCCTACCTTAAGTCTATCCTGATTCTGAAACAGTTTTCATCTATGGCAGGAAAGTATAAACTTCTGGCTCAGATAGCTTTTTACTCTGTATCAAGATCCTTTCTTGCTATATCCATTTCTCCCCACCTTTGCTCTCTCCAAGCCTCAGTTTCTACACATGTGAAATGGAGAAATGTAGTACTTTAACCTACCAGGTGGTTTTGAGAATCAAAAAGGATGATATATGCAAAGTGCTCTGCAAGAGTGATTTACAAATCTCTATATAAATGTGAACTCTTTCTGACCTCCTATTTTCCAGTCTGGATTTATACTTCCTTCTTTCTGCCTAATTTTTCTACTTTTTTTTCACCTATTCTTTCTCGTCTTTAACCATGCACTCTCTTAGCACCTGATCTTTAAATAGATTTTTAATCCTGCTATCTCCTGCAGTCCCAGCTTCTAAGACCCTCCATTCCAAGTCTGTCTTCTTAGCTTTTGACCTGTGAAGTAGGAGGATGAACCTTTGTGCTGTGAGTTTTAAGGAAAAATCATCATCCCAGAGAAACACCAAACAAACAAGTAAACGAAGAAGAGATTGTAGGGTTGCATCACTATAGAACCTGGGGCTATACCTATTCCCCTTTAGTGACTGAGGAACAGGAGGAACAGAACCAGTTCTGTTTTGTTTTGTTTTGTTTTTGGTGAGGCAATCAGGCTTAAGTGACTTGCCTAGGGTCACACAACTAGTAAGAGACAAGTGTCTGAGCTGAATTTGAACCCAGGTCTTCCTGACCCTAGGGCCCATGTTCTATCCACTGTTCCAACTAGCTGCCCTATTGGTTCAATTTTTAAATAGACTTCTGCTATTTTAAAGATTACAAACCACACCTAAATCCTTCCCCTCCCCCCACAGGAACAAACCTGATTTTTATCAGCTTCCATGAATCTGAAGCTTTGACACTCCTTCCCCACTCCCAGTCACCACAATTTCCTTCTCCCTATCATGAAAATGTTGGTGATTCATCATATACTCCAAGGCATCCTGAAAGCTATCAAAAACTGTCTACTACTGGTAGAGCAATCTTCCTGAGCACAATGAAAAATTTCCTTCTTTCATTTTGACTAGTCTTTTTGACCTCAGTTCTTTCAGACATGATATTGGGTGAGCTATTCTCTCAAGGAATCCAGGCTGAGAAAGCTCCTATAAAGTTCTCGTGAGTCACAATTATGCTGCCTACATATAGCTTTACTTTGCCAAATCAGTCTGTTCTTGACCCTTAACATGATTCAAACTCTTGATAGCCATTCCTGTAGACTTTACCATTACTTCCCTAAACTTAGACTCTTAAATTTATACCTCTCTTCCCCTCCATCACACACTTAATTTCATTACTATGAAGTCTGTAGGACAAAAATAGTAAATTCATTTAAAAATATTTCCTTCAAATTTTCCCATGATTTCTCCCCATTCAGAAGTTTGGTGTGATTTTTCTTCTAAAAGTCCATGACCTATATTCAAGGATCAGGAGTATAAAGAATATTTGCATATTTCATATAACTATTTGCAAATATTGTGGAAAGGATCATCTTTTAAAATTCACAGATATTCTAGCACCACTGCTGGAGAAAAATAAGTGAATCCAAAATCTTTCTATAAAATACATCAGCATATATTATACTGCTTTATTTTTGCTTGCTTTATACAGCTTCAGGCCTAGAAAGTCAAACTTCATTTCCAACTTTACGTAATGGAGTCAGGGACAGGAATTGGACCATTGATTTCACTGGCATAGGGAACTTTGATAAGGAAATTCCTAAAATTGTAAGTTGGGATAATCTCTTCAATTTCTTTTTTTGTCCTAGAGGATTACTTAGAATACTAAGAGGTTAAGTGACTTGAAAGAATGCAAAAAAATTTTTAAGAATTTCTCATATGCAAAGCACTCTGCTATGTTCTGAGAATACAAATAAAAGACAAAGATAGTTGCTGCTCCCAAGGAGATAAAATTGTATTGGAGGAGACAATATATAGAATAATTCCACTAAAAATCAGATGGACAAGTCCTGTAGTCCTTATGGTACAACAGCAAAGCATACAGTAATGCCTTGTCATGCATTCCTGATTTTCATTTATAAAATAATATTAGTTTCTGATTTTGACTCATTTGACAATGGAAAGGAATTTAGTGTTAAGAACTTTCTTTCTTGGGTCTTCAGCATCTGTGACTATTACACTTTCAGGGGTAATTGCCAGGCTGCATGTTTAGTAGGGCTGCTTTCCAGGTTGATGGAGGCAGGTACTTGACTAGGGCAGCTCACTGAGTTTATGTCAAGGGCAGAATTCAATACAGGCTTTTTTTGTTTGTTTGTTTCTGGTGGGGTCATCTTCAATTATTCTGACCTATGACTTGCCACTGTACTCTAACTCTGGAGCAGAAAGTAAGGTGGTGACTTTGTACAACCTTGCTTCATTCAAATCCAATTCACCTGCAAGTTAAGATATCCCCTTTTTGATGTCATTGATCCTCTTCAATAAGGAAGGGCAAACAACAATCTTTAAGCAATAATAGCTGTCTGCATCACTAAGGCAATTTTAACAGCACCAACCATGACTATAAATATGCTGGCATAGTTCTGAATCCCAAAGCTCAACAGATTTTCCATAAAGAAGGCAGAAGAAAAACATTTATTCAGATATCAGAAAGCCAAATTCCAACACCAGAAAGTCAAATCCATTATAGTAACTAAGAAGTCAATACATATTAGTACTGCAGGGTATGAAGCCATTTCTAAGCCTTCCTCCCTGTAGTGCCAATGCAATATTCAAAGCACCTACTGTGTCCCTGATTATCCTGGAGCAATTCTGAATCTCAAAATACAACAGAATTTCCACAAGGAAAACAGAACCAAAAAATTTATTCAGACACCAGAAAGTCAAATCCATAATAACCTATACACAGTAACAATGCAGAGAGCAACACCAGTCCAAGCCTTAACTCTGTTAGGCTTCTTATAAACCAACTCCTTCAAACAAATCACAAACAGCCTTCCTTAAACAAATGCCTTTCTCTCACTCACAGTCAGCTGTAGGCTTGTCTATGTCCTTCAATTCTGACTGCTCTGACCAAATTTTCCTGTTCCACCCTTTCTACCCCTTCAGCAAGCTCCTCCCACCACAGACCTCATGTGATTCAGATTTCCATGTGACTCAAGCAGGTCACATGTGCCTATTAATGATGAGAAAGTTCTTCCCATTTAAATTGCCAGTACAATTTCCCCCTCCTCCCTTTGCCCAGACAAATAAACATCCAGGAGTCTAGCTGTCTGCTTATCTGTGTCCTCTCCGCCCTCTGCTCTAACCACTCTTACCAACTTCCTCCCAGTTCTGTTCCATCCTTCCTGTTCCACCTGTTCAGAGAGCTCCTCCCACCACATGTGACTTAGGCTTCCATGTAATTTAAGCAGGTCACATGGGACTACTAATGAATGAGAAAGATTTTCCTATTTAAACTACTATTAAACTTCCCCCCAGACCCAAATGGCCAGTTCCAGTTGAGAAATGCTGCTAATTTCTTTCTCCTTTTCTTCTTCCTCCTTGTGTTCCCCATCCTCTTCCTATGTCTTGGGGTTTGGGGGTCTAGATTTTTTTTCTACTCCCTTTGTATTTACTTATTATCTTTTTTTTTCAACTAGGACAATTAACTCTTTTGTCTCATGTAGTTTTCATTCATGATTTCTTGAAATATAGCTCTGGTAAACCAGGCTTTGACAAAGACCATTGGGATTTAAATGGAGCTACTTTATTATTCCATTAAATCCAAATCATTCTGGTTCTCAATGACTGGCCAATAATAGATCCCAGCCCTTGTTTCACTTTCTCTTTCTTTGGTTTTTGATAGCTCAGAGAGAATGTAAATTGTAATTGTTTCTGTTCTGACCAGAAACCCTGAGGTTATTCCCCTCCTGGACTGATTCTTTTGGGAGGTAAAACTAGACCATCTTTTGCCTCAATTCTTACCTAGCCTTGTATCACTGAATGAGTATTTCCTCATTCCTCAGACAAACTGAGATCTGGAAAAGATCTCAGCTTAAAAAGGCCAGTGTCTCCCACTGCATCCAGGGTCAATTGAGAGTCATTCTGACCTATATCTTGCAAATGGACTCAGATAGCTATGGAGGAGACAATGAGGCTGATGACTTTGTGTACTCTTGCCTCATTTAAATTCAATTCACTTGCAAGTCAAGACATTCTTCTGATATCCTTGGTCCTCTTTGAGAACAAAGGACAAATGGCAACAATCCTTGCTTTACAAGGAGAGAGGATACCTAAAATGGAATATATCAGTGTAGGACTTCCTACTCAGGTCAAATGACACTTGATATGATGATATCTGATGGTAGAGAATAATAACATACTGAAGAAAGGCTCCTAAATTTGTGGCCTTTTGGAAGATCTCCAGCATTTTGGGGAGCTACCCAGTGGGTTTAGGGTGTTCTAGAGCCATCTCATACCAACTTATGAGAATTGCTAAATTTTCATGGTGAACACTTACAACATAGAATTCAGCAAATGCTACAAATCAGAGATTGATTTATTATCTTGCTGTTTATTCAGATTCCAAAAAAGTGATGAAAATATTAATGAGGATTAGAGTTAAAAGCATGTCATGTAGTTTCTTTTCTTTTCTGAGAGTCACTTAAATATTAACCCCTTACACATGAGCAATGATTCCTTTGGCAAACCTTTGAGAAGCCATGGAAACTAAGAGTATAAAAATGGTAAGCCTAAATCAGTTGGAATGTGATAAATTTGATGGAAATTCGTTGATGGATGGAATCCTTGATTCAGAATTCCTTGAATAGTGAAAATTTTTTAAGCATAAAAGGGTAAAATTATCATTCAGAAAGCAGGATGAGAACAATTTAGAAGCAAAAAGCTGCCTCACTTTGGATAGAGTGGTCAAGTTCCTAAGACAAGAGTAAGGGGATTATATTTAAAAATCCTTTATTTTATATATAAAAAACTTTTCCCTTATGTTTGCCTGATTTCACATGTATAATTGATATCATATTGCTTGCCTTCTCAATGGTAGGGAAAGGACTGGAGGGAAGGGGAAAGTAGGAAAATCATTTTTTAAAAAAATGTTAAAATAAAGCATATATATGCATATGTGTGTGTGTGTGTGTGTGTGTGTGTGTGTGTGTGTGTGTGTGTGTGTATAAAATAAAAACTACAACTGAAGAGTCATAGGCATAGGGGACAGTGATAGGGTTGAAAGGATTGTGATATGAGAGGACTAGCAAGAAGACCAATGTGACTTGATTTCAAAGCACATGAAAATAAGGTATAAGAATATGGGAAAGGTAGATGGGGGCCCAGTTATGAGAAACATTAAAACGAGAGTGTATGCCATGTACATACATACATTTCGCAAAGATGCTTGTGTGCACTTGTGGGATTGCATACTGCAAATTTGGATAATTTCCATTCCTGCTATGCCATTTTAGCAAATGCCTTTGTTATGAGATAATTATGTCAATTGGCTTTCTATTCAAAACAAATGCAGCAGTGGGCTGTCATGAAGCATGGTTTTAGGAAAACACTCTCACAGAGTATCCCAAACCTCAGATGGTCACCCACAGCAAGCACATCCTACAGGAATATACTATATAGAAATGTAGGAAAGTGTGAAGTTGAGCAGGAGTAGGAGAGAATCCCCAGAGAAAGTTCTAAGTAAGAAAGAACTGCCTAGCAATTTAATATCCAAAGACAGGACAAGCTATCTGAAATTGCTAGAACTGATTAGTCTATTTGATCATTTGGCAAAGATGCTTTAGATAGCTTTAGGGCTAGCAGTCATAACATAAAACCACTGAGATTCCTTCCAACTCTTGGAATTAATTATTAATCACCTCATTCTACACATTTATTGAGTGTGATTACTATGGGCAAGGCATATATACTATTAATAATCATGCTTATCACATATATCTACACAGTTTACACTTTTTCTTTAAACATATTGGAAATAAAACTCCTTTCCCCAATATTATTCACATATCAGTTATTATAGACTAAGCTTCATATATTTTTTGTGACATTTTAGATGGTCTAATCTTTCTTTCTACAGATGTAACAAAAGTCTGAGAATTAATCAACTTATTCAACAAAACAGCAAAATAGATTAATCTGATTTTAAAAAAATTCAAGGTCATATATGGACAAAATAGTTCCTTAATCTTCCACCTGAGGCTCTTACCTTCTCCTTGGGGAAAAAAAGGAGCAAAAATCATGAGATCATGAGTGGTCATGTCACTGCTCCCTTTAGAAAGTTGGTAGAAGTGGGAATTTATTTTAGAGACACTTTCAGCTGAGAATCATTGGTTATGGGTTTTAATTGACCTTAGGGGCCATTAATCAATAAATAAGGAATTATTAAATGCCTACATTATGTGTCAGGTGTTGAACTTTTGTACTAACTTCTGAGCAAACATTGACAAAAATAAAACTATCCTTGTCCTCAAGAAACTTGTATTCTGAGAGAAAAAAGTCTGTGTATAATATACACACACGTGTACACACATACATATATAGCAAGCATACACACATAGTAAGTGGGTGTGTATATATCTGTATGTATATACACATGTGTGTATATATCTCTATATATAATGCATACACACAAAAAGCAAAGGCACTGTGGAACTGTGGAATCAGGAAAGAACTTCTTGAGGAAATAATATTCACTTAATGGAGTATTAACAGAGAAACTGAGCATGAATCTTAGTTTTGTCACTAATGATTTGCATTAAAATGATCAATTTGCTCACATATTTGGGCCTCAGTTTCTTCATGTATAAAATAAAGGTTTAAATTAGGTGCCCTCTACAATCCGTTCCAGTCCTAACTTTCTTCAAGACCATGTAGACACATACAGCAACCACATCCATTCAGTTTTTTGTCACAATTTCTCCCAAATTTTATACAATAGTTCCTTCCACTAGCATTTAAAAATCAGAGATCTGCTTGATATCAAAAACTATAGTGAACTAATACTATTTCTATCCCAGATGATCCTAGTATAAGCTTAATGACTATATTTCCCAATTAGATGAAAAAGGAATATGTAAAAAGGCTCAGAATGAAAGACTATTAATTAACGAGGGCATTTATAAAGATTTTAACATAAAGAGGCTAACTATGTTTCATCCCTTCAAAAGAAACATAAATGTGTTTCATAGATAAGACAGATTGATCTTCCACAATAGTCAGTATAGGTGAAAAGGTATTAGAAAAGCCTTACTACCCCATTTACCTGTCAAGTAAAATCTTTATCTTAGTCTAGAATGAGCTTTTCAGTATGATCCCTTACAAAAACATCATAAAAGAACAATACCTTAGCTCAATAGCTGGATTTAAAGCAAAGTAAAGTAAAAGCTATAATTTGAAAGAGGGAGTCCAGCAAGGAGAACCTTTTTCACTTGTTTTTTTATTTAGGTGTAGAAAGTGGATATTTGTCAGCAAATCCAGCATATATAGACACTGATGGAATTAATAAAAAATGTTCATATGGATCATAGTATGTTAACCTTAGTTATTGTGACACATAGAATATGATGCAAATACTATTCATTATCTTCCAGACATTGCCAGCTAAGCATTCCTCCAATATCTCAAGCACAACCTATGCAGACCTGAGCTCACCATCTCATCTCTCCCACTCTTTGAAACTTCTCTATTTCTTTGACTGGCATAACTATTTTCCCAATCACATGAACTTTAAACCTTATTCTTGTACTCTCACCTTTATACTGAGCTGACATTTGATTAGAATAGCAAATCCTGTTCATTCCTGTTAAAATTTTTTGCTTTCATTCTTTCCTAGGCAAATAGAGAAAGCATTGGAAATAGAGCCAGGAAGACTTGAATTCAAATCTGACCTCAAACACTTAGAAGCTGTGTGACTCTGGGCACATCACTTAACATCTTCTGGCCTCAGTTTCCCTAACTATAACATGAGGGTAATAACGCCATATACCTTTCAAGGTTGTTGAGGAGCTCGAATGAGATTATGCACACACACATACACACACATATACATAAATATATGTGTGTGTTTATGCATGTGCCTATGTGTATGTATATATATGTGTGTGTGTATGTATTTATCTATATCTATATCTCCTAATACAATGCCTGGTGCATAGTAGGTGTATTAATGAATTCTTGTTTCCTTATGTCCTTCCTTTCTACTCACCTTGTTAAGTCTGCTTCAGACTCACATTACCTCTTACCTGAACTAAGGTAATGGTTTTCAGATGGTTCCCCCTGACTTTCATATCTTTCCCTATTGTGGATATTACTTCCCTCTGCACACCCTTTAGTGGCTGCTCATTGCCTACAGAATATGAGATAAAAATCTTAGTCTAATGTTGGGGCTCTTTCACTCTTTAGTTCCAAATGACCTTTAGAACGTCATTTCATACTACGTCCCTATCATGTGGTCTATCTCCAGGAATGCTTGACAGCTCAATATTCCCTGCTCTCCTTCAGTTCTCTCTTGATTCCTGACATTGATTTGCACACATTGCAACTTAGTAGTGTAAAGTGTCAGACTTGGAGTCAGGCAGACATGCCTAGTTTAGACACTTTCTGTCTTACCTGGGTATGTCATTTAACCTCTTGTACCCTCAGTTTTCTTCTCTGCACAAGAAGGATGAAAATAATATCCACTTTTTAAAACAAATAGGTATTCAATGAGAACACACACACACACACACACACGTGTGTTAAAACTCTATAAATGCTAGCTGTTATCCTACAATGAATTCCAACTATATGGCTATGTATTGCATCCTTTCTCTTTCTTTAAGGACCCCACCTCTTAAGTATTTTCTTATTTCTTCAATTTTGATGAAAGAACTAAAGTAGGAAAGGAAGGAAGGGAGGAAAGAAGGAGAAAGTGAGAGAAAAAAGGGAATAAACAAATATTTAGTAAACTCTTACCATGTACAAGGTATTGTGCTAAGAATTTTACAAATATTATGTCTTTTGATGCTCCCAACAACACTGAGATTTTAAGTGTTATTCCAATTTTACTTTTGATAAATACTGTACATATTGTTTGTAAAACACAGGAAAAAATGATTTTGTGGAGTGAAATACAACCTTGAAGGTCTCCTCCAACAAGATCTTTCTTGTACATTTATAAAACATATATAAAATTCCTTGCGAACAATTTTAGTGACCTTTAGGTCATTACTATCAATCAAAGCCTGAAACAGGGAGATACAAACCTGTGTATTCATCACTGTTGTGGAGTAAGTTCTAGCAAAGGCCAAGTCAAAGAGTGATTCCCTACATGTGACCAAGTCCACAACACAGATGTTTCTATTTGAAGAAATCATTAGGCAGACTGCATCCAATCGCAGATCTTTGCAGAACACAAAAATGAGATGTAATTGATTCAAAAGCATTTAGTTTTATTGTGCATATCAAAAGAAGGGCATGAAGATGATCATCATCCAGAGTGTGTTATATGGTTAAGTGAACATCTGTGCTCATTCCTATGTGTGGGCATGCGTGTGTTTGTGTATATGTCAGTTGGTGCATGTGTATGTGTGTGTGTGTGTGTGTGTGTGTGTGTGTGTGTGTGAGAGAGAGAGAGAGAGAGAGAGAGAGAGAGAGAGAGAGAGGGAGAGAGAGTGCCACAGTGTGATGCAGTGCATAGAACTCTTAGGAAGACCTGACTACAAGTTCTACCTTTGGGATATACAAGGTGTATCAAGATTTTAAGTCATTCGGCATAAGAGTATCTTAGGCAAATTGGTAAGATTTTCATTGCAAAGTGCTAATTTGCATTGGTAGAGAGTTTTCTCTCTGGGAGCTTCCTACTCTCTTGAAGTCACCAGTTCAGTTAGGGGAGCAGGGAAGTAAATGTATATATGTATACATATGCATAGTCATGTCTGTATGCATGCATACATATGTATAAGTTGCAATGCTTCATGACTTGAAGCTATAAAACCAACAGGAAGAAAACTGATATTTAAAAAAAAGCAAAGCAGCCTGGACCATTAAATAAAACTTTGTATTTCAAAACTTTTATATTTTTATATATATATTATATATAATATCTTCATTAATGCAATATGTATATATATGTGTGTGTGAATATTTATGTATGTGTGTGTGTGTGTGTGTGTGTGTGTGTGTAGAGAGAGAACTATAAGTATGTACATATCTATATAGCTCTCTCTCTAAATGTGTATTTTGATGGCTCAGTCAGTAGAGAACCTGAGTTCAAATCTTGTCTCAGATACTTAAAAGTGGTGTGACCTGGGACAAGTGACTTACACCTGACTTTCCCTCTGTTCTTCATGTGTAAAATGATGACCTCTAAAGTCTGTTTCATCTCATAAATGATAATTGTTTGGCTTTTACCTATGTAATAAATGTAAGCTGAAGTAGTGTATCCAGAAATGTGTATGTATATGGTATGTACAGTTTACTTTGAACAAACTACATATAAAAATTAACAAGCTAGTATGAAAACTGTCTTTCCTTATCTTTGTCCCTTTCTGAAATTATTTTGTTTTATTCAGCTGTAAAAGGTCATAAACCATATTGCCTTACAAAACAAGGAGACACTATGGTTAGGAAAATGAGCACTTCAAAATATTTTGCATGGGATTGAATTAAGCCTCATCACTCTCATATTATTGCAGATTTATCAAGAGTCAGTCTCTCGAAAGGTTATGAATATCCCACTTTTCAGAACACCCTTACATATTGATTCAGTTGTCCTCTAACTTTTCATATGCCTATGAATTTTACTTTGATTAGTTGATGCCCAATCCATACCGCTAGCAAATGTTCAACAGATTTTGTTATGATATAATTCACAGAAATGAACTTGTGCAACTATATAATTCAGAGATAGGTCTTTCTTATTCACATAAAGTATTCCATAAATAGGGCTGCGATGTGGAGGAATTTCTTGATTTAAGTAACAATTCAACATCAATTAGACTACTTTTACCTATGAACTTTGCTCCTGGTGGGCCAACACTAAATTATTTACACGGTACTTTCCTTAGTTTTCATTTGATCCATTTCTCTAATATTTAACCTCTGTATGCAACATAGCTTATCCTATTCTGTATCCTGAGTCCATTGCCTCTCTCTCAGGAGGTAGAAAGAATGCTTGCTCCATTGCTAGTCTACTGGAATTGTCATTGGTAACTGAATTGATAATAGTCTGTAAGTCTTTCAGTGTATTTTATTGGTTGAATGTCTCATAATATTATGTTATATATTTGTACTATAAGGATTTGTGATGTCTATCCATGCAATACAATGACCTTTTAACTTATAACTCCAACTCCCAGATCATGTCCTGCTAGACATTTGATATGTGCTAAATTTTTATAGATATCGATTATGTCTTACATGGTTTTGTCTTTTTGCTTACAGAGACTATGTTGATCACACAGTCCAAAATCCTTGAAGATGACTTCTGTAGTTTCTGGTGGCAAAAATCCTGTATTATCACAATAAATTGTTTTTTCCATAGGTAATTTTTTGTGAGTCAATTTTTTTTATAATTTTATTTCTTTATATATTATTTATTTACTTCATGTAGATATCACCAATGACAGGACTTTTGATTGAACTACTGGAACTTACCTGTTTCATAGAATCTGTCGGGATAAATCTCTTTTGGCCGCATTTGACAATTTAGTCAAAACCTATTTTCAGCCTTTACTATCAATCAAAGAAGTGCTGTTTTCTTGCTGCCTAAGTATTAATATGTTTTTAACTTTTTATTCATATGTTCTAAGACCTGAGAAAGTTTATTCATTCTTTGTCATTTTTTTTGAGGAAAAAGTATTTATCTTTACACTATTGCAATTAAAGTTTTATGGTTTACTTTCTGCTAGGATATTTTACAAATTACTTACGATTCACAATACAGTTTCAAAACAGTGTGTTATAACTGGTATTATGTAGCTATTAATTGTATTGATGGTGGTTTGGGTTTGAGAAGTTTGAATTCAGAAGTGATTTTTGTTGCTGTTACAGGGAGTTAAAGATTGAGGAGAAACAATCACATTTTGGTGGATAGATGTGTTCATAAGTTAGAACAAAACAATTTTGAAAAGAAGGGAAGAGGTATAGAAGCATATGTCAAAATAAGATGTGAAATAAATTTTAATCCTTCACAGTTCAACACATGAAGGAAATAAATAGAACAATCTTAAAACCATACTAGAAATTGAAACAAAGCCAAACCAACTCTATTTAAAAGGTTCATGCTAGGTACCCAAGGAAAGCATTATAAGGAGAAACAATAAAATTTTGAAGACATTGGGTACATATCTTCTATTTATGAAAAATGCTTGTTCCAAAAGCATTGATAACATTTATGTAACTACTGCCTCATCCTAAACTGAAACCAACTGACACAAATGGTTAAATAACCGAAATACCTTTTCCTCATGTTTCAGCCCTTTAATAACATTAAATTGTGCTTGTTAATCAGAAGATGACTAATAATTTTATTTCATACAGGGATTTAAAAAAAATTATTTGAATCATACTTAAGCCCCAATCCAGGAAGGAATCACTCCCAGTTTGGTGTCATATTATTTAACTTTTCATTGTAAAGGTACTAAAGTTTCCATATGAATGTGTGTTTATACACAGGCATACACATACATATATACATAGATAAGACAACTTTTTATCAAATGATCGTTTTGAAGGCAATTTCCTAGCCACTGATGGAAAACAACAATGGTTCTTAAATCCTACCTTCATTTAGTAAGGCTTTTCATCAATTCACCTCTTGTAGGTTTCATTTGATGACAGACCTTTTCTAAAAGACAATAACTAGAAAATTCTGACACCAGTCCTTCAAGAAGTTCTTGCTCTCACCTTCTTACTGTCGTACTATCTGAATGGATCAGTATTAATCAATGAGGATTATTCAATATTGTAGATAATGAGAATTTTTTGGTTCAATTCTAATACTTCAGATTATATTTTTTACTTCTAGATTCTAGAACTACTTAATTATTACAAGATTCCCTTCAAAAACATCTTTATATTTTTTCTGTTAGTAATAATATCAGGCCAGTCATATAACATTTAAAATTTTGCAAAGTTATTTGTTCACATGACTCTGTGGAGTAGCTAGGTGGTATAATTTTATTTTATACATTCTTATAAATAAGGGAATTGAGACTTCGGGAGCTTAAGTGATTTGCCCATGTTTACCTTATATGTATTGCGTATTTACTTAAATAGGTAACATACCCCTCGCCCAGGTAGAAGTTACACTTTTTAAAATTTGTCTTTACATATCTAAGGTGAAGGACAGTGCCAATCACACACTAGGTGCTGAATATTTAATATTATTTGATTAATTAATTCTTCATTTGGAACTGGTGTTCTCCTGATCAAGCATATCACTTTATATCTCACTTGTAATCTTATTCTATGATTTTTTTCAATAATGTTAATCTACAGTTGTGCCATTTATTGACAAATGTTGAGCAATTATATGTGCATTAAATCCCACCCCAATCCCCCAAGCCAACTTGTAAGATCCATGTAGTAAGGACTTCCTTAATTATTTTTATGTATTTCCCAATATGTTGAGCATAGTATTTCTTAATAATTAATTTCTTAATAAGACTTAAATGAACACTGTCCTGGAAAGTCATCAAGTTAAACCATGTCATAGACAAGGTGAACTTTTGTTAAGATCATATTAATTTAGTAACTAAATCACTCATTCCATCTACAAATATATGTTAAGTTCCAATACGTGTCAGATGCTAATTTGAGAACTAGCAGGTTGGGACTTTCTTTCAGTATATAATTCTGGATCATCCTAAAAATGAGCAACTGAAACTAGATTCAAGGAGGAGAGACAAGCAATTTACTTGACTATATGATATGAAACCATTTTACCAAAAGAGAAACTTTTCCAACCTGTTATAATTGAATTATAAGAAATGGTAGTTTGAAGACCAAATTCCCTAATGTGTGTGTATGTATATATATATATATATTTACTTTATATATGTATGTATGTGTGCATGTATATATGCACACATATATTTATATGTATATATACACATATACATATGTATACACATGTACATATGTATAACATTTATGATTCAGTTTCACAGTTTTCCTTTTCTTTATCTTTCAGTTAGATTTATCCAAAACTGAAAAAGGGATATAAAGATCTTCTATTACTATTGTGTTAAATCTCTATCTTCTTGAAGCTGAGATGATGTTTAGGGTTATAATTTTGAAGCTAAGTGATTGGAACATTTATGTTTGTTATTAATATTGTTTGTTTTCTGTGGTTCTGTTATGCATTATATCATTTCATTGCCTATCCTTTATATTTTTAATATTTTTGCTTTGTCTGATAGTTATTATGACCCCAGTGCCTCAGTGTATTACTTCAAAAAAGGGAAAAATTATGATGGTGATAGAAAATCATTGTAAGGGAACACTGTCCTAACAGACCAAACCTATCCTTCTTCTTCCACTGCATGAAAGACTTTTACATAAGAAGATAAATGGTAAGATAAGAGTATGACCATTTTTGTACATGGCAAAGGTGGGGTAGAAGAGCAGTTTATCAGAAGGGAGAAGATTGAAGAAGTGAAGGGTCTTAGTGGCACATGATAAGAACTTAATAAATGCTTGTTGACTGATGAATTAATTTGAGGAAAACCAGATTTTGGTAAAAGTGAGAAAAAAGACTATGCATAATCGATATTTGACCAGGAGCATAAACTTCATATGACAAATGAAAAAGGCTTAGTACAGGGGCCCTTTTGGGAGAGTAAGGAGAGAATCAGATAGAAAACTAAATAGAAAAGAAAGAACAGAATGTGGTAATAGGGGAGAGATTCTTTTCTTGGTTATGGTGACAGTAGAATGGTGACCATCAGTGCTTCCATTATCATTATGTCCTTTTCCATCAAGAATGTCTGCTATCTGCTACTAAAACTGTCCCAAAGATGCTATCAGTGAGCCCACTGAAGATGAGTTTGTATCTAAACACTTTTAGTCAGTTACAAAACAAAATAAAACAGAGTTTTTGTGTTGTTGTTTTGCTTTTTAATGATTGATTTACCAAATATCGAAAGAACTGCCAGTAGGATAGTAAATAGTCCGAACATCATTTTACTTATCTGAACTTCACTGAATATGAGAAGAGCTAGACAATGAAAAGGGATCACTTGAATTTATATAAAATTTTAAGATTTTTAATGCACTTAGCATAAATCATCTGAATTAAACTTTATAATAGCCCTATGTAGGTGCTATCATTACCCTAATTTTACAGATGAGAAAAAGGAAATGAAAAAAAAATAAAAAAAAAAAGATTAAGTGATTTGCCAAGGCTTATACAGCTTGTTAGTGTTTGAGGCAGGATTGAAACCTAAACTTTCCTCATTCCAAGGCCACTATTTTTCTCCCTATACATCTTAATCTCAAGAAGAAAAAATGTTCAAAGCAGTAAACTGAGAGGCAAAATGGGTGGGCAAAGTACAGGCAGGGTAACTAGGAAGCTACAGAATCTAATTATTTTCAGAGGATAAAGGGACAAGGTCATAACCAAACTCTGGAATATAGATTCTTAACTTTTTTGTGTGTGGATGTCAAAGTAGGTGAAAAGGTAGAATATTCCTTTCTCCCCATTGTCACCTTCCTCCTTCAATACATTAATCTCTCTTCCATTTTGGTTCATGCTGTTCATATCTACCACTCAATCAAAATTCCAGTAGCTATTGTCTCTAGATTTTCGGTCCCTCACTTCCCTACTTTAATGAGTTTGGTACCTAGATCACCATTTTTCTCTCCTCTTCAACTCCTATTCTCATACAAGGGGATTTTAGCATATAGCCTGGCTTTCCTTCAAATACCTTAACCACTCACTTCCTTAACCTTTTCTCTCTTCCCATGAACTACTCTTCTACCCCATCTATGCCACATACAAAGATGGTCATATACTTGATTTTGCCATTACCTACAAATGTGCCACCTCTATGTTTGTGATTTCCAAAATTTCCCCATCCAACCATAATCTACTGGTTTTTCATGTCTCCTTCTGACTTCCTTACAAAACAATGACACTAATCTCTAGGCTGCTCGGTGATCAAGACGTTCTACCTTTTGGTTCCAAAAATTTTCTCTGGCTGTCTCCCATATTTGGAACATTCTTCCTCTTCTGATCCAATTACTGATTTCTCTGACTTCATTAAAGTCCTAACTAAAAGTCTACCTTCCACAGGACTCCTTCCCCTTAATTCTAGTGCCTTCCTTCTGATAATTATTTCCTATTTATTTTGTATAGAACTTGCTTTGTATTTGTTTGCATCATGTTTCCCCTATTAGATTGCAAGCCCCTTGAAAACAAGAACTGTCTTTTGTCTCTTAATATCCCTTCTTACCACAGTTCCTGGAATGTGGTGGGCACTTAATAAATGTTTATTGATTGATTAATGGACTATTGTGTCAATTTGGTGAAGCCGGTGAACTCCTTCACAGTATGATGTTTTAAATACATAAAATAAAATACATAGGATTGATTGCAAGGAAAACCAATTATGTTTAAAGGCAATTACCAACATTTTTAAATCAATTGATTCTAGGTTAAGTACTCTTGCCTTAGTGCCACTTTCCAGCCCCTTCCCTATTAATTTTTTTTTATTATTTTTTCTACTCTATTCTATTTTCTATTCTAATTTCTATTATTTTCCTTTGTTTGAAATCCATTTCTTCTAGATATATATGACCCTCTGCAAAAGGGGTAGGAAACTATTCTGAATATTGTTTTGGTATGGCAGAGGTTATACCAACCCTCCTTTTAGGAAGTGTAGAAATTTCCTAATAATTAGTCAAAGCCAGAAGTCAGTTTATATTATAAAGCCCAAAGAAAAATTTGGCAAAGCCCCTTCCATCCCACAGTAGGTTGTTTGTTCCAAGAAATGCCCTCCCATTTTTGTTGGGTATGCTTCTCATTTCTCAAGCTATCAGATACTGCTAAGAATGCTAAGATTGTAGCTATACCTATAAACAGAGTTCTCTTTTTATATATGTGTAAGGTTATTTCTCATTGCTTGGGGCTGTAGATGAGGAAATATATATGTAGATCTCATGATGGAGTGGACAGCTTGGCAACACAGCACAGCTTGTGTAGGGGAGGCCTTGATTTCAAAGCCAGGCTGCTCAAATAGGGAAAATAACAAAAGGGGTGAGTGGGAGGGACCAAATTGTGAAATCTAAGTTCAAGGGATAGATTGTTTTATAAAAAGAAATTAACTAATTTGTTTAAAAGTAGATAAATAAAATTCATGATATGAAATTGTGAGATGTTAGTGATAATTTTAGGGTGTGTAAATGAATGAAATTAGGAGGATGATGAGTATGTATTTAGCAGCTGAGGGGAGCCTTTCAGTGTCTGGTTCAGAATATTATCAGCATTGTTAAAATTTGGCAATTCTGGAAGCTTTAGAAATCATGGAATCAATCATCTTATCAAATAAGATTATTCCAAATCATTTCCATTCTGGTTTGAAATTCTTATTAAAATATGACAACTTAGACTTGAGATTTGACTATATATGACTACCTGATCTCAGGAGCAGCTAGGTGACACAGTAGATAGAGTATTTTGCCTGGATTTGCAAAATCTCAAATTCAAATCTTACCTCAAGTATTTATGGGTGACTTTGGGCAAATCAACTAATATCATTTTTCCTCAGCCTGTTCAACTGTAAAATCAGGATAAAAATAGCACTTAACTTCCCTTGGTTGTCATGAGGATAAATAGAATATTTTCTAGGAAAGTACCACATAAATGCTAGTAGTTATTATATAATTTATTAAATGCATTTATTTGTATTTATTATTTCAAATGTCATTGTTCAGTTGATCAGGGATGTCTGACCCTTCATACACACTGTGGAGTTTTCTTGGCAAAGATGTTGGAATAGTTTGCTATTTCCTTCTCCAATCCCCATTTTAAAGTTCAGGAACCTTTGGCAAATGAAGTTATTTGCCCAGGGTCATACACATAGTAAGTATCTGGAGCCAGATTTGTACTCAGGTCTTTCTAACTTCAGGCCAGCACTCTATTCACTGTGCCACCTAGCTTCCCTTTTTAAATATCAATCTCATAGTAACTTATGACAAGATAGTAGAGAAAGAAAAAAATATAATATATGTGTATAATGTGTATATATCTCACCTTCTTTAGTCACTTGAAAAATATTTACATCATAATTATATCCACATTTTATATTTGATTTTGTATGTGATTGTTCTTTCTTAGACCCTAAATTACCATGAAAGAGGACATTCAACTTCATATATTTTATATAAACATATCTTATAATATTTGCATTTTGTCCATGCTTTTACAATTTACAATGTAAACTCTGAGGTCAGGAACCAAGTTCTTCTCATATAAATATAGTGTGAAGAATTTATATAACTTAACAGAATATTTTCCTCTTGAAAGAAGGAAGGCACAAGTATTTCTATGGTACTTCCATTTACATATATAGACAATGATGCTCAACACTTTGTTTTTATATATTAAATAAAGACACTGGAGTACAGTGTGCTAGAAAGGACAATGGATTTGGATATGGGATCTGGGTTCAATTCTTCTTTTCTGATTTTCTTCATAGGTGACCATGAATAAGTAATGTAAAGTTTCTAGGCCTCAGTTTGCTTCACAAAAAAGTGAGCACCAGACTAAATGATCTCCATGCCCCTCTTCTTGTTATTAATAGCATGGTCCTGTGACTCATCTCTGAATCATTCCTTTCCTTCAGTTACTTTTCAGTCAGCCATTTAGTCTTACAGACATTTCTTTTGAAGTTTCTTTCTTTTTTCTTGTTTTTCTTTTTTGCATAGTCCAGTGGATTTCATTGAAGTTAATAAATGTAGGGATATTATGGAGAGAATCTAATTGACAAGTATATGAGTAAATCAATTGGGCTAGTTTCCATGAAGGCCCATAAAGACAACAATGGCTGAAGAAGATCTATGTCTGTCTAGAGGTAGAAGGAATTAGGGAAACAAGATTGATTGTCTTTCAATCAGACTTAAAACTGATGTGCTTGTCTGTATCCTTTGAAAGTAATAAGTCATATTCATGTTCCTTGCTTAGATATTCCTTTCATTTATCTCCAAAGCTAATAATTATGTGGCCTTGGGATATGGACTTTACTTCTCTTCCTAAATCCCTTCTCTATACTTAAAAGATGTGTTAAAGAATGACTATTTCCAATACTGGGAGTCTCTGATCTCTACTTTTCGGTCTCTGACACACAATCTGTCTCTCACCAATACTCATTTCATTATTCTTCATTTAAACTCTGTATCTTTCAGGAACTCTCCTATTCCTATTTGATTCTCAGTTCAATTCAATTCAATTTAACAAATAACCACTTATTATTATTAAATACTTGTGGATTTAAGTCCACCCATCATTTGCAAGACACTATGCTGAATGCAAGCCATACAAAAAACAAATACAAGTACAAGAGGTGGTGAGATCAGGCGAGGCTTCATAGAGATGGTCACCTAAGCCAAACTCTGAAGGTATACAATAGTTTCTTACAGGTAGAAATGTAAAAAGATTTCATTCCAAGCTTAGATAATGACTTATGTAGGTCAGTGGAACTAAAGGATGGTGAATCAAGTTTGGATAATAGCTACTAATAAACCATGTCACTAAAACAAAGAATGCATAGAGGAAAATAGTTTGAAATGAATTTTGCAAGGTGTGTGAAAACAAGATTGTTGAACATTTCCTTCCATGCCAGACCAAAGTGCTTTTATTGAATCCTAGATGCAATGAGGAGTCACAGGGGATATTTTTTAGCATTGAGAGACATGATTATTCCTCATTCTTCTCTTGAATGTGCTTTAATTTCAGTATCCCAGAGGCAGGCAAGCTATGTGTATCCTGTCATCAGGACACTAAAAGTCCTCTGAGGTATTTGGGGAATTGTCCTTTCTCAAATGTTATTGTATTTATCCTTCAGAGACTAGTTATAACATGTCTACACATGCATTAAAAGGACTGATTATCTAGTTTCTCAAGAAGTCATGATGATATGTATAAGGATGTAGCTTCATCTCCATTTCAGAGATGAGGAAATCGAGGCAGAAAGCAGTTAAATAACACTCCCAGTATCACATGGGTCCAATACTCAATCCATTGTACTACTTAGTACATTGTACATGTACTCTTCTACATGTAGAAAGGTTGTTTTGGTAGATGTATGGAAGGTGGACTGCAAAGTGGAGGGAGGTACTAGAAATAGAGAGTGAAATTAAGAAGGTATTGTAATATATCAGGAACCTTTTTATAAAATCTGAACTAGGATGAAGATAGTGTAGAAAGTTAGAGAAGGTTCAGTCTTTCCAATGAATCCTTCCTAGGATAGTCTTTTTCTAACCCTAGCCCTGTTACTAATCAGGGACCAGGCCATATAGGCCCTTGTAAAATGTTCTTTTTTTTCCCTTAACCCTACTGTTGCCACATTTGATTAAGCTATAGTCTCCCCAGTTTCAAATTATTTCAACATCTCCCACAACTGGCCTCTTTACTCTGTTCTACCCTTTATGTTGTTGCCAGAACTTCCTCATTAAACACTGTCCTTCTTACATCATTTTTTTGTTCAAAAATTTCTTACTTCCACGTAGCATTCAGATTACAGCCCCACAGGATAGTCAGCCTTTCAACGTTCTCTCCTAGTATTCCCCTGACTGTAATCGCTTCTTTACTTAGTTTGACCACATGGTCCCATGAGCCTCCTGGCCTACATAGCAAGCAGAGCACTGATGGCTCTCACACACATCATTGAGCAATCATCCTTCAGGAGAGGCCCCTGTCTTCCCTCCCACACATACATCAAACCAAAGAAGAACTCACTCCATGGGTTTATCCTGTCCATCTTCTTTAACTTGTTCCATGAGTGAATTAGGAGAGACCTGAACAAGAGAAGAGGAGAATTTGACCTAGTGATGCAAGAAAAAATATGAAATAATATAATCCAGGTTTCAAAGAACCTAGATAAAGCATTGTAGCATAGTAATCCTAAAATAAAATTAAGCAGTTTTGCTTTGACTCATGTTTGTGTAATACTTCATTCATTTACATTTTTTCCTCCTGAGCAGGTGGCATGAGAACATTATTCAAAGGAATTAATAGCTGTTGCAAAAATGTAATTCCTTGTTTTCTATGAAACTCACACACCTGAATACACACATGCATGATCTTTAGTACAACTGAGTATGATTTAACTGAAACAGGCCACTTGTACCTTTCAAGATGGAAGGAACCTAAGTGATGGATATTTTTTAACAATCACATAACCCTTATTTTAAAGACTGGTTAAAACTTTGGGCATGGGAGATATTTAGAAAAGAATATTAGAAATGCTGTTTTAATGATAGCAGATACATTACATAATAAATCTGTATTATTTCTTTATCAATTCTTGCCTATGGAATTTACTTGGGGCCAGAGAAATAACAAAAGTGTGACCTTTTGAAAAATCTGAAATCCATTGAAAATCTCTGCAGACTGAAACTATCTATGAATATAAAATATAATGGGGAAAAGGAACCAATATTTGAATAATGCAAATGCCAGTCAATATATTCTTATTTTTCCATTATATGCTAGGCAACATGTTAGGTCCCAAAACACTTGGTCTAAGCTTATTATCTACTATATGAATGAGAAAAAAATAGAATAATTTATCCCAGTATTTTATTAGAATACTTTTATATGGATACTAAGCAAAATGGGACTAACAAATAGAAATATACTACTTAAGTTTGGGTTATGTAGCTCCTCTGGTCTTTTTTCTCCATCTATAAAATGAAATAATACTAACTTCCCCACCTAGCTCATCATATTAATGTAAAGTTTCAAATTTGATGACTCATATGTACTTTATTAAGTATGTACTATACAATGTATACATATGTGTCAAGTGAACGTATTTTTTGCACATTCTGACCATTTCGGAAAAACATCAAGGTAATTCATTTTTAATTAATTTATTAAGCACCTTTCAGGGACTTAAATAGGAATAACATCAATTGCTAATTAATTTCTATGAAAAGCTAGTGGCAAGAAGTAGTTAAATCTAAATCAACCAGAATAATGCAATAAATAAACCGATTCTGACTGATGAGAGTTACCGAGATATAGACTTAAAATTGTTGATGGATGGAATTATTAATAATATTAACAATCACAGCAGTCATTTATATAGTCTCAAGTTTTACAAAATATTTCATAGGCATCCTCTCAATTGAGCATCACTGCAACCTTCTAAGGTCAATACTGTAGTTACTAATATCCCATTCTTACTGAGAAAGATAAGTTTAAAGACTGTAAGAGACTTGCTCCTGGTCACAGGTCGGCGAAGTGTAAGAATCAACATTTGAACTCTCTGACTCCAAGTCCAAATGTTAACTTTTATGCTATACTGTATGCTTAATGCTTTTAAAATTTTTTCCACTTTTTGTGAGATTCATGTAGCAAAGTACATATTGAAAGGAGGTGGGTGGGGGGAGAGTAGATTATGAAAAGCTTTGGCTATCAAACAGAAGATTTTATACTTAATTCTAGAGGTAATAGGAAGCCACCAAGCTTAAGGAGTAGAAAGAGTGACAAGACTACACCTGTACTTTTGGAAAATCTCTCTGGTGGCTGAATGGAGTAATTGGAATAACAACACTACCTATGCCGAAGAGGCTAAGTTCTAAGAGCCTGTCAAATGCACATGTAGTTCACTCTCTGGCTTCACTCTTTCAATTCATATTAGAATAGCAGATTTGTTACCTAGAGGTAGACTAATCCTTTGATAATCTCGGTGTAATTGTGGAGGTTGTAGCTTTCTAGTACTCTTTCTCTAAAGTACATTCATTATATACCCCAATATCAATCAACGAGTCGACATTATTTAGTTTTTACAAGACGGTTATTTGCGGAGAAGGTATCCCCAGCACAGAAATTTTAAAATACATTGCAACCTCAGGATATATTTTCCTTTCTGCACTCATCTGACCCCTGGGGGCCCACAAAGGTAGTGTGGAGTCATGTGTTTAGACAATTCATGGTTGTGAGAATGAAACTTGTGACACATAGTTCTACAAGTTCTTTTTTCCCCTCTTTGAGACCCCAAAAAGTTTGCATCGGAGCAAGCTATTTTTAAAAATAGAGGTGTTATCTTTCCTCAATTAGGCTGAGTCTTTGCAGGGTGAATTCTCTTTTCTGATAAGTTGATCTTCCACTGGACTTGACTGAACAGGTCACTAATTTGCTATGATAGTAATTTCCAGTACTTAGCTACTTCTTCTCTGGGCTCCAGTTGACAATGGGATGTCTGCTACTTTGAACTGACCTCCAAGTCTAATAATTGCCCAGATTTGCCCTTTTTGGAATACTCAACACAAATAAAGTCTAGGAATATGTAAGAACACAAAAGATGTAGGGTCATGGTGTTTTAGCAGACTGGAGGCCAAGTGGGAGAGAGGGCCAGTGCTGCCCCTATCCTTTCCAGAATCTAAGGTTCTGTCCTGCTTGCTACCAGCAAGGAAAAGTGCAAAAAAGCCTGAAAGAGGGGTAGCTCAATCCTTTGCTCTACCTGGCCTCTCCCAAATCTTAGGTTCTTACAGCTCTTCATCTAGTCAGAAGGTCCTTCACCTATCCTACAGAAGCAGCCTCAGCTACTCCTAGCCAGAATTAATCTCACTAAAGTCCCACATGCTGGAATGAACAGGGGAAATATCATGCCTGCTCTCAGGACTGGACTGGGCCCTCATTGATTGACCAGTCCCCCTATTAGACATAGTAAGTTAGTTTTCCTTTAAACTATGCTCAATATTTAATGGAATCAAGTTGCTAAGACTTAGTCCACTGATACGAATTCTTTTTTTTTTTAATCAATTTATTTAAAGTTTTACATTCATTTTCACAAGATTTTGGGTTCCAAAATTTTCTCCCCATTTGTCCCCTCTCCCCTCCCCAATACACTGAACATTCTAATTACCCATATCACCAATCTGCCCTCTCTTCTTTCAACCCTCCCTTCCCTTACCACATCTTCTCTTTTGTCCTGTAGGGCCAGATAACTTTCTATTCCCCATTACCTGTATTTCTTATTTCCTAGTAGCAAGAACAATATTCAACAGATGTTCCTAAACTTTGAGTACCAGCTTCTCCTCATCCCTCCCTCCCCACCCATTCCCTTTGGGAGGACAGGAAATACAACATAGGCCATATCTGTGCAGTTTTGCAAATGACTTCCATAATAGTCGTGTTGTGTAAGACTAACTATATTTCCCTCCATCCTATCCTGCCCCCCATTGTTGCTAATCTCTCTTTTGATCTTGTCCCTCCCCAAGAGTGTTGACTTCAAATTGCTCCCTCCTCCCATTGCCCTCCCT
>CM053769.1:628952941-628977720 GCA_028658325.1 Potorous gilbertii | reverse complement strand
CATCTGTTCTATTCTAATTTTGAGAGAACTATTTTCTTCAGTGAGCTTTTGCACCTCTTTTTCCACTTGGCTAATTCTGCTTTTGAAAGCATTCTTCTCCTCAGTGGCTTTTTGAACCTCTTTTGCCAATTGAGTTAGCTTATTTTTCAAGGTGTTATTTTCTTCAGCATTTTTTTGGGCCTCCTTTATTAAGGTATTGACCTGTTTTTCATGCTTTTCTTGCATCTCTCTCATTTCTTTTTCCAGTTTTTCCTCCACTTGTCTAACTTGACTTTCAAAATCCTTTTGGAGTTCTTCCATGGTCTGAGCCCATTGGATATCGATTTCAGGTCTTTGAGATACAGAGGCCTTGACTCCTATGTCTTTACCTGATGGTAAGCAGTTTTCTTCTTCATCTGCATAGATGAAGGTTGGAATCATTTTTTCAAGAAAATAACCTTCTATGGTCTTATTTTTTTTCCCTTTTCTGGGCATTTTTCCAGGCAGTTACTTGACTTCTGAGAGTCCTCTCCACCCCTGGCCTAGGTCTGCCCAGCTAGTGCTTGGGGTCTGAGATTCAAATGCTGCTCCTCAGCCTCGGGGCTTTTGGTGGCAGGCCTGGCTGCTATTCAATGGGAGCTTATCTGCTGGTGCTCAGGTTGGGGCAGGGCCGCCTCACAGTCTCAGTTCCCTCAGAGGGCTTATGCAGAGACCTTTTGTAATGGAGCTGCTGCTGAGCTCCTGCCTGCTCTGGCTGCCTGCTCTGGGAGTCCCTGGCCTCCTGCTGCTGCTGCCGCTCCTGCTGCCGCCACCTCCCGAGGGGGCCTGGGTCCCAGAGACACCCCGCTCCCCTCTCAGCCTGTCTCTCTCACTGACCTGTGAATCTGTGGGTGGAGGGACCTTCGTGGCCTCTGGAGATTCTGTCCCTGAAGCCTGCTTGGATCTGCTCGCTCCTCTCACTGCTGCTCGGCTGGGTCTGGGGGAGGGCTCCGCTCCCATCCGGGGTGCGATGGACCTTTGGGATCGGTTTTTCAGGGCTCTCTGGAACAGAAATCTCCTTCTCTGTGTTGCTGTGCGGCTTCCACTGTTCCAGAATTTGTTGGGAGTTTTTTTAGAGGAAATCTATGGGCTGTGGGTTCGGACCTAGCATAGGTGAGTCTTTCTACTCCGATGCCAGTTGTTTTACTGACCACTGAGAGTGAGCACACTATAACAGAGAGGATACATCTTCTAGATCACCTGAGCAAAGAGGTGCCAGTACATTAGGGGTTTCTGCTCTTCCCCTCCATCAACATGACCAGGTTTAGCTCAGAAGATCTCCACCTGACTCAGTTAAGGCTCTGTCCTCAAAGAATTGTCTTTCCCTGCTCTGCAACTCATTTCCCTGCTACGGCCAAAAAACTTCCTTTTCATGATTATTGGATGGAATATAAAGTATTTCATTCATTCTAATCCTGAAATCTGTTATCAGAATGTCTTCTATAGGCCTGACCTCATATAAATTCTAAGTCATCCTTGAATCTTGAATTGTTCTCTTGGGACACTGTTCATTTCAATCAATTGTCTAGTCTTGTTTACTCATCTCCATGGCTTCTTTTTCATCCTTCCTTTCTATATACTTATATACTACCACCCAAGTTCAGGCCTTCCTTTTTTATTAAATAGTTATTTTTTCCCCCATTTTCATTTTTAATTTCATTCTTTAACTAAAAAATTTTTAGCATTCATTTTAACAAGATCTCTCATTCCAAATTTTTCTCCCTTCTCTTTCTCTTCCGAAAATGTTATGCAATTTGATATAGTTTATACATGTAATACCATATCAATAGATTTCCCTATTAGTCACAGTTATGACAGAAGAAACAGATCAAAAGAAAAAAAAACAAGAAAGATGTAAATAAAAAAAGTTTCTTTGATCTGCATTCAAAGTCTACCAATGCTTTACCTGGAAATGTACAGCATTTTATTTCATGAGTCCTTTGTACTTGTTGTGGATCATTGTGCTGCTGAGAAGAGCTGAGTCATTCATTGCTGATCATCACACAATGTTGTTGATACTGTGCATAACATTCCCTTTGCTCTGTTCATTTCACTTTGCATGAATTCTTACAAGTCTTTGCAGGCTTTTCTGAAATCTGCCTGTTCACCATTTCTTATTGCACTATAGTATTCCATTATTTTCATATACCACAGCATGTTCAGTCATTCCCCAATTGATGGATATCCCCTCAATTCTCAATATTTTGCCATTTCAAAATGTGCTGCTATAAATATTTTTGTACATATAGGTCCTTTTCCCTTTTTTCTGATCGCTTTAGATTACGAAACTAGTACTGGTATTACTGGATCAAAGGGTATGCATAGTTTGGTTGTCCTTGGGGCATAGTTCAAAAATATTCTCGAGAATGGTTGGAGCAGTTCACAATACATTAGTGTCCCAATTTTCTGATATCTTTTCCAACATTTATAGTTTTCCTTTTTTGTCATGTTAGTCAAACTGATAGGAGTTGAGGTAGAGTCTCAGAGTTGTTTTAATCAAAAGTGATTTAGAGCGCTTCTTCATATGCCAAAGCTATCAGCTTTGATTTCTTCATCTGAAAACTCAGGTCCTCATTCATTCTTGATTCAGAATTTGCTACAATTTCCTATTGTTCTCCCTGATTCTAGTATCTCCCACTGTAATCTGCACTCCAATACAGCTGCCAAAAACAACTTTCCAAAAACACACATGACCATATCATTCTTCTGATCAAGAGCTTTAAATGTTTAAAATATTATTTCTAGAATAAAATAAAAATCTTCCACTTGCTATTTAAAACTCTTTACAATTTTATTCCAGTTTACCTAATCAGACATGTATTCTATTAGAACTAAACAAACCCACTTTTTATTTTCCAAACTTGTCACTCTATCTCTGCTTCTGTAACTTTGATTAACCATGACTTTAAGAATTCCTAGCTTTCTTCAAGCCACCCTTTCCTTATCACTCTTTCTGTAAGTATTCTTCCTCTCTTCATTTTATCTGTGGATAGATTATTCCCTCAAACTCTTTAAAGGCAGAGATGTTTTGTTTATTCTTTTCCTTTGTATCCTCAGTACTTACTGTACTGCCTTATAAAAGGAAGGGACTTAAATCTGTTGAATTGGATTGAATTGAATTAGTACCTACAAAATGATCTTAAAGGATGAATTCCTTCCCCATTCCCATTTCATATATAACCTGTAGTCTGACACATAACCCTATCCAATGAAAGTACCTTTTCTGTTTCTTTCTGAAGAAGCAAAATTCTAGACATGACCCTGACCTTCAACATTGAGTTCTTTAGCTGATCTGAGCAAATAATTCCCAGCTTGAGCAAGGTCATTTTCATCCAGACAAAGAAGGCTTTGGCCAGCACCATTTACTCTTCTGTTTCACAGTTCATGATGGAACTTAACCCCTTCAGGGACAGGGATGATAGTGAGTAGCATAGTATGTTTAAGGCTTTATATAAGGAATAGATGTTTGAATACTTAATGAGATTGCTGTTGTAGTCTTGATGGCACAACTTTGTTTACTCTCCTGTTCGTATTAGTGAACTTAATTCATTTTACCTGCTGACTTTAAGAGGTCATTTCAAATAAATCCTTAAATGATCACAGAGGTTGTGTGTATATGTGCTTGTGTGTGTGTGTGTGTGTGTGTTAAGCTATTTTTGCACAATGTTCATTTCCCTTAAGCATTTTATTTTGCCTAAAATCAAGGATTTAGTTTAAGTTAAAATGCATTAGTATGTAGATTGAGAACATCATAGTTTTAAACCATGTCTATTAAGAAAGATATATACTTCTTCTATTCTAATACTTTAATAAAGCACTAATTTTATACAGAATTTTACATATTTTTGAAAACAATTTTATTCTATGCATAATGGTTCCTTGTTACATAATTCAAATGCATGAATAAATTGCTGTCATTTGAAATAAATAAGCTGTGACCAGAATTAATTCAAATCCCTAAACATTATAGATATCTTTTATACAAATTAGGGTTTTAAAAGATGTTTCAGGGATGATAAATGAATAGGTAAAGCCTACATACATATTGTCTTAATACACATTCCATATTTATCCAGATGAGAATTCTATTTCCTTTCTAAGGGGGACCACTGTCATATTTCAATTCAGCGAGATGCATAGCCCCAAAAGTTATCTTTAACTATTCTCATTCTTTCACCCTTCATATGTAATAAGTTACCAATCAGTTTCATCATACTGCCACAAAATATCTTTTTATTTAGCAATTAAGGAGTCATTAACAACTCTGTGGAAAACGGTATGGCACCCCCCCAAATTTGGAAAATGCACATAAAATTGTGTGGCCCTCCTTTAGTATTAGTGAAGAAGTCTAAATTATGATGGTATTAAAAGATAATATATATTTATATTATGCAATAACCTATATATATTTTGTGCATTTCTGGTTTCTAAACTTTTCCATGTTATCTGCTGGCTTTCACAAGTTGTCTGAGGCTTCTGCAAAACTCCCCTAAAATTCCCATTTAATTTCTTAGGCTGACTCACAATATAGAGAAACTGCCATGGGAAAGTTGTGAGGTGGAAGCAATCACTCTGATAGTGAAATTGGAAACTCATTTGCAAGGCACTGGAAAGTGACTGATACATGAGAATGTGGAAACAGTGAGTGAGGGGAATAATATAGTTACAGTAGTTACAGTTTATTTACATTTATTTATCTATATAATAATCATTTATATAGTTGTCATTATAGTTCATTTATATTTCAATAATGCATTGGATAAAACATACCATGATTCAACACAAAAGATGAGAGAGATATTGATTAAACTGTACTAAAACTAGAATTTGGACTAGATGAAAAGCTTATTTCTAAGAGAAATCATTAATGGTTCAGTAGCATCTTGGATGGAGATGTCTAATTGAATATCTCAGGTACCTGTATTTGATCATGTTCTGTTTAATATTTCAAGGTAGACCTAGCTCTAGGCTTCTTTGTCAATCTTACACTGGCAAGTCTGGGTTTTCGGAATGATGATTGTTAATTTGGTTTCTAACATTGTAGGACTATACTTACCTTGTTACAGCTCATGAGCCCCTCAATGGTATGTTTCTGATTAAAATCCAGCATTAACATCTGATTAAAATCCATAAATTAGCTTTTATGAAAGACATTTAATAAGATGATATAGAAAGGATAGTAGATACAAAACATTCTTTCTTAAGAAAAATAAGGCTTTTACTCTCCTTCAAATGCACAGAGTCTATGGATGGAACAGATAGGGGGAATTGACATAAACTTAGAGGAGAAAGGCACATATGAATGCAACAATGAAACAAAGCAGGAAATGTTTATGATGTTCTCTACGCTCCATAAGGAAATAAATCTGAGTGGGATCCATGCCTCTGTTATACAACACTTATATATATAGGTTTCATGTTTGACACATTTGTAGATAATAATGCCAGTTACCATGTGGGAAGACAGTGTCAGGCTCCTAAAAGAACACAATAAAGTAAGATGGTGGGTCTGATTTCATAAGAAAAAAAAATTCTTCAGCATAAAAGTAAAGTTTATACTTGAGGTAAAAAATCATCTTCGCACATACAAAATATGGGCATAATATATTAGTAGACTGCAAAACCATGAATAATGACAGTGTGATATTGAAGTAAAAAAAGGATGCAATTTTAAGTTTAATTATTAAGAAAAGGAATAGTGTTCAGAATGAGAGGTGATTATCATGCTGCCCTCTGCTCTGTTCAGACCATGTCTAGAGTGATGTGTACAGTTCTAGGCAGCAAGTTTGATGAAGTGCATTAATAGACTGGAGATCATCAGGTGACTTGAATGGGAGGGCTTCAACATCTTGCTAGAGTTAGGTTAATTGAAGGAATTGATATATTTAGATGGCCACAAAGAAGAGTAAAGAGGAAGTAAGGACACAATTGCTGTTTGTACGCATTTGAAGGATTTCCTTGTACGCAATAGGTTAGAATTTTAATAACTCTCTAAAGGCAGAAACAGTAAGAAAATGTGAAAGTTACAAGAAGGCAGATAGTAGCTAAATGCAAGATAGGTAGATAGATAAATGATAGATTGATTGATTAAGAGTCAGTGTTCCATAATGAAGAGAATGTTAGATCTGAACCCATGAAATCTAGGTTCAAATCCTGACTCAAAAGCCTACTAGTTTTCTGACTGCAGTAAGTCATTTAACCTCTAATAGCCTCAGGTTTCTTATCTGTAAAGTGGGATAATGATAGTTGTACTGCTTATTTTATAGGAATATTTGGAGGGAAGTGCTTTTACAACTTTAAGGTATTATATAAATGTGAATTTTTACTATCAATTATTATTATTTAAAATATATGTATTATTTAAATATAGATTTATATTTAAATATAAAAATATATGTTATTTAAAATATAAATTAAAATATACACATAAATAATATATAAGTAAAAGAAAATACATAATATATAAATATAAATTATATAAATATATGTATATGTAATTTAAAAGTTACTTACAAATAGGGCTATGTTAAAGTACATTAGACTATATCAGTAATTAGTCATTTTTCAAAAAATATCTTCCATTAAAGTTTGTTGTAGAAGAATTCTTGTTCTGACCTAGATAGTATAGATAGCCTATGTGATTCTCTGGACTGTTTCCTTATCTACAAAACACCTACAATGGGCAAGACAGTGTACTAGGCAGTATGAGGAATATAAGAAAGAATAAAACATGAACTTAGTCCTCAAGTTGCTTGTAAACTTATAGATATATTGATTCTCTTTTTGGGTTTAGATCATTTGTGACTTTCACTGAAAAAAATGTAAAAAATCTTCCATCTAAAATTGTCTTGAAGGGACACCAGGTAATAGAGAAATTTTGAGAATGCAGAAAAGCAATAAAGATATTTCTTTTTTCTATTTTCTTGTGAAAATAGAATTCTTCTATTTCCTGTAACCAGGATGCAGTTATTTCCTTCCTTCCTTCTTTCCTTCCTTCTTTCTTTCTTTCCTTCCTTCCTTCCTTCCTTCCTTCCTTCCTTCCTTCCTTCCTTCCTTCTTCCTTCATTCCTCCCTCCCTCCTTCTCTCCTTCCTTGCTTCCTTCCTTCTCTTTCTCTTTTTTCTTTAATTTTTCTTTTATATTTCTCTTTCTCTTTTTGCAGTTTTAGATGAGAGAAACATCACATAGAAGTCACAGGATTTTCACAATCTCTCAGATGTCATCATGGCTACATGTCCCTGTAAAGTTATTCCCTTGTTCTTGGAATCATAGTATATAATAGCTGAACAGCACCATAGATATCCTCTAGTTCAGAGATTTAAAGATATAAGACTGGAGATCTTTTTATCCAGAAATTTCATTTGGAAGATTAGGAAACTGAGCTATTTATCACTACTGATATGTGAGTTTAAATTTTATGGAGTACCAAATATGAATGTGATTGTCTATCTTTGCATAATTGTACTTGTATTTCTACTTGTGGGAACTTATGCATTATTTATCAAATTAAAATATTTCATGGGAAAACTATTCTATAATAATAAGAAAAAGTTGTGCTTATTGACAAATGTTGTATTATTAAAAATAGGGAACAGTTGTCATTTTTGAAAGACAATGTTCTATATAGTGGCGCAAATAGTTTTCGGTCTACAATTCAAATGCCATTGATAATACTTGACAGTTTTTTAGGTGTAGTCCTAGAAATGAGAAAAGAAAAGAGAAATGTAATCTGTTACTACTATTTAAATGTCAACAAAAAATAATGATGATACAGGAAATATATTGTTTTTATTTTTTTCTGGGGGAAATAGGACAAAGGTCATTAGTTTTAACAGCTCTCTCCAATATTTCTCAGTCTTCCCCTTGAGTTGAGCTTCAAGTCAATAAGTGACATGGAAATTGAATAGAATCTCTTCATTCAAACAACATGTTGGTCATTTGAAATTTTGTTAGAGGGAATCTTAAGAATTATTTGAAAGGGATCTGACAAAGAAACTCAGGTTTATCAAGAAATTAAAAGTAACTTGAGGCCACAGTTCAAGCAAGAGTTTTAGACTCAGACCTTGGATTGTAAGTAGAAAATCGAGTTCAGAAGGTGTAATAAAAATGCCCATTGACTCCTCTAGAAGGTTGGCTGAGTGCTGTAGGCTAGGACCTGAATTCACAAGAAAGCATTAAATAGTCTTTGAGGTTATGTACTATAAAAGCTGTTAGATTTCTCATCTTCTAAAGAAGAAGAGGTCAAACAACATCAAAAACAGCACAATTGAAATGCCAGCAAAGAGCACCCCATCAGAGAGAAAAGAGCAGCTCCAACTCATCAAAGAAAGCACCTTGATGGATGACATTAGGAGATAGTTTCATAGCTCCCTACAGAAACAAAGGGAAATGTTGGAGAGTCATTTTGGCCATGTGTGTCTATAAATGTTCTTAGACTCTTTCCCCTCTCCCAGTACTCCTTTGTTACTCTATGAGGATATACACCTGAGGTCATATATATGGGAGATCATTTTGTCATTTCTTCTGTTATTCTGTTTAACATTTTTTCTTTGAAATTACCTCCTGATTGCCTAATAAAGATGATCTATGAGGGTTTGGTAGCTATGATTTTGAGTGGCTGTTGGAACTCATCAGATCATGCCTTAAACCTGGAGGTAGTATTATTCATGGATCACAGAAGGGGATCAGGGCACAACTCCTATAATTCTTGTTGTTTCCCTTATTCTCATCTTTTCAGTGGAATTGAGAGAAACATAATATGAAGACAAATCACTCCTCTGCTATAATTATTTTGTATTTAATGTTCTTCACACCATTACATATAACTGAAGGAAAGCATTATGTTGTAAGCTTATATTCTGTAGACTCAAGGGGAGCATCTTTGTGAATATACTGGTAATACACAGGATTATGAGGATGGTGGAAAGCTAATACTGTTCCCACATGTATTTTCTTACTTCTGGTAAATAATTATATTTTGAAAGTATTTCATTTCATGTAGTTTGATAGGTATGAATATTTAGCATAATGATATCCATTAAGGTGGTTGCTCTTAAATTTCTATAAGTATTATGTCTAGGCAATTGTAGAAGATTTCTTGTTCTGTAACAGTTTTATCTGTGATAACATCCCAGTTCTAGTTCAATGATTGAATTCTCAAGGAAATGTGTCAGGTATATGTTTGAGGAATGTGAATTTGTGTGTGTGTGTGTGTGTGTGTGTGTGTGTGTGTGTGTGCGTGTGTGTTCCTGTTTATGGGATAGAGAGCTCCTGGCATATAGTTTTGTCACCTAATCTTACATTTCCAGGTTTTCAGTAGGTGTCGCATTTATTGCAAACCATAGTGATATGTTGCACAAGTGATGATCCTGAGCTGTGATTATGAAAAACCCACTCTTTTTCTGTATATAAATGTATGATTTACCCACTTATTTGATGCTTCTTTGTCAGCACACCTTAGTCAAGTTCATGGAAGCATTGTTTATAGAAGATCTTTTTATGCCATTCTTTTTAAAAAGCTATTTCACAGGTCTTACTCAGATGAAAACCACTTTTGGTTACATTTAACAATTTGTAGTATATTGTCAACTTCTAATATTGTTCAGTTCAGTGATGGCTCATTGTTCTATGATTTCTTCTGTACATCTTAAATCTCTGTCAACTAAAAGCAAATTTCTTCCTACTTTTTGATAGAGAAATGTGAATTTTTCTATGACTGCGTAAGAGACAGGGCCTAGTTTTTATTTGTATCATACTGGCTTTTGGTAAAATGTTTTCCAAATCTGTTGCCATCCATTTTAGTGTTAAAAAATGTAGGTTAACACTACTGTCACAAAGTATTAAATTGCTGCAACTTGGAATGTCAGTAAGCCTTTTGGCATCATAGCACAGATTTGTCTTCAATAGGTTTATTTTCAATGTGTCTTGCTTGGTGAAGACAAAATTTATTGCCTTTATTTTATTGTGACCTTTGGATCAATGTATTAGAATATGTATTTAAAGTATTAGATATTAGAAAAATGCTACTTATCCAAAATCTCACAATTTCTCAGAGTTGGTAATGCCACTTACAATTCTGGAAATAATTCAAAAAAGCATGGGTCAAACATTTCTCAGTACTGAACTCTAAAGTGTCTACTAAATTGCTTCCTTCTATTTGATGTGTTCTGTATTATAGCTCTTTTTGTAATACAAAGGTACTGATCATCCCTGGCTTTTCTGTTGTGGTCACATCATGAGACTGATTCCTCCTGGTCTTACCCTAGTTTCTCAGCTTCAGGTACCTCTTAGTCATCAGTTAAGTCTTCCAGGTCTAGGGTCTTCTGGAAGGATCTGAAGATCCTTTTTGAATGGAGCCATCATTATTTCTTCACTATTCCTGATACGTTATGGACAACAGAATTCCCCAAATGGGAGTGTGTGTGTGTGTGTGTGTGTGTGTGTGTGTGTGTGTGTGTGTGTTCATACATGCTAATCCTAGTTTTGCTCAAAGAATAAGACAACAAAGACAGAGAGAAATGAATGATTTACCCAATAACACATAGAAATGCAACCATAACTAAGATCCAAGTGTGATGATTAATGTAGTGCTAAATAAGATTTCTGATTCTCTTCTTTATCAGACTGCTTTTAATTTCACTGCTCATTAATAATTCCAAAATGAAAGCACAATGAAAGGGATAAAAAAGTCAACCAATCAATTTTCAAACTTAAGGATTCGACCTGTGGTTTCATTAATATAAAGAATGGCCAGTACAGGTAGGCAACTCCTTTGCAGCTTATAGTGTTAAGAGAAAGTGCTGAGAAATGATGTCACTTGCCCAGGGTCACACATATGATATGTTTCAGAAGTAGGAAATAACTTTATAGAAAAATTTAGGCCATTGTTTATGAGTTCCCTCTTTTCTCCTCCTTGGCTCACTTTATCCAGGTACCTTATGTCACAATCTCTTCCTTTATCACCTTTCAGAGATGATGTAGCCCTTCTTTTTGCTAAGGTAAGCCCCTCTACATGTAAAGGTGCTTCCATAACATCCCTTGTCCTCCAATAGATTGCCCCTTATTGTTTATTCTCTCAGTTACCATCATTCTCTCCTTGTCTACTGTCTGCATCTGTACTGACTATAAACATGCTCATATCTTCCCTATCCTCAAAAACCCCTCACATCTTTATCCATTTTCTCTAATTACCATCCCATATTTCTCCCCAATTTGTGGCTAAAATTCTTGAGAAAGCCATTTACAATGGGGACCATTTATTTTCCTCAAACTCTCTTCTTCAATCTGTCTAGTTCAGGCTTTAGATTGAAGTCATTCAAACAAAAAAAAAATTCTCTAAATTTACTGTTGTTGTTCAGTTGTTTCAGTCATGACCAACTTTTCATGATCCCACATGAGATTTCCTTGGCAAAGATACTGAAGTGGTTTGCCATTTCCTTCTCAAGCCCATTTTACAAATGAGGAAATTAAAGTAAACAGTATTAAGTTACTGCCCCAGGGCAATACAGCTAATTTCTATGGCCAGATTTGAACTCAACTAGGAGAATCTTCCTGTCTTCAGGCCTGACATTTTAACCACTGTATCACCTAATTGCCAAATATAATGGTCTTTTCTCACTCCTTATTCTTGACCTGTCTGCAGTCTTCACTTCTGTTGATCACTCTCTTCTTGATGCTCTCTCCTGTTTAGGTTTTTGTGACATTATGTTCTCATGGTTCTCTTCTTAACTATGAGAATGCTCCTTTAGAATGTCCTCTGCTGGATCCTTATCCAGGTCATCCCCGATATCTGTGAATGTCCTGAAGGTCTCAGTCCTGGGCACTCTTCTCTTCTTTTTCTCTACTATTTCATTGGTGTAATTATCAGCTCCCACGAATTCTATTGTCATTACTATGCCAGTTATTCTCAGATCTTTTTATCCAACCCTATACTCTCTGGATCCTCCAGTCTGCTATCTCAAATTGCCCACTGGACACCTCAAACTTCATGTCTCATTGACAACTCAAGCTCAGTTGGTCCAAAAATGAACTAATCTTTCTTTCAATACCCTTCCCCTTTTCCTAACTTCCTTATTACTGTTGAGAGCACCAATATCCTCTTAGATACTTAGGCTTAAAATCTAGATATTGTTCTCAACCCTTCACTCTTCACTGCCACTCCTCTCTCCCCTCAAGCAAACTGTTGCCCAATTCTGTCAATTTTACCTTCATGACATGTCTCATACAATCTCGTCTCCTTTTACACTGCTACTACTGGTACAGACTCTGACCATGTCATGCCTAGGTTATTGTAATAGCCTACTCATTGCTCTTACCACCACAAATTTCTTCTCATTCCACTCCTCCATTCAGCTGACACAGTGATCTTCCTAAAGTATGAATCTGATCATGTCAACCCCAACCACACACGCACACACACATACACACACACACACAGTAAATAAAATCCAGCAGTTTCCAGTCACCTCTAGAATAAAATGTAAAATTCTCTGACATTCCAAACTCTTCATAATCTGACTGTCCTATGTATCCAGTCTTTGTATCTCTTAAAACCCCACCCCCACCCCACTACTATACAGTGGCACAAACTTCCTTGCTTTTTTTCAAACAAGGTGCACCATTTCCATACTCAGCACTTTTTGTTTTTACTGACTGTTCACTTGTCTAGGATGCTCTCCCTTTTCATTTCTGTCTCCTGTTTTTTCTTTCCTACAAGTTCTGGCTAACATCCCACTTTCTCTTTTTTTAATTGAATTATTTTATTTGTTTTCAGTACTCAACAGTCACTTCCATATATCTTAGATTTTTCTCCACTCCCTACCCTTCATTCCCCACTTTCTCCCTGAGATGGCCTACAATCTTATATAGGTTCAACATGTACATTCCTGTTAAATGCATGTTGCAAAGAAGAATTAAAATGAATGAGAGAAACCACAAAACAAAACATAATACAAAAGAAAATGATCTGTTTCTATCTGTGATCCAGTTCCACAGTTCTTTCTCTGGATGTGGAAGATGTTTTGCCTCAAGAGTTCACTGAAAATTTTTTAAGTTTCTGCATTTCAACAAAGTACTAAGTCTACCAGAAAAATTTCTTGCACACTGTGGTTGTTGCTGTGTACAAAGTTCTCCTGGTTCTGCTCCTTTCACTTAGTATCAGTTCATATAAGTCTTTCCAGGCTTCTCTGAAATCTTCCTGTTCATCATTTCTCATAGCAAAATAGTATTCCATTACATTTGTTAACACACTTGGTTCAGTCATTCTCAAATTGATTGGCATTCCCTTGATTTCCAGTTTTTTTGCCATCACAAAAAGAGGTGCTATAAATATTTTTGTACATGTGGGACCCTTTCCCATTTCTATGTTTTCTTTGGGATAGAGTTGCAGAAGCAATATTACTGTGTCAAAAGATAGGCACATTTTTGTAGCTCTTTGGATATAGTTCCAAATTGCTCTCCAGAATGGTTAGATAAGCTCACAGCTCCACCAACAATGAAGTAGTGTTCTAACTCTCCCACATCTTCTCCAACGTCTATCATCTTCCTGTTTTGTCATGTTAGCCAATATGATAGGTGTTATGTGGTACCTCAGAGTTGTTTTGATTTGCATGTCTCTAATCAATACTGATTTACAGCATTTTTTCATATGATTATACATACTTTTAATTTTTCCCTCTGAAAATTCCCTGTTTATATCCTTTGACCATTTATCAATTGAGGAATCACATGTATTCTTGTACATTTGACTCAGTTCTGTATATATTTTAGAAATGAGGCCTTTATCACAGACACTAGTTGCAACAATTCTTTCCCAGTTTTGTTTCCTTCCTAATCTTGGTTGCATTGGGTTTTGTTGTGTAAAAACCTTTCAATTTAATGTAATCAAAATTATTAATTTTGTACTTCATAATGTTCTCTATCTCTTGTTAGGTCATAAATTTCTCCAATCTCCCTAAATCTGATAAATACATTATTCCTTGCTCCCCTAATTTGTTTATAGTATCAATCTTTATACCTAGATCATGTATCCATTTGGATTTTATTCTTGTGTATGGTGTCAGGCATTGGTCTATGCTATGTTTCCACCATACTGTTATTCAGTTTTCCCAGCAAACTTTGTCAAACAGTGAATACTTATCCCAGAAGCTGGGGTCCTTGGGTTTATCAAACAGTAGATTACTATATTCATTAACGACTGTGTCTTGAGTACCTAACCTATTCCACTGGTCTCCCACTCTGTTTCTTAGCCAGCACTAAATTGTTTTGATCATTGCTGCTTTATAATACAATTTGAGATCTGGAAGGGCTAGGCTACCTTCCCTAGCATTTCTTTTCATTAGTTCCCTTGAAATTCTGGGCCTTTTGCTCTTCCAGATGAATTTTGATATTATTTTTTCTACTTCTAGAAAATAATTATGTGGTAGTTTGATTGGTTTAGCACTGAATACATAAATTAATTTAGGTAGAATTGTCATTTTTATTGTATTAACTCAGCCTACCCATGGACAACTAATGTTTTTCCACTTACTTAGATGTGACTTTATTTGTACGAAAAATGTTTTGTCATCATGTTCATAGAGTCCATGGGTTTGTTTTGGTAGATAGACTCTCAGATATTTTATAGTGTCCAGTGCAGCTTTAAATGGGATTTCTCTTTCTATCTCTGGCTATTGGGATTTGTTAGTAATATGTAGAAATGCAGATGATATATGTGAGTTTATTTATAATCTGCAACTTTGCCAAAGTTGTTTATTACTTCAAGTAGTTTTGACTTAATTCTCTGAGATTCTCTAAGTATATAATCACATGATCTGCAAAGAGTGATAGCTTAGTTTCTTCTTTGCCTGTTTTAATTACTTCATTTTTTCTTTTTTTATTGTTACAGTTAGCATTTATAATACCATATTGAATAACAGTAGTGAAAATGGACATCCTTGTTTCACCCCTCATCTTATTGGAAATGCATCAAGCTTATCCCCATTGCAAAAAATGCTCTATATTCATTAGAGAAATTGATCTATAATTTTCTTTCTCTGTTTTGACTCTTCCTAGAAGCTAAAATTCTGCAGGTTACCTGGTGCTGAGCTGGCTGGTGTTGGAAAGCAGAGGCCAGATGATAACTGTGGGTTTCCCCACAGTTATCCTGCAGCTAGCTTGTTAAGTGTGGGGGAGGGGTGGTCTGGTTGCAGCAGATCTCCTTTGCTGAGCTATAGCATAGGCAAGCTCAGCAGTTGGTGATCCCATCTGCCCTAGTGTCTTCCTGATTCCCCTGGGGTGCTGAGGCATGCCTAGGGTCCTGGTGTTGGCAGATCCAGGCTTCACCCCCTTGGGTGTCAGGATCTTCTTCTGGTTTGCTGAGGTTGGGCTGTCTGGGGCAGTTCTGGTCTTGCACTGGCCCCCTTCAGCCACAGTAAGAGGAACCTTCCTCAGTGATTTTCCTAGCCTCAAGGGCTAAGGGACTGTTTACCTCTTCTGCTGTTCCCACCTTTCATTGGGTTTGTCAAGGTCAACAAGGGGAGGGAGATGGCAATTACTGATCACTCTACCATCTTCTAACATCCCAGTTTTTCATGAAGCCTTTCCTGATCAATCCAATTCATAGGCCTTTCCTTCTGTTGATTATCTTTCATTTATCCAGTATATAGTTTCTTCATAGTTGCTTGCATGCTATCTCTTTCATTAGACTCTGATTTCCTTGAGAAAGGAGATTATCTTTTACTTTTCTTTGTTTCTCTGATATTCAAAAGTATAATATCTGGTGCATAGTAGGGGGTTAATAAAGTTTTATTGATGGACATACTGGGTGTCTGATCTTATCTCTCAGATTAGTTTTCTATGCTGCTCTTCTATCAAACTTGTAAAAAATCTGTAATAAATAATTTACATTCCAAAGTTATTCAAAACAGTGAATAATAGAAAATCTTTAGACATCTTCCAATTTCACTTATTGATAGGTTGACCTTGCCTTCTATAGACTTGGAACAATTTCTGGAATTGATTGCAAGGTTGGTATCTATGGCCACCAAAACAATACAATTCAATTTCATTTTTCATGACCAGTTCATGTATTATAGTCCCATTGAAATCTCCTCTTTTGAAGCAGAGAATGTAATCTTTTGTTCAGCTCTTCTCAGCTTATTATAAAGATGAATTATGTATTAATGGCCCTGACCTGGAATAAATAAGTTTCTTTCTGAAAGTAAACTTTCTTTTGGACATTTATTGACCTTGAGTTTACCAGGGTGCTCCTATGAATCACTGTGAAAGATAGGATTTCTCTGTCTTCGAAAAAAAAATTCTATCAAAAAAAGAATTTAAATAGTCATTAATTTAATGAATATAGAATTATACTTAGTCAAACTGCTATTGATTTAGTTTCGTAGTACTATGTTGTGCCTTAAAAAAAACTGACTTGGATAAAAGATCAACAGATCCTTACTTAGTTTCCCCTCTTCTATTTTAAAGGAAAGCTATTGTTAAAAAAATATTTTCCCATGATCTTATTTCCGTTTCAATTTACTAGGAACATATAACACCATGCCATCTAATATCCCAAATAGCTATTCTCCTTTCCACAATTAGACTTTTCATTGGCAAGAATACTGGGCCTCGGTCTTAGGAAGACCTGATTTCAATTCTGGCCTCAGACACTTACTAACTATGTCACTCTGGTCAAGTCACTTAAGCACTGTTTACCTTAGATTCTTCAACTATAACATGGGAATAATAAAAGCACCTACCTCCCCAAATGGTTGTGAAGATCAAATAAAAATCTTCGTATACTGTTTAGTAGGTTTCCTAGCATATAGTAGGTGCTACATAAATACTTATTCCCTTTCTCCCTATTTCTTTCCTTTTCTTCTCACTTCTAGGAGCCAAGAAAGAGAAGCAAGGCATCATGTATGTTGAATCAGTCAGTACACAATGGAATTTCCATTTCCTTTGGAACTTTCTATATTTTATCTTTTATAAATCATGGTGAATACTTCTTCATTAGGAAACTAATGTTAGCACAACAGCTACATTCAGAGGAGAGCCAGAATCAGATGTGGATTATTTATACTACCAACGCCAATGGTGTGATAATTTGAAGCCTTTAAAGGTGAAATATGGTGACTGCTCCTGATAGAACTATGATGCTTTTTCCAGAAGATTTGGTTGTTTGCCAAATGAGAATCACATTGAGGTAAATCTCTGGGTCTGTAGGAATTTGCCTTGTGTACTTGATGTCAGTGTAACTTCTCCCAATATGTTATAAAGTCCATTCTAACCAGCAAGTTTATATTTATATCCTCTTACTTTGTGTTCTATACCTGCTCTTGGTACTTTCTCTTATGAGAGAGGGTCAGTTTTCTTGGCCAGGACATTAGCTCATGAGAAAGCTTTTCAAAGTCAACCCCAATTGCACTTCTGATATGGCAGAACTTTTCTGAGACTACCTATCACACCAAAGACATATGTTGAACTCAGACAACAAATATAATCACTTTTCTGTGTATTTTTAAAAGTACTTTCTATCTACCATCCATGAGATTCTTCAAAATGGTTGTAAATAGTTTGGCTACATGTTTTAAATCCAGGGATATAATAAGGTTGAAATTAAGGGGAAAAGGGGAAAATGGAAGAGTTGAAGAGACTTAAAGAAGGCATGTCTTGATACCTAGCACTCTCTTTGCATATGTCATTTTCATCTCTTTTTAAGGGACCCATTATTTCCACAACTGATTTCAAGCCCATTCTACTGGCCTACTTGTTTTTCAGTTTCCTTTACTGCATCATCAGCTATTACACATCTGTGGCTAAACCCCAACGTCTGTCCTGATTCCTCTTCTTTTTCCTCTCTACATTTTCTCACTTACTGAAATAATGGTTCTCAGGGGTTCAGTTTTCATTTGAATACATATGATTCTAAAATTTTTTCAGCCCTCATTTCTCTCTTCACATCCATTCTCACATCATCAGCTAACTGCTTACTGGATATTTCAAATTTGGTATCCTATAGACATATCAGACTCAAATGTATAAAACAGAACTAATTGTTCTAGTGATCTTCCCTATTTTTTGTGTGTGACCTACACTCCTCTTTCAGCTACCAGGTTTACAAACAAATTTCATATCCAACTTCTTACTGTCTCTTAATCCATATATCCAATCAGTTGTCAAATTTCATCTCTTTTACCTCCTCAATATCTCTCCCACAGTTTTCTTCTTTCTACTCTTACTGTTACAGGTTTTAGTCAGGTGCTTCACAAAAAATAAATTTTATTTTTTAATTGACATAAATCTATTATTCTCTTTTTTATTTGCGTGCCATTACAATAAGAAAGAAAGGGGGAAATCAAATTCCTTTTAACAAATATGCAGAGTTAAATAAATCACATTTCCTCATTGGTCTTTTTCAAAACGTATGTGTCTCATTCTGCAGCATGATTCATCACATTTCTTTCCAAAATATACTCTAAAATGTTCTTTCTGTTTCATCTCTCTCCACTCAATCTTCCATGTAGTCACATAAGTTATTTTCTAAGGCACAAGTCTGACCATGTCACTATGATCTTACATCAGTAAATATTTCCAAGCACAAATAAAAACATTAATGTTTGACGTTTGAAGTTCTTCATGACCACTACAGCTTTACTACACATTATGCATCTCCATACTCTCTATGGTCCAGCCAAGACCTCTTGCTCTTACTGACAAGACATTTCATCTTTTGTCTTCATGCATTTGTACTGACTGTTCCCTGTCCCTGGAGTGAATCTTACCTCATCTCTGCATTAAGAATCCCTACTTGACATCAAGATGCACTTCAATTGTCACTTTCATCAAGAGAGATTTCCTTCCACTGAGATACTAAGATCTCATACCACCCAACCATAAGGTTACCATGCTTTGTACGTAAAAGTTTTGTGTGTATATACATACATATATATACACACAAACATACATATACATATATGTGTATGTGTGTATGCATGTATACACATATATACATACATTTGAGAGAGTTTTTCCTATTAAGATGCATTACCTAGTACATAGTCCAGTGATTGGCACATAGATAGTGTTTAGTAAATGCTCCTATACATAGATCTGTGTGAGTAAAGTAAGCGGAAAAGTCTGAAAGATCCTTTTTTGTCTCCCCTATAACAATGTATATTTCAACATCAGACTTCCAGTGGTAACATCTCTCTTCTTTGTATGAACCAAGGAAAAAAATACTAATGTCAAGAACTTTCAAATAGGTAAGTAGGAAGTTGCAACCATTAGAGGTTGGCAGAGGACATATCTGAGAGTATATGTGACCCTGGGGATTCTGCAAATATTTATGAAACTACAATGGAAATTACAGAACTAAAGGAAATGTTATGATTTCTGAGTTAAGAGTTATGTATGAAGCATAGAAGGTTATCAAGTCCAGGCATAGTATTTGCAGTGGCCTTGTTAATTTCAGCTTTCTCTTTTGAAATGTTAAACCTAATTTTTCACAAACATTCTATCTCGAAGAATACAAAGGAGATGTAGGACATATAGAAACAATAGTCCTGGAAGTACAGGTAGAATGGAATTCATTAGATGTCTAATCAGATATAAATGGGAAAGGAGATGGTTACCAGAAGACTAAAGGAGTGTTTAACTGGTAGAGATCAAGTTGAGTAAATCCAAATCATAGACATTCAAATATAATCCTATGGCATAGTATAGAACAATGGAGAATAGCTACTCCTATTCCAAACTACTCATTGGCCGCAAATTGGTGTTTGAACTGAGCAGAGACAGTGATAATATATTACAATACCATTTTAAGGAGGGTAAACAGTAATAGGAGTGAAATATTTTTGACTAAGTGACACATGGAACATGGGTGAACTAGAAATTGTTCCTACGCAGTGTGATGGAGATGACAAAGCTGTGGAGTATGTTGACTGTTGAATATAAAGTTTGGTAATTAAAGAATAATTTGTGCTTGAGCTATGTGTACTTGATGAGATTATTCCTTATACTTTTTGAATCGAGTCTATTTGACCTAGATAAAATTCTTAAATAAAGCTAGGTTTTCTTTAGTTATTCTGGTACCCTGAAAACCTAATATAATACAAAAATCTAATAGGAAAAGCAAAATCAGGCCTATTGTATAGTTTTCTTCTTTAAGAAAAACAGTTTACAAGACCTTGCTAATCTTAAAAGTAGGTGTCAATGAATCACACTAAGTTGCCATTCACACCATTTAATTTTTCATACTTTCTCTGCCTTTGAGTAAACAAACAATAAAAATGAAACACTGCAGTAAGGCAGATCAGTGAGAAGGCCAATGGAGCATATTTTCTTCCAGTTAAAAAAAAACTGTCAAATTGCAATATGTGAATATTTCAAGATTTGTTATAAAAAGATAGCATTAGTCTTTCCAATATTGGTTTGAACATTTTCATTACAAATAATACCTTTTGTTCCTAACTTGGACTAGGAATAGATTTGAAAGCTTAACATTCCTAACTTAGTCCAAAAATGAATCAAACATAAATATTTTATAAGGGAAATAGACACCAAACTTAGAAAAGGCTTGTCTATGGAATGTCTAGATCTGATATAATTCATTGTTTTTATTTTTCCTAATAAACTTGCCCAAGTCTTACTGTAATCATGGGATGTTCTACTCTTTCATATATTTTCCTTTTTCTGAATCTCTAGTTAGAATTGACCCAGGAATTGTTGTATTTAGTGCTGGAGACTGCCTTCTACTGGGGATGTAAGGAGAAGGAAGAAATCTACAATACTGAGTATAGGGATGGATTCATCATGAATTCATCTCTGTAGACAATCTAATAATTTCCATTAAATATAATGTACACACATACAATTGTATTTATTGTTATTGATGATGATGGTCATGATTTTATGTGCCTACTTGATACTGGCACTCTGCTAGATTCTAGTGATACAAAGACAAGACAGTTTATTTCAAGGAAATTATGTCCTATTTCAGAGAGAAGTGTACAATATATAAAAATATTTCTTCCATACATGTCCCATCCTAATCAAGTAAAAACATAATAATGTGAAGAGGAACAAAATGCTAACAGCTAGGGAGATAAAGAAAGACTTCCTATGCAAGATGCCACATAATATCGACCTAAAAGGAAGCTAGGTATTCTGAGAAAAAAAGTTGAGATGGAACTGTGTTCCAGGTGTGACAGATGAAAACATGGTATTGGGAAAAGCAATGATGGATTCAGATGACAGCAAATAGGTCAGTTTGACTTGAACATCAAATTCACAGAAGAGTATTGTGAAATAAGTTTGGCAAGCTAAATTGTGAAAGGCTTTAAATGCTACACTGAGTTTGTATCACAGATACTACAGAGTCACTGAGGTATAATTGGTCAGATTTTTGCATTGGGAATATGATTTGGGCAGTTGTGTGCATGATGGATTGAAGAGGGAGAGCTTGGGGAAATGGGTGCTGAATTTGAATCTTAATAAAATTGTCCAGGCAAGGAAACATGAGGGATTGAACAAGGTAGAAAGTTGGCTGCTATTCTCATTCACTCATTCACCAAGTTTGTCTATTGTTTTATTCCTTTATCCAAGCCACTAAGCAAATTTGTTGCTTTCTAAATCCAGTTTGACAATGAGCGAAAAGTGTCCCTTTTGCCCTTACATGGTTATGGCTCTAACCATAGCATACTGACCATACTAGTAGAGTTCTTCATAGAATAAGGAAAGGGGAAGAGTAAGACATGGCGCTTAAACTTTATAGGTGAGTAAGAAATTGAGAAATGCTCTGGCCACCTTTCCTAATAGCATGTCAAAGAAAATGTATTACTAAGCATATTTCCTGCTTCCAATAGTCAAGTCTAATATTTTCCTTCTGTTCTAGTTTCTTTAAGTGCCTTGAGTATGAAATTAAACCAAACAGATGCTGCATAAGATTTCAATATTTTATCGTTATTTATAAAGGAGTGCAAAGAATAGTTAATTCAATAGGGAAATGGGGTGATCATGTAATTTCCCAAGAAATAAAGAACTAGGAAAGCCTTAGATGTTTGAGTAGTTTAGGAAAATTGATCTGAATTTTGAATTTGAAATTTGAATTTGAAAAAAATGAATACATTCAGAAACAGTCATTTACTTTTGGTGGATTCGATTTGTATTTTTCTGATGACAAAAAATTTCTTAGAGAAGAAATTAGTCATTTCAGGGGAATGATATTGCTTGTTTCTGAATATCAGAACTTTCTCAGATATTACAACCTTACTATATCCCTCCCACTCCCGTCAAGATGTTTGAATACATTGAGGTTGAATTTCCAGATAACTACTTGTTCTTTGAGCAGCCTGAGACAGAATTTGTACTATCTAATTTTTCACACTCTCGAATCTATAGGAAGTCAAAGCACATTCTTTGTCACTGGTTTAAGAAACTGAGCATCTCTCTCAGATAATTCTACATTTTCCAGAGAACTGATCTGTCCTTCCATCCGGTCCTTTAATAGAAACTGAGTCTACAAATTCAAATAACAGTTTGCTGCTGATCATCTCTCTCCACTATCATTTTATAGAACTTTGACTTTATAGGCAAGTCCTACACACAGGTACATATAGTGTGATGGATAGGGCAGTGGACTTGGAGTCAAGAAAACCTGGATTTAAATTCCACATCAGGCATTTAGTAGTTGTGTGACACTGGACAATTCATTTAATATCTCTGATTCACAATTTCCTTATTTGTAAAGTGAGAGGGTTTGACTCATTGGACTCTATGATTCTTTGCACCTTCAAATCCATGATCCTGTGATCCTGTATATCAGTGGGTTCATGCAGGGAGATATGAGGGCTATCTTAAAAATAATTTTCTTATCAGTATTCCATGATGATATGCTTCTAGCCTTCATGGTTAGAAGAATGTTGCCATTATAATTTCTGACTGGTCATGTAATAAAGAAAGGAAACACTGCTTGTTAGAAAGGTTTTAGTTTTAATAATATGGTATACCAGTCTGTTAAGGCAAAATAAGCAGTCATTCAGGAGAAGTTACCAACAGGTGAAAGGGGACAGAGAATGGGCACTAGATTTAGGGTTATTGAGAACTGAAGAAATAATTTTGCCAAGGATCAGCCAACATATATATTCTAAGATTTTCATATAGGAATATAAACAATTTTTCCATATAGGAGCATAAATAATTTTTAAAGATCATAGTATAGGCAAATGGAATAGAAAGGAATGCCCTTGACTGAAGTAAAAGGTATCCCTTCTTAGGCTGCAATCTAATAACTTTAAGATAAGAAGGAGGGAAAGGCACATGTCTCTTCCTCTTCATCCCTCCCTCCTTGCTCTTCTCTTCTCCTCTTCTCTTTCTGTCTTCTTCAAATTCCTTCTCTTCTTACTTTTATTCCCCTTCTTCTAAATCTTTCTTCCTTTCTTCTTCTCTCCTCTTCTATCTTTTTTCTCCCCTCTCCTTTTTCCTCCATCTCTCTTTTGCCCCACTGTCTTACTTTTACTTCTTCATTTGATTTCAATCTCTCTTCCCCACAATACAGCGTATGTTCTTGCTAAGTACATAGCAAATGAAAAGAATTATAACAGAAGATCATATACAGGTTTGATCCTATCACTAGTAGTTAGATTTTTATATGAAGTATTTTTGAAGAAAGGCTATTTTTGAGAAAGTCTGAGCAAATAATAAAAAGTTCTCATTAGGAAAATTTGGATAATGGCTAGACTAAAATAAAGTAAAAGACTTTATATTTAGCACAAAGAATCATGGACCAGACCTTTGGGATCATGTAGTATAAAGGCTTCACTTTACAAATAAGAAAACCAAGACTCATAGAAGTTAAGTGACTTATCTCAAAGACATAAAAATAATAAAATGGAGAGCAAACATCCAAACCCTGGTCTTCTGATTTGAAATATTATCTATTTCCATGTCTCATGAATACTACCTTCATAATATCTCTCTAACCTGACTTCTTTCTATTTACATGATCTTTTACTAATCTCTCATTACTCTTTTTGCCTAAAGTATTTTGCTGATACTATTTGATCTGCCTGCATTCTCTCCTTTACATGCTATATTCCATTCACCTACCTCATGTAGAAATATCTGTGGTTCCCAATTGCCTCTAGGATAAAAAAAGCTCTTTACTAACACACTCAATTCACTGGCTGACTACATTCCATCTTTTCAGATATTTCATATTATTCCCATATTATACTCTTTGTTCAAGCCAAATCAATCATATGATACTCTTCAAACTCAGTACTCCATAGATTGCTTCTGGAAACTTTATACGTTACACCATGAGTCTGGAATATGCTTCCTTCTTCTATTTCTTACCTTCACCTCTTAGATTACTTACCTTTTCTCAAAGATCAACCCAGGTAACATCTCTCAAATACAAATTGTCCTGGTCAATCCAGAAGTCAATGATCTCTTGTAGGTAGCAATATTCTCTGTTACACAATTTTATTTTTATTATACATCTAGGTTCTGTATATCCTCCTCGTTAAAATTAATTTTTCCTGTTTCTGCTTTGTTTTTTCCTAGTGCCTGGTACATAAGGGACTACTAGATTAAAAATATGGTTTTAGAGATTGGATTTTGGCTATTTGGTTCATGCCTAAAATGTAAAAGTAGCAAGCTCCCAATGAGAAATAGATTTGCCTAACAAATGATGGTAAAGATGTATTTACTTAGCATCTTGACAGTCTTATCTAAAGGGATTTAAACAGAAACAAAGGAAAAGGATGAAAATTGTCC
>CM053769.1:628931744-628952441 GCA_028658325.1 Potorous gilbertii | reverse complement strand
GGGGCGGGACAGGATCAAAAGAGAGAATAGCAACAATGGGGGGGGCAGGATAGGATGGAGGGAAATATAGTTAGTCTTACACAACACAACTATTATCAAAGTCATTTCAAAAACTACACAGATATGACCTAGAGTGAATTGCCTGCCTTCCCAAAGTGAATGGGTGGGGAGGGAGGGATGGGGAGAAGTTGGAACTCAAAGCTTTGGGAACAAATGTCGAGTATTGTTTCCTGCTACTAGGAATAAGAAATGCAGTTAATGGGGAATAGAAAGTTATCTGGTCCTACAGGACAAAAGAGAAGATGGGGACAAGGGAAGGGAAGGATGGTAGAAGAGAGGACAGATTGGTGATAGGGGAAATTAGAATGCTGGGTGTATTGGGGTGGGGGGAGTGGACAAATGGGTAGAAAATAAAAAAAATTAGCACATGAAGCAGAGAAGTGAAACATACTTTGTTGCATCTCAGCGTCAGAGGTTGAATTGAGTGCACAATCATCTGCAATCACAAAATCATGCACAAATACTCCCTCCACTTTGGTCTTGGCTTGTAGCTTTTTCAAATTGAAGAATTTACCATCAGTCCAGTTACTGACCTTGATGCGGTATTCATCCTCATTGAAAGCATTTGACAACATGGCTGATAACATGCTAAAAAGCATGGGAGCAAGCAAACAGTACTGTTTCATTCCACTGGTGACTGGGAAGGCACAAGAGCATTCTCCACTATCCAGAACCTGGACAAGTGTGCCATCATGAAGCTGATGTACAGTAGTCATGAACTTCTCTGGGCAAACAGATTTTGACATAGTATTCCTTAAGCCCTCATGACTAATGTGTCAAAGACCTTGGTGAGTTCTACAAAAGTTGTGTACAGACCTCTCTTCTGCTCCTGGCATTTTTCCTGAAGTTGTCAGGCAGCAAACAACATGTCAACTGTTCCTTGTTCCTTTTTGAAGTCATACATGCTCTCAGGTAGATGACCATCTTCTAGGTGAAGGATCAGCGTATTAAGGAGGACCCTAGCAAGAATCTTGCCAGCAATGACTAAGTGAGAGAACCCCCTATGATTGTCTATTTCCTTTACCTTTATAGAGATGGACAATGGAGGCATCCTTGAACGACTGGGAGATAATTTCTTTCCACATAACCTGAAAAATTTCAGTCAGCTTTTTATGAGTGGTGGTCCCTCTACCTTGTAAATCTCAGCTGGAATAGAATTAGCACCATGTCCTTTGCCACATGAAAGGAACCGAATGGTACACAGAACCTCTTCTCTAATTGGAAGTTCAGCTAAGGAGGAATTGACTTCAACCTGAGGTAAATGATTGATGGCCTCATAAATTGATGATGGTTTGCTGAGACCACTAAGGAATTATTCAGCCAATCTCTCTAGAATCATGTCCTTATCACTAATTAATGTGGTTTCATCAGCACTGAATAGTTCTGATACACCATAGATTTTTGGTCAATATATAGCTTTCAGGGAATCATAAAAGTGCTTTAGGTTGTTACTATCAGCTTAAAATTGAATTTTACTTACCTTCTTACTGATCCAGGAATCATGCATCTCTCTAAGCTTTGCTCGTATTTTACTTTTGATTGAATTCAATGCTGCCTTCTTAGAGGTGGATGAACTATCATGATGGTAAATCCTGTGGAGTTCACGTTTTTCATTTAGTAGCCTTTGAATTTCTCCATCAGTTTCCTCAAGCCAGTCTTGATGTTTGGGAGTGTTTTGACCCAGATGAGCAAATGAAGTGTTGTACACCAGATCTCCAAAAGATTTTCTGCTCCCCTGTTGAGAACTGTGTGGTGGCTCAACTTTTCCTCCAAGTTAGCATCAAACTGTTCACACTCAGAGAAGAGCTCTAATTTGTTGACATTAATTCTTCTGGTAGATGTTTTGCCTTGGGGAAGGCACTTTTGATGGATGTGATTATTTAACGTGGAAAGGATAAGTCTACGATCAGTCCAGCGCACTGCACCACACATTACCTTCATCACTCTCACATCCTGTCTGTCTCTTCTCTTTAGTCATATAATCTATTAGATACCAATGTTTGTTGCAAGAGTGCATTCATGAAGTTTCATTGTGTTTAGGTAAACAGAAAGGAATGATGGTGATGTGAAGGTCATGTGATTCACAAATCTTCAGCAGTAAATGATTATTGCTGTTGCTATTTCCTAGGATTCCCTGCCAAGTCTGGTATTCTGATTCTACTCTAGCATTAAAGTCACTCAGAATTATAAGCTTGTCCATTTTTGGCACGTTGATGATAAGGATCTCTAGGTCTTCATAAAATTTTTCTTTGACCTTATCAGGGTTCATCATCATGGGAGCATAGGTACTAATGATGGCGGGCTTGATGTTTATCTGCAAGTGGCAATCACATAGTCATGAGCCTGTCATTCACCCCTTTTTGGCAGACATAGCAGCTTGCTGACTAGATTCGTTTTGATTACAAAACCTATGGAAGCTTCATAGTATTCATCTTCACTGAAGCCACTCCAGAAAAATGTGTGTCCGAATAGCTTCGACTTCAGTAAGCTGACCCTCATCTGCCAGCTTTATTTCACTCAGGGCTGCTATTTGATGTGATACCTGTTGTGTTCTCTTGCAACAAGAGCAGTTCATCTCTCAAATCTACTGGATTTTGTGTTGTCTATAATTGTGCGCATGTTCCATGGGCCGATGGTGAATGGAATGATCTTTACAGATGTTTCTGTACATTTTTTACGTGTGTTATGGTGTCAGAGTGGGATTCCCTGCCTGCCTTAGTAATCAGGTCCGGGTTGGGTGAACAGACAATTTGAGGACACCTTTTCTAGCCCCCTCACACCAGGAGGTAAGCAGTGGGATCCTTAAAAGGCTGCTCAGACACCTAAGGGGCTGCCGAATCCTACTGCTGCTTCCAGTGAGAAATGATCCCATGACTTGGACTGCCTGTGTGTAGGGTTGTGACTACAGCTCCCAGTGTATCCACACCTGCTGCTTTATCACTTGCCTTTCCCTACAGGACTTAGAGGCATAATAGTAAAATGGTATGGGTGATGTCTTGATTCCTGTGTAAATTGGATTTAAGTGAGACAGAGTTGAATGAAGTAGTCAGCCTCACTCTCTCCTCCTGAGTCATCATAGACTGGTGATAGGACAGAATCAAGATGAGTGGAAATGGCTCAGGATGCAGTGGATGACCTTGGCATCTTTGGTGTCTAACCAAACTCTAAGCCTTCTACATCCCCTGCTTCAGCTGCCTTCATGACCATTGGAGCAAATTGTTCTCATCCACTTATTCTACAAGGGAAAGTCTTCACATGCTTGGGGTAGACACCCCTCCCAACTCACCAATGGGTTTGAGATCTCTTTGTTACCCTCAACCTCTTTTGGTCTGTTTGCCAAAACAGTTTACTGGGGTGTGGCCACTGAGCATGCTGCCACTGCTTGGAGGCACAGGTGAGAGTTGGGTGGAACAGGTGGACACCAAAGCTAGAAAGCCACCCTGTAAAGGGCTCAGCAGTCATCACACCAAAGGTACTAGTTCTCCCTAAACACACTCTACCCCCCTACACCATACATGTTTCAGAAGATCCTCCAGAAATGCAGTAATATCCCACTGGTCTCAGTACTATGAGGGTCCCCTGCTGGCCTTAGGAAAACATCAGTGCAGCACCAGGTAAATAGTCAGGGCCTAGCACAAAAGCCTGACATAGTGCTCCTTCCACACTGGTAGAAGAGGTCAAATTTGAAAGAAAGAGAAAAGACCAAAAAAAAATGCAAGAGAAAACAACACCACCAAAGAATCTGATCACAGAAAATTATTATAGTGACATGGAAAAAACAAGACAGAAACTCAGAAGAGGACAATGATGTCAAAACATCCACAGGAAAAACCTCAAAGGAAAAATGGAGAGTGGTCACCAGTCCAGAAAGAAATAGAAGTAAATATAAAATACCTCATTGGGAAAACAGCTGGTCTGAAAATTAGATCCAGGAAAGACAATGCCAGAAATATTGGACTCTCTAAAGCCATAATTAAAAGGAAGAATTGCACAGCATCCTTTGAGAAACTATCAAGGAAAACTGTGCTGATGTCCTGGAACCAGAGGGCAAAATAGACTTTGAAAGAACCCACCAAACACTTCAAGACAAAGATCTTAAAATAAAAATCTCCAAGGAAAACTAAAGCTCAATTTTACAACTATCAGGTAAAGCAAAAAATACTGCAAGTGGCCAGAAAGAAATAATTCAAATATCAGGGAGCCATAGTCAGGATTACGGAGGACTTCACAGCTACAACATAAAAAAAATCAGAGGTCATGAATTGTCTTGGTCTTTCTTTGTCTTTCTTTGCTGAAGAAGACTATGCCATCAGATAAATGATGACATGACTTGCGCTTGACTTTGTTTTGAGTGAGGAAGGGCTGTGCAGGTTACCAGCCTCACTTCTTCTCCAGAGCCATCTGAATTCAGTGACCAGATATTTATCAGAATGCCTGGAGATGACCCAGGATGCACTGGGAGACCTTGTGCCCTTTAGACCATGGTCTTTGCAGGTACTCACTTAGGGTGAGATAACACTCATTCATTGAATAGGCCTGTTTAAGAAGTAGCCAGGGCAAGATTCCTTTAATGAGGCCAAGAAAAAGGAAGACATCAGGCTGGGAGGGAAACAGCAACAGTTCTTATTGATTATCACTCTAAAGCTAGGAGGGCCTAGAAGTACCCTTAGCAGGGGCCCATTGGTGTCCCAGCTTCAGAGTGTATTAGGTTTAAAGTTTTAGGATAGGACAGAAGAAGGGAAGGGAAGGGAAGGAGCCAGTAAGGTAGAAGTCAACTAGGCATCTTTTGGTCATCCAAATTTACCTTTGTTTGGAGAGGAGAACGAAGGGGAGGAGGAGGCAGACAGGAGAGGAGGAGTTGTATTACCCAGCTCGCTGGGTCTGCATTCAGCCAGTTGCATCAACTCACAGGATCGTGTTCATTTTTCCTTGCCAAAGAAGACCATGCCATCAGAGAAATGATGACATGCCTTGCACTTGACTTTGTTTTGAAAGAAGGAGGGCTAAGCAAATCACCAGCCTCACTTCTCCTCCCAGAGGTCATGAATATGATAATTCAAAAGGCATAGAAGTTAGGACTACAACCAAAAATCGCCTAAGGAAATGGAGCTTAATACATTACAGGGGAAAATGCTGTTCAATGAAATAGAAGGAATTCAATTTCAGAAGAAGAAGGCCAGAACTAAACAAAAAAAACCAAAATGATCTCTAATATCAAGACCCAAGAGTAGCATAAATAGGTTTAAAAAAAGGATTCAATAGAGTTAAAATATTTGCATCTCTCAATAGGAAGATGATACTTGTAATTCTTTTTATTTTATTTTATTTTAGACTAAAATGCCAAAACACAGAGGACTGAGCCAAGATGGCTGAGTGAGAGCAACAACTCACCTAAGCTCTTAGATAAACTCCTTCAGATACCTCTAAAAAGAGAATCTGACCAAATTTTGGAGGTACACAATCCAGTAGGACACAGACCGTGGCAGATTCACAACCTGGGATAGACTGGAAGGTCGACAGAAAGGATCTTATCCTCAGTGGCGAGCCCACATCCCTCAGCACTGGAGCGGGAGGGCCCTAGGAAGACTTGAGACAGCAACAACCAGAACCAGCAGAGCTGCAGTCCAGGGTGAGAGACCAACAGAGTCGAGCTAGTGACAGCCCCTCAGGCCCAGATATCAGCCACAGCAGCTCCTGAGACTCTCCTCAAGTAAGTTAAATGTCTATATGTCACCTACTTGAACTTCCAGCAGCCAGGATGGCAGTGATCAGTAAATGCTCTCTCCTCCCCACTTGATGACCTCAAAAGAGCCATAAAATATTTCCCAAGAAAAATCCTGGCTCAGTGGTAACAGCAGAGGGGGCAAATAGTCTCATAACACTTGAGGCTAGGAAAACAGTTAAGGGAGATTCCTTGTACTGTGGCAGAGGCAAACTGGAAGGAGAGGACCCCAGGAGGGGTGGAAACTTGCACTTGGATATAGGCATGCCTCAGTACTCCAGGGGAAATAGGAAGAAAATAGGGCAGCTGGGATCATCATCGCCTGAGCTTGCCTTTGTCTCAGTTCAGCTGAGGAGATCTCCCTTGTCCAGACCACCCCTTCTCCACACTTAACAAGCTAACCCCAGGGCTGATAGGGAAAACATTAAAAAAAAGATAAAAAAAACACTTGTTCTTAGTTTTTTCACACAAGTCAACTCAATAGCAAGTTCTACAGGTTCTAATTGAAAGAACCAGAAGCCACAACACACAATCACCATCAAAGCAAAACAAGCATGAAAAAAACCATAGACTCTTTCTATGGGGACAAAGACCAAAACAAAACTACCAAAGAGGTCAGTAGTGTGACTGTACTTCCATCTGAAACTTCAAAAGGGAATTTGAACTGATCCTCTCATGCACAAACAGCTCTCCTGGAACAGTTGAAGAAGGAAATAGAAGAGAAACTGTCCAAGGATTATAAAAATTTGAAAAAAGAATTCACTGATGAGAACACCTCTTTAAAAAGAAAAATTGAACAAATAGAAAATGAAGCACAAAACCTAACTGGGAAAATGTCCAATGGAAAAAGAGCAATAAAAATTAACTTGGAGAAAATAACTCCTTAAAAGGAACAATTGGACAGATAGAAAAGGATATGCAAAAGTTAATTGAAGAAAACAATTTGATAAAAATTGGAATTGGGCAAGTAGAAACTAATGACTCTATGAGACAGCAAAAATCAGTCAAAATCTAAAGAATGAAAAGAGAGAAGAAAGTGTAAAATATCTAATTGGAAAATTACTGACCTGGAAAATAGATCCAGGAGAGAAAATTTAAGAATTATTGGCCTGCCAGAAAGCTAAGATGAGAAAAAGAGTCGAGAAAATATCTTCCAGGAAATCATCAAGGAAAACTCGCCAGGACTGCTAGATCTAGAGGGTAAAATGTCATCGAAAGAATCCAACCATTCACCTCCCAAAAGGGATCCCAAACTCAAAACTCCAAGATATATCATTATCAAATTCCAGAACTATCAAGTGAAGGAGAAAATAACACAAAGAGCCAGAAAGAAACCATTAAAATATCAAGGAGCTACAGATAGGATCACACAGGACCTTGCAGCTTCTACATTAAAAAACTGAAGGAATTGGAATCCAATATTCCATAAGCCAAAGGTGCTGGGACTATAACCAAGGATCAACTACCCAGCAAAGTTCAGCATAACATTTCAGTCAAGGAGATGGTCATTCAATAAAGTAAGGGATTTCCAGACCTTCCTGTTAAAAACCCCATAAGTTAACAGAAAATTCAATCTTCAAATGCAAATCTCAAGAAAGGCATAAGAAGGTAAACAGGGGGAAAAATCAAAACAAAATAAAAAAGAACTTGTAACTCAATTTGGGCAAATGATTTACCTCCCTATAAAGGAAGATGATACCTGTTAATCTTGAGAATTGTACATCTGTTACAAAATATAAAAGGGATATACATAGAGGGAACAGATATAAAGTAAATGATGCCATGTTAAAAATATGATTTAAGCATGCAAAGGGATTTTAACAGGAGGTGTGAAAAGGAGGAAGCATAGAATGGTAAATTATATCACAGGAAGAAGTACAAAATTACAGTGGAGGGAAAGAGGGGAGGGAGATGAGCATTGTTTGAGAGGCCCTCCATCAGATTTGGTTCAAGAAGGGAACAATAAACTTAAGTAGATAATTATAATTAGCTCTATAGGCAGCAGGAGGGGAAGGGGGAAGAAAGGGGAGGGAGGCTAAAAGGGAGGGAAGAAGCAATAAGAGTAAAGGGGAGTAAAAGAGAGGCGGGCTAAAAGAAGGAGGGGAAGGTGGAAGGAAGAGGTGGTGAAAAGTGAATACTATTGAGGAAAGGAAGGGAGAAAGGGGAGCTAAAAGCACAAATGGTGGGAAAGAAGATGGAGGGAAATACACAGATTGTAATCAGAACTGTGAATGTGAATGGAATGAACTCTCCCATAAAATGTAGATGGATAGCAGAATGGATTAAAAGCCATAATCCAACAATGTGTTGTTTACAAGAAACATATCTGAAATGGGGGGGATACACATAGGGTAAAGGTCAAAGGTTGGAGCAGAATATATTATGCTTCAGCTGACGTAAGGAAAGCAGGAGTAACAGTCCTAATCTCAGACAAAGCAAAAGCAGAAATAGATCTAATCAAAAGAGATAAGGAAGGAAACTATACCCTGTTAAAAGGCACCATAGACAATGAAGAATATCATTACTAAACATGTATGTTTCAAGTAGTATTGCATCCAAATTCTTAGAGGAGAGGTTGGGGGAGTTGAAGGAAGAAATTGACAGCAAAACTACACTTGTGGAGGACCTCAACCTCCCCCTCTCTGAACTTCATAAATCTAATCTCAAAATAAACAAGGAAGAGGTTAAGGAGATAAATAAAACTCTGGAGAAGGTAGATATGATAGATCTCTGGAGAAAACTGAAAGGGAATAGGAAGGAATATACCTTTTTTCTCAGCAATATATGGCATAATCCAGTGCAGAAAGGCAGAGATAGTCTCAATGTATCCTGTACAGATCATAATGCAATAAAAATTATATGTAATAAAAGGTCATGGAAAAAATAAACCAAAAATCAATTGGAAACTAAATAATCTAATCATAAAGAAGGAGTGGGTTAAAGAAGAAATCATAGAATCAATCAACAACTTCATTCAAGAGAATGACAATGAGACAACCTACCAAATCTTGTTGGATATTGCAAAAACAGTTCTTAGAGGAAGTTTTATATTTTTGAATGCCTACATAAACAAAATAGAGAAAGAAGAGATCAATGAGTTGGGCATGCAGCTGAAAAGCTAGAAAAAGAACAAATGGAAAATCCCCAAGTAAATATCAAATTAGAAATACTGAAAACCAAAGGAGAGATTAATAAAATTGAAATTCAGAAAACTATTGAACTAATAAATAAAACTAGGAGTTGGTTTTATGAAAAAACTAATAAAATTGATAAACTTTTGGGTTGATTAAAAAACTTGATAAACTTGATTAGAACTTGATTAAATCTTGGTTAAAAAAAGGAAAGAAGGAAATGAAATTATGAATATAAAAAATGAAAGGGGTGAGCTCACTTCCAATGAGGAGGAAATCAAAACAATAATTAGAAATTACTTTGCCCAACTTTATGCCCATAAATTTGACAGTCTAAATGAGATGGAGCAGTATTTTAAAAAATACAAATTGCCCAGATTGACAGACGAGGAAGTCTAATACTTAAATAACCCCATCTCAGAAAAAAAAATTGAACAAGTCATCAATGAAATCCCTAGGACAAAATCTCTAGGGCAAGATGAATTTACAAGTGAATTCTATCAAACATTTAAAGAGCAGTTAATTCTAACACTATATAGACTATTTTTGAAAATTGAGGAAGAAGGAATGCTCCCAAATTCTTTTTATGATACAAACATGGTTTAGATACCTAAACCAGGAAGAGACAAAACAGAAAAAGAAAATTATAGACCAATTTCTCTAATGAATATAGATGCAAAAATTTAAAAAGACTTTAGCAAAACAAATAAAGCATCTTATCACGAGAATAATACATTATGTTCATGTAGGATTCATACCAGGAATGCAGGGCTGTTTCAATACTGAGAAAACTATTAGCATTATTGATCATGTCAATAACAAAATTAACAAAAACCACATGATTATAGCAATAGATTCAGAAAAAACTTTTGACAAAATATAACACCCATTCCTATTAAAAAACACTGGATAAGATAGGGATAAAGGGAACTTTCCATAAAATAATAAGCAGTATCTACCTAAAACCTTCAGCAAGCATTATATGCAATGGAGATAAGCTAGATTCATTTACAGTGAGATCAGGGGTGAAACAAGAATGTCATTATCACCATTATTATTCAATATGGTACTAGAAATGTTAGCAGTAGCAATTAGACAAGATAAAGAAATCAAGGAAATAAAAATAGGCAAAGAAGAAACTAAGTTATCACTCTTTACAGATGAGATGATGCCATACTTAGAGAATCCCAGAGAGTCACGTAAAAAAGCTACTTAATAAACAACTTTGGCAAAGTTGCAAGTTACAAAATAAATCCACACAAATCTTCTGCATTCCTATATATTAGTAACAAAGTCCAATCGCAAGAGATAGAAAAAGAAATCTCATTTAATACTAGGGCAGACATATAATATATTTGGGAGTTTACCTGCCAAAACAAACCCAGGGATTAAAAGAACACAATTAAAAGACATTTTTTGCACAAAAAAAGTCAGATCTAAGTACGTGGAAAAACATCACTTGCTCCTGGGTAGGCCGAGCCAATATAATAAAAATGACAATTCTACCTAAATTAATTTACTTATTTAGTGGCATACCAATTAAACTATCAGATAATTATTTTCTAGAACTGGATGAAATAATATCAAAATTCATCTGAAAGAACCAAAAGTCCAGAGTATCAAAGGGACTAATGAAACGAAATGCTAGGGAAGGTAGCCTAGCGCTACCAGATCTCAAATTGTATAATAAAGCAGCAATTATCAAAACCACTTGGTATTGGCTAAAAACCAGAAGGGTATACAAGTGGAATATACTAGTTACTGAAGACCCAGTAAGAAATGAATATGGCAATCTCCAGTTTGACAAACCCAAGAACCCCAGTTTCTGGGATAAGAAATCACTGTTCAACAAAAATTACTGGGAAAACTGGATAACAGTGTGGCAGAAACTAGGTATAGATGCATGTCTGACACCCTACATAAGAATAAAGCCCAAATGAGTACATGATCTCGGTATAAAGATTGATACCATGGACAAACTGGAGGAACAAGGAATAGTGTATTTATCAGATTTATGGAGAAGGGAAGAATTTTTTACTAAAGAAGAGATAGAAAGCATTATGAAATGCAAGATGGATAACTTTGATTACCTTAAACTGAAAAGTTTTTGCACAACCAAACTCAATGCACCAAAATTTGGAGGGATGGAGTATATTGGGAAAGAATTTTTAGAGCAAATCTCGGGGATAAAGGCCTCACTTCTAGAATAAATAGAGAAGTGAGTCAAATGTACAACAATACAAGTCATTCCCCATTTGATAAATGGTCAAAGGATATGAACAGGCAATTTTCAGAGGAAGAAATTAAAGATATCTATAATCATATGAAAAAATGCTCTAAATCACTTTAGATTAGTGGGATGCAAACAAACCAAAACAACTCTGAGATACCAAACATACCTATTAGATTGGCAAACATGACAGAAAAGGAAAATGATAAATGTTGGAGGAGATGTGGGGGAGTTGGAACACTAACTCATTGTTGGTGGAGCTGTGAGTTCATTCAACCATTCTGGAGAGCAGTTTGGAACTATGCCCAAAGGACTACAAAAATATGCATACCCTTTGATCCAGCAATGTCCCTTCTAGGACTGTCTCCCCAAGAGATCATAAAAATGGGAAAAGGTCTCACTTGTACAGAAATATTTATAGCAGCACTATTTGCAGTGGCCAAAAACTGGAAATCAAGGGGATGCCCATCAATTGGGGAATGGCTGAATAAATTATGGTATACGAATGTAACGGAATAATATTGCACCATAAGAAATGATGAACAAGAAGACTTCAGAGAGGCCTGGAAAGAATTACAGTCTGATGCTGAGTGAAAGGAGCAGAACCAGGAGAACTTTGCACATAGCAAGGACCACAATATGTGAGAGTTTTTTCTGGTAGACTTGGATCTTCATAGCAATGCAAGGACACACACACACACACACACACACACACACACACAAATTCCCAGTGATCTTCTAAGGCAAAATGCCTTTCACATTCAGAGAAAGAACTATGGAATTCAATCGCAGAATGTAGCAAATCTTTTTTTTGTGAGTGGATGTGTATTATGTTTTGATATGTTATATGATTTCTCCCACTTATTTTAGTTCTTCTACACAGCATGAGTATAATGTATTCAATAGGAATGTATGTCATCTTGGGGAGGGAGGGGGATAGTGGAGGATAAGTAAGAGAAAAAGAAGTCTAAATTTTATGGTAGTTATTGTGGAATATTAAAAATAAATAAAATGCATATATTTAAAAATACCAAAACACAAACAAACAAAAAAGAAACAAAAACATATCTTAAGGTTAAATATTGGAACTTAAAAAAAAAGTCAAAAAGAAAAAAAGCATGCTGTGTGTATAGCAGAACATAAGAGAGGATTCAAAGTTTCAACAATGAATTTTCATTTCAAAAATGCCTGTATGATAAACAATATGCATTGCATTGAGAATTCTCCATCTTTTCTTTCTTGTGAGTTTTCTTTTGTTCTTTGCTATGTACTCTATTTGTTCTTTTTTCCCTACCCCTCCACAGAAGACTACAATAAATTTTAGATACATTTCTCTATAACTATAGATATATACATACATATATACATATAAACATACAATGTGGACATAAAACACTCTACTCCTGATCTGTTTTCATGTTTGTGCATATCTCTTGTTTTGTATCCCTCCTGCCTCTTCTACTTTCTTCTACCCACTACCTTGCCCTCCTAATACTTGCCTATCCCCCTTCAAAGATCCCTCCCCTATCCTCACATTCCTATCAATCTGAATCTATTCTCTCATTCTCCCCTCTGAAGATCCCTCCCTTGTCCTCTCCCCTATTCCCTATATCCCTACCATTTTATTTCTTCTGAATTTAGAAAACTTTTATACTTTTCTAAATATATATGTATTGTTCCTTCTTTAACCATTCCCAGTGAAAGTAGGTTACCAGAACTAACAACCTTCCTCTTCCATCTAATTTCTCTATATTGATTCTTCTTCGTGTACCACATTTGTTTACAATAATTAGTTTTTTTATCTCTTCCTAAATGGTTTTACTTTTACAATTCATATCATACTCAGGTTTGCCCCAATCTTTGTTATGAGCTACCTAATTGTCAATAAGAAACTTAGACATACATTTTACATTATACATCTACATCTATTTGTCTATCTATCTATTGAGTAAACAGTCTGTCCTTATGAATCATTCATTATAAGTCTTTGGTATGTGCCTTATATTTCTCTTTGTTCTTGTATGTCAGATTTTCTATTAAGTTGAAGAGTTTTTTTAACAAAGACTTGGAAGTCTGAGAGTTTATCAAATGTCCTTTTTTTTCATTCAGAATAATACTTAACTTTGCAGGGTATGATATTTTTGGACCAGAGCCACAGTTCTTTTGCGCTTTGAAATACTGTGTTCCAAGACCTGTGATGCTTTAATTTCTCTGCTGCTAGATCTAGTGTGAGTCTAATTGTGGCACCACCATTTTTAAATTGTTTTAATCTTGATGCTTTTAATAGTTTATTCTTTAGCTAGAGTGCTCAGGATTTGACTGTGATATTCCTATGAGTTTTCCTCATAGAATTTCTTTTAAGTGGTGAGCAAAGGAATTTTCCTATTTCTACATTCTCACCTTGTTCTAATTCTTCAGGAAAATTTTCTTTAATTATTTCTTGTATTATTGTATCAAATTTCTTCTTTTGCTCATAACTTTCAGTTAGTTTGATTTTTTTCTTTTTGATCTGTTCTCCAAATCTGTTGTTTTTCTTATAAGATGTTTCACGTTCTCTTCTTTTTTCATTATTCATATTTTAATCATTTCTTGATCTCTTATAATTTTACTGGGTTCACTTTGCACAATTCTAATTTTCAAGGTGTCATTTTCTTCCTTAGGATTCTGAATATCCTTTTCTAATTGGTTGGCTTTCCTTTCATAACCTTCTTTTTCTAACCTTTCCATAATAACCATATTCTTATTTTTTCTCCATCTATGTCATTTGATTTTTAATACCTTTTCAAAGATATATGAATTCTTTTTGAACAGGTGACCATTTGATGTTATACTTGAGGAGTTTCTTTACTTCAATATCCTCTGAAGATGAACCCCATTCATCTCTATTCCCTTAATAGTTTTTTTATGATTGGATTCTCTCTATTTTCCCTGTGCACTTTTAGTGGTAATAGATTAATTTTTGTAATCAGCTCTAGCCCTGGGGTAGGGGAAATGGTGCCTTGACCCAGATCTTCAGTTCTCCTCTCCATCTTGGAACCAAAGTCAAACTTTTGAGCTCCTGTAAATGCCTCCCCACTCTTTGCAGCACAGCTGGGTCTGATGTTCCTTATCAACAAAGGTTCCTTCAGTCTTCCCCAGTTCAAATGCCCAGCTCCCCTCACTAACCCAGAGGTAAAATTCCTGTGACTGGGACTGAGGCAGACTTTCAAACCAACTAACCCCAGGGCTTGCCCCTTGTTATTTAAATGGAACCTAGCCTGGAGGTTTTTACCCTTCACATGGACCGAACTTCATCCTGGGATTTTTCTTCAGATCATCTCAAATTATCCTAAGAAGACCCCCAGTTATGCCCCTATTCTTATTTATCTCCAACCACATATTGCTTGTTCTAAGGGGCTGTTTTGATTCTTTTGTTGAGGAAAATCTTGAGAGCTTGGAATTTTCTGACCTACTACACCATCTTCCCAGAATACTCTCTGATACTTGTAATTCTTAAAAATTGTACCACTAATAGCACAGCTGGAAGAAATACACATGGAAAGTGGATATAGGTATAAGTTGAATTTGAAGGAATGATATAAAAATGATTAATAGATGAAAAGAGCAGTACACTAGGGACAGAAAGAAGGGATATGGAGAATGAGTTAAATTGTTTCACATAAAGAGACATGAAAGACCTATTAGATTGGAGGGAAGAGTGGACATTGGGCATTGCTTGAACCTTACTATTACCAGGTTGGGTTCAAAGAGGGTATAATATGCATGATAAGTTAAGTATAGAAATCTATCTTACAGGAAAGGAGACTAGGAAGAGATTAAATATAGTATTTTGTTGTTTGTCCTTCCTTCTCAAAGAGAACCATGATATCAAGGAGATGATGCCATGATATACAAGTGAATTGGATTTAAGTGAGGGAGAGCTGTGCAAGTCACCAGTCAAGTCCTGACATACATCTTGCCATTGGACTCAGATGGCACTGGAGGACAGATATGAGTCTAGTGGCAAGGTACAGGTCAGGATGACTGGAGATGATACTGATGCAGTAGGATACCTTGGTCTTTTTTTAAATTCTAATTTATTTGTTTATTTTTAGTTTTCAACATTCATTTCCACCAGATTTTGAGTTCCAAATTTCCTCCCCATCTCTCCCCTCCACATATACCAAAAGAGCACGCAATCTGATTACCCCTTCCCTCAAGCTTCTCCACTATAACAACCCTCCTTTCTCTTACCTCCATCTTACCTCTTTTCTTGGAGGACAAGATAGATTTCTATACCCCATCATCTGTATATCTTATTTCCTAGTTGAATATAAAAACAACTTTCAAAATTCATTTTTAAAACTTTGAGTTCAAATTTCTCTCCCTTCCTCACTCCCTACCCATCCCCACTTAGAAGACAAGCAATTTGATATATTTTATACATGTGCAGTTATGCCAAAGACTTCCATAAAAGTCATGTTGTGGAAGACTAACTATATTTCCCTCCATCCTATTGTGCCCCCCATTTATTCTATTCTCTCTTTTAACCCTATTTCTCCTCAAAAATATTTACTTCTAATTACACTCTCCTGCCATTTTCATTTGCTCTCCCTTCTATCATCCTACACTCCCCTTTTATCCCCTTCTTCCCTACTTTCCTGTAATGTAACATAGAGTTTCATAGCAAACTGAGTAAGCATGCTATTTCCTTCCTAAACCAAATGTAATGAGAGTAAGGTTGACTTTTTCCCTCTCACCTCACCTTTCTTCCCTTCCATTGAAAAAGCTTTTTCTTGCTTCTTTTATGTGAGAGGTAATTTGCCCTATTCTATTTTTCCCTTTCTCCTCTCAGTATATTCCTCTCTCAACCTTTAATTTTATTTTTTCAGATATCATTCCTTCCTATTCAACTTCACCCTGTGCTCTCTATCTTATAAAATCCCTTCAACTACCCAAATACTTGGAAGTCTCAAGAGTTACAAATATTATCTTTCCATGTAGGAATGTGAATAGTTCAACTTCATTAAGTCCCTTATGATTTCTCTTTTCTGTTTTCCTTTTCATGATTCTCTTGATTCTTGTGTTTGAAAGTCAAATTTTCTATTCAGCTCTGGTCTTTTCATTAAAAATTCTTGAAAATCCTCTCTTTCACTGAATGATCAGATTTTTTCCCCTGAAGTATTACACTCAGTTTTGCTAGGTAGGTGATTCTTGATTTTAATCCTAGTTCCTTTAACTTCTGGAATATCAAATTCCAAGTCCTGTGATTCCTCAGTGTGGAAGCTGCTAGATCTTGTGTTATCCTGATGGTATTTCCACAATATTCAAATTGTTTCTTTCTGACTTCTTGAAATATTTTCTCCTTGACCTGAGAACTCTGGAATTTGGCTACAATATTCCTATTAGTTTTTATTTTGGGATCTTTTTCAGAAGGTATTTGGTGGAATCTTTCAATATTTATTTTATACTGTGGTTCTAGAAAATCAGGGCAGTTTCCCTTGAAAATTTCATGAAAGATGATGTCCAGGCTCTTTTTTGATCATGACTTTCAGGTAGCCCCATAATTTTAAAGCTTTCTCTCCTAGATCTATTTTCCTGGTCAGTTGTTTTTCTAATGAGATATTTCACATTGTCTTCAATTATTTCACTCTTTTGCTTTTGTTTTATAATTTCCTGGTTTCTCATAAAGTCATTACCTTCCTTATGCTCCATTCTAATTTTTAAAGATCTATTTTCTTCAGTGAGCTTTTGAACCTTTATTTAAAAAAAAAGAAGAAAATTAAGTACTCAGCATCAAAAATGAAAAGGATAGAATCACCACCAATGAAGAAACATACTGCAAACTTTAGGGAATACTTTGTCCAATTACATGCCAATGAATCTGACAATCTGAGTGAAATTGATAGATATTTACGATAACACAAATACACCTGATTATCAGATAAGTAAATAGAAGGTTGAAATAACTCAATATTACAAAAAGGGATTGAACAAGTCATTAATGACCGCTGTAAGAAAGAATCCACAGGGATATGTTGGTTTACAAGTGCATTCTACCAAACATTTTAAGAATAGTTATTTCCACTACTATATAAACTATTTTAAAAAAATAGGTGAAGGAGTTTTTACCAAACTCCTTTTATGACAAACATATGGTGCTGATGACTAAACCAGGAAGAGCTAAAACAGAGAAATAAAATTGTAGACTAATATTTCTAATGAATATTAATGCAAAATTATTTTAGCAAAATATTAGCAAGGCAATTACAGCAAATTATCACAGGAATTCTACAATAAAATCAAGTGGGATTTATACCAGAATGCAACATTATTTCAATATTAGGAAAACTAACAACCTAACTGACCATTTCAATAATAAAACTATCAAAAATTATATGCTTATCTCAATAGATGTTGAAAATGTTTTGACAAAGCACAACATCCAATTTTATTAAAAACAAGAGAACATAGGAAAAAGTGGAGTTTTCCTTAAAATTGTAAGTTCTATCTATCTAAAATGATCAGAAGCCATTATCTGCAATAGAGACAGAATTAGAATAGGTAATGAGATAACAAAACTTTCACTCTTTGCAGATGATATGATGGTATACTTAGGAAACCCTAAAGAATTGACTAAAAATTGCTTGAAATAATAAACAATTTTATCAAAGTTGCAGGATGAAAGATAAACCTACATAATTCATCAGCATTTCTTTATATGGGCAACAAATCACAACATTAAGAAATAGAAAGAGAAATTCCATTTAAAGTAGCAGTAAACAATACATAATCCTTGTGAGTCTCCCTAAGAAGACAAGTTTAGAAATTATTTGAACACAATTACAGAACACCTTTCTCACAAATAAAGTCAGATCTAAACGTTTGGTAAAATATCAATTCCATATGGGTAGGCTGAGCCACTACAATAAAAAAGATATTTCTGTCTCAACTAGTTCAGGACCACACTAACCAAACTACCAACAAAAATTTTGTAGAGTTAGAAACAATTAAAAAAAATTAATCTGTAAGAACAAAAGGTAAAAGACATAAACAAAATTAATGGGAAAAATGTAAGGGAAGGAGGCCTTGCTGTACCAGATTTAAAACTGTATTATAAAGCAACAATCATCAAAATAACTTGGTACTGGCTAAGAAATGAAGTGGTGGATGAGTAGAATAGGTTAGTTTCACAAGACACAGTAGTCAATGATTATAGTAATCTATTTTTTGATAAACCCCAAAACTCTAGCTTCTTAGGATAAGAACTCACTACTTAACAAAGACTGCTGGTAAAACTGGAAAATAATATGGCAAAAATTAGGACTAGAACAGCATCTTATACCATATACTAAGATAAAGTCGAAATGGGTACATGATTTAGACATAATGGTTGATACCATAAGTAAATTAGGAGAGCAAGGAATGGTTTACCTGTCAGATATATGGAGAAGGGAAGAATTTATGACTAGACAGGAGATAGAGAACATTATGAAATGCAAAATGGAAAATATTACTGCATTAAATTAAAAAGATTTCACATAAAGTCAATGCAAGCAAGACAAGGAGGAAAGCAGAAAACTGGAAAATGATTTTTAGAGCTAATGTCTCTGATAAAGACCTTATTTAAAAACATGGAAAATGGAGTTAAATTTATAAGAATACAAGGCATTTCCCAATTGAAAAATGGTAAGAGGATGTGAACAGGCAATTTTCAGATGAAGAATTCTAAGCTACCAATAGGCATATAAAGAAGTACTGTAAGTAACTTTTGATTAGAGAAATACAAATTAAAACAGCTCTAAGGTATCATCTCACACCTATCAGATTGACTAATACAACAGAAAAGGAAAATGATAAATGATGCAGAGGATGTGGGAAAATTGGAGCACTGATACATTGTTGATGGAGTTGTGAACTGACACAACCATTCTTGAAACCAATTTGGAACTATGTTCAAAGAGCAACCAAGGTGTGCATACACATTGATCCAGCAATACCATTACTAGGTCTGTATCCCAAAGAAGGGTAAAAGAGCTACATGTACTAAAACATTAATAGTGATCCTTTTCATGTTGGCAAAATATTGGAAATTGAGGGGGTACCCATCAATTGGGGAATGACTGAACAAGTTGTGGTATATGAATGTAATGAAATGCCATTGTGCAATAAGAAATTATGAAAAGGTAGATTTTAGAAAACCTGGAAAGACTTACATGAACTGATGCAAACTGAAAAGGGCAGAACCAGGAAAACACAGTACATAGTATCAGCAACATAATGTGATCATCAACTATGAGTGACTCAGCTCTTCCCAGCCATACAATGATCCAAGACAAGCATGAAGGATTCAAGAGAAAAGTGCTATCCACATCCAGATAAATAACTGATGGACTCTGAAAGTAGATCAAAGTATATATTTTTTTCACTTTATTCTTTTTTGTACGTGTTTTTCCCCTTTGATCTGTTTCTTCTTTCACAATGGTGACTAATTACAGAAATATGTTTCACATGATAGTGTATGCATAATTTATATCAATTTGTCTACCACTTTCAAAAGAGGGAAGAGGAGGGAGAGATAAAATTTGGAATGCACAATCTTGTAAAAATGAATGCTAAAATGATCTTGACATATGATTGAAAAATATTATTAAAATAAAATAATTGTAGACAATATAACAAATAAAATAATTTTTCTCTTATGGTTTATTTATCTGAGAGAAAAGTAGAGTTTTCCATATAATCAGCATTTAAAAAAATATTTGCTACATAACATTTATAGTTTCTTCATCCTATTGGTATTATTCCACATAGTCAACAGTGTGCCTTAAACCAAACCAATTAATAATCACTGCCAACATAGATAGATAGCTTTTTTTATGTTTTCCCTTAAAAATCATAATATCAAGACAATACCTCTACACAAATTCATTTTGTGAAAGAAAACATAATTTACAACCTTTCAAAACCAATTATAAGATTCATACAATTTTGAATATGTGAAAAAAAAGAGAGAAAGAAACATTAGAAGTCATGTAATCCACTGCTTCTTAAACTGCGGGTCCTGACCCCATATTGGGTTGCATAACTGAATGCAGGGATCTCAAAAAATTGTCAACATTAAAAGGTTTCTGAATGTACAATCACCAAAACTTAATTCAAAATCAAATGCTCAAAGAATCTAAAGTGTTTCTGGCAGTGCTTGATTATATTGCATCTTGCAACTTCTCTGAAGCTTTGGTTCTTAACATACAACTTGTGCACTTTACACTGCACTTCACACCATGCAACAAGGTAACCAGAAGCACCTTGGCTTAGATTCAAGACTACTGTATGTTATGAAATGCAGAGTTTTTACTCTACATACAATGTCATTAAATGAATTTCTGCTTGGGATTAAGACAGAATTTCCAACAATTTCTGATATGATTCTAAAAATACTTCTGCCATTTCATACTACATATTTATGTGAAGCATCATTCTCAGCAATGGCAATCATAAAATCAAAATATCAGTCACCTCGGAAAAACATTGAAGATGCTCTATGTCCTGCAATATCATGTATTCTACCAAGA
>CM053769.1:628865941-628931244 GCA_028658325.1 Potorous gilbertii | reverse complement strand
AACAATTTCTGATATGATTCTAAAAATACTTCTGCCATTTCATACTACATATTTATGTGAAGCATCATTCTCAGCAATGGCAATCATAAAATCAAAATATCAGTCACCTCGGAAAAACATTGAAGATGCTCTATGTCCTGCAATATCATGTATTCTACCAAGATAAATTATTTGTGTAAAAGTAAATAAACCCATCTTATTAGTATGGAAATTTGATTTTATCTTTAATAAGTGGAAAAAAATTATATATATATATATATATACTAAATAATTCTTTTAAAATAAATTTGTTTATGATTTATTATCAGTAAATGTTTGATTTGTACACTTATTTTGTATCTCTAAATACCTGGACTTATATAAAAATTTCTCAGGTGATTAAAGGGTTGTGGGTGAAAAAATTTAAGAAGATCTAATTTAATTTAATACTCTCAATTTTGCAGATAAGAAATATATATATATATATATATATATATATATATATATATTTGAAGCAACTTATCCATTGTTAAACAACTAATAACTGTTATAGAAGGGGTTTGAAAACCAAGTCTTTTCATTGTAAAGCCTTAGCTTTTCCAAGGAAATTTCAAAAGAGATTACTTGCTTTAAAAAGAGCTCTACTAAAGATTCCTTTAAATAGCATAGCCTTTTGTGCATTTTAAATAAGATTAAATTGATAACAATTTTGTTTTTTTTCTGCTCATAATCAGTAATACACCTGGAGAAAAAAGTAGGGGATATATGTACTATGTAATTGTCAAAGTCACTTTCTTATCCTGTGAAGTTTTCTTTCCTATTCTTTCAGGTAGTGTCCTAATTAATTTTTTGTGTCTTCAAAACAGTTACTAAACCTATTTAGTTTATTAGGGAGAAATGAGGAAAGAAAGATAAACTCTTTCTGGCAGTTAAAAGTAGTCAACATAGGTCATGTCCAAATGTGCTAAATGGACAGATTATGACACAAATAAAACATTCATTCAGTTATCTCAACAATCATTTCGGTTCTCCTTTCATTTGAAATATGAGCCATGTTAAATCACCTATTGTGTGGTTTAGCACAAAGAGAAGATTTTCTGATTTTATCTACTACATGATGAAGACCTTGTTATTTTTAAGTATACAGTTTAAAACAAGGATTTAGTTATTGGTAACTTAATTATCCAGATGGAATTGCTATTTATTAAGATAAGAAGTTCACTCTATTTTGGTGGGGAAAAATGAGAGCAGGTGTAGGTTAAGAGGAGGTTAGGGAGAAAAAATGTGGAGGAGAAAAGGAGGAGGAAAATAACAATGGATCTTCATATGTTTTATTTCTAAGTGATACTTGATTATCTAGAGTAATAAAGATAGGTAAGTAGAAATCAAGTTTTAAATGACAGTAACTTTAAAAAAAAAAAACTATATTCTCAGAGATATTACACCAAATACTTTCACCTAGAAGGGGGGAATAGGGAATGAGGAAATAGTTGAGTAGGTTCTTTTCCCTTAATGTAGTACCTCATCATGGTGCCAGGGTGATACTTGATTTGGAAGGTTCCCATAGATACAGTCAAGTTCGTAATAATTTTTGGAATGATCCAGTAGACAAAACACTTGCTCTTCAAGGATCATTGAAATTAAGTACAAAGGAAAGTCATCAAAAGTAATCTGACCACTATGTGTTGAATTTTTGCCCAGGGAAATTTCATTCTGCTTTACAACTCTCAACCTAGTATATTCTTCAATAAAGCAAAGAACTTTGATTTCTTAAGTGCAGATATTTCCTCCACTTATACAGATCACATGTTTCAGACACCTTAATAGATGGGACTTCATGAGTTGTGGTTGAAAAAATCCTCTCATATTATCTATCTGGTCATTAGAGGATATGTCACTTACAAGAACATGCAGTAAATGACAGAGTTGGGACATTCTAATAATGTGTCCAGGGAATGCTAGTTATTTTTCTTCTACAGAGCTAGAACATTTCCCAGCAAATGTCTGGTTAGACAACATCATTCAAAGTGTGCAGATGTCTTTCTGACTCCAGGCCCAGCTATCTATCCTCTGTACTGCCTGGCTGTCTCTCTATTTTTCTATCTGAACAGTGTATTTGCTGTAATCTGTATCTATATGTCTACCACACATATCTAGTTATATGCACCTCTATATAATGTCCATTATTATATAACATATTATCTATATATTATATAGGTATATATTATACATCAAAGAAATTAGTCATGTATATACACGTATCTTTGTGTATATATACACACACATATATATGTATATATATATAAATATACACACACATATATATGTATATATATAAATATACACATAATAAATTATTTCATTGATGTGTTTGTTTTGAATTATAGGATTATTTTTGTCTATATCTACCACTATAGAGTCTTCCTCCATAGCAAAAACAAACAAAAATTCAATTAAAACAAACTGACAAAGCTACTACATCTTTCAGTATATGCAACCTTTGATTTTTGCAGTCCCTTGAGTCTTTAACCAGGGAAATGTTTTTGGTAATATATTTTTAAAATGTTTATTTTTGATTTTGCATGCTCTCATTTCCTTCCTCCTCCCTCCCCCTTCTCCCCTACCTATTGAGAAGGCAAGGAATATGATGTATGGTAGCATTTCTTAAGCATCAACCTGATCCTTTACATCTAGAAGGATCATGTGTTAGTAGCCTTGTGTTCACCCTGGTGACATGGACATCACAGGATTAGAAATCTAGAGGTCATAGAAATCTAGAGGTCAGAGGGACCTCAGGGACCTTCTTATCCAATTCCATCTTTTACAGGTTTTGTGTTTCCCCAGTGAATGAAAGTGCTAAGCTCCCTATCAGAAAGTGGAAAATTCTCTGCCCTCTAGAGACTCACGATCTCAGGAATATGAATATGAATTAGTATGGAATTTCCCTTTTCTAAATTAGCTATTCATTTTTTATTTCTGACAAATAGGATCTCTTTTTTGAAATTTTTGTATTTAATTAGCCCTTATTACATGACCTTGGCATAATGAAATTATTTCCCCATAGGAATGTATGAATAAATGGAAGAAAAAAAGAATTTTAATCAAGTACTATGCACCAGGTACTCTGTTGAGATAAAAAAAATTCAAAAGAGAGACAATCCCTGACTTCCAGGAGCATACATTTTAGCAGAGTAATGGTAGTCAGGAAAGTGGGGTTGGGTCTAAGATGCTTTAAAGTTGATGAATTGGCCAATGAGGCAAGAAATTGGCATTAACTTTTCCAGAAGCAGAGGCCACATTACTTGATTACAGTTCTCCCAGCAAGAGGCAGAGGAATGAGCATAGGAGTAGAAAGTACGAAATATTGTAATGAGGATGAAGATGTATGGTTTCTGCTTGAGAATTCAGACGAGTTACTTTTACAGCATTTGCTTTCTGACATCAAATTAATTAATGCAATTAAAATAAAACCACAACTGAATGATTGCATTCTCTCCTTCTCAGATCTGGCAGTTTCCAGACAGTGCATAGGCTGCTCCAAACCTAAGATATTTAGGAAATAATTCCATTTACTTACCCAGTGGTAGCTCCTCCTATCAGTGATAAAAATATAAACTCAGTATTTGTAACTGTTTCACATCTAGGAAGGGAGATAATAGGAGAAGAGTCAGAAACTTTATTTGAGATCCCTTGCAGCACAGACTTGTCATCCAGTGCTAACTAGATGTCCTAAAAGCTAGTAGTGATTTTCTCTTCTGGGTCCAGTTGCTAATGGGGATGTGACAAAATTCATATAGAATTACAAATCCAGCTGGTATGACAGATATTAGAACAGCAAGGACCTTTAGAGTTCATTTATTCTGATCTTCTAATTTTATAGAAGAGACAACCAAGGACCAGAAAGGTTAGTGTCTAGACAAGTTAAAATTAAGATCTTTTAAAATGACATACATGTCATTTTCCATCTTTAAAAAAAAGGGTTTAGTGATGGATTTTGCTTTTAACAGCAATGTAATTTCTGCACATACTATGTTCTCCAAAGAAACAAAATATAAAACAGAGAAACACGGCCCTTCCCCCACCATGTTGTAACAAAGAAACTCCATTAAACAAAACAACTGACACAATGACTGATGGGATGCGGAACCTCCCACACACACCAAAGGAAAGTAGATGCATTTCGTTCTGTATTCCCAGGAGTAAAGATTGTAAAGATCATCACATTCAGAGTCTGAATTTGCTTTCATCTTGTTCTCATTTACAATATTTACATTATTGTAGGCATTGTGAACAATGTTATTCTGCATTGGCTTATTTCACAACATGTTATTTCAGAACAGTCATACCACCCTTTTTTTAAATTTTTTTCTAAATTCTTAATATACACATTCCTTCATGGAGAAATAATAGTCTATTTCATTCATAAAATCACAATTTGTTCAACTACTTCTTCACTCAACAGATATGGCTGTTTTCACCTATTTTGGATGAATCACTATTTTTTCCATTATCTACATAAAAAGAAACAAATCACAGTCTATTGGTGTATATGTGTGCATGCATGTGTGTGTGTGTGTGTGTGTGTGTGTGTTATGATAGGAGATGAGAGGACAGATATAATGGGAGAATTTGGTTTTTAAGGGTACATTTTGTCCTCAAGAAATATTAATAAATATATTTCAAAACAAGAAATAAGCTTTCCTGATTTCTAACAATAACAACAACGGTAATAAAAACTAGATTTTATATGTCACTTTCAGGCTGGCAAATTACTTTCTTATTAAAGGAAGGAGTCAAATGTTGAACACTGGTAAGTAAGAAAGAAAGCTGTGGAAAGCACTTGTACCAAACATCAGCCATGTTTTTCTAGAACTAAGTATAAAAGAGTTTGAAATCTTTCTTGATCCCCCATCTGCTAGTGCCTTACTCAAGAAAATGACTGTTGAATGTACATAAGTATATATACATATATTATATATATAATATATGTATATATACATATGCATATGAGTACTTATGTACTCATACATATACATACATATATACTCACACATATACATACATACATATATGAGTACATATACACATGCATATAATTACATGTGATTTCCCCCAAAAGAATGTAAGATCGTTGAGGACAGGAAGTGTTTCATTTATATCTTTTTATACCAAGGTCCCAGAATAGTGCCTAACACATAGTGTGTGCTTAATAAATGTATGTTGATTAAAACCAGAAGGGAATAGTTAGAAACATGAAGAGGTATCCTGAAAAGAAATAAGCAAGGTGAGATAGAGAAAGGCAGAATAAATAACGAGTAATATCATTGTGATTAAAAACTTATATCTGCTATTGGAAAGAGAAGTGGGGCAGGTGGTATTAAGTGTAAAAGAAAGAACAGTGCCCAGGAATAGACCTCTCTAGTGTAATATATAGTGAACTCTGTTTTTAAGAACACTAATTCCTATAGAAATTTAATAGTATGATATTTATGAAGGAAAATAGACTATCTTGCCCTTTGACTAAAATAGAGCAAAATGTTGCCAATCTGCATTTTTGGAAAGAATGTTCACACTGGAAGTTCTCCACATTATTGAAAAGCTAGGTCCAGAACCACAAGCAGACAAATTAGGAGGGGGGTAGTGCCTCTCTCTAAGGATATGGTAGACCACATCTGGGGTATGATGTTCCATTCTAGAGGCCACATTTTCAGAAGAACATGGATAAGCTCTAGAAGCTTAGAGTATTCAACATAACTACAAACCTTAAAATTAATGTCATATGAACATACCCAAAGGAAATGGAAATGTTTATGCTGAAGTAAAAACTTGACTAGGATATGTGCCATCTGTCTTCTTGTATTTTAAGGTCTGTCATGGCAGGTGAAGGGAGAGAAGGAAGTGTGCTTGTTTTACTTTGCCTCAGAGGGCAAAATTAGTAGTATTTAGTTTGTGGATATTGAGAAGATACACATTTAGCTTTGATGTAAGGAAAAGCTTTTTAATAATGAGTGTTAGGCTCCTCTGGGAAGTCATCATGGGTTCCTCTTTATGGCTGGTCAAGCAAAGGCCAGATGACTACTTAATAGTGTTGTTGTAGAGGATATTCGTATCTACTTATATGATGGGCTCAATGGTTTCTAAGGTTCTTCACAATTCATAGATTCTGAGGCTATGTGATTCCATGAAACAAACTTGTGTCAAGTTCTTCCATTTGCAAAGGGGTGCCAACCCTCCTTTCCATCCCTGCCTCATGTTGGTTCCTTTCAGGAACTTTTATGCTATGATCAAATCTGACAATTCAATGTCTCACTAAAACATTCTGGTTTTTGTATTTGCTTCTTTGTTTTTATCATTTCCTAAACATGGAATACCTTGCGCATCATCCCTCCTCCCCCCAAAAAGGAATGAAATCATAGCTATTTTTGCCTTTAAGCCGACTCAAGCCTTTCGGTCCGAGCTGTAGCCGGGGGCTGTGTGCAGGCAGCAGCGAGTTCCCCAACTTTTGGTCCTCTCTCACCAGGCTTTCTTTCCCCAACTCCAACACTTTCCCTCTCAGTAACCTGGACGGAACAGGCCATCTCCTTTGCCAAGGACTTCCCGGCCCTTGGCATCGCAGCTGCTATCTCCAAGATGGCAGTGTCTCCCATCGAGACAGTTAAGCTACTATTATTGCAGGTGCGGCATGCAAGTAAACAAATTGCTGCCGATAAGCAGTGCAAAGGCACGATGGATTGTGTAGTCCGAATTACAAAGCAACAAGGGGTGCTTTCCTTCTGAATCGGTAACTTAGCAAATGTCATCAGATATTTTCCCACCAGGCCCTTAACTTTGCCTTTGAGGATAAATATAAGCAGGTGTTTTGGGGAGGAGTGGACAAGCACACATAGTTTTAGTGGTATTTTTCTGGCAATCTTGTCAATGGTGGTGCTGCTGGAGCCACTTCTGTTGGCTTTGTCTACCCCTTGGATTTTGTGAGAACCCGCTTGGCAGCTTATATTGGGAAATCTGGCACTGAGAGAGAGAATTCAAAAGTCTGGGAGATTGCCTTGTGAAAGTCACCAAGTGTGATGGAATCCATGGCTTGTATCAAGGTTTCAATGTCTCAGTGCAGGGTATCATTATCTGTAGAGCAGCTTACTTTGACATCTATGATACAGCAAAATGTATTCTTCCAGAACCGATGAACACTCATTTCCTGATAAGTTTGGATGATTGCACAATCAGTGACTGCTGTAGCAGGTGTGGTCTATTTTCCTTTTGATACAGTAAGACTGTGAATGATGATGCAGTCTGGGCACAAAGGAGCTGATATCATGCACACTGGGACAATTGACTGCTGGAAGGAGATTGCTAAAGATGAGGGTGGTAAAGCTTTCTTCAAGGGTGCTTGGTTCAATGTTCTTAGAGGCATGAGTGGAGCTTTCATGCTTGTCCTTTATGATGAATTGAAGAAAGTAATCTAAGCACATCCTAACTAAGGAACCAGTGAATACAGATCATGTAGATCATGTTAACCATACTTAGCATTTGGACCACTGACGTTCAAGAAACTCCTGTTGTCTTTTTATCCAGGTCAGATCGTTTGTAGGTCAACCAGAAAAAGATCTTAGAAAAAAGGCACTCATTTATTGTGATCCATTACTCACACACTGGAACTGATGATGATACAGGATACTGATTATTGGTTTTTGGGAAAAATAACAGTTTCTGTGGGTCCAAGGAGGCAGATCAACTTAGACCATTTAGTTTAAATGCTCTTTTGGGACCATAAATTTGTGTTTAAGTATTTATTTTAAAAAATCATGTCTCCCATTTGTACTTAAGCACTATATATACTATTTTGCACAGTTGGCTACTTGACAGTTATTATGATCTGTGTTAGGCATTCTGCTGTTAAACAATAAATACACAGAAGACTCTAAAAAAAGATCCAACTCAAATGTCACTCCCTGTATGACCCAGCTGCTTTGTTAGGTTCACCTTTCAGGGTAGCCAGCTTAGATAATGAGAGTGTTTATAAGCAAGTGCCAGGAGGCAGAGAGGTCTAACCTCTGAACTTTGTATTCTGTCACTATGAACTTTTCCCTATTCTCTTGGGAGCTACCACTGACTCCTGTCATGTTCATCAAGCCTGGCATCTTTAATAAAGACTTTAATGAAGACTGATATGAATTGTAAGTCTGTTTTTGTAGATATTTTTTGATTTGTCTTTTGAGCACCTTTGCATATACCAGACTCCAGCTTGTTGGTTGCTATTTCTTGATGCTTACTCCAAAAATGCTTCTCTGACCTCCCCTTCCCATTTGTGAATAATCTTTCCATCCTCAGGCCTCTGATAGCATCTGCTTCCCACCTCTCTCATGTACCTATCATTTTCCGCACAGTCACATAGTATAAACAATTTCTCATTTTTTCCTTTATTCGTTTTTGGTCTTTGATTTTTTTGTAAAGGGAACTCCTGTTGATGAAACCCTCATAACCTAAAATTATTTAGCAATTTAGTCTGAGAAAATTACCTGGAGCAACAAAAGCTGATCCAGGTTCACATAGATGGTGTGCTTCAGAAATAAGGTTTAAGTTTACATTTCCCTGAAACTCAGGCCAATTCCCTAACTGTTGTATTGACCTGCAATAACATGATTAATTCATTATGATTAAAAGTAATATATAATATTAGCAATATAATAAGAAGAAATAATATTTCTTAACAACAGGAATACAATACCTTATAATTAAACTTCACCCTATACGTGGCAACTTGGAAGTGCAAGAATTATTTGAATGTACAAATGTAGTTTATATATATTTTTTAATTCTAAAGAGTCAATATTTCTTAATAACATTTTCTTCAGACTCAGAAATTCTTAGAAATTATTGGTGCAAGAAAATGGCACAGTATGCTAAGGATGGAGTGGAAACAGAGACTGGATTTTGTAACTTAGTTTCAAGGAAAGACTCTTTTGCATGTCTCAGTTTCACCAGAGATCTGAGATTTTGTTAAGACTATAGAAACCACTACTAATGAGAACAGAGTAGACAATTCATTGCAAATATAGATAGTGGATGAATTTTGAAGCCATATATCCCTTGCATAGTTTAGATGTAGGGGAGCAAGGTGAAGCTTCCACTGTTGACAAAATGGCATTTCTAAAAAACAGAAAGACTCTCCATGTTCTTATGGATCATAGTATCATAGATATAGTCTGAAGGTACAACAATGACTCTCTAGTCCTGGGGCATCAAACTCAAACAGAAATAAGGATTGTTACATATTAGAAGAGGATCCTTGGGGCTTAAAGACTGACTTGGTTTAAAAATGTAATATCTATATTTACTGTAATTTTATTTATTTTGTTAAATATTTCCCAATTATGTTTTAATTTCATTTTTATCGCACTTGGGAGTATTGTAGGAAGCATGGGTCCTCATTGAATGCATTACCTTGATCTCTAATGCCTATGCCAATTAAGAGGAATCTCCAAAAGTAAATAAAATGCAAACAAGTTCCCCTAACATCATTTTTTAAAAAATGAAATTTTATATTAAGATCATGGTAAACTTCTCTCAAGAAAGAGGAACCTTTTTCTGGAAATTGTTTCAACCATAATTCAGCTATTCCCAAGATAATATTTTGCTTTCCTTAAATATAGGGGAACAAATCTATTATTTATGTGTTAAAGCGTTTTTAAACTGCTGAGAATCAAGAATGATCTCCAATTTTGTATAAGGAGATTGAAAAAATATTGTGGTTACATAAACAAGAACATTGGTAAAGTGCTTTGTATCATCATCCTCACTGGTAGTATAATAATAGCAGCATTAAGTAGAAAAATGGAAAAGAAACACACATTTATTAAATGCCAACTATGTGCCAGACACTGTTTTAAACACATTACAAATATTATCACAGTAATTCTATATAGTAGGTGCTATAATTGTCTGCGAAAACTAAAATTGAGAAAGGTAAGTGACTTTCCCAATCAAAGCTAATGTGTTTTCTTTTAATAAGATAAGTACTATTAGTTTTAAGCTACTGTATGTGGAACATCTGTTTCATTGAGAATATAACATACAGCCCTACATCAATGACTGTGCCATCATGGAGGTTAACACTGGGTATTTAGAGACTATTCCAGCACTATATAATCTCTGACAAGTTTTGCCATGCAAGGAATGCCTTGTCCTGGCAACAGATCTACCAAGGAAGAACGCAGTCAATGTTCAGGTCCCTCTTCTCTTTTTATTCTATTTCACTTGGGGATCTTATCAGCTATCATTGGTTCAGTGATTAACTTTCTGTAGATGATTACCTTAGCCAGACCTAGTGACATCTAAGCAGTCAAGTGGTGCTAAGAAAAAGCTTTGACTTTATGGTCAGTGAGGTCTGAATTCAAATATGACCTCAGATACTTGCTAGCTGTGGGACTCCTGGCAAATCAGCTAACCTCTATTTGCCTCAGTTTCCTGTACTGTAAAATGGGGTAATAATACTATCCACCTTATAGAATTTTTATGAGGATCAAGTGAGATAATATTTTAAATATAAATAGCACATAGTAGGGCTTTTATAAATGCTATTTTTCCATTTTTATTTTTTTTTAGTTGCACCCTATTAATTGTATTTTGAACATCTGAAACTGGATGTCTAATAGGTAGGACTGACGTTGTCTAATACAGAATTTATCATTCTTAGCCCCAAATAATTTCAATTCTTCTCAGATTTCCCATTGTTTTCAAGGGTGTTATCTTCCTCTTGAAATCTCTATCATTCCTGACTCCTCACACTAATTCAACTCTAAATTAAATTTGGGTCAAATCTTGTCATTTCTACCTTGAAATTGTCTCATTGTCTCAAATGTATATCTATATCTATATCTATATATGTATATATATATATGTGTGTGTATGTATGTATGTATGTATCCCTGCTATATAGAGAAATACGACAGTGAAAGTCAATTCCAATTTAGCCTACAACTGATTTATGAAATTTTATGGAGGAGTAAAGTGGAATACTATGAAGAATTTTCCTACCTAAGATAAAGAAAGAATTGGAGAGGAAATGTGTATAAGAAGCTTGTTAAATATTCAATTAATCTAGATCATCCCAAGAAAAGTAAAGAATGAAAGTTTCAGGGCGATGACAAAGATGAAAAATAAAATAATATGACATAATTTGTAATTTTTTTCTTCACAGATACTGAAATAATTACTTTTGGACACTCATATTAGTAGTTCCAAGTATGATCCATGAGGAATAAAAAATGGAACTATAGGAATTGCAGGAAATAGTGCTAGCCTAGATGTATCATTTACTCCCAGATATTCAATATTGTATATTGAAGGCATTAATGAATGAATTCTCAAGAGAGATGGAAGAGGAATCTAAACTTTTAGGGAAAAATACAGACTATTCCCAAAAATTATTTAAAATATTAATTAGTATTTTAATTCAAATATGCTAATCATTTAATATAATTACAAAATCACATTATTGAGATTTATATAATTCTTACTATGTGCAAGGTAATAAGGTAAGTACTTTACAAATATTACCTCATTCAATTTTTAGAACAACCCTGGGAGGTAGGTACTGTTTTTATCCCCATTTAGCGGTGAGGGTAATATGACAAACAAGGGTTAAATAATTTGCCCAGGGACCCATAACTAGCCAGAGTCTGAGGCTGTATTTGAAGTCAGGTCTTGTGGACTCCAGGTCTAGTGCTCTATCCACCTCATCATCAACATTCTATGTTTGCTTTCAGGTCACTTTATGAGACAGGAAAAAAGAAACTTCTTTTTGAAAATAATCTTTTCATCTAACAAGAGAATCTTAAATGGACATGAAAGTAGAGCCTGAGAAGGTTTTCTCAATAATATTCTATAGCAAGGAACATTGTTAGAGGCAAACAACTGATTGAGATGTACAGAATATGAGATCACATTATGTTTATTATTTGACGACGATAAAGTAGGTTTTTCTGAATCATGTTTGAAAATCATGCACAATTCCTTGACAGATGAAAAACATAGTTAGAAATACCTGGACCTAAATTTCAGTGTTGACTCAGTTGGATATAAGATGACTATAACCTACTTTGCCAAGGGTCAGATGACCCTTATACTCGGTGAGTAAGTGCTAGCTCCTCAAATAGCAAAATCTATGCTATTGTACTCATGTTCCAGGTGCTGCTCCTGCTCTTCCCTGCTCCCTTACATCAGAAGAACCTCTTTTACCTACAATAATTTTACATCACCTCTATTATGGGTGATGTTATCCATAGATTATTGAGATTTAGGCCTTAATCATTCCAAAGAATGAAGGCATGACCTGGAATTTGGGGATTTCATTTTCTAGTACTTTTTTGGACATTTCCTTAGGGGTTCTTAGTTTTATTATCGATCTGATTTGTTTGCTACTATCATTTTAATTTAGTTCTCCCTTCCCTCTTCATAGTTCTGCTTATAACAGCTTCCTCACATCAATGAGATTAGGCTTATCCAGTAAAAACCCTAAAGCCATGTAGCCATTTACATGTGGAAAGTACTCTTTACATCCTTAGGGCATGCCATAAAGGGGTGGGATGTTATAGTATCCCTGTCTACCTTTCCTCCTTTCCCTTATAACATAGGTCAGGTATTTCTCTAAAAAGCTGTCTTTAAGACTGAATTGGTACAGTAAAGGTCACAAGGGCCTTAAAAGTCAAGCCATCATTCCACTGATACAAATTCCTGGTGGACCCTGGCTTTCCAGTCACTAAAAGTTATTGAAAGACCCACCCACATGAAGTCAAGGCCCTTCAGACTTGGCAAATGTCCTAGGGCTATGAAAGTCACCCCGTTCTGCCCTGCTGACCAGGTATGTTTCCGTATGAAAGTAAAGGGGCAAGTTTGGCATGGCCACCTAAGCTAAGTGCTTCATTATCCTTGCTTAAAATCCCCAATATCTTTGTTTAATATCTTACATACCAGAGCTAAGTAAGTTCCTTTAAAAAAAAGTGTGCAATGACTTAAGAGTATCTAATTTCGTTCAATGTTAAATCAAAACTAATAGGAGACAAGGATCTAGCATGAGCCAGCCCCACCCATTATGTCAATTTACTTTTATACTACTATTCTATATCCTTAGAGATTTATTAGATTATTTGAAGAAAAAATTAAATGACAATTTATGTCATTTACTTATGTCAATTTACTTTTATACTACTATTCTATATCCTTAGAGATTTATTAGATTATTTGAAGAAAAAATTAAATGACAATTCAATTAATTTATGAATAAGTGATGACATGTTGCCTTCTTTTTTCCAGAAATGTTTGCTTCTTAAAAGGAAATAGAATGTTTCATCCTAACGAGCAAGTGATGCTAAAGTCATAGGAAGCATGAAAGAATGGTGAGGAGATAGTTTTATCAGTGAAGGGCTTTCAGTACCCCTAGTTCAGTATAAATTACTAACCCCATTGAGATGAAAGATTAAGTAGAAGGTTTATCTCTGGATTTGAATATAAAAGACTGAATTAAAAATAAAACACTACAACATGATAAAAATCCAGAATTTGGCAACATTTCAAGATGTTACTGAATAAGAAAAAAGTCAGTACAGTTTAGATAGCTTTGCTTTCCATAAAGAGAAATAAGATGACAGTGAGTTTAACTGTGATGAAGTAATCAGTATAGAAAGATTTGAAAGGAGAATTATTCCATTTTTCTTTACATTGTGAAACACTATGTTGTTGCTTAGTCATTTTTCAGTCATTTCTGTGTCTTCATGATTCCTCTTAGGGTTTTGTTGGCAAAGATACTTTAGTGGTTTTCCATTTTGGTGAAAGTATGTTCATATCCACTCACATGAATTCATTTATAAGTCAACATAACTCTGTCAGGAGTATAATATAATTAATAAAATCACAGGCAAATATATTACAAAATTAGGTATAGAATAGAGGTAGAGAAACAAAAACAATAGAATATCTTTGAAACCTGAACTGAAGAATTTCTGGAGAAGTGTATTGCTAAAAGTAAGCACCTATTGTGTAGAAGGTTCTTGGTCCATAAATTATAAGGAAAAAAAAGAAGTCATTGACTTTGGGATGTTTACACTCTAGGGAATTCCCTCTCTCTAGATACCTATATAAATACAAATATATATATATATATACACATATGTGTATATATATATGCACATTTATGTATATATATGTGTATATATGTATGTGTGTATCCCTATATGTGTGCATTTTATAAAGAGATAGATATGGCATATACATATATGTGTATTATGCACATCCCAATTGGAGGAGACAGTGTACAATAAATAAATGACTATGTGGGTAAAAGAATCAAAGAATCTTGAGAACCTTAAGCATCATTTCCCACTTTGCACTTCCTTTACAGAAGTTCAAACTTCATTCAGTTCAGGACTTTGATGTTAGATGTGAGGAAGCACGTTCTTGGAGGACTTTACAATAACTATTTTGGTGAATAAGATGTGAAAGTCAGACTAAAGGACAGAGTGCTTTGGGGTTTGCCAGAAGGCATATATCTAAGTACCATCATTAAAAGGGAAATGGGCTAAAGCAGAATGAGACTTTGAAAGAATAAGAATTTAATATGTGTGGGAAAGAGGTAACTGGAAATAAACTTCTCTAGAAAACTCTAATTATATTAATAGTTGGCTTCATATGTACTATGCCTAAATGTATGTGTACACTCACAAAATATTCAACTGTAATAAGTTACTACCATAGTTCTAGATCTGGGAAATTCTATTAAAATATTCTTACATGATTCTTCCATCACTAACCTGGGAGGAGGTCCTGCCTATTTGGCATGAAAGTTCAATAGAAAGGTCAGGATGGAGGTCAAGGGAAGCAGTCACCTTAGAGGAGAGTTGGACAAACGTTTGTGGGATGTAGATGATGAAAGAAGAGTATTGCTGTATGAATAAGGAAATCAGCAATGACTGGATATAATTATATAATTTGGTTTATGATTTCTTTTGTAAGTAATCATCATGAATCTGTAACCTCCCTGTGCTTGGGAACTTTCCAAACAGTGACTGGTTTTCCATATCAAGGAGATTACTTGATTAAAGGTTATGTACAAGCCTTTGGCAATGAATGAATTTTGTGGGATTAAGTCAGATCTATCACTTTGTTTGTTTAATTTTTATGTGTGTGTTCATACATAATGTCACTTGTGCTTGATTAAGATACAGTTATTTATGAGGTACCCTGGTGACTTGCTATTCTATTCCTATAAAGACGCGGAACCCACAAATAACAAACAGATGAAGACAGACATTCCTGTTTACAAAAGACAGGGCCTAGTTCCAAATCAAGACTTGTATCAGTTTTTCAGCAGCATCTGAGGACACACCCACTCCTTCTGCCTCATCCTGTCTGGAGAGCTCCAGCATTCTTTTTCTGATTACTAACGGTCTCCTCCTTCTATAAACAAGGTATATTTATGCCATCTACTGGCTTTTTCCTAGAATTGCATTTACAATGCCATATTACCTTTTTTTGTGAGAAGAAATAGTCTACTTTAGGTTAGCAAAGAGTCCTTTTTAAAATCTTGTTTTCAAATTTCAATTAAAATAAAATGAAGGTGATGATGAATCTAACCCACGCGTCAGTCACCCAATCTTTGTGCCCAGACAGTGTCAATTAAAACATTTTGTAGGACATTTGTCCCTACTGATATTGATATTTCAAACATGATTATTTTAATTCATTTAGGATCTTATCAGAATAAGAACTCCTTCCAATAATGAGGCTCAAAAGCCATCTGTGTCTAACTCTGACTGTAACTATTGCCCATGCCCTCCTACAAATTCTACTCAGGCATCTACCCAATGCACTTAAGACCTTTCTCTATTTCCTTTAATATTATGTGAATATTAGTGGTCAGATAAATAACTAGGAATCTTCAGATGTGATATAAGGAAAGGGGAGTAGTTACCACCCTGGTTTTCAAAGAATACACACTGTGTTTCTGGGAGATTTGGAACAGGAAGATTTGAAAAAAAAAATAGCCTGAAATCCAGTGCATTTAGTGAGGATAAGGAATGGCCTCTCCCCTCCTACTCTTTTTTTTTGTTTTGACCAGTGAACCTACACCTTCCCTCTCTCCCAAGACTGCCTTACCCCCTAAAACTCATGGAGCATAGGTAAATAAATAATTGGTAAAATTTATATAGTGCTTCGTATGTACCTGACACTGTGCTAAGGCTTTACAATTACTATCTCTTTTGATATTCATAATATAGAAAGATGTAGTTTTTATTTATTAGCCCCATTTTGTCCTTTGTCAGTCATTTCAGTTGTGTCTGACTCTCTATGACCAAATTTGGGCTTTCTTGGTAAAGATACTAGAGTAAAGAGAGTGGTTGACCATTTCCTTCTCCAGCTTATTTTACTGATGAGGAAACAGACAAAAAAAAGTTAGGCGACTTGCCCTTAATCACACAGCAAGTAAGTGTTTGAATCTGAATTTGAACTCAGATCTCTCTGACTCCAGGTTCAGGGCTTTATCTACTGGGCCAGCTAACTGTCCTGTCAACCACTGTCAGTGCTTCCTAAGGTGATTGTACATATGGTAAAGCACCAGTTTCCCCTCCTACACCTCTACCAATGTAGGATTTTCAGTATCCAATACTTATCCTTGATTCCTACCTACTTGATTTACTCTTTGAGCAAATATCTCTCTCCAATAACATCATTTTCATCACTCTCTTGTACAAGTCTTTGTTTGCAATGATGTACAGCGTGCTCATACTTTCTTTACATACTTCTATTGCCTTTGGGTGGGCTTCAAGATTAATTCTTCAGAAACTATAGTGTTACATGACCAGGAACCATATAGCTTCATAATAATGTGAAATGTTTAGAGTCATATCTCACACATACCTAATTTCCCTCAATTATTGCCAATGAAGAAACTACTATAAATGAATTTATCCGTATTTTGCAGAAGTCAATTTGTATTTTTCACCTGTTAGTTTTTAAGATAATGAAATCTATATACATACTAATAACTTGCTTAGCATTTTAAGCTTTTCAAAGAACTTTATATAGCCCATCTCATAAATTCTCCTGGGAACATTATGAAATAGATAAAAATGCATATTACTTTCATTTTACAGATGAAGAAAAAAAACTTAGAGAGAGAGGTCAACTAACAAATAGTTACATTAGATTGGAACCCATGTCTTTTCTAATGCTAAATCCAACCTGTGAAGTACATATAGTTCAGAAATAGAGACAACTGTCTGCATTTGAGCTTTGTCTAACAGTGGCATTATTGATTACCCAAAGTACTCTACCCTAAAACTAGTTAAAACAGCAAAGTTTTCAGATTATAGTAGACATTATGATAGAAGTTCATTGCTTCATTTATTTTCCATTATTCCTCAATTAGATTTCTTCTTCTCTAATTAAAAAGAAGTCACCTCACTAATTTGCAAAGTTGCAATTTCATTCCTTCCTTTAAGACACTGTTCATATGGAGAGCCAAGATAGAAAAGTGAACTGTAAGTACTCTCACCCTCCATTGTTGACCTTGAAAAACCCAGAGAATGTTGTCCCAGGAAAAATCCTGAAATGGGGGAGCCAACAGAAGTCTTAGCTCATGAAGCTGAGGAGATTGATGGGAAGGGCCCTTCCTGCTATGCCTGAAGAGGACCAGTGAGGGATCAAAGGTATCCCAGTAAACCCACCTCAATGGAGCAGTAGGAGATCCTGAGGCCCAGGTGGGTGGAGTCAATAAGTGCCAACACCAGGACCCCAGGCATGCCTTGCCACAACCAGGGGAATCAGGAAGACACTAGCGCAGATAGGGATTCACCAATCATCTTAGCACAACCAGAGGAATTGGTCAGACACCAGTACAGACAGGGTTCACCAGGCACTGAACCTGCCTGTGCTCTAGCACAGCCCTAAAGGAGGAGGAAACCTCCAGTAGCCAGACCACCCCTTCCCTACACCTCACATTGCGAGGTTCAGTGTAACCCAGGGAAATTCAGATGTTATCTGGCCTAGGTCTTGGCACACATACACCAGCTCAGCACCAGGTAAGCTGCAGCATTATATAGCTTCCAGCTGACAGAACAAGAGGAAACAGCACACAAAACCAGTAATCAGACCCCTAACTCACCACACAAGAAATGTGAGACAGAGCTCCCTGTGCTCCAGAAACAGAGATCCACTTTAAAAACTAGGGGAAAGATAGTAACCATGAGCAAGAAGGAAATTAGGAAAGCAGAGACCATAGAATCATACGGGGACAGGGAAGATAAAAATATGAATTCAGAAGAAGACAGCATTGATGCTTTACCCACATCTGAAACCTCAAAAAGGAATATAAATTGGTCTGAAGCCCAAAAAACATTCTTGGAAGAGCTCAAGAAGGATTTTAAAAGCCAAATTAGAGAGGTAGAAGAAAAATTGACCAATGAACTGAAAAAAAACACAATCAGCAACTTAAAAAGTAAAATTGGCCAAATGCACAAGGAGGTACAAAACCTAACTGGAGAAAATAACTCCTTAAAAGGAAAAAATGGATAAATGGAAGAAGAGGTACAAAAGCCAGCTGAAGAAAACAATTTGTTAAAAATTAGAATTATGCAAGTAGAAGCTAATGACTCTATAAGACATCAAGAATCAAACAAAATCTAAAGAATGAAAAAGTAGAAGAAAAAGTAAGGTATCTAATTGGAAAAATAACATACCTGGAAAATAGATCCAAGAGAGAAAACCTAAGAATTATTGAGTAACAGAAAACCATGATGAAAAATAGAGCCTCGACAAAATCTTCCAAGAAATCAAGGAAAACAGCCTTAAGGTGCTAGTTCCAGAGGGCAAAATTGTCATCCGAAGAATCCACCCATAACCTCCTGAAAGAAATTCTGAAGTACAAAGCCAAGAAATATTGTAACCAAATTCAAGAATTATCAGATCAAGGGGAAAATACTGTAAGCAGCCATAAAGAAACAATTCAAATATTGAGGAACTACAGTTAGGATGACACAGGATATTGCAACTACTACATGAAAAATTAGAGGAATTGGAATATGATACTTTGTAAAGCAAAAGAGCTTGGACTACAACCAAAGATCAATTACCCAGCAAAACTGAGCATAATCTTTCAAGGCAAGGAGATGGATATTCAGTGAAATAAGGGATTTTCAGAACTTCCTGATGGAAAGGCCAGAGATCAATTGAAAATTGTATCTTCAAATACAAGACACAATAGAGGCATACAAAGGTAAACATGAAAAAGAAGAAAAACCTTGTTATTCAATATGGGCAAACTATTGACATGACTGTATGGGAAGACAATATTTGTTAATCTTGAGAATTGTATATTTAATACAACAAAAGGGATATATCTATATCTATATCTCTCTATCTCTATATATCTATATCTATCTATCTATGTATGTATATATATGTATATGTGTGTGTGTGTATATATATATATATGTATATATATATATATACATATATATATATACATATATATATATATATATATATATATATATATATATGCAGAGAGAGAGAGATAGTATAAATTAACTGATGTAATGACGAAATAACCTAAATAAGGGTGCAAAGGGAGAAGAGGAAAGGAAGAGTCAGGAAAGAGTAAGTTATGGCAGATGAAGAGGCCCAAAACCATTATAATAGAAGGAAAGAAGGGAGGCAGATGAGCATTGGTTGAGCTTTGCTCTCATCAAATTTGGTTCAAGGAGGGAATAACAGTCAGTTAAGTATAGAAATCTAACTTGTCCTACAGATATTAAGAGGGGAAAGGGGAAAGAAAAGGAGGGGGGTTGATAGAAGGGTGTGAAGATTAAGGGAGGTGGTGAACAAAAACTAAAGCAAAACTGTAGTGAGGAAGGGAAGGGAAAAGAGAGATATAAAAACATAAACTTGACCATGCACTAGGTCATAAAAACCTCACAATCTAGTGCAAAAAGGCAGAAATAGTCAATGTATCCTGTTCAAATCATGGTGCAGTAAAAATTGTATATAATAAAGGGTCATGAAAGGATAAACTAAAAATTAATTGGAAACCAAAGTATCTAACCCTAAAGAATGTGTGGGTCAAATAACAAATCGTAAAAGCAATCAATGACTTAATTTAAGAGAATGACAATATTGAGATGACCTACCAAAAATTTATGGGATGCAATGAAAGTCGTTCTCAGGGGAAGTTTTATACCTCTGAAAGCTTACATGAATAAAATAGAGAAAGAGGAGATCAATGAATTGGGCATACAATTCATAAAGCTAGAGAAAGAATAAATTGAAAATCCCCAATTAAATACCAAATTAGAAATACTGGAAATGGAAGGAAAGATTAAGAAAATTGAAATTAATAAAATTATTTTACTAATAAATAAAGCTAATAGTTGGTTCTATGAAAAGAAAACATTAAAATTGATAATCTATTGGTCAACTAGATTTAAAAAAAAAAAGAAGAAAAACAAATTACCAGCATCAAAAAATGAAAAAGTGATTTCACTTCCAATGAAAAGGAAATCAAAACAATAATTAGAAATTATTTTGCCCAACTGTATGCCAATAAATTCAACAATCTTAATAAAGTGGGTGAATATTTTAAAAATATAAATTACCCAGATTAACAGAAGATGAAGCAAAATGCTTAAATAACCCTATCTCAGAAAGAGAAATTGAAGAAACCATCAATGAATTCACTAGGAAAAACTCTGCAGGGCCATATAGATTTACAAATTAATTCTATCAGATGTTGAAAGAAGGGTTAATTGCAATACTATATAGACTATTTGGCAAAATTGACAAAGGAGTCCTATCAAATTCTTTTTATGATGGAAATATGGCGCTGATACCTAAACCAGGAAGAACCAAAACAGAAAAAGAAAATAAAAATTATAGACCATTTTCTCTAAAACATGTAGATGAAAAATTTAAATAAGTTATTAGGAGAAAGGTAACAGCAACTTATAATGAGAATAATGCACTTTGATCAGGTAAGACTTACACCAGGAATGCAGGACTGGTTCAATATTAGGAAAACTGTCAGCATAATTGATCATATCCACACAAAACTAACAAAAACCATATGATTATCTCAATAGATGCAGTAAAAGCTGTTGACAAAATACAACACTCATTCCTATTGAAAACACTGGAGAATATAGGAATAAAAGGAGCCTGCCTTAAAATAATAATTGCTATCTACCTAAACCCATCAGCAAACATTATATGTAATGGGGATAAGCTAGATACATTTCCAATCAGATCAAGGGCAATATAAAGATGTCCATCATCACCATTGTTACTAAACATGGTACTAGAAATATTAGCTTTAGCAATAAAAGAAGAAAAAGAAAGAGAAATAATTAGAATAGGCAAAGAAGATACTGTTATCATTCTTTGCAGAAGATATGACAATATACTTAGAGAATCAAGTAAAAAAAACTACTTAAAATAATAAACAAATATAGCAAATTGTAGGATACAAAATAAACCCACATAAATCATCTACATCTCTATATATTACTAACAAAGCCTGACAGCAAGAATCCCATTTAAAGTCACTGTAGACACTATAAAATATTTGAGAATCTACCTGCCATAACAAACCCAAGGATCATATGGATACAATTGCAAAACACTTTTTGCACAAATCAAGTCAGATTTAAATAATTAGAAAAAAAAAGGTATCACTTGCTCATGAATAAGCTTAGTTAATATAATAAAAATATGACAATTCTACCTAAACTACTTTACTTATTCAGTGCCATGCTAATCAAACGGCCAAAAAAGCTATTTTATAAACCTAGAAAAATAATATCAAAATTCATCTATAAGAACAAAAATTTCAGACTATCAAGGGGACTAATGACAAGAAATTCTAGGGAAAGTGGTCTAACCATACTAGATGTTAAATTGCATTATAAAGAAGCAATCATCAAAACCACTTGGTACTGGCTACAAAACAGAGGGGTAGGTCAGTGGAATAGGTTAGGTACACAAGATACAGTAGTCAATGAATATAGCAGTTTTCTCTTTGATAAACCCAAGGACCCTAGCTTCTGGGATAAGAACTCATTGTTTGACAAAAGCTGCTGGGGAAACTGAAAAACAGTCTAGCAGAAACTGGGCATAGACCAATGCCTGACACCATATACTAGAAAAAAGTCCAAATCAGTACATGATCTAGGTAAAAAGACTGATACTCTAAACAAATTAGGGGAGCAAGGAATATTTTATCTATTAGATTTATGGGGAATAGAGAAGTTTCTGACCAAACAAGAGATACAGAACATTATGAAAATGCAAAATGGATAACTTTGAATATATCAAATTGAAAATGTTTTCTCCAACAAAGTCAATGGGACCAAGATTAGGAGGGAAGCAGAAAACTGGGAAAGAATTTTACAACTAGTGTCTTTGATAAAGGGCTCATTTCTCAAATATATAGAGAACTGAGTCAAATTTACAGAAATGCAAGTCATTCCCCAATTGATAAATGATCAAAGGATACGAGCAGGCAGTTTTTAGAGAAAGAAATTAAAGCTATCTATAGTTATCTGAAAGAATGCTCTAAATGAGAGATGCAAATCAAAACAACTCTCAGGTACCACATCACACCTATCAGATTGGCTAACATGACAAAACAGGAAAATGATACATGTTGGAAAAGAGAGTTGGAAAACATTCATCTGTGAGCTGATCCAAACATTGTAGAGAGCAATTTGGAAGCATGCCCAAAGGGCTATAAAAATATATATACCTTTTTATCCAACAATATCACTTCTATGCCTGTCTCTTAAAGAGATCATATAAGTGGGAAAAGGACTGACATGTACAAAAATATTTATGGCACCTCTGTTTGTGGTGGCCAAGAATTGGAACAACAACAAAGGTAAAAAATGTTCATATGGAAAGCAATGTTTTAAAAATAGGGTGTAGAAAGAAAAAAAGCATCAGTTTCTACTGTCATATAGATTATATTCTGGTTGGAGGGGACATATGCACAGGTACACTTCTGATAATAACTTGAAAAGACCATTGATATAGTCATTAGGAGACCTAATTCCAAGGTGCCACTACTACCTACCTACTTAACCTTAATAAATCTTTGTCTTCATTTCATCTTATAAAAAATTAAAGATTTCTACTAGATGATCTTGAAGGTCTCTATCAGCTCCAAAATGTTATGATTCCTTTAAAAATATAACTACCAATATAATGAATATAGGTTAAGTGATAACAGTTTGCATAGACAAATAGTGAAATGGGAGAGAGGCATTATCATGGACTTGTCTGATCAGGGTAGGCTTCATGGAGAAAATAGAATGTAATGTGGCCTTGGAAAATGAGTTGGATTCAGATTAACCTACAAAAGGCAAGAAGGCCTATTAGGCAAGGGAATTACATGATCTTATGGAGCTAGCAACAACATGCATTTGGGAAATCAGGATAGATTATAAATGAGTTATTACATAGGAAAAATAGTAGAATATAGATTATGGAGGCCTTTTATGCCAGATTGAAACATTTAGACATTATCCTAGGGACAGTGGATAATATTTGAAGGTTTTTAAGCAGAGAAGTAATATAAAATTTTAGTAATATCTACTGGATATTAAAGAATGAAAATAAAATAAAATAAAACTAGGGAGCTTGTCCAAATATAATTTCTTTTGACTATCTGCAGTTCAGATCTACCCCTTGATGAAGTCTCTTTGGACTGTTCCAGTCCTCAATGATTTCTTAGTTTTCTAATCTCCTATATCACACCTACTATATATCATAGAGTTCACTTATTTATATTTTTAAACTAATTCAAACAATATACCTGTCTTCTCTTCCTTCTATTCCCCTTCCCAACCCATTAGGAAAGTAGAATCTAGTATGGTTGAATTCATGAATGCAAGACACCTTGATGCATGGAGAATCAAAATTAATTGTATATAATTAATTAATAAAAACAAAATTCTCCTTTTTTTCTCTCAAAATGTTTTGGTTATTATATCTACTTTCAAAATAATCCCCTTCCTTCACACTCCAGACTCATCAGGACTCTTATAAAAATAATAGGAATAGTCCAAAATACTCAGCAGGGGAACTCCAGAGATAAGTTTCGTAAGAATGTAGGAACAAGGAAAAGCCAATTGAGTTTATTTGATAGTCTTGATATAGTTACTTAGATCTGACATGACATTTCCCATTTTGCAGCATCTTATCGTCTTAAGCAAAAGCAAAAAGTCACTAGCCATATTGGACAAAACAAAACTTCATACAAAGTGACAAATTGCTTAGAAGTGTTTTAAAAACCCCAAATTCTTGAATTTGTTTTATATTCCTTTACAAACGGGGGAGAATCCTCCTGCTCATTCAATGAGATGGCATGTCAACTTGTTATTCTACATTGCATGGACAACCTACAGATTTCTGTTCAACTGATATGATGCCTTAAACATTTTTAATGAATGTTTAAAAAATATTGTGCTGTGTTGCTATGCAAAGGTCTTGCTTAAAAAATGCTTTTTGAATTACAATGATTTTAGAATGTGAAGGAAAAAAACCCTTAGTTTGGCAGAAATATAATAAGTTAAATAAAGTGATTTAATTTTATCAGGCAATGAAAAATCACATCAGCAAATAATGAAAGGTTTATTAAAATATCCTATAATCAAAAGGTACTGTGACCATCACTTATGTCTACCCCATGGCCCAAATGCCCAAATAACACATTAACCATCCCAAATGGAAGTGGTGAGAGAATCTCATGATCAAGCATTCCAACAGTGTGAGATGAATGTGAAGCATTTCAAACAATTCCATATTTGAAATTTTCTGGGCCATTTTATACTTAGGGTTCATTTAATATTGGAGGTGAATCCTAGAATGTGGCCTGGAATCATGCCTTAGTAATAAACACCAGATTATGAATGTTGCACTTGAAACCAGAAAAAACATGAATTTAAATACTACCTTTGATATTTGCTAGCTTTATGAACCTGAACAACGCATTTAACTTCTCTCAGACTAACTTGATTCTACACGTTTTTAGGAGATTTTGACAAAAACATCTCCTGACAAATCTCATTTCATTGTTTCTTGATGGCCTCAAATCAAATGACCCTCATTTCTATTCTATTTCAGTCACTTTTTAATATGTATTCTGAAATATTCTACCTCATTTCTGTTCAAAATTACTGAACATTCTATTAAAAAGTCAAGGTAGTTTGTTCCTGTACAAACCACTTTAATCATGAAATACCTCCTCTATTCACCAAGAATGAAGGAGTAAAGAAAGTTAAGCAAGTAAGAAATACAAAACAAGTTGAGAGACACTCCCAGCCTAGAAAAAGTGATTACTCAACAACAATTGTGACCTCAGAGATGAAGTGGTCCTAGAATCCTGCAGTCTCGGGTTGCTTTTTTTTTTTAAAACCTGAATGTTCATTACCCTTCCATCCCTCTGACTAGAGTTGACGGAGAAATTTGAGCCTTTCTTACACCATCCCCTCTTCTGCCTCAAGCTAGATTGGGATCGTCATATCATGAGGGAGGTAGTTCCCTTGATTGACCCAGCCTGAGCAGCCTAGAAATTCAGGCCTCTAAACTTGGCATTGAGACAAGGTAAACCTCTAGACATCCATCTTCTCTCCAAATAACAGAGTTATAAAAGCCCTATCTTCTCTAGCCTCTCAATATTATGGCCCACTCATAAACCCAATCTACATAGAAGCTTGGGTCTTATTTATTTTTGGCCTGAGTCAGTTCAGTGCCAGATTCTCCATTTACCTCCATGAATCAGTAACCTCTCCTTCTTTGAGGTTTATGCAATCAATAACTACCACCCAATCACACTCCTGGTAGCTATCGTCTGTGGATACTTACATCACTCACCTTTCTTCCTCAATGAGTTTGATACCTGCCTCACAACTTTCTCTCTCCTTCCCAATTCATTCTCATACTAGGGAACTTCAACAAACATGTTGCTTCTCCCTCAAATAACCTAATCACTTCATTCATCAACTTAATTAATTCCCATGACTCACTTCTCTATCTCTCCTCAGCCAAACACAAAAATGTTCTGACCTTCATTTTGCCATCAACTAAAAATGACATCTCTATGTTTAAGAATTCTGAAATTTCCTTGTATAATAATACTAATAATATTAAAATGACTTTCCAACTCTCCTTCTGTCTCCCCTTATTGCTTTTTCCATGCTAGGGTCTCCAATCCCTCAAACCTTATTTATGTTCCACACTATCTCCGCTGAACAAGACACTTTCTCCTCTTTGACCCATCTAGACTCCATGGCAAAATAGTTCAACTCTACATTGTTCTCTTATATTGAGTTCCTGGCCCACTTATCATATTGACAATTGAATCCTAACACGTCGCAGCCTTAGACAGTTCTCACTAATCGGCTCCTGACAAATGATGCTGTACAAAGGTCGAGGAAATCATGCACTTATTCTACCTGGGTCCACAACAAGTATAACTGGACCCTCACTACTGCTATGCAGTCCTAGATTTCCTTTATCAACTCACTATCCCACTCTTCACAGTGGCTTATCCAAACCTATTGGTTCCTCTTCAAACCTCCCATGGCTCCCTATTCTCTACTCTCTCAGTTGACAATGCCCCATATTTTACTGAAAAAAAACCGACCTACCACCATGAGGTCCCTTTTCTCCATTCTTCCTCATCTCATCGCTTACATGCCTTCTAATGCTATTTCTTCCTTCACTCCATTCTCACACAAAGAGGTGATCTTACTTCCTGCCAAGGCAAACAAACCTTTCTACTTGCACAAGTGATCTAATTTTATCCCTTCTTCTCCAACAGATTATTGTCTCTGTCTCCCCCATTTTATCATTAATTTTTAATCTCTCTCTTTTTGTTGTTCAATCCCTAGTAAGTATAAATTTGCTCATATATCCCCAGTCTTGAAAAATCACCACTTGATCCTTCTATCCCCACTGAACTATTTACCTCTATCTCTTTTGACCAATATAGGTAAACTCATTTTTCTCATGTATAGGCCATGTATAATATGTGTCCATTTTTTCCCCTCTAATTCTTTTATTAATCCCTTAGACTCTGACTTTTAATTTAATCGTTTCATCAAAGCTGAGCTCTCCAAAGGCACCAATGATTTCTTATTTGCCATATGCAATGAATGACCTTTTTTCCATCTTTATTCTTTTTGACCTCTTTGTACCCTTTAGTGCTACTCATCACTTTCTTCTTCATGGTACTCTTTTCTCTCTAAAGACTATTTTCTCTCAGACATCACTCTTTCCTGGTTCTCCCCTTAACTACTAAAATTCTCCTTTGTTGGATTCTCATCCAGGTCATGCCCTTTAACAGAGCTCTCCCCATCTGTCCTGGGCTCTCTTCTTTTCTCCCTCTATACTACTTCACTTGATGATCTATTCATCATGGATTTAATTATCATCTCTCTACTGATGATTTTCAAATCTACCTATTTTGTTCTAACCTTTCTGCTAAATTTTAATTTTACATCTTCAATTCTCTTTCAGATATCTCAAACAGAATGTCTCCTCTTAAACTCAACAAATGTAGTGAGTAAAATCTGAAAAGGCTGAGAAAAAAAAATTAAGTTCCAAGTCTATCAATTTATTGAGCAATGCATGGTGATTATATAACAAATGGGGACCAAGCCTCATCACCTTGGCAATGGTTGCCAAATATAGATGGAGACTTGTGAGAAAAGTCCTTGCATTAATCTTTGGATGTGACTTAATTTCTGTACAATTCTGGTTAGGTCCTTAAGTCAAGGATTTCTAAATAATAGGTAGAGGTAGTCCAGTTTCCCATCTACATAAGATTAGATTTAGATAATTCAGTAACCTTTTTCTGCAATTCCTATAGCTGAATAAAATTTTCTCACAAGACAGAAATTGAACTAGACCTATGGCTGAATAGAAAGAGAGCTGAACTAGCTCCAAAATTGAGTCACAATATGGAGTCAGTGTGCTTTGCTTTATTACCTTAAATCTCTTAAATATTCACCATCAAACTCATTATCTTTCCCTCTAAGCCCTCTCCTCTTCCAACTTCACCATTACTTTTCAGGGTATGACCATCTTCTCAGGCCCTCAGGCTCATTACTTTGATGTTATCTTTAATTCTGAACTATTTCTCACTTCTCATATTCAATCTGTTTTCAAGGTCTTGCAAGGCCTTTTTGTATCATCTCTTGAATACACTCTCCTTCTCTCCTTTGACATTACCACCACCCTGGAGCAGGCCTTAATTGCCTCATTCTACACTATTGTAATAGTCTGCTGGTAGATCTAACTGCCTCAAGTGTCTCATCATGCCAATGCATTCTCCATTCAGTCAGCAAAGTGATCTTCCTAAAATGCAGTTCTGAGAAGTTATATCCTTAAAAAACTTCACTAGTTCCCTAGTATCTCCTGGATCAAATAGAAAGTATTTTGTCACTTGAAGTTCCTCATAACCTAGCCCTCTCCTGCTCTTTCAATATAGTGGCACTCCATTCTCCACCATGCATTCTTCAAACCAGTGACAATGGCATCCCTGCTGTTCCATGAACAAGTCACTCAATTGTTTAGCTATGGGTATTTTCTCTAACTATCCCTCATGCTGGGAATACTTTCTCCCCTCAACTCTACTCGTTGACTTCCCTGGTTTCTTTAAAGTCCCAAAAGAAACTCTGTCTTCTGCAGGAAGCCTTTTCCTAATCCATCTTAATTCTTCTGTCTTCCCTCAGTTCGTTATTTTCCATTTATTTTGTATATCAAAACTTGTTTATAGTTAGCTGTTTTTATGTTTCTACTGTGCTGGACTATAAACTACTTGAGTTTAAGAACTGCCTTTATTTTAAAAAAGAATTGTATTCTTAGCACTTAACACAGTGCCTGACTGAGAAATTAAAATACTTCATGTGCTAAAACAATTGATCAAATTAAAAGTAAGCTTAGTCATTTACATTAATAATCAATGTTAAACTTAAAATATAATTTTAAGGGACAAAGCAAATGTTCCATGTCCAAGAACAAAATTTTAAAATTCTTTTCTAATTGTTATTCTTTTATTTTTCCAGTTTTTTAACTCTTCTACTATAGGAGTAAGCCTATTTTGTTTTTATCTCTATTGTCAATCTAATGAAAACTATGGAATTTTTATGAGTTTTTTATTATTTTAAATGGAATAAAATATTAACAATATATTAACACATTTGACAAAACATTTTATTTTTATATTTATTTATTTTTATCATGAATTCAATAATCATCAATAAACATAAGTAGTTCAGTAAGGAAAGAAGACCAATAAAAAAGAATGAATAAAAAATGTAAGCAATTATGTATAGTATTTTTTAAATACACATGAATTTAATAAATTAGTAAGGAAATTGTGCTACTGATTTTCTATATCTTCCTTCATTTAATTTTTTCTTCTGTACATTTGTTTAAGTTGATTAATTAGTTTGTTCCTTTCCATACATACCTGCTCCTAAAGCAAATAAATAAATGATGACAAAACATACAATGCATATATGCATAATCTGACAAAACAAATTACCACTTTGTTTTTGTCCAAAAATTCATCTCCTTAATTTTTTTAAAATTTCATTAGGTATTTCCCAATAACATGTAAAAAAATTGCATTATTTTTTTTTAACATTTTGATTTCCAGATTCCCTTCTTACCTCCTGCCTCTCCCATTTCCTTTGGAAGGCAAGCAATCTGATAATTATATATTATTATTGTATATTATATATGTATTATATATTCAATTTCAGGCAAAATATTTATATATTAATCATGTTGCAAAAGAAAACAAACAAAAATACAGAAAATCAAATATGATTCAATCTGCATTTAGAGTCCATTATTTCTATTTCTGAAGATGGAGAGAATTTTCATAATAAGTCTTTTGGAATTGCGGAAGATCATTGTCTTGATCAAAGTAGTCATCTTTCATAGTTAATCATCTTTGAGATCTTACTGTTAACTATGTTCACAGTTCTCCTACTTCTGCTTACTTTGCACCAGTTTATCGAAGTCCTTTCAGTGTTTGTTTTTTTAAGTCATCCTGCTCATTATTTCTTGTCACAAATTTGAATTTCATCAGTCATTTATCACAGCCTGCTCAGCCATTCCCCAGCTGATGAATATCCCCTCTATTTCCAGTTCTTTGCCACCACATAAAGAGCTGATTTAAATATATATATATTTTTTAGAAATAGATCCCTTCCCTTTTTCTGTGATCTCTTTACCATAGTAGTGGTATTTCTAGGTGTCATTCATGCCTATGGCAGCCATAAATAAGACAGGGCAATTATAAGTCATGAAACACAATAGATTCTTTACATGAAAAACAGAACCAAAACATCTATTCAGACACCACAAAGCCTAATCCCAACACCAGAAAGCCAAATCCATTATAGCAAAAAAGAAATCCATACACTATTAATGCAGAGGGTATTACCATCCTCAAGCATTCCCTCTGTTAAGCTTCCCACAAACAAGTTCTCCTAATGAAATCAAAAAGAAGCTCTCTTACTCCCACTAGCTAGTTGCTTTTCACAGCTCTGATTGCTTTCTAACTTCCTCTCAGCTCTGCTCTAGCTATGTCTCTTCCAGTTCCACCCCTCCTGTTCCATGTGACTTAGACTCATGTCATTCATGCTTCCATGTGCCCCAAGCAGGTCACATGGGCCTATTAATGGATGGGGAAGATCTTCCCATTAAGAAGTAAAATTACATTAACAATAAGAAAAAAATATGTTATCAATACTCCGGATCAAAGGGTATGTGTGATTTTATAGGTTTTGGGGCATAACTCCAAATTATTCTTTGCAAAGGGTGGACTAGTTTACAATTTCACCACCAGTTCATCAGTGCCCCTCTCCTTCCACATCTCCTCCAGCATTTGTCAATTTCCTTCCCTGTCATGTTAGTCAATTTGATAGGTGTAAGGTAGTACCTTGGAGTTGTTTTAATTTGCATTTTTCTAATAAGTAATTTAGAATATTTTTAATGTTAATATTAATAACGTTAATTGATAATAATTTTATGTCCTAATTCTAAAGAAGGGCAATGCCAAAGAATGGTCAAATTACTGAACATTTGTGTCTTATTTAACATACCAGCAAATTTATGCATAAAATACTGCAATCTAGATTGCAGCAGTATGTGAACTGGGAATTACCGGAAGAGCAGTCAGGTTTTTGAAGAGACAGAAGAATCAGAGACCAAGTTAGACTACGGAGAAAGCAAGGGAGTTCCAGGAAAACAGACATAGGCTTCATCGACTACACTAAATCTTTTGCCTCTGTGGATGAAAACAAAGTTGCAAGCCCCCAAAGAGATGAGAGTACCAAATCATCTTACCTATTTCCTTAGGAACACTTATACAAGTCAAGAAGAACCAAACATGGAACAACTGATTGGCTTAAAATTGGAAAAGGAGTGCAACATGATTGTATACTGTTACCTTATTTATTTAACTTAAATGATGAATATACCATATAAAATGCCATGTTGTATTAAGCAAAAACTGGAATTAAGGGTGCCAGGAAAAATAATAATCTTAGATATGCAGATGATACCATTCTGATGGCAGTAAGGGAAGAGAAATTAAGAAGTCACTTGATGATGTGAATAGAGTGTAAAAGGTGGCTTGAAGCTTTTTATTAAAAAAACCCAGAAACTAAGATTGTGGCAACTGGTCCCATCACTTCCTAGCAAATAGACGGAGAAAAAAATGTAAACAATGACAGATTCTATATTCTATATTGGCCTCAAAGATCATTGAAGAAAGCAAATGCAGCCATGAAATTGAGACATTTGATCACTGGAAGGAAAATTATGGCAAATCTAGACAGCATACTGAAAAGCAGAGACATCACCTTGATGAAAAGTTCCATATAGTTAAAACTTTGGTTTTTCTAGTAGTAATACGTGGCTATGATAGCTAACCTATAAGGAAAGAAGAGCATCATAGAATTAAGGCTTTTAAATTGTGGTGTTGAATAACACTTTTGAAAGTCCCTTGAATAGCAAAAAGATCAAATCCATGAACGCTTAAAGAAGTTAATTCAGGCAATTCACTGTAAGGTCAAATACTGATGTTGAATCATATAATTGCCATATAATAAGGAGATTGGAATCATTGGAAGAGATCCTGATTCTGGAAAAGATTAAAGAGAAAAGGGAAAGAGGATAGCAGAGGATGAAATGGATAGACAACAAAAATGAACTTTGACAGACCACAAGAAATAGTGGAGTATAGGCTTATGGCCCATGGAGTCATGAAGAATCAGATATGACCAAACAACAACCACAAATTAATAATTTTGATTTCTTCTTCTGAAAACCACTTGTTTATATCCTTTGACCATTTATCAACTGGAGAATTTCTCTATTTTTTAAAATAAATTTGGCTCAGTTCTCTAGATATTTGAGAAATTAGGTATTTATCAGAGAAGCTTGATGTAAATTTTTTTGTTTCCTATTTTCCCTTTAATTTTGGCTGCATTAATTTTGTTTTTGCAAACACTTTTTAATTTCATGTAATCAAAATTATCCTATCTTTCTTGTCATAAATTCTTATATCATTATATCTGACAGGTATGTTTTCCCATGCTCTCCTAATTTACTCTCCCAATTGACTTTACTTCCTTTATGTTTAAATCTTTTTAAATTTTATTTTATTTTGGTATATAATCTGAAATGCTGATAATTTATGTATTTTTTGACATTTTAAGTTCATTAATTTCCTGGAAGGAAGTCAGTAGCATTTCTCATATTCGTTCTTTTGCACTCAGGGTTTATCATTATGTTGATCTAAGTTTTAAAGTCTTTCAGTTTTTTTTTCTATAATATTACCCCTGTACAAATTGTGCTCTTAGTTTCCTTAATTCATGCCATCAATTAATTTTACTCTGACATTGTTCATTTCATCAGTGTCTTATTGTGCAACATTATTCCATTACATTTATACAACAATTTGTTTTTAGCTATTTCCCAATAAGTGGATACCACTTTAGTCTCTAATTTATGGCTAACATGAAAAGAGCTGCAGTACTCACCTGGAAGTATTATTGTGAGAATCTAGTGGGATAATGAATATGAAAGGCATTATGTAAATGACAGCTGTTATCATGGTATGCTTCAACATTTATTTTTGGTTTTGTGTTCATCTCACCAAGTAAACTATAAATTCTTTAAGGACAACAAGAAGGTTAGAATTTAAAATTATGATGGAGGGAATGTCAATTCATACATACATAAACACAGAAATATTTCATTTTATTCTTTCTTTGATTTCTCTTAGGACATAAGCCTAGTGGTGGTATATCAGGGTTGAAAGTTATGCATGGTTTATTAACTTTGAGAGCTTCAAATTGCTTTCCAGAATAGTTAGACTCAAGCATCCTGGTAGTGTGTTGGATAGATTAACGAGTTTGGAGTCAGTGATACCTGAGTTCCAATCCAGCTTCAAACACTGACTAACTATGTGATCCTGAGCAAGTCACTTAACCCAGTTTGCCTCAGTTTCCTCATCTGTAAAATGAGCTAGAGAAGGAAATGGCAAATAATTCCAATATCTTTACCAAGAATACTCCAAATGAGGTCAAGACAGGTCACACATGACTGAAATAACTCAACAGCAATAGCAACAACAACAACATGGTTAGGCTAATTCACTATTCCATCAATGATGCACCAGTATGTCAGTCTTCCAACAGCCCTTTCAAGATTTGTCATTTTTCTCCTTTATTGTCTTTGCCAATATAATGAGAGTGATGTAAAAACTCAAAGTTTCTTTAATTTACATTTCTCTCATCATTGATAATTTTTTCATAATTACTGATGGCTTGAATTTCTTCCTTTGAAAGCTGCATGTCCACACTGTTTCACCATTTGTCTAACTGGGAATAACTCCTAATCTTATAATTTGAATGAATTTCTTATACATCTTGTATATATTTTTCAGAGAAATATTCCAAATATTTTCCCTAGTTATCTGTTTCAAATTACTTTACTTTTTTTCTTAAAGTTTCTATTCCCCATGTTAAGAAGACCAGTACAGAGCATATATTAAATGCCCACTATGTGTCAGATATCATACTGACTCCTACAATGGTGCCTGGCACATAATAGGTAGTTAATAAATGTTTAGTGGAAAATTAATTATTATTTCTCCCTTTCAAAGTTCTCTTAGTTTAACTTCGTACTTGGTTAACTATCCACATGAATCATAGAATCAGTCATTCCAAATATGCACTTGCTAAAATTCTTTACTTCCTGAACTTAAGTAATTTATTTTTAAATAATTTCTAGTTCTAGATAATCCCCAAATTTCAGAGTTTTTGTACCTTTTCCTGTACTAATATGACTTAAGATAAACATAAAAAGGTTTTTATTATATCTATCAGAGATTTATGTAGTCTGTCCTCAGTAGGGTCCACCTTAGTACACTGCTTAGTAATAGTTACTTTTATTGCTCATTAATTCTTTACCATAGTCTCATGGAGACTATTTTGAATTGTCCAGTTTTCTTAGTTCCCTCATTACCAAAGTAATCTTTTCAACATTCATATTTGCTCTCGTCTCTTTCCTTCTACCTCATCTCAGGGAAAACTAAAAACCACAAATAACTACAAGAAACAAATAATTAAGTGATAAACTGTGCAAAAGAGATGATAAATGAAAACATAGATTAGACAATGGGAAGATCAATACCAATTTCAGTAGCCAGGGAAGGTTGCTCAGACAAGGTGAGGACTGAGTTTAACACTGAAAATCGTTAGGAAATAATGAGAGAAAATACAATGCAAACAAAAAATAAGCACAGGCATTGTAGTAAGAATGAACTTGATATCCACCTCTAATTTTTATACTGATCTGGTGCATTTCTGAACTCCTAGGTAATGTATGATTGAATGAGTTAAGAAGTATCTGGTTCCTCATCTGGAATATAGTTGTGTAGTCTTGCCCAATGATTTAACCTTTGGAAGTATAAATTTTCTAATCTATGAGATGGGGAAAATAAAAACTGAAGTACTCATCTAGAAGGATTATTGTGAGAATTTAGCAGAATAATAGATATTGAAAGCATTATGTAAATAACAGCTGTTATCACAGAATATTTTAAGATTTAATTATTTTTCTGTGTTAATTTTGTCTCACAACTACTCTACATAAGTTCCTTGCAAGCAGCCAAAAGAGTAGAAGTATGAAGTAAGGGGCAGGGTATAAGTAGTGTCAATAGATATGAGCACAGAATCTGAAATTATTCTTTATAACCCAAGAAATGGCCCATTAGGATACTATAGATTGAAATGAAGTAAATAATAACAGGCAGGATTTGTGAATATAGCAGAAGGTTCTCAAGTTCTGGGGGCAGGTAAGTAACACAATGGATAGAGTGCAAGACCTAGAGTCAGAAGACTCATCTTCCTGAGTTTAAATATGGTCTCTGTAACTTACTAGCTATGTGATTCCAGACAAGTCACTAAACACCTTTTGCCTCATTTTCCTCTGTAAAATCTGTAAAAGCTGAAGAAGGAAATGACAAAGCACTTCAGTATCTTTTTCAAAATAACCCCAAATGTGGTCATGAAGAGTTGTACAGGACAGAAAAATGACTGAACAACTCAACAATTGGAATGTATAGACAGTTTCTAAGTGGTTGGTGTCAACTGCTTTCTGATTCAATGGCAGCTTGTCTTCCATCAAATCCCATCTGAGAAGACTTCATGGGGGATGGAACATGAGACAAAGACATAACCAGATCTTGCTTTTTATCTTCTTCAGTAAGCAATTAATTACTGAAGGCAATTAATAGATGGCACTGAATCAATTTTATTTTATTTTTTTCTTTTTTATAGTAGTTTATTTTTCCCCATTTACATGTGAAGAAAAATGTTATCATTCATTTTTGTAAGATTTTGAGATCCAAATTTATCCCCCTTTTTTTTGTCCAGTCTTCTGAAAATGGTAGGCAGTTTCATATAGTTTATATACATACTATCATGTAAAAAATATTTCAGCATTAGGCATAATTGTGAGAGAAGGAACAGATAAAAATGAGAAAAAATAAAATAATTGAAAAATGTTTCCAATATGCATTCAGAGTACATCAGTTCTTTATCTGCATATGGATAGCATTAACCTTCATGAGTGGTTTCTACTTGTCTTAGATCTTTGACTTGCTGATAAAAACTGAAGAATTCATCATGGATTATCATACAATGTTGCTGTTATTGTATACAACGTTTACTTAGTTCTATTCATTTCACTTTGCATCAGTTCAAACAAGTCTTTCCAGGATTTTCTGAAGTCCATCTGCTCATCATTACTACAGAATGTATTTATATACTACTTCCAACCATCTCCTATTTGATGGGCATACCCTCAATATCCAATATTTTGCCACCAAAAAGGGGGCTAGTATAATTATTTCTGCATGTGTGGGCTCTTCTTCCTTTTTATGATCTCTTTGATATACAGATCTAGTAGTACTATTGTTGAATCAAAGAGTAGGCACTGTTTGGTTTCCCTTTGGGCATAGTTCTAAATGGCTTTCTAGAATGGTTTGAGTAGTTCACAACTCTGCCAATAGTGCATCAGTGTCCCAATTTTCCCACATCTTCTCCAACATTTAGTATTTTTCTTTTTTGTCATATTAGCTCTGTTAGGTGTGAGGTGGTACCTCAGAGTTGTTTCAATTTGTATTTCTCTAATCAAAATTGATTTAGAACACTTCATATGTCTACAGAGAGCTTTGATTTCTGTATATGAAAACTGCCTGTTCATATCCTTTGAACCTTTATCAATTGGAAAAATGACTTGTATTTTTGTAAATTTACTCAGTTCTCCATACACTTAAGGGGAGGTCATTATCAGAGACACTGTAAAGCTGAACAGCTTTCTGTTTTCCTTTTAATCATGGTTCAATTGATTTTGTACAAAAGCTTTTAAATTTAACAAAATCAAAATTATTTCTCTTTATTTTGTAATGCTCTCTATCTCTTATTTGGTCTTGAATTTGTCTTCTCCCTATAGACCTGACAGGTAGACTGTTCCTTAACATTTCTAATTTGCTTATGGTGTCATTTTATATGTCTAAATCATACACCCATTTTGATCTTATCTTAGTATACAGTATGAGATGTTGATCCATACCTAATTTATGTCCTATTATTTTTTGCAGTTTTCCTTGCAAGTTTTTGTCAAATACTGAGTTCTTCCCAATAGCTGGAGTCTTTAGATTTATCAAACAATAATTTACTACAGTCATTGATTACTCTGTCTTATGTACCTAATTTTTGCATTGATCCACCATTCTATTTCATAGCCAGTACCAGAGTTTTTTTTTTAAATTAAAATGTAAGTTGTTTATTTTTTAGTTCTTAACATTCACTTGCACAAGAATTTGAATTCAAAATTTTATCCCCATCTCTCCCTACTCACTACCCTAAGACAGCATGCACCTCATCAACCCCTTCCTCCAATCTGTCCTCCCTTCTATTATCCATTCTTCTTCCATCCCCTTTTCCCTCTATTTTCCTGTAGAGCAAAATAGATTTCTAAACTCCATTGTTTGTATATCTTAATTTCCAGTTGCATGCTAAAATAATTTTTAACATGCATTCTTAAAGCTTCGAGTTCAATATTCTCTCCCTCCATCCCCACCCATCCTGATTGAGAAAACAAAAAATTCAACATAGATCATATACGTGTAACAATACGAAGCACTTCCATAATATTTATGTTGTAAAAGACTCACTATATTTCCTTCTATCCTATCCTGTCCTTCAGTTATTCCATTCTCTCCCTTGACCTGGCCTCCCACAATAGTGTTTGCTTCTGATTATCCCTTTCCCCAATTTGCTGTCCCTTTTACTATCTTTCCTCTACCATCCCCTTCCCCCTTGACTCCATGCATGGTAAAAATAGGTTTCCATATCTAATTGAATGTGTGTTATTCCCTCCTTAAGCCAAATACCATGAGCATAAGGCTTATTTCCTTTCATCCCCCCATTCCCTTCCATTGTAGAAGCCCTTTTTTCCCCTTGTATCTGAAATGATTTGCAAAATTCTACCTCTCCCTTTCTCTTACTCCTAATACATTCCATTCAACAATAAATTTTATTTATTTTTAGGTATCCTTTCTTCATATTCAGCTCATCTTGTACCCTTTGTCTATGTACATACAAGCACACATACACTCACACACACATATAAACATATCTACATATATATATATATATAATACACACACTCATATGCACATATACATACTTACACATATGTAATATACACATGCATACATACCCATACACACCTACATATGTATATATTTCCTCTAACTACCCTAATATTGAAAAAGATCTCATGAGTTATAAATAATACCTTTCCATATAGGAATGTAAACAGTTCAAATTTAATGAATTCCTTAAGGCTTCTCCCTCCTGTTTACCTTTTCATGTTTCTCTTGATTCTTATATTTGAAAGTCAAATTTTCTATTCAGCTCTGATCTTTTCAACAAGAATATTTGGGAGTCATCTATTTCAATGAAATTCCTTTTTTTTCCACTGAAATATTACTCAGTTTTGCTGGGTAGGTGATTTGTGGTTTCAATTCTATCTTCCTTTTACCTCTGGAATATCATTTTCCAAGTCAGTTGATCCCTTAGGGTAGAAACTACTAAATCTTGTATTGTTCTAATTGTATTTCCATCATACTTGAATTGTTTCTTTCTGTCTGCTTGTAATGTTTTCTCCTTGACCTGGGAACTCTGAAATTTGATAACAGTATTTCTAGGAGTTTTCCTGTTGGTACCTCTTTCAGGATGTGATTGGTGAATTCTTTCCATTTCTATTTTACCCTCTGATTCTAGAATATCAGAGCAGTTTTTCTTGATAATTTCTTGGAAGATGATATCTAGGCTGTTTTTAAGGTCATACTTTTTAGGAAGGCCCATAGTTTTTAAACTATCTCTCCTGGCTCTATTTTCCAGGTCACTGTTTTTTCCAATGAGATATTTCACATTGTCTTCAATTTGTTTTTCACTGTTTTGATTTTATTTTATAATTTCTTGTTTTCTCTTAAAGTAATTAGCTTCCATCTGCCCTATTCTAATTTTTAAAGAATTATTTTCTTCAATGAGCTTTTGAACCTCCTTTTCCATTTGCCTAATTATGCTTTTTAAAGCATTCTTCTCCTCATTGGCTTTTTGGACCTCTTTTGCCATTTGGGTTAGTCTATTTTTAAAGGTGTTATTTTATCCAGCATTTTTGGGATCCCTTTTAGCAAGCTATTGATAGCTTTTCATGACTTCCTCACATCACTTTCATTTGTCTTCCTTATTTTTCTTCCACCTCTCTTATTGATTTTTAAAATCCTTTTGGAGTTCTTCCATGCCCTGAGACTATTGCATATTTTTTTGGAGGTTTTGAAAGTACAAGCCTTGACTTGAAGTCTTCCTGTGCTTTTATGCTTTATTCTTTCTCATCTGAAAGGATGGAAAAAAATACCTTTTCACCAAGAAAGTAACCTTCTATAGTCTTATTTTTTTCCCTTTTTTGAGCATTTTCCCAGCCAGTTACTTGACTTTTGAGTCCTTTGTCAAGTGAAGGATATGCTCTAGGGACCTGTAAGTTCAGTTCCTCCAAGGTGCCACAATCAAGGGAGACAAGTTTTCTCCTCTCCTGGCCTGCACTCTGGTATGTGAGCGGGATTTCCCCTCCAGAGTCTCCACCAGCTCCACTCAGTGCTTCTCCTCCCCTGAGGACCACCATTTAAGACTGACACTCAGATTGACTGCTCAATTCCCCCAGGGCTTTTAGTCCTAGGGCTCCAAAAATGGATGCTGCTGCTCCAATGGCTGCTGCCACCCTGGGGCTGATCCTGGGACTGGGCCTTCTCCCTTCTCACCATAGTGAAAGAGCTTTCTCACTGACCTTTGAAGTTGTCATTGGTATTCGTGGATTGAGAAATCTGGAAACCATATCTGCTAGCCATGATTCCATGGCCTGAAGCCTACTCTTGTCTTGTCTGTGCCATGCTACATGGCCAAGGCTGGGCTGTGCTCTGCTCTGAGCATGATGCATTTCGTGGTCTGTGCAGAAGCATATGGAGATCCAGCCACTGAAGGGTGCCTATTTGCCAGGTGCTATGTTGAAGCATATGGTGATTCTTGGAACAGGAGTCTGACAGTTCCCCTGGCACATGAAGTGTCCTGTTGTTAGTGTTTGCCTACTCCACCACACTGGGGCTCAGGATTTCCCCCTGATTTTGCTGGGTTTCTTTCTGTTCTAAACTGTACTTCCTTTTTACCACATGAGAGGGACCTTTCTTGCCAATCTTTCAAGTCTCTCTGACTAAAAGATTCCTCTACTCCATCTTTCTGCTGTCTGTGCTGTTCCAGGTTTTATTCTGGTGCACTATTTTATGGCTGTTTGGAGGTGAATAAGGGAGAACTACAGCAATCTACTGCTTACTTCACCATATTGGCTTCTGGAAGTGCTGAATCAATTTTAAAGACTGTTTTGAAGCAGCATTTTTATACATGGTAATGGATATAATTTATTAAATTATTGGAATATTCAGAGATTCAAAAATTAATTTATATTAATAGAATCAGCATGATTTTCACATGTTGATTTTTATGTGAAAGTCACACAGTTAGAACAAGTAATATTTATGTGTAGTGCTTTATTTTCAAGAGAGGCAATAGGAAGCGTAGTTTTCCCGGTATAAAGAGAAACTAAAGTATGATGAGTTGGGAAGCCTGGTCAGATAAGGGGAATCCAGGCTCTTCATAGAAAAGAAAGAAGGGTAGCACAGATATGCACAACAATGAGCTAATGACAAGGAAGGGCTATGACATCACTTGGAATTCTCTCTTTCTATTTCAATCATGTGTATTTCCTGATTTTATTTTTATAAGAGGTTTTTTCACCAATTAAATATGATTGGATTTTTGTTACACTCTGAGTACTTACTATGAAGGAGTGGAACAAACTAGGGAAGGAAGATCAAAAGAGAATCCGAGACAAATTACATTAGACTAAACCATGAAATTGTATCAAACATTAAATTGTATTAAATGACTGAGCAAAAATGGAGCATCACAAAGAAATGTGTGTGGTCATCACTCCTTTCTTTTTTCAAATTTTAATATTTTGAGAATTTTTTTTCCAATTGCATATAAGTAAAATTGTTAACATTCATATTTTTTAATTTTAATTTTTCATTTTTAACACAGCTTATAAAAGATAAAACAATTCAAACTTTTGGTCAGTTGATACTTCTTTTTAAAGCATTTACAATATGGACCACAAAAGAATTTTTTTTAAACATTAACCAATAGAGACACAAATGATATTTATGTTCCTAACTTCACAAACTCTTGACCTCATTGTCTCCTCAGTATTACTAAGAGTTAAAGGACCCTAACTTACTGTTGTTGGTCTAAAGTCCTATGCCTAATAGCTTGATTTTAGACAACCTCAGATGTTCCCCTACCAATAATCTATAATTGAATAGATCTGGTATTAAGCTTACAAACCTTTTGACTATAGGAAATTGCCATCAAGAGTAAGGACATTGAAGGAATACAATATCTCCCCAAATTCATGTCAGTTCCAGACAGGATTAGACTGTCCAGTTACATTCAGTCAGGGTTAAAGTCTGCCAGGTGTCAGTGGGGAAATTGAGTCAGGAGAATCCTATGTCAGCCCAGGCTGAATAGCTGCTCTCCCACCCTTCCCATGAGATCACCTTTTGCATTTCATACCAGGATCTCACCAGCTTACCAGCATCATGGATTAGAGGCTCAGATCGCCTGTCTTACTACCCATACCTAGAGTTAGACTCAGAAGAACAGCCATTTAATAGTTCCATAGCATTTAAAAATGGCAAGTTCCAATAACCGGGTTTCAAATATGATTATAATTTCACTTTGGCTAAGGAACATCTTTTGAGGCAAGTCTTAAGTGTCTTACATGTCTTTCTATACATGTTCTAGTTCTCGATTAAATAGCAATTGTAAAATCAAATTTTCTATTCTGCCATCTTGGCTCCTCCCCTTAACATTCCTATTTTGAAAAATTTTGAGATCCACATTTTTCTCCCTCCCTCCCTTCTATCCCCTCTTATCAAGAAAGCAAACAATCTGATAAAGGTTATATATGTGAAATCATGCAAAATGTATTTCTGAATTAGTCATGTTGTGAAAGAAGAGACAGAAAAAAAGGAAAACACATACACACACATGCACACACAAAAGTGAAAATTTCATGCTTTGATCTGCATTCAGGTTCCATCAGTTCTTTCTCTGGATATGGATAATATTTTCCATCATGAGTCTTCTGGGATTGTCTTGGTTCACTGTATTGTTGAGAAGAACTAAGCCAATCATAGTTGATCAACAAAACAGTGTTACTGTTGCTGTCATCACTCCTCTCTAAACTACATATTTAAGAAAGTCACTATTGATATAGCAACACTCACCATTTTTTTGCAATGATCTGTTTATTAAACTTATAAATAGGTCCTTCTTTATGTTTCAATTAAGTTATGTCATCACTGATGTGATCTAGATAGTTAAGTCTCTGTGGTTTCACCATTTCTTAGTAGTGAGGACATGAAACAGAAGAGAACATGTTTATATTTCCATGACCAAACAACATCTTACTTCCTTCTGCTGGATGCACAAAAGGTAAGACTTGTGAAAGATAAGAAAACTATTTGTAAATTCAAATATTTGTGTGTGTGTGTGTGTGTATATTTACTACTTAGTTATGAATGAGGCATAAATATCTTTTGCAGTAACAAAATTCATCGTCAGATATTTTACTCTAGGAAATAATTGCTAAGCCTTGTTTTTTGTTGTTAAAAGCAAAACAAGGAATTTGAGCAGAATTCTGTGATCTGAGCAGAACTTCTTTTATGAATGGCCACTAATTATATATGGTGCATCATTTCTAAGTTACACAAGGAAACAATTAACTTCAATTAGAATTAAAATGTGCATACATAAGAGTGCATACTTCTTTGTTGATGTAGAAATGAACCAGTGTTAGGTTATTAGCTGTTATGTGCCTATTCCGTTTAAGCAATGTAAGTCTCCTAGAATAGAGAGATAGAGAGACAGAGAGACAGACACAGATAGACAGAGAGACTGAGAGACAGAGAGACACAAAGAAAGACAGAAACACAGACAGAAGGAAAAAATGATTTTTTAAAATTATAACTGACATTTCTTTAAACCTGATAGCCCATGTTTTAGTTTGTTTTGTTGTGTTATTAATTTCTATTTCATTTTGCATGTACTTCTTCCCTACCTTCACTTTATAGAAATCTGACACTCCAAATCTATTAGCGCTAAAATGATAAGTACTGCATTAAGATTCTTCTCTACCTAAAAGGTAGATTTACTGTTACTCATGCCTCAAATACTCCCCTTCCAATATTTTATCTCTAGTAACCACTGTCAATATATATCAATATATAGGATATATGTGTGTATATACACATATATACACACATTCATCTGTGTGTAAACATGTTTACAGATGTACTAAATACATATAAATATACATATGATTATGCATAAAATGATGACCAGCATTATAGAGTTCTTTGAGTTTTACAAAGTGATTTCCTTACAACAACTCTGTGAGTGTGTGCATTGCAAGTATTACTATTTTCATTTTGTGGATTAGAAAACTGAGCCTCAGAGAAATTAAATGTCTTGCCTAAATGTTCATATTTAATACAAGCCAGATTCAATTAGATTTCTCCTGATCCCATATTTAGTGCTTTTTCCTTTATTTCTCCCTAGTTTCCTGTTCTAATTTATATCACTCAGTTTTCAACCCTTTAACATCCTCTATTGGCTATTTCTAGAAATTATTCTTTCTAGTATCTTTAAAACTAAAAGATTTCTAGTTCTCACATCTAGGCAAATATATCAGGTCCATTCCTAATTAAAAATTATACTAGTCATCTAGCAAGGAAGTAATATACTCATTAGGGTTCATTGTCTGTCATTCCAGTCTAGCTCTGAGTCAAATCTCTGTTATGAAATTTATACAGTTGTTTCAGATGTAGAGATTGCATCATGCTCACTGGAAGATACCTATAAAAAGAAAGACAAGATCAACACTTTTTCTGGTAGTTGTAGATTAGAATGCCATGTGTGAAGGAAAACTAATGGGCAATATACTGTCTTGATATAGCAACATATTCAAATACAATGAATGCTAATATGTATATACATTGATTCCCTTGCTTATTGCAATGAGTAAATCTAGTAACTGCAGTAACTCACTTTTTCATGTAGTCTTGGGTTAATAAATATACAATTATACTTTATGAAATTCTGATATATTAATTCATTTAATTCCTCCATCTTTATGCATAAAGCTCCACTATAGTAGCATAATTTAATATTCCATAGATTCAGTTTGCCATAGATTTAACTCATTAAATAGAGCTAACTTTTAAAATGGATTTTAGGGCTGATATAAAATTGATCAGGACAAACCTGATCAAAAAGGATTGACTTTTATGTGAATGTTAGTCTCCTCCCCTAGACTGCTCCTTTAAGAGGGTGATGTGATCAAAGTTTTGTTCCAGGGCAGTAACATTTGAAGGGAGCAAAAAACCTCATATCTTAAAAAATGAATTTACAAATTTATGTTCACATTTTTTTAATGCATTTTATTAATTTTATTAAATATTTCTCAATTCCACTTATGTCAGTGTGACTACATAACATCACTATAGTGAAAATATGCTCAATAGGAAAGTATATGTTGAACCTATACAGAATTGTATGCTGTCATGGGGAGGGAGGGGGGTGGGGGGGAAGGTGTGAGGGTATAAAATCTTAATTTTAAGGAAGTGATTGTAGAACATTTATAAATAAATAAAATAAAAATTAAAAAAAATAAAAAAAGGCACAAAAATTCGCAAGAAAATAACACCTTAAAAATATAATTGGCCAAATAGAAAAAAAAAAGCATAAAAAAACTTAGCTGCTCTGATCAATATAGTGATATAAGACAATTTGAAAGGACCCATGATGAACAATGCTATGCACCTCCAAAAAGAGGTGTGATGAATTATAAATACAGATTGGGGCATACTTTTAAACTTTTCATTATTTCTCATTTTATTTTTTCTGTTTTCTTTTGTAATATTGCTAACATGAAAACATGTTTTACATGACTTCCTAGGTATAATTGAGATAAAACTGCTTGCTCCTTTAGGACTGCAGGGAGGAAGAAAATTTGGAACTCAAAATTGTGAAAAGTAATTATTAAAATTGTACATATAATTGATATGTTCACATTTTAACAACACTTTTACTCCTTCAGCAGCACCGAAAATAGTTAGCTAAAATTCATAGGTAAACAGGAAGCTACCAGATGGCAGACCCTTACTTGCTTTTCCTGGATTTGCCATGATTAACTTAGTAGTATCCTTGGATCTTAAACAAAAGATAAAAGCATTAAAAATGGAAGAAGCCATCTACATAGTCAAAATAATTCCAATTTATTTAAAGGAGATATTGAGGCTAAGAAATGAGAAGTGGATGAAAGGACAGACATTATTTTATCCAACGTAAACCAAATAACACAAAGAGAATAAAGACTCTGGGAACATCCCAAGCAAATAAAAATTTGATCTCAATCCCAAATATATAGATATGGTAGCCAAATATAAAGGAAATTTAGAACAAAGAGTCACTTGTAAAATATTATGGAAGACAATAGTGGACTGAAAAATAGGTTCATAAAAGAATTGGTGAGGGACTCAACAAGGAAAAATAAGCTCAAGGACATTTGAAATGAATCTAGAAAAAGTCAACAAAGGTGAAAATTTGAAATTACCTTTAAGTAGTTTTTTGAGAAATTTTTTTTCCCTAACATCTTAGACTCTTGATTACTACATGATCAACTGGAATAAGAATGAAGAAAAATCCAATAAATGTAAAGAGTGGCTATCACAAAGACACAATTTTTGAGGACTAATTCTGGAAGTAGTGATGACAATTTTAAAAGAGGAAGATTCAATACATTTAGACAAAATCTTAGTGACCAAAAATGTATATACTTCTAGTCATATATGTACTTTTGAATCTTAATCAAAATGCCTATGAGAAAAACTTTACAGATATTTCGAGTATCTTTGATGACTGAATAAGTAGAAAAAGACATTTTCATCAATGTTATTTTATACCAAAATATATTTATCATCATAAAATATTATTGTTGGAACAGTTATTATTGTTTAGAACACACTTCAGTGCCACTCTATGATTATTTTTTGTTGACTACAAAATAGTATTCGATTTGGTTGAATATGGTTCCTTCTAGGATCTCTTTGAAAAAGTTTCATTATTTTCATTTCAAAATGTTGCACAATTTCTAAAAAATTTAACAATAGAGGTACCTCCATTTTGTGACCCGTATTGTTAGTATAAATTGAAATTAATTTAAATGAAAATCAATTAAATTAATTAAAAATAACCACAAATTACAACTCCAAAAAGTATTTTCTTTAGTTATGGAGAAGATACAATACAGAGTGCAAAATGAAGAGAGATTCCCTTTCGATGATTAGGTCCTCCACATATTCCTATATTTTGATGGTATTATGTTAACAACAGAAAACTACAGATTATTTTAAGCTTCCTAAATGAAATTCATACTTATTCAAAAGAGTTTTGTCTATCTATTCACACACAGAAAACCAAGTGCGCAAAAATACTTTTAGAAATATAAGCTCCTCTCTACTTACCTTTTCTATCACTTCAATGAAATTATTTCTATTACTGCTTTGTGACTTTTGTTGCCTTGGTGTTCCCTAAGTCTCCAAACTTAGATCCACTAAAGTTCATAATTCTTATTATGCCATTGACTACTGCAAATACTACACTGATATATTTTAAATTTTCCATCAGATACTGTGAGATAATGTGTTTTTCAAGATAATTATAGGAGGTACTCCCTCTTCTGAATTACTCTATTTTTCTACAATTTGCCTACTAGTTGGATTAATGTTGTCAAACTCAAAAAGACCTTCGAGAAAATTCCAGATTACTTCAGGCCAAATAATTTGAAATATTCATGCCATTTGTTATTACTTATAATTTCTGAAGTTTGAATTCTGAGATACTTTTCAAAGATCTCAAAGATATTTACTTTCTTCTCCACAGATCTGAGTGCTCCTTGATTTAATCTTGCTATTTCATCTGAAATTACTTTTTTGATTGCCTTAGTTCAGGCAAGAATGCACTGTTGGACGACTTATAGCTTATAAAACCTTTGACAAAAAAACAGCATAACCCAATGACCTACTCCTAGACAGATGCTATAGTATTGGCACATTAAAAAAAAAACTTGTATCTTCAGTTATTTTTTGTTTGTTTATTTAAACTAATGGTTTGTCTACTTTAGTGCCAATTTTTCTGAAGGATTTTCAAAAGATGGGGAATTTTTAATTCTTATTTGTCCAGATATATTTTGACTTTTTGTATTATCTGGGCATGGAAAAGTGTCAATTATTCTACTGCATTACATTCAATCTGATCATCATTACAGTTTCAACTAGGGCTAGGCTGTAGCTCTATGATGCACCATCTACACCTTATATTCATAGAATGGATTTCATCTCATTAGTTGGGAGTGTTTATCCAATCATTAGAGTTAACAATCAGAAATCCATTCTCTCAGGTCTTCACAGCTACCAAAACCTTCACAAAGCACAAATCATTCCCATCCCAGAATATAAATAAGGCAGTTGGTTAGTATGAATATATTAAGTGCTTACTAAGTTTCAAGCACTATGCAAATGTCTGAGGATACCAAGAAAGGCAAAAAACATGGTCCCTCACCCCCAAGGAGCTCATATTCTATTGGAGGACACAAAATTGGAAAAATTATGCATATAAGGTAGAAAAGTAGATGAAAAATAACCTCAGAGGTATGGAGCTGGTAGCGAGGGAAAGGTGAATAAGCTTGGATTTGAAATGTTTCAAACTTTGAGGAGAACTTAGTATTATCATTGTTAGAAATGATTGCAGCTCCCTCGAGTTTTCATATTTTAACATATCTTCTACATCAGAATAAGCAATGCAACTAAAAATAGTCAGCGTTACTGCTTGTGGCAGGTTTGGTCTAAGGAGAATAGAAAAATAAAAACAAAATAAAAACCCTTACTTGAGACATAACCATTTTCCCCACAAAGTCTCCTGGAAGCTTCAATATCCTTCATGATTTTTACACCGTTACACAGATAAAGTCAAAACAGATATGTAAACACACACGTGTGTGTGTATGTATCTATGTACATGTATTTATGGCTATATATATTTGTATATGTATATATATATATATATATACAAGCATACATATAATATATATGTATATATCTATATTATATATATAATATATATAGATATATAATGAAAGTTGAAGAACCTGACCATATTAATTTTCATACTAACGGACAGATGAACAATTTATGACTAAGCAAGTAATAGAAAGTAGAATGAGGTTTGAGACAGTTCATTTTGATTATATTAAATTTAAAATGTTTCATAAAAATAAAACTGTAGAAGACACCAAAAGGAAAGCAGAAAATTGGTGAGGATTCATAGACAGCTTCTCAGATAAAGGTCTCATATCTCAAATTTATAAAGAACTTTGTCAAATATTTAATTCCCCCATTAATAAATAGTTAAAGGATATGAACAGACAATTTTCTGAAGAAATCAAAACATTTTGTAGTTGTATGAAAAAGATACTCTAAATCATTCATTGGAGAAATGAAAATTAAAGCCAACTTGAGATATTATTTTATACCTATCAGATTGATTAAAATGGTTAAAAGAGAAAGCAGCAAAAACTGGAGGGAATGGGGAGAAATTGGGACAGTAATTCATTGTCAATGAAATTTTGAAATGATCCAAGTATTTTGGAAAACATGGATTGGAAAATATGCCAAGAGTTATTAAGATGCCTATACCCTTTAATCCAGTAATACTACTATTAAGTCTACTTCCTCAGATGTTCAGGGAGAAAAGAAAATAAGATATATGTTCTAAAATATTTTTAGCAACTCTCTTTGTGCTGTCAAAGAACTGGAAACAGTGGGGATTCCCATTACTTGGGGAATGGCTAAAAATGCTGTGGCATATGATTGTGACGGAATATTACAGTGCTGTAAGAATGAGCCCAATAATCTTAGAAAAATATGGATAGACTTGTATGAAATAATGAAGAGAAAATTGAACAGAACTAAGAGAACATCGTAACAGGAACAGCAATCTTGTTTTAAGAAGGACTTTGAGTGAATACATCATTTCACTATTACACTACCCAGAATAACTACAAAGGGCATATGAATGAAGACACTATCTGTATCCAGAGAAAGAACTGACAAATAGAAGTATGTATAGAATGATTATATATATGTGTGTGTGTGTGTGTGTGTGTGTGTGTGTTTGTATGTGTACACACACACACACACACACACACACACACACACACATATATATATATATACATACATATTTGTATCTAATAGTAGCCATATTTAGGGCTGGGGATGGGATAAAAAAAGAAGAAATATAGATGATAACTTTAATATCTATTTAAAAGAAATAACAAGTTGTACATAATAGATTTGCAATTTCCTGTGCAATCAACTCTTTTTAGTATGCTTTGTTAGGGAAATGCTTATTTTATTGAAGAAATTAAAAATAAAATATATCTTTTTAAGACAATGTGGAATATCTGTAATAAAAATGGAATGATAATGCCTAAAATATATATTTCCCATAAATGGATTTATTAAATGATTTTTAATAAAATTGGTGCCATTGATGGACATTTTTAAATAAGTTTATGAATATACACATTATACACACACAACCTATATAAGTAGATTACTTATATTAATCTTTCTTGAGAAGGTTACTTTCATATGTTTTATTTTCTTTGTTACAAAATGATTTTAAGGTATTTCTAACACTGTCTTAATCTTTTATATTATCTTATTAGAGAGTTCAATATACTTAAGTGACTATAAATGTATAGATTTCACCAGAAATACAGTTTCTGAAATAATATCTTTTTTGGATTGCTCTATATTCCTTTTGTTTAAATTTCTAGAGATGAATTTAAACTTATATTGAGCTGGAATAATTTATTTTGATTTTGGTTTTAGAGGACATTAATTTCAGTTGCCTTCTAAAGTGACAAATCATACATAGATTCTTGAGAGTAAAATGAATCTTCAAAAATGTCTCATTCATATTCCTATAGCATTTTTTTTCTTTTACAGAAAACAAAAACCCCTCTGTTATACAGCATAGTTGATGAATGGTGAGTTCTAATTAAGCAAATACTTTTCTTGATAGAGATTGACACCTGTGACATTTGTAGAAAACCATTTTCAAATATTTGAAGTCTAATTCCTCCTACCATGTACTACTGTTTTCATCCATGTTGAAGTAGTTTTGAAGAATCTGATGCCAGTTGAAATGCATCAAAATAAAACAAAATAAAATAAAGCCTTTACCTTGAATTTGTTACATAATTTTATGAGCTAACCAAATATTCTGGGGTAAATTTCTCTAAAATATAGTAATCCTAAGTACTCCAAAGCATCTTTTCAAAGATATCTGACAATATTTCCTTGGAGAATCCCTTCTGAAAGTTCTATTTTTAATGGTTGTCCTTTGTTCTCAAAATCATTGCAGTAAAAAATAGATGATTATAACCTAGTTGGAAAAAAACATTATAAAATACTTGCACATTTTGTCATATTAAATATAATTTTATGTGCTAGATTGTTACAGTGCCAAATATATATGTATCCCATATGCATATAGATGGCTAGCTAAAACAGACAGACTTTGAAAAACTTAACATTTTTCATTATGTAGATATAAATAATAATAACGTATTTCTCTAGTCATCCATTCAAGTTGGACATGTTTCATCCTGGTGTAGCGGTGATCCTGGATTGTCAAAGGCTCTTCTGGTGACAAACAATTGGTTTATTGCTGTCCTTTGTTCGTGAAGAGGACGAAAATGACATCACTATGCTAGAGTCAAGTTTCAGTGTCTAACTGTGACCGATCAGAGCAATACAAGCTGAGAATGCTCTACCACAGGTTGGGCACAAATACTTCATGTGAACATTTGGGATAGATTGGTTAAATTTGCTCATCCTGTGTTTCCTTTGAACTGTTTCAATTCTGTTTTGCTCATAGATCACAGCACCTTCTCAGATATGAGCACACCATACTGAGCTATCCTCTGTCAGTTTCTCCCATGTCACACAAATAAGTTGTAGAATATCTTATTTAGCTACAAAGGTCTTGAGTACAGGGTGTACATTGTATGTAATACTTATATAATGAGCAACCAGCCTAAGCTTTGGGAATTCTCATACTTCAGGATAATGAATTTTTTATTCATCATATTCACCTCTTCAATATGTCCTCAAAATAGGTGAAAAAATTGGGTGGAAGTGATGTGTCTACAAATGTTATAGATAGCAAATGAAGGAGGAATGTGAGCCTGAGCAAAAAAAAAAAATACAACTATTTTTTCTACATAACTCTGCTTTAAAAATTTTTTTCTATGTATTATAACATCATATCCTCTCATCTATATACATTTATACATTTTAAATCTCATATTACATAACAAATTCTGCAAAAAAATATGGGCATTATATTATTGATCAGAAATAGAAACTTATAATTTAATGGTTTCTACTGGAAAGTAATATTAGATTTGCATTTTTATTCTTTCATGCTGACAGAGGAAATCTGCAATTATCATGCAGAAAGTGCCTAGACTTGCATTACAGAAATATAGAAAATATAGCTACAAAAATGCTCTTTTTTAGCTACTACACCTCATTATCTTTTATTTAACACTTCCTTTTCTTTCTAGCAGCAGTCCAAACAGTCACAAGTATGGATCTTATTTTTGTGTAACCCTTATGTAAAAGTCTATGATCTGGCACAAAATGCCTGTGTAACACTTCAAGGGATGTTCATATGCCTGGCACATTTCACAACCCAGGATATCTGGGAACTTCATCATATGATAGCTCCTTGAATTTCATCAATTTCCACTGCAAGCACAAAGTAACAAAGAGAAAGGAAGAGAAAATACTACTAGTACTACTATTTATCAATCTATCTATATGTATCCATATGTATACATGCATGTATGTATGTATTTACCAATTTTAAAATAAAAAAAATTTCATCATAACTTAGAAGCATTGGAAAATATCAACCTCTCAAAACGTGCGAACTTTCTCTAGTGATCTGTATCATCTCAGGCATTGAGTTCTTTATTATGTAGGACTCCCAAAAGTTATTATGTACCTCATAGTACAATGTTTATTGTAGCTCTGTGGCCCAGTAAATGACAGTCATTGACATCATTAGCTGTTCCTAATTCTCAGCTTTCAGTGTTAATCTGTCTTCAATCTTACTGTTTTCCATCTGATATCTCCCTTCCATCTCTGTTCTTCAGTTCTCCACAACTACTAAGAGCTGGTGGTATCCAGGGAAAGCATTCACTTGAGGCTCATCACAGCATAGTAGGAGAGAAATATTTCAGAGTTACTCTTTCAGCATTTTTGTTGCTAAAATGCATGATTAGAAAAGGGAAGTTCACTGAAAATTTTCCCTTATTTCTTGCATCCCCGTAACACCTGACATCAAAGAAAATTTTCTCAGTAATTGAAGCACAAACCCTTTCTTCTCATCTTGGAATAGGTCTCCATCATTGACATTTGAGTTGGAATAAATTCATAATCTTCTTTCCACAGTCCATGGCCTGTGGTTTTCAAATATGTCATCACTTTTTATTGGTCTAGAAACTTGGTAAAACACTTTCATCACCTTCTAATTGTCCCTTCAATCTTCCAAGCTCCTCTGAGACTAACTGGTGTGTGTGTGTGTGTGTGTGTGTGTGTGTGTGTGTGTTTTGCTCTGGATCTGTGATTTCATTTGCGTGGGCAAATTTGTTTCAGGAAAATTCCTCAACCAATCCAGCTCAATATTTACTTTGCAATTTATGTTCCACTGGAAGATGAGTTTTGAATGCAAAATGTTTTGAATGCACTTTCCAAAAAGGGAGGGAGGACAAAAGAGGGAAGGGAAGACTCTGGGAGACAGTAGTGAAAAGTAAAAACTCTATTGAGGAAGAGAAGAGAGACTGGAAAACTAAAAGCACAAATAGTGGGAAAGAGGAAGGAGGGAAAGACACAAGTTGTAATCATAACTGTGAATGTGAATGGAATGAAATGTCCCATAAAAAGGAGAGGGATAGCAGAATGGATAAAAAAACCATAGTCCAACAATATGGTGTTTACAAGAAACACGTTTGAAATGGGAGTATACACACAGGGTAAAAGTAAAATGTTGGAGTAGAATGTATTCTGCCTCAGCTGATGCAAGAAAAGCAGGGGTAGAAATCCTAATCTCAGACAAAGTAAAAGCAGAAATAGATCTAATCAAAAGAGATAAAGAAGGAAACTATATCCTGCTAAAGGCACAATAAACAATGAATCAATATCATTACTAAACATGTATGCTCCAAGTGGTATAGCATTCAAATTCTTAGAGGAGAGATTAGAGGAGTTGAAGAAATAGACAGCAAAACTATACTAGTGGGGGATCTCAACCTCTCCCTCTCTGAACTTGATAAATCTAACCTCAAAATAAACAAGAAAGAGGTTAAAGAAGTAAATAAAACTCTGGATAAGGTAGATATGATAGACCTCTGGAGAAAGCTGAATGGGAATAGAAAGGAATATACTTTTTTCTCAGCAGTACATGACATATATACAAAAATTGTCTATGTTCTAGGGCACAAAAACCTCACAATCCAGTGCAGAAAGGCAGAGATAGTCTCAATGCATCCTTTACAGATCATAATGCAATAAAAATTATATGTAATAAAAGACCATGGAAAGATAACCAAAAATTAATTGAAAACTAAATAATATAATCCTAAAGAAAGAGTGGATTAAACAAATCATAGAAACAATCAACAACTTCATTCAGGAGAATGACAGTAATGAGACAATCTACCAAATCTTATGGGATACTGCAGAAGCAGTTCTTAGGAGAAGTTTTATAACTTTGAATGTAAGATGTAGCAGATTATTTGTGTGTGTGTGTGTTTGTTGTGTTTTGATTTTTTAAGTGATTTCTCCCACTCATTTTAATTATTCAACACAGCATGACTATAATGAAAATGTATTTAATAGGAATGTGTGTGTAGAACTTACACAAAATTGCATGCTATCTCGGAGAAGGAGGGGGGAAATAGGGAGGGAAGGGAAAATAATAATCTAAGTTATATGGTAGTTATTGTAAAACACTGAAAATAAATAAAATTAATAAAAGAACTTTAGAATTGATTGTGTGACATGAGAGACATAGGAACAGGACTACTCAGTACAATGTGTCCTCATCAGAAGGTGCTATGCTCTATGAGCAAAGCAAAACTGAAACAACTCAAAGAAAACGCAGGATGTGCCAATTTCAAGTATCCACCCTAAATGTTCACATGGACTATTTATGCCCAATCTGTGTTAGAGCATTCTGAGCTCTTATTGATCTGATCAGTCCTAGTCGGACACATTGAAACTTGACTTTATCATAATGATGTCATTTTGATCCTGTTCTAGAAAGGACAACCACAAGGTATTTAGATAACTTGTCCAGGATGACAGAGGTAAATTTGTTCCTAGGTTTTCCAGAGTCTAAGGAAAGTTCAGTGTCTTACTGTTAGCTTTTGCTTTTGTAGAATATGCGATTCAAATGACAGAAGTCTAGCATGTTTAATCAATAAACAATCAAGGAACATTTATTAATTACCTGTTATATACCAGGTACCATGTTATGTACTTATACAAAATAAAAATGTTTTAACCCCTGCTGGAGAGGATCTTGCATCAGAGTAAGCAAGATATGTAAGTACATGTAGAAACATACTGATAGAGGAAGCCACATACCTACAAATATTGTCATCTGTTGGGGGAAAGGAGACAGGAAAAATTTAGTTTCTGCCTCATTTTTCATTCAATTAAAAGAAAAATTAATACATTTTTGTCTTTGGCTCATTTACATTTTACTACTCTTTCCAGAATTCATTACTTCATTTTCATCATTCTTCTTTAGCGTCTTATCTATTTCTTTGTTTCTGCTTGGTTTTTCTTTTCATTTGTGCTTCTATTAAGGTAATGTGTTTCTGTTTGTATAAGGCAATTCAGGCCTCCAGTTTAGAAATTTAGAGAGGTGGAGTCATAGTGTAACACCATTTTGTTCCATGCACAGGACGTATTTATGAAAGTGAGCATAATTGTAATGTGGGTTACTTTGATGGAAGAATTTTTGACCATAAGCCCCAGTTTCTTCATTTTTAAATGGAATTTTGGAAAGAATGATCCCTACAGTATTTTTTTTCAGCTCTGGGAACCTACTTATCTTGTATTCTCCAGATTAGGACACAGTTCTTTTTATTCTTTCATTACTTTGCCAACTTCTGTAACTAGGTATTAGGAGGTTTATTGGGGTTGGTTAGATTACATAATAAATAGAAGCTGGAATGTGTCATTAGTGTAGGTTAAAAGACCTGGACAAAACTTCTTAGGAGAGAATGACTCAGGCCCTGTAAAACGTGTCTCTTTGAATGCATTCAGCAGTGGAAGTTTAAGGTACAGCTCAAAGTGTAAGTGGAGAATGCATTCTCTATAGGCCACTATGTTCAATCTTTTTATAAGAAGTGATTGGATTCCAGTTTAGGTAATTATATTCTCTTTAGTTACATTCCACATGCAGATTCAATTTAGTCCTGCATTCTTTTTAATTTCCTGTTCCAAACTTTTGAATAGGCTTGTGTTTATGAATAGCTTTGGATGAGGTGATCCTTGCAAAGCCTGTGGTGACTTGAATCACTTGTGAAGAATGAAAGAAAACATATATCTAATTACTAAAAGGATGCTTTAAATCACTTGGGTTTCATAATATTGTTTTTCCATCTTGTCTAACCAATTTTTCTTCCAGATCCTTTAAGCTTCTGGATTCTTCTATTCCCTCCTGGTAGTATTGGGAATGAAGCCAAGTTTACATGTAGAAGAAAACTATGAAACAAGCATCTTTCTGCCTGAGTTAAGATCTCCTCATTCTTGATCTCACAAACAGAACTTCTAAGGAAATAACACAAGCTCCATAAGTGAAAGAAAGATTGATGAGAATGATAAGAAAAGTGACAGTTTTTCTTGGAAAGTGTGGGAGATTCTGATCAAATCCATCAATGAAAAATGAAGTATAGGACAAAACACATGAAACTGTCCTGATAGCACTCTAAATCACAGTGATATCTGAAGTAGCAAGTTTCACACGATTTTAGTCAGAAGCTTCCCTTAGCACTAGGCAAATGTCATTTAGCTAGATATTCAGTCTATCCTCTTTTTGTGAACTTCCTTTGCTGGAAAGGTAATCCAGAAATCAACTTGATGGGACACTATATATAACAAGAGAAGATATTTTAAATTCCCATGTTGGTTTCCTCTATTCCTCTTCCCTGATTTAAAAAGAAAAAAAAACAAAAAGCAAAAAAATAGTCCTTGATTTTGCCCAAGGTGGGGCAACAAAAAAAGTTTACAAGATCTAATTTGAACACTTAAATTTACTTCTTGTGTGACCTTGGGCAAGTGACTTGATAATAGTTAACATTTACATTCATTTTTGTCTTTGTAAAGTGGTTTATACATGTTATCTCGCTGAATCCTAGCAACAACCCTGCAAGGCAGGTGGTATTATGAGCCTTATTTTACACAAAAGGAAACTGAGACTTTGAGAGATGTGATGACTTGCCTAGCATCACACAACTAGAAAGAGCCTGAAATGGTTAATTACTGCTGACTCCAAGTACAGACTTTATTCACTATGCTGTCCAACTAGCGTTTAATTGCTCTGGCTCTTAATTTCTCTATTTGAAAGATAAAGTTGTATTAAATGAACCCTAAGATCACTTCCAGTTCTAAATCTAGGATCCTAATATTTACTTCCCTAGAGAATCTAACTAATAAGAAGGTGCTTGTTGATTTTTGTTAAGAAGACTATGCCTAAGGACAAATTATGGGATGTTGATAGCACCCAGAGTAGAATTACTGATTTTCCAATTGTGGCATTCTTGGAATAATTGTTGACTAAGGATGATGGAAATTTTTTTTCCTTTCCAAGATGAATAGTAGAGTAGGAAGTTGGTGATCATCAGACATGTTAATTAAAGATTTCTTCATGAAGATATGAATGTGGTATTTTAAGTAGTTTCAAATGTTTGTGGAAAACAACAGAAAAATGGTAATGTACTCAAGCAAAAAATATTTTGCCCTTAATAGCAAATATGAATTATAAATTCTTCAGTAAATGAATGGAAAAGAAACATCTACTTAATAGGTGGCAATGACTATGCTAAGTGCTTGTAATACAAATACAAAAAAATGAGGAGAGCATTTTGTTCCTAAGGACTTTACATTTTTATAGGGGTAGAAAACACATATTTGTAATTGGTAGCTAGGGAAAGATATTTTGAATTGGGAAGCAATGTGAATAGTAAGAAGAGCCCTAGGGAAATTGAGACATTCTTTCCAGGAATTTTTTTTAAAATATGGATTAATGTTCCAAGAAGAGGGCTGGAGTGTAGTATGATGGACCTGAGACTTCTACATATGGTACACTCTCTTAACCTGCAAAATGTCAGCCATGAATTCCTGTTTAGAGATATTGTAAAGGATCTATGTTATATATAGACAATTTGGAACAAATGTACCTAGTAAGAAAACATCAGAGTGTAGCTGGATTGAGAAAATTCTCAAGGATCTCTAAATGTGGAATCCATCTCTTGGGAGATTCTTGACACATTCTAGTTATGGAAATTTGGATGGGAAAAAATACACTATTTTTGCTAATTTGTTCTCCCTTGAAATTCTTTATATTTTATTTCATACATTTAGATATTAGTTTCAAAAGTAGTCCTTAAGTTTCACAAGACCCTCAAAGCATGCTTGACACAAAAACAGTTAAGATATCCTGGACTAAAGGGTGTTTTGGAGAGACAGTGCTGGGGAGTAACAAGAATCCTGATCTAGAATCAAGAGTGCTGAATCCAACTCTGGTTCTATCACTAACATAATATTTAACAAATTATTTAAAATTTCTGTGTTTGTAAACAATCAAGTTTCATATATATACATATACACACAACACACACACACACACACATATATATATATTTATATATATATATATAATTTTTTGGAAGGGAAGAGTTGTTTTACAGTTTGATGATGTTACCCTGGTTATGGATATTTATCTGTACCTTTTCTGACAATTGATTTGATGTGATCTTGAATAAAAAAAAATAATATATATCAGTAAAAATAAATAAATAAAACAATAATAAACACATTTCCCATTTTTAGCAGTCCAGTGTTTGCATCATGCTATTTACATAATTCTTTTCATTGCGATAGTTACTGGGTTTTGAAAAAATTGATTCTATTATGTTCCCTTTGACTACATGATGCCTATGTTATACTACAGAAGAATGGATAGGAACCCTTACATTATTTTTGTTTGTTTGTTTATTTTGTTTCATTTTTCAGAATTAATTAGATTCTTCGGTAGTAATATTTTATCAGGTTCTAGTAGTTAGTGTCTTTGTTTTGTCTGCTTTTTGTTTGAATTTTACTTTTAACTTAGTACAACTGATCCTTTTCATGGTGGATTTGAATAATACTTGAACTACTTGACTTGCCATGCCAATAGACACTTAAATATTTCTAATAAACAGTGAAATATTCTTTTTAAAAGTTCAAACTTTTGCATATTTTCTTGAAATACTGCTCACTTTTAAAAAGCATTGAATTACTATTGTAACAATGAAGAGCAGTGAAATATATGTATGACATGAAATCTAGTACTCAAATCATCCTGAATTGACTAAACATGGGGAGAACAGGTCTGTCTGGATGACTTTGTCTGTTCAAAGTTAAGTGTTCTGAGCTTGCCTAGAGTCAGTATACACACATAGGCACAGATGGCAGTCACAAAATGAAGCCATGTAAAAATTATTGCTTTTTCCAAGCAATTCATATACCAGAGTTGATAGAAAAATGTGCTAAAATTCCATCTTTTTCTGTTCTCCTGACATGCTCCTTTCTAATTAATATGCTTATTAACATGCACACAGGGTTAGAGGTGTGCTTTAGAATGAAATAAGCCTCATTAATTTTTTTTAAATCAGCAAGCAGAAAATGCTTTTAGGTCTTGTATTCACTGTATCTTTCAGCAGTCAACTATATGACAAAGATATGTTCTGCTATAAGAAATCATTAATAAAAATCTTCCTGTTCTCTTTTTATATTTTCTTTAAACCCTATCATGGCAAGCTTGTTGACCCTACTCTTAAAGTTATTTTTAAAACTCAAGAAGCAGACATAGGACTAAGTAATTGCTTCTATCTTCTTAATTGCCTGTGTCTGCTCATATTAAAATCCATTTATAATGTCCTAGAGATACCCTGTAAAGTCATGCTTTACTGACTTCAATGTTGCATAGGTTTTAGCAGAGCACATATTTTCTCCTATACTTCATAGGATCTAGCTACTCCTGATTTTTATTTCAGTCAAAATTCTTAATTTATAGGTTAATAATCATGTAACAATTTTAAAAAAGATCATTTTCATTCCAGGAAAATCTTCTGAACACATGTTTGGGATTCAGTTGAACAATATTCTGTTGCTCATGAGAGCATCCTGGAGATTTTTATAATGCTGGTCCTGAATGGCCACTGAGCTATAGTTTTACCCAGGCACTAAGGCTCTCCCTTCTTCCCACCTGAGATTTTTTCCTATTGGATTGTTAAAGTTTGGAGATAAGTTGATAAAAATCAACAATATTTTGACCAATCACTTCAAATAAGTTCAGGAAGAGTCATCAGTTTTATATTTATAGGATCATAGTATTCAGAGCTGATTTTTTCTACATTATTTTGTTTTATTTTTTTTTCTTCCTGTAAGGTAAGTTCCTAAATTAGCCCTAACTCAGGCTAATTTTCACTATGTTCTCACTAGTAATTTTTAAAGCTGAAAAAAGCTACCAACCATTATCTCAAGTTTGCTTTGGCACACACACACAAAGATGTACTCATAAAGAACAGACACAATAAAGAGAAGAGAAATACTAATGTTTGATTCTTATTTTGGCATGTTACGTAATGAATGAAAAGTCCAAGAGACAAAGTTTCTGGGTAATTACAAATTTGTTAATTAGGCTAACTAATAATAAATTGATGATCATGGCTTCTCACGATAACCAACGACATGAATAAATTGGAAACATTATTATATTTTTGGAAAAAGGGGGTGTCCTGACACTTCAAAATCAACCCTGATTGGTAATCAATTAATGAGATGTTGGATTCAGAGTCTTCAGCTCCTCCTCCTGAGAATGTGGCTTCATCATGAGACTCAGCTGCTTCCAGCAATCTGGACAGAAAAATCCATTCTCTGATTAGGTTTGCGGTGGGGGATTCAGGGACACCCCAAAGACTGGAGAGGATCATCTGGAATGAATTCACACACCAAGCATTCTTCAAGTCAGGGTGAAAAAATCTATTGTAATGCCAACATTACCAGCAGAGGTCCTTAAGAAACTTGCACTCCTTAAAGTGATGCTAAAGTTTACATAGAAAAAGTAGTGCATTATCTGTCATATATGCTAATTAGGTAATAATTTACAATCTTGGGGCAGGGGTTTCTCAGGGGTGTATTTTTGGCCTGTTAGGTCTATAGCAAGATAGCTTTGAAAGTCTGTCTGTGTAACTTGACCTCTGGATTGAATGATAACTTTGAGAATCAATACATGACAATTTTGTGGTTACAAGATAGTCCTGTTTTTACAAGAGAATTTCTTCAAAGGCCAGCTAGTTGCTCTAATGGGTAAAGATAGTTTTACTGTGGACCATCTTATGAGTAATTGTGGAGAAAGTTAATTTGTCTTACTGGGGGCCACTAATGAGTTATTGCTAGGCATAGTGTTCTGGGGCCAGAGGGAAAACTGTCAGTAATAGTGTTTTGAGATGAGGAAGAAATGTGAGTTTTAAAACTGAGGTCCAAGCACAAACAACCAAGTCCTCCATCATTTCCACCCAGACTACTATGGCTTGATTTTCTCCTTCATAAACTGGGTTACCCTCAACTCCATTGAAGGGGAGTAAAGGTTTGGGATTATTACTTCAAGGGAGGAGTTCACTGAGATTAGATTTTGTTTATACTCTAAACAGAAGTCATGTCTCCTAGTTGGACAGGGTCCTACCCAAAATGTAGGAGTATGTTCCCTGAGGATTAGGGTAATTTCATCTCTCAATCTTGACCTTCAGATCCTTGCTGATTGATCTATAGGGGCTGGTCACTGAACGAGGAAATAAAAAGCCTGGATCCTAATTAATAATGAGCTACTAATATAATAGAAAATAGTTATTTCTCTCACATACAATTTTATTTGGATGGAAAGCTTAGCAAATGTTTAGTTCTTTGACTGTGCTAATGGTATAGAAAAGAAACAATATTTTTCAATTGTAAGAAAACAATATAATGTTAATAATTTTAGGTATTATTTTATATTTAATAATTTCAATAAGTATTTGTAGAGCTCCTAGTCTACTGATTGCTAGTCCTGTGATAAGCATATGTAGATTCAAGAAACATTACAGAGTGATCGTACACTTGAAGAACTATGCCATTTTATGTGCTTCTTAATGTCCCTATCAGTGCATGACAGTAATTTATTTACAAATTTTAAATTTCAGGAGGCAAAGACATGATGACTATAATATTAGATTTCATTAAGATTGAAGAGATTAGAAAATGAGAAATATTTTCCTAGCCAAAACACACACACACACACACACACACACACACACACACACACATATACACACACATATGCATATACACACACACACACACACACAATCCTAGCTGAACAGAGGATGTTGACTAATCATTTTGATTCAAATGTTAATATCATGGCATTAGAAACATTTATTTTAGAATCACAAGTGATATTACCATTTGAATCAAAATGGTAATTTTATTTTATTGGTAAATTAGTTTTGCATATTATTAGTGATCATTTTATTATTAAATTAGACAAGTATTTTAATTCATTGTCTCCTTCTGTGGGTTAGTTCTTAACTGATAGTCATGGAAATAATCCTAAATACCTGGCCTTGCATTTAACAAGGTAATGTGCAATTATCATGCAGAAGAATTGGTGAATATTCCTTTTGTCCTCTGCAAAAAGATCTCTGATTAAGAGCTATTCATTCTGAAAGGATTTAAATATAGATATGCTAATAGTAATAAAATGGAATGATTTAAAAGCCATTGACATTATTTCAATCAATATCTCTGTGTATATATATGTATATCCACTATGTATGTCTATATGAAAATATACATATATATCTACATACACCAATGTATTTCTCATTTATGAAATATTATATTTCAGTGTAAATCTCATTACCAGATCATCACACATTCATAGATTCATCTTCCTATAAATTCTCCACAGATGACTTACTCAACGCAGTGAAGGCCTTCCTTTAAAATAAGGAATGGTGTTTAACCCTTTATATTGTTTTCTTTTCGTGGACTGCTCTCACAGTTTGGTGAAATGTAAAGACCCCTTATTGTAATTTGATTTATTTTTTTATTTTTATTGAAGGACACACACATACATATATAGGTGTCTACACACAAATATGTATATATGTACATATATATATGTATGTGTGTGTGTGTGCTTGTGTGAATAATTGTATAACAAGTAAAATCAAATCAGAAAACCCTGTTGCAGAGAAGGGGGATGGGAAGGGGAAAGGGATGTAAGTAGGAGAGTAGAGAGGGAAGATTTAGCAACATACTCCAGTAAACAAGAAAACAAAACAGTAATATCTTGAGAGAATGTAAAACCTTCTTACAGGAAAGGGCTGGTTTGTGTTTGTCTGCCTGTACATTACCTAGCACAGTGCCTGGAGTACAACAGGACTTTAATAAATGCTTATTCATGGATTTATTATTCTCTGTCTTTACGCATCATTAGAATCTCAAAAATGTTAACTCAGATTGCCCTTTTGTGGAGCTAAAGATTTTTCCACCAACAGTTTTAGCGTAAATGTACCCAGAGCGACCCCACTGTACAATAAAATGGATGTCTTGTAATTTCTAGAAATCTAAAAATACTCCTCAGTAAGAAGTACCAAACAAATACATAGGAAGTATACCATTTTATATATTATATTTACCAAACACAAAAGACATCTATTTCTCTTTTCTCCTTTATGCCACAGAGCATAGGAGGGGGAAATTAATTTCTTGATAACATTCTCCTCCCACTTCATTCTATGCACCTGCTCCTTTCAGTCACACCTTTGCCCATATAGCTTTAAAGACCAGCTCTTTTATGGCCAGCCCTTCTAGGGAAAGTATCAGTAGGAGAGGCATCTTAAATAAAAAGGTGATAAGGTAGTGGGCTGCACTTTGGCTTCATTTCACAGAATCACATAATTTGAGAAGTGGAAGAGACCTTAGTGACCATTTAATCTATTTCTAATGACTCTCAGGGTGAGCTCCTTGACAGCAAGAACTGTCACTCCAGAGTTTAGCACAGTGCCTGGCACTCAGTAGCTACTTATTAAATGCTTGTTGTCTCCATACCAATAATCCAACTTCAACATTCTATTAGCAACTTCTGTGAACTCAGTCTGTATCCATAAGATTATCAAATTTGGAACTGGAGGAGGTTAGAGAGATTCTCTCTTTAATTTACAGAAATCTTACTTTTATTAATTCATTATTCACCTCTATCTTTCTAAACATCACAAATAGTGATGGAACCTCAGAATATTCTAAAGCAATGTTCATTTTCCATATTTCAGAAAAGTATAGAGAAATTAAGGGCAGGATTAAGATTAGAAGTCACAATCCTGGGGAGGAGCCAAGATGGCGGAGTAGAAAGGCACACTTATGCTAGCTTCAAAACCAGAGCCTATAAAATATCTGTAAAGAAGAACTCCTAACAAATTCTGGACTGGTGGAGGCCACAGAACAACAGAGTGGAGGAGATTTCTCTTCCAGAAAGATCTGAAAAACCCTCACCAAAGGTCTGTCACGCACGGGACCAGAGCAGAACCCAGCCCTACCTTGGCCACGCAGCCCTGGGAGGAGCAGATCTGAACAGGCTTCAGGGACACAATCTCCAGGGGCCGTGGGGGTCCCTCCATCCACAGACTCACAGGTCAGTGAGAGAGACCTCTGGGCTGGCCGAGAGGGGAATGGGGTGTCTCCGTAACTCAGGCCCCTTCAAGAGACAGCAACAGAGGCAGCAGGGGGCCAGATGCTCCTGGAGCAGGCAGGAGCTAGGTAGGAACTCCATTATGGAAAGTCTCTGCATAAACCCCCTGAGGGAACTGAGCCTGGGAGGCGGCCCTACCCCCACATGAGAACCTGATTTAATCTTACCATGAATAGCAACCAAGCCTGCTGCTGAAAGCCCTGAGGCTGGGGAGCAGCATTTGAATCTCAGACTCTAAGCACTAGCTGGGTGGATCTGGGCAGGGGTGGAGAGGAATCTCAGAGGTCAAGTAATTGGCTGGAAAAATGCCCAGAAAAGGGAAAAAAAATAAGACCATAGAAGGCTACTTTCTTTGTGACCAGATGTTCCCTACCTTCCTTTCTGATGAGGAGGCACAATGCTTACCATCAGGTAAAGATATAGGAGTCAAGGCCTCTGTATCCCAAATATCTCAAATAGATCAATGGGCTCAGGTCATGGAAGAGCTCAAAAAGGATTTTGAAAATCAAGTTAGATAGGTGGAAGAAAAACTGGGAAGAGAAATGAGAGAGACGCAGGAAAAGCATGAAAAACGGGTCAATACCTTGATAAAGGAGACCCAAAACAATGCTGAAGAAAATAACACCTTGAAAAATAGGCTAACTCAATTGGCAAAAGAGGTTCAAAAAGCCAACGAGGAGAAGAATGCTTTCAAAAGCAGAATTAGCCAAGTGGAAAAAGAGGTGCAAAAGCTCACTGAAGAAAATAGTTCTCTCAAAATTAGAATGGAACAGATGGAGGCTAATGGCTTTCTGAGAAACA
>CM053769.1:628787675-628865441 GCA_028658325.1 Potorous gilbertii | reverse complement strand
AATATCAGGGCAGTTTTCCTTGATAATTTCATGAATATGATGTCTAGGCTCTCTTTTTGATCATGGCTTTCAGGTAGTCCCATAATTTTTAAATTGTCTCTCCTGGATCTATTTTCCAGGTCAGTTGTTTTTTCATTGAGATATTTCACATTATCTTCCATTTTTTCATTCTTTTGGTTTTGTTTTGTGATTTCTTGGTTTCTCAGAAAGTCATTAGCCTCCATCTGTTCCATTCTAATTTTGAGAGAACTATTTTCTTCAATGAGTTTTTGAACCTTCTTTTCCATTTGGCTAATTCTGCTTTTTAAAGCATTTTTCTCATTGGCTTTTTGAACCTCTTTTGCCAATTGAGTTAGCCTATTTTTCAAAGTGTTATTTTCTTTAACATTTTTGTGGGTCTCCTTTAGCATGGTGTTGACCTGCTTTTCATGCTTTTCTTGCATCTCTCTCATTTCTCTTCCCAGTTTTTCATCCACCTCTTTTACTTGACTTTCAAAATCCTTTTTGAGCTCTTCCATGGCCTGAGACCATTGAATATTTATTTTGGATGTTGGGATACAGAAGCCTTGACTTTTTTGTCTTTCCCTGATGGTAAGCATTGTTCTTCCTCATCTGAATGGATGGAAGAAGATATCTGTTCACCAAGAAAGTAACCTTCTACAGTCTTATTTTTTTTCCCCTTTTTTGGGCATTTTCCCAACCAGTTACTTGACTTTTGGGTCCTTTGTCAGGAGTAGGGTATACTGTGGGAATCTGTAAGATCTCAGTTCCTCGAAAGTGGCACAATCAAGTGTGTATACTGGTCTGGGAGGAGATAGAGATTTTTGTGCCCAGAATCTTAGCAGTTTCCTCTCCACAGCTACCTGGCCTCCAGTTCTGCCAAGCCAGCACAGGGGGCTGGGATTCAGTCAAGCTATGGGGGAGGACCACCATTCAGTGCGAGACAATGACCAGTTCCCTCAGGCTCTCTATGCAGGGCAGAGGTAATAATTAGCTCCTCAGTGCCCCCAAGGGTTATTATGATCAAACAATGGATGTGGGCTGCTGTTGGGGTTGCTGTGGGAACTGCTGCTGCCCACCTGATGTGGCCTCTGCAGCCTCTGTCTGAGCCCAGGGCTATGGGAATGTCCTACTCCCTTCCCAACCAGGTGAAAAAACTCATCACTGACATTTAGTGCCTGTGGGTTGAGATATCTGCGAACACGTTGCTACTGTCACTGGGAATTCCTCGACTGGAGATTCTTCCCCCAAGGGCTGTTCTCAAGCTACACCATGCAGCCAAGGCTGGGCTGGGCTCCGCTCTGTGTCTGGTGCAACTGACAGGTCACCCTGGGCTGGAAATCTCCTCCACTCTGTTGTTCTCCACTTCTGCTTGTTGAGAGTCCCTCTCTACAGGTATTTTATGGGTTGTGTGGGGAAAGCCTGTATTTGTGTGTCTCTGTACTCCACCATCTTGGCTCCACCCCTCCTGTTTCCTACTTTAATATAACAATTAATGACTATGCTATATATACAATTCCTCAGCTCCTCTTTTCATATCTCAAAAATCTCTATGTTTTTACATATTTGCTTTCTTCCAAGCTCTGAAAATGAGGTGGTTGTCCTCTTTGTCAAGAATGATCCCTCTAGGAATGGCCATCAATTGGGGAATGGCTGAACAGGTTGTTGTATTTGATTGTGATATTATATTATATCATGCTATAAGAAATGACAAGTAGTATTCCTTCAGAGAATCCTGAAAGACTTACATTAACTGATATAAAGTGAAATGAGCAGAACTATTGTATACGGTTAATAGCAATATTGTATCATGATCAGAAATGCAATGATCCAAGCCAGTTCTGAAGGACTTATGGTGAAAAATGCTATCCATCTCCAGAGAAAGAATGATGGAATCTAAATGCAGATGGAAGCATACTTTTTTAAAATTTTTCTTTAAAAATTTTTTTTTCACAACATGATTGATATTGAAATATGTTTTGCATGACTGTACATCTACAATATATCAAATTACTTGCCTGCTCAATAGGGTGAGGAGTGAGAGAATTTGGAAGTAAAAAGCTTTTAAAAATGAATGTCAAAAATTTTTTATATATGTAATTGGAGGAAAAATTAAATATTAAATTGAAACAAAAATGGCCTCTTTTCTTGTTTTCTTTCTTCCGATCTCTCTTCCAGAGTCTTATTTAATTCATCTTTCCCTTTAACTCTGATGGCTTCTTTCTCATTCTCCATAAACCCTTAGGGTCTTAACCTTTCCACCTTCCCTTTTATACATTTCTAGACTTTGCTTCTTTTTCAAGATATATTCCTGTATTTTTTCTCTGTTTCACTATTCACCATTGCTGCTCACTTGATTCTCAAATTTCTAACATTTCAGGTGGTATTTTGGATAGAACATTGGACTTGGCATCAGGAAGAGCTGTGTCAGAATCCAACTGCAGACACTTAATAGCTTTGTTACCCTGTACTGGTCACTAAATCTCTATCACCCTTAGCTTCCTCATCTTTAACATGAGGGGTTGAACTCAAGTGACCTATAAGGTCTCTTCCTATGCTCTATCTATGATTCTTTAATCTATGATCTCCTGTTCCTGTTGTACCCCTACTCCAATCTTTTGTGCTTCCCTATTCCCAATGTAAAGGATATGGCAAAGCTTCTTTCAGACTGCCTTGGTCTATGGTTAAAAAGTCAGGAATATGTCTAGGCAAAGACAGATAATGAGATAACTGTGCCCCTTAGGCCTCACTTCTCTCTTTTTCTCCACCCACTCATTTACATGAGTGAGCAGAAAAAATTTAATGTCTGAGAACCAAAAAACCCCAAACTTCAGAGCTATTTGATACACATTAGACAAATAATCATTATCTGACTTATAGTCTAACGTTTGGAGATTAAAATTGCAAAGTACATGGAATGCTCACCATGAGTTAAGTGAGATCTCTCCTTCCTACTTCAGGGAGTTTGATACACATACCAACCAATCTATAAAGGGAATCTTTTTTTAACACCCCTCCCTCCAGCCTAAAAGGTATAAATTAAGGGCATTAGTTGAGAGTATACTATTCTTTGTGCTAAATAGCTTGGCATCTGGTGAAACTCTGAAAGCTTTGCCAAATACTTTGTAATTTATTGTAACTTATGAAGAGTCTAACTTAACTTTGCAGACTAATTTCACTGTGTTCTCTTTCAAGCACTTAATATTCCAGTCAAACTGACTAACCTTGCATTCTCTATGCGTCTCTACAGACCATCCCTAGAACACAACCCCTCTACATTTCTATTTCAATCTTCCTTCAAAGCCCAGTTCAGGTGCCATGTTTGTAGTCTTTCTTGATCCCCACAGATGAAAGTAGTTTGGCTCAGAATCCTTATAGCCCTTTTTCTAGACAACCTTGGGTGTTCTATCACAATTTACCTTGTGTCATATGTAAGATTGATTAAAGAATGAGGCCTCCCACAAGTAATAAGAGTCACGAGGAGATTAGAGGAGTTAGGCTTTCTCTGGTCTCCAGAAAGTAAGTCTTTCATGGACTGATTTCCTTGGGAGAAACTAATAATCCTCCCTTGAGAAGTAGCCTCCATCTGTAACGTAAAGGACTGATGTTGGGTATGGGTATGGAAAGGACCAAGGGAGTGCCCCATGCTCTTTGTTCACAGGTAAGCTGCTGCTGCTGTTAAAAAAGGATGTAACCATAGGAAGGGAAAATAGGCAGGCACTGGTGAAAACTTCTAGAAAGGCACTCTGTCCTCCCTCTTCTTCAGTCAGGTTCATATCTACCCCAAGGGACTTACCTTTCATAGTCAAGTGCAGTGGTTCTTAAGCTTTTTGGACCCACAATCTCTTTACACTCTTAAAAATGAATGAGGTTACTAAAAAGCTTTTGTTTTTATGAGCTATATTTATTGATATTTATCACAATAGAAATATAAAGTGATAGAACTTGAAATGTTTAATTCAATAAAGTAATAATAAAAAAAAACTTATTAATATTAATATTAACATTAAACCAGTAGCTCATTTGCATATGACTCTCCTCATGGTGGAAATTGATCACTCAATGCTCTATGTTTGCTTAGAGAAAAGAGATCTTGATCTTCTGGCTTCCAGTTTTGAGAAAGAAGACATATGATTCCATAGTCTCTTTAAATTCCTAAAGGTAGAGAAAGACTTTAAGGAGTTAATAAGTAGAGGAAACAACATCTTCATCACATACCCATCCCAGAGTCATTTACTCTGTGAATTGTCTGGTATATAGTCTCATTTGTATGTCTTATCTGTTTGCTATTGGTTTATTTATTCAAAAAATAAAATTTATTTGATATTTGTTATGTATGTTGATTATGGAACTGACATTTGGTGAGAAGGGAGTTAAGCTTTGGATATGTAATTTGGGACACTTTTCCATTGACGGATAGTGATCAGGAGCTCAGTTTGAACCCAAGAATTATTTCCCCTAGACTAACAATATTTAAGGGAGCAGATAGATATATTTAGCTAGGTACCCTCTTTCTCTGAAAATAAAGTGATCAGTTTCTGGTCCCAACCTCCTGCTTCCCTTTCTGACACATCAGTCAGCTCTTGGAGAAGGGTGCATGGAGGGAACTCTAAAGATATCATTTATGCCTTTCTCTGAGTCACATTGAGCTAGACTCATGTGGATATACATGATGTATATGGGTAAAACACATACACCAGTCCAGCGCATAGAGTGTTAGGTCTGGAGGTAGGAAGACCTGGGTTTAAAACTGCATGACTGCGTGACTCTGGGCAAGTCCTTTAAACTGTTTGTATCAGTTCTTCAACTTTAAAATGAGGAAAATAATTGTGCCAGGATTGTTATGAAGCTCAGATGAGATATTGGTAAAGCAGTTAGTACAGTGCCTGGACATACTGTAGGCACTGCACTAATGCTTATTCCCCCTCATAATAGTAAAACATTGAAAAAAAATAGCTATTTCTCAAGACAAAAGAAAGTGAAAATGGTGACTTGGTTTTGCATATTTTTGCAAATCTCTTTAATGTGTGTCTTATTACAAGGTAGCTGGATTGTCATATCTGCTTCTGCATTCAATCTGTTGTGATCCATTGTTTTGGTTGAAGTGTAGGAAGGCAATCCAGCTTCACACGGATTTGTGTGTGTGTTCATCCTTCATTACCTGAAGAAGACCATGCCATCAGAGAAATGATGACATGACTTGCACTTGACTTTGTTTTGAGTGAGGGAGGGCTGTGCGGATCACCAGCCTTACTTCTCCTCCAGAGCCATCTGAATCCAGTGACCAGAATTCACCAGGATGAGTGGAGATGACCCAGGATGAGGCATTTGGGGTTAAGTGACTTGCCCAAGGTCACACAACTGGTGAGTGTCAAGTGTCTGAGGTGAGATTTGAACTCCTGACTCCTGCACTCCATTGCATCACCTAGCTGCCCCGATAAACCTACATCTTATGACTCCAATGGAAAAGTAGAGTAAAATACACAACTGGATTTTTGGTGCAGAGACACATATTCTGCCATACTGACACTCAAACAATGTGGTCAAAGATCATACAAAAAGTGCATATTACATTTGGGGATAAGGAGCAGGTTACTGCATACATGTCATTTCATATGTCCTTACAAATGGCCACAATCACAACCAATGATTACAAGCCATTCTTAGTATAACACGTGGTGTGCACACTAAGTCAATTTTATGATCACCACAGTTTTATGGCATTTCTGTAGAAGAAAATTATATTCTTTCAAGAGCTGTATATAAATATTTGATAGAATGACGATATGAACAAGACTTTAAAAAACTTTTAAAAAGAATTCAAACAAATCGTTGGCAATCCCATGAAACAATCAACACTAGTTTAAATTCGTAGTGTCATCCTGAATTTATGGGTGAAACAAACTGCTGTATTCACGTAATAAGCAGACTGTCTCACCGTCAGCTTTTTTTTTGTTTCTTTCCAAATTCAGATGCTGTTCAAAAGGGAGGATATTTAATAGGCAAATAGTGTCTTAGTATTATTATGAAAATAGTTTTGACTGAGGACCTTCTCAAAGTGTCTTGGTAACCCAGAGAAGAGATGATGGGGGTGGGGGTGGGGGGGGCGGGTGATGGTGCAACCAAGGGTTTCAGGTGTCTGTGAATGACAATTTGGAAACTCCTGGCTTAGGAGAATTTTTTTATTTTCCCCAGCTTAGGGATCTCTCTCTCTCTCTCTCTCTCTCTCTCTCTCTCTCTCTCTCTCTCTCTCTCTCTCTCTCTCTCTCTCTCTCTCTCTCCCCCTCTCCCTCCCTCTACCCCTCTCCCTCTCTCCCTCTCTCCCCCTCTCCTCCTCTCCTCTTCCCCTCTCTCCCTCTCCATCTCTCCCCATCTCTCCCCATCTCACTCCCCCTCTCCCTCTCTCCCTCTCCCCCTCTCTCTCCCGTTACTAATTCTAATTTCTCACCTTGGGTTGCTACAGCAGCCTAGGTCCACCAGGTTTGCGATTTTCCCAGGGAGATCATCACTTGCCTGCCTTGATGAGGATTGGATATGTCCTCTGCCTTCACCTAGATTGACCTTTCCCAAACCACTGTCAATTTGTCTGATATAAAATAAGTAACAAACAGTTGTTGCTAACATATTTATATAACAATGGGAATAAAATATAGTGAAAGGGCAGAGGAGGAAGGGGAGGAGAATGATCTTTGGGTACAGCTTGGAAGCCAGTCTTGCCAACTGCAGCAGAGGGGGCTCGATGCTTTAACTCCTTTCTCTCCTAAAGAGAAGTAGGGGCAGTTTTTCCTTCTCTGACAGGTAGTCTCAGGAGGGGAATATTTTCTCTAATGAGCAGTTGTGACTATATAACTAAACCTGGTTTGATTAGTGCTGCTTCTCTCAGCCCAGCACTGTTTAATGGTTGCTGGTAGCAGTAGTCACTGCTCCATCTGCTCCTTAGAGCTTTTGTAGGGAAGCCCAGAGGAGAACAAATCTATGATCAGCTAAGTGCTTTTTTTCTGGGAAAAACCTGAATCATGCAAAAATGAAGGAAGAACCCTGAATTATCTACCTTTTGACTTGGCTTCTTCCTTTTTCTCCCAGGATTCTCCCAGATACTCCAATTTCAATCATCAATGACTGGTTGAATTGGGGAAACTATTTCCATGGTGAGTCTGGTAAAAGCTCATATATACTATATATATGATATGTGAAATATCATATATATTATATACATATTTGAGTATTTGCTTTTCACTTCATGTCTTAGATTATAAACTTTTTGATGGTAGCAATTGTTTTTCTTTTGAGATCCCTGTGGTTTATTTAGCTCAATGCTTTGCACAGTGGAGGTCTTCAGTAAATTTTAGTTGAATCATTGAATTAAAGGGAAAATATTTATGGAATATTTTGAACCCTTTGGAAGAGGAAAGACACGAAATTCTAACATAATTATGTATCACCCTTATGCAAATTATTGTATCTCTTCCCTTAAAGGATTCTGAAGAAACATCCCTCAAACTTCAAGAAATACTTCAAACACAAGTCTTTTCTGACCAAAGCTTAAGCAGTTTTTCCCCTAATATGATATGCAGGAACCAGTTTCCATTTCACAACACAACAAGAATGTCTCCTGTATTAGAGTTCGCAGCTAGGATCCAGAATGATGTATTGAATATTGTTACTTACCTGTTTTGTTCTTTTGCTATCAGCAGCTTGGATAGAGTGCTATTCCATGTCTGATGTTGGATCTGACTTTATCACTTCCTAACTCCACACATGGCTCTATCCACCTAGTTGCCTATAAAAGATGTACTCTTAAGTTTTAAAAGTTCATAAACTAAGCTCCTTTAATGTTTGAATTCATTTCAATGAAATGGAAACTTCAAGTGATATTTTATGAAATGGCCAGGACTGCCATTTCAGGAAATGCCCAAACCATCAACTATCATTTCTTTCCTGGCTCTCTGCCTGACTCTGAACTTTTCCACTTTTTTTTCCATGGGGCAGTTGGGTGATGCAGTGGAAAAAGTGCCAACCCTGGAGTTAGGAAGATCTAGTTTAAATCTAGCCTCAGACTCTTACTAGCTATGTGACCTCAGGCAAATTGCTTAACCTCTGCTTGCCTCAGGGTCCTCAGTTGTAAAATGGAGAGAATAATAACTATTTCCCAGAGTGTTTGTGAGGATCAAATGAGAGAATATTTGTAAGGTGCTTAGTACAGTTCTTGGCGCATAACAGGAACTTAATACACGCTTGTTCCATTTTAACTTTACTGTAGAGCGTTTGTTGAAAAGTTATGGTTAGAAAGACCTTGGATCATTCCAATTTTGTTGTTGGTATAGAGATGTTAAAGAGATTCTCTTTTTTTCTCCCCCATAAATTGTTTAAAAAACAAAACAAAAACTGCAGTCCAACCAATCTATCTACTCTCCTTATGTTGGGATTTTTTTTCTTTCTTTCCCCCCTTTTTTTTGACAGGTGCTAGCTGGCCTGAGTCCTATTGAAAAGAATAAAATTGTGCTTAAAAGGAAAAAAAAGATATTTAATTTGGACTAGCAAGTACATGGATTATTAGGGAAATTTTTAGCTCAATAATATACAAGTTTAGCAAAATTATTTCTAGAGTTGGAAAATATCATCCTTAAAAACCTTAAAGAGATGAAATCTATTAGTATTACAGAAAGGATGATGGCAACCTCTTCTTGACATGTGGTCATGTAGACTTTGCCTCCCTTAGCACAGACTGATGGTGCTAGATAAAGTATATATTGAGGTTAACTCCTTTGTCCACCAAGTAGGGACAGCAATGCATACCCACCAGTGACCCCAGCAAAGTTAGAGATATGGTGCTCCTGGCTGCTTTGACCTCCAAGAGAAGACAAGAGAAAGAAGAGTCAGAGACGTTTATTCTTTTGCCTATCAGGAAGAAGAGAAGAGAAGAAAGAAAGGAAAGAAGGAAGGAAGGAATGAACCAGATCTTTCAAAAGACTACCCTTAAGCTGCACCCATTATTTCTTTTCTGTTCAGATTGCATGTACTTGATTGGGTTCCTTTCTGATATTTTAGGGCTGTTCAACTCTTTCCCTTGTGATTTGAAGGCAATATTATGCAGTTTCCATTTTAGGCTCAGAAGGCAAATGGATGTCTCTCCTTTCCAAGGAAAAAGTCAATTTTTAGTCAGAAAAGTCCCTGTCCTTTAAAAAAGTGAACTCTCTTTTTAATATAATCAAATAACTTCATGTGGTTGACCATTCTTCTGACTGGAGCATAGCAGAAGTGGGGTGACCCCATTCTAAGTAACTAAAAGGTTAGTCAGGACAAGCCAGAACTAGAACTCAGATTTTCTGACTTCCCCTCTAGTTCCCATTTTATTGCACAATATTGTCTTCCTTTACTTCTAATTGGTTCTAAAAAGTGTTGTTACTTTCATATTTGTTGATAGTACAAGGTGATTGAGAGATAGTAGTGATGGATGTTGCTAGACTACTGTAGATGGCTTTATAAAAGTGTTTTGTATCATGTCACCAGAAAATATAAGAAACATTCTCTTCTCTGTTTTCTCAGTGAATCTGTGGTCTGCTAACACCAGAAAAGAGCTATATTTCTAAGGTTTTGAAATTTCACAAGTGCCCAGTCTTTGTAAATCTTTAAAGAGTGACTATACTTAATATAAGCATCTCATTTAAACCGTGTTCCAGTTTCCAAACATTGCATTTTATCACCTTGCTTATTTACTTTAATATCTTGAAAATATCAAGTGTCATCACTAGAATTTTGCAGGATGAAATTTTCTTCCCCCTCTGTTATAGAACTGGGGCCTGTAGGTATTTATTAGGGCAAGAAGTAGTCCAGAATCGAGCAGGGACTGTCCTGACACTATGCAGGAAGCAGGAGCAGAAGCCAAATGGAAATTCTCTTGTTCATACCCTAGAGCCAACTTTTAGATCCAGTGTGGACTGTGGAGAGGAATAATGTCTGGGGGAGGGTGACTTCCTTCCTTCCTTCCCTCCCTCCCTCCTTTCTTCTTTCCTTCTTTCTCTCTCTCTCTTTCTTTCTCTCTCTCTCTCTCTCTCTCTCTCTCTCTCTCTCTCTCTTTCTTTCTTTCTTTCTTTCTTTCTTTCTTTCTTTCTTTCTTTCTTTCTTTCTTTCCACAGCAGATGTAGAGTTAGTATTGTCCAGACCCAAATCTGACTCAAGAGCTGGCAGACTGCTGTAGATCAGATCACTTTGAGTGCCTTGAAGATTTGCAGGCCCTTGGCCAGAGCCATCCCTGAGATCCTTAAAGAACATAGCACTCAGTACCCATAGAAAGTAGCAGAAGCACCTCAATGGAATACAAATCAGAACTAAACAATGTCAAGTCATCCCTTCTGAAATATACAGAGCCTGCCTGGATTGCCACTTAATTTATGGAATTATAAAATGGGGGCAGGTACACCTGGTCCTTTGGGTACCTGCCAGGAAAGACCATGATGGCAAAAGGGAGTAAGACTTCAGTCACACTTCAATAGGCACAGAGGGTGTGAACGGGCAAACAGAAATAGAAAGTACAGAGATAAATAGTGAAAAGGATGGGGGAACAGAGGCAGACAGTGGGGCAAGGATGGAATGGTGGAAGAAAGCAGGCAGCATGGGGATAAGAATAGAGAGGGCAAGAGGCACAGAGGGGAGAGGCACTCCCGTAACCATGGATTAGAATCAGGAGCACTTGGCAGCATGGAATCTAGATAGAGGTGAAAAAGTGCATGGAGTTGGGGGACAGGGTTTTGAGGTCTCATTTTTATAGGGTTTTGGTGGGGAACAACTCTCATCTATGCTACCTTGGAATTAGTTCATTAATTTATTCACTTCATCTCAAATTTAGCTGGTTTATGATAGATATCTGGAGCTTATCTGAGGTTTATATGTCATAGGATCAAAAAGTCTGACAGCAAGACCTAGATGACTTAAATTGTCCTAGGATGTATGTGTGTATGTGTGTGTGTGTGTGTGTGTGTGTGTGTGTGTGCATGTGCGTGTGCGCATGTGTTGTCAATAGTTTTCTCGTTATACTTCTTTGATCTGTAGGACAGTTTGTAAGTGACTTCTAGATTTCCCTTTGCATTCTTGCCCCCTGCTGTTGTTACTTTATACTGGCTGTTAACTTGCTATACTATATATGGCGGTGCTCAGGTGAAACAGAACAAGATACAATTTTAACTTATTGACCTAACACAAAGTCTCAATGTGGGAAGTAAGGTTGAATAAAAGAGTGAATAAAATGTGACAAAAAGATTCCAACCATAAAGAGCAATTATGGTCACATGGGTGCCCAACATATACATCCAGGAGAAGAGAATGACTCTAAAGCATCTCTAAACAAAGCTTCAAAGTAAAATATGACCCGGAGAAAATTTCAACTGGAGCTTGTGAAATAAACAAAGCAAGAGTTAAAAAAGTTAAAATGACCTTTAGAAATCAAATGAGAGCACTAGAAGAAATAATTAGAAGATAAATGAGATCTATGGAATAAAGACTTATAAAGAAAATTAATAGCTTAGTACATGAGATTAAAAAAAAACTTAACCAAGCACAAGAATGCTTGAAAATTAGAATGTACCAAATGGAAGTTTATGACTCTATGAGGCAAGAAATGATAAAACAATGTCAAAAGGATGAAAAAAAATAGAAGAAAATGTAAAGTTTCTCATACTAAAAAAAACATGAAATAGTAAACAAATGAAGGAGAGATAATTTAAGAATCATTAGACTATCTTAAAGTCATGATCCTCAAAATTTTAGAACTAGAGGACAAAATGAAAATTAATTATGCCAATAACTTCCTGATGTAAACACCAAAATGAAAATTTCTAAAAATATCAGTTCAGGGATTCAAAGTCAGTCAAAATTCTGGAAGGAGCCAGAAGGAAAGAGGAGCTTCAGATATGATCATGTGAGAGTTAGCAGCTACTACTGTAAAGGAATGGTGACTTGGACACACAATATTCCAAAAGGCTTAGAACACAAAATGACTTACCCAACAAATGCATTGTCTTACAGACGGAAAAATGTGCCTTTAACGAAATAGAACAAGGGTGGGGAACCTCATTCAAAATGGGTTTAGACTAAAATGGGGGCAGAGAACCTGTGGCCTCAAGACCACATATGGAGGTCCTCAAGTGCAGCCCTTTGACTGAATCCAAACTAAAAGTCTCACAGAACAAATCTTTTTAATAAAAGAATTTGTTATGTAAATGAACTCATTCAAAAGGTCACACACAAGGACCTAGAGGGCTGCATGTGGTCTTGAGGTCAGTACATTCCCCATCCCTGAAATAGCAGAATTCCAAGCATCCCTAATGAAAAGACTAGAGCTCAGCAGACACTTTGAAATACAAACACATATCAAAAGAAACATAAAGCAAGATAAATACCATCAGGCAATTAATTGGAAGGAACTAAATAAGCACAATATGTTTACATTCTAATAGAGGAAGATGATGCATATGTATCTTCAGAACACTAATGTTGTCAAGGGTCATAGAAGAACCTAATTAAGATGGAGGGCTTGGGAGTGATTTCATTATATTTTTATGATCTTAAAAAAATAAAGGAAAAGGAGAGAGAAAGGAATACACATAAGGGAAGAAGAAGGGAAGAAAGGCTGGAGGAACTTATGTCATGTAATCATCGTGTGCAAATAGAATACTATACAAATAAGGAGGGAGTGGGGGAGCTGGTGACAACTGAACCTCACTTTCATTTGAACTGGTCAAGGTCAGTTAGAACAAATACAGAATTGGGCATAGAAAGCTGTTTAACTATAGGGGGAAACAGGAGGGGTACACAGGAAGGGGAGAGAGGAGAATAAGAGGAGCAGTATATAAAGAGATTAATCACAGGTGAAACAAATGCTAACCTCAGAGAGGGAATCATGAAGAGGGGTTTCAAAAAAAAAGAAAAGGTAAGGAAATTTAATTTGAATTTGTGTGAGGAAAAGAGAAGAGAGGTGGGAAAGCACCACCGCTAAACACATCTTTCTCCCTATTCTTATTTGTACGATGGACAGTGAACAAAGAGAGGAAAGAACAATATAAAAGAACAAAATGGAGGGAAATAAGATATGAGCATGGACAACCAAGTAGCACAGTGGATAGAGTGCTAGTCTTGGAGTCAGAAAGACTCATCTTTCTGAGTTCTAAACTATCTTCAGATACTTTCTGTGTGACCCTGGGCAAGTCCCTTAATCCTGTTTGCCTTAGTTGCTCAAATGTAAAATGAGCTAGAAAAGGAAATGGCAAATTGCCCAGTATCTTTGCCAAGAAAACCCCAAATGGGGCCATGAAGTTGGACATGACCGAAACAACTGAAAAATAGCAGGATACGATCACAACTATGTGCATGGGAAGAACTCATACAATGGGATCAAATAGCAGAATGCATTAGAAAGCAGAATATGTTATTTACAAGGATTGTTCTTAAACATAGACTCAAAGGTCAAAGTAAATTCAAGTAGGGGAATATAGCAAGATCTATTATGATTTAATTGAACTCAAAAAGACAGGGGTAGCAATCACGAACTCAGGAAAAGCAATAACAAAAAAAGATTTGATTAAAAGAGGTGAATGTCTCAACTACATTATATTGAAAGGAACCATAGATGATGAATGGACACATATGCACAAATTGCATTTCTAACAGGAAAATCCAAATGAGTTACAGGGAGAAATAAACAGTCAAACTATAATCATAGAGATTTCAGTTTACCTCTTTCATATCTAGATGAATCTAACAAAAAAAAATAAATAAGCAACAGCAACAACAGAAATTATAAAAGGTGGGTAAGGTAGATCTCTGGTAATTAGTGAATATGAATAGTGAGGAATATACATATTTCTAAGCTGTAAAAGGCAGCTTTAAAAAAACCAACCATGTGTTAAGACATGAAAAACCTCACAAACAAATGTAAGGGTGCAGAAATATTAAGTACATCTTAAACTATAATGCAATAAAAATTATCTCCAATAAAAGATCACTGAAGAAAGATTTAAAAAGGAGTTGGAAAAATTAATGCAAAATAATTGGTGAGTCACAGGACAAATCATAGAAACAGTAGATAATTTCATTAGAGATGACAATAGCAATGAAACAACATATCAAAGCTTTTAAGATAACACCAAAGCAGTCCTTAGGGGAAATTTTATATCTTTGAGCACTTTCATCAATAAAAGAGATAAAGAACAGAACAATGAATTGAGTATACCATTAGAAAAGTATGAAAATCAATAAAAATTAATTCAATTTTTAAAACAAAATAGAAATTGTGAAATCAAAGAAGAGACGAACAAAATTGACAGGATAAAACCATTGCATTAACAGATAAATTAGAAGTTGTTCTTATTGAAAATAAAATAACAGACCATTGTCAAATTTGATTTAAAAAAGATTAAAACAAATTGCCATCTCAAAAAATTGAAAAGAATTCACAGCCAATGAAGAAGTGTTAAAAATCTTATTTTGTTTAAGTTTATGCTAATATCAATGACCTAAATTAAATTGATGAATTAATACAATACAAAATGCCAAGATAAACAGAACAAAAAAATAGACAATTTAAGCCACCCAATTCCAGAAAAAGAAATTGAATAAAACATAGATGAGTTCGTCCCCCCAAATATCATGACCAGATGGACTTAACACATAGATTCTATCAAACATTCAAAGAACAATCAAATTCAATATTACATAAGCTACTTGAAGAGGGATGGAAAGAAAGATTCCTATCCAATTTCTTCTATGAAACAAATACAGTCTTGATACTTAAACTAGGGAGAGTAAAAACTGAGATAGAAAGTCTGGACAAAAATCTCTCATGCAAAAATTTTAAAATACAATATTAGTAAAAAGACTACCGAAACATACAAATACAAGATTGGTTTTATATTAGCAAATATTTCAACATAGTAGAACATTTTTTAAAATAAATTTATTTATTTAACTTTTTACATTCATTTTCACAAAATTTTGGGTTCCAAATTTTCTCCCCATTTGTTCCCTCCCCCTACAATACACTGAGCATTCTAATTTCCCCTATCACCAATCTGCCCTCTCTTCTATCATTCCTCCCTTCCCTTGTCCCCATCTTCTCTTTTGTCCTGTAGGGCCAGATAACTTTCTATTCCCCATTACCTGTATTTCTTATTTCCTAGTAGCAAGAACAATATTCAACAGTTGATCCTAAAACTTTGAGTTCCAACTTCTCCCCATTCCTCCCTCCCCACTCATTCCCTTGGGAAGGCAGGCTATTCAATATAGGCCATATCTGTGTAGTTTTGCAGATGACTTCCATAATAGTTGTGTTGTATTAGACTAACTATATTTCCCTCCATCCTATCCTGCCCCCCATTGCTTCTATTCTCTCTTGATCCTGTCCCTCCCCAAGAGTGTTGATTTCAAATTGCTCCCTCCTCCCATTGCCCTCCCTTCCATCATCCCCCGCCACCCTGCTTCTCCCCAACTTTCCTGTATTGTAGAACATATTAAAAACAAGAAAAACAAAAATTGTAGATTTCAATCAATAGGTTGACATGATACCATACCCATTCCTGGGAAATGCCAGACAACATAGAAATAAATTAACTTTATTTTTGTTTTATAAGAAGACTTATCTTGAATCGAGTCAGCACACACATATGATAATTAGAGGCTTTTCCAGTAGGATCAAGTTTAACAAGGATATTCGCGATCACTACTGCTATTCGATACAGTGCTAGAAATGCTAACTATAGCAATAAGACAAGAAAAAGAATTCCAGGGCCGTAGTATAGATAGAGATTAAATGCAATTGATAATTTTCTTGGATGATGTAGTGGTATATTTAGAAAAACCAAGAGTGTCAACTAAAAGTTAATTGAAACACTAACTTCATCAAAATATTATGATACAAAAATTTTAAAAATCTTTATAACTTCTGTATATTATGAACAAAGCACAGAAGGAAATGATAATTTTCATTTAATTTGAATATAAAATATATAAAACACTTAGGAGTCTACCTATTAAAGACACAAGGAAACTATACGAATAAACTACAAAGCCATGCTCTATGGAACAAACAAACCTAAATAATTATAGAATTGTTGATTGTTCATGAGTAATATGAGTAAATATAACAACAATGCAATATTACCTAAATTACCTTATTCATCCAGTGCCATGGGCATCAAACTCTTAATGGACTACTCTAAAGAAGTAGAAAAAAAATTCATTTGGAGGAACAAAATATCAAAAATCTGAAGGAAAATAATGAAAAGAGGTAAGAAGGAGGGGAGTCCAACAATACCAGATTTTAAACTATATCAGAAAGCAGCAATTAGTAAAATGATTTAGTATTGGTTAAGAAATAGGTCATCCACTAGAACAGATTAGATTTGTGTTTGTACACAAACATAGTCGCCTACTGTTTGATAGATCTAAAGACCACAGCTACAGTTACTGAGGTAAAAACTCTTTATTCAGCAAAAACTTCTAGGAAAACTGGAAAGCAGTTTATAAGAAACTAATTATAGACCAGTATGTCATACCTTATGCCTAAATAAATTCCACATGGATATAAGACTAAAGGTTAAAAACAAATACGAGAAGGAAGATTTCTTTTCAAATCTGTAGAGGAAGAATTCTTGACCAAACAGAAGAAAGAGAATCACAGAAGATAAAATGAATAGCTTTGATGACATAAAATTTAAATTTCTAAACAAACAAAAGCAATGCAGCTAAAAATAAGAAGGGAAGAGATAACTGGTGAAAAATTCTGAATCAATTTTCTCTGATAAGGGTCTCATTTTAAAGGCATATCAGTAACTGTTCTTCCTCTGAGAGTATTTCCAGATTATATTGTATATATCTTGTTTGTACGTAATTGTATGTTGTTTCTTCATATTAAATTATAAGGTCCTTAAGGGCAGGAAATATTTATGACTTTATTTGTACATTTGTTACTTAATACAGTGCTTGGCAAATAATAAACATTTGTTGACTTGACTGATTCATAGTTATAAGGGTAAAGGCCATTCCCCAAATGATAAATGGTCAAAGAATATGAACAATTAATTTTCAAGTGAAGAAATCCGATTTATCAATAGCCTAATTAGAGAAATGCAAATGAAAGTAACTCTGTGTTTCTACCTCATACCCATCAGATTGTCAAAACTGGAAAAAAAAATGATAAATGTTGGTAAAGGTTTTGGGAAAACAGATACACATATTCACCGTAGGTGAAATAGAATTGGTCTATCCATTCTGAAGATCAATTTGGAACTATGTCCAAAAGAAAAAAAATGTATGTACAAAAATCTTTTCGTATTGTCAAAGAACTGGAAATTAAAGAGGTATCCATTGCTTGGGAAATGATTAATCAGATTATGATATATGTATGTAATAAAATATTAATTTGCTGTAAGAAATTATGAAAGGGAATGTTTCATAGAAACCCAGAAATACTCGTATGAACTGATAAAGAGTGAAGTGAGTATTATTTGTAGCATTGTAAAGAGAAAAAAATCTTTGAAGACAATGCCAATCAACACAGCCTTTCAAGAGCAACTATGATGAAGCATAATACCTAACTCCTGGCAGAGGATTTCTATTTCTCTCTCTTTCCCTTTCTTTTTCTAATGAGGGCATAAAAACAGGGAGAGAAAATACATTTTTGTTATTGTGAAGAATAAAATTAAATTAAAAGTAAAAATGATAAAATGAATTCTTATTGATTTTTTTGTTTTTACATCATTTACATTTCCAAGTGGATCCTTCCAACGTTCTCTCTTTCAGATGAACACATTACAATGAAAAAGAGAAATTTCAGCCAATCTAACTAGCACACTGAAAAATTGTAGCATCATCTGTAATGTATAACACATATATTTCCTCACCTCTTCAAAGAAGGGAGGAGAATTACTTCTCATCTCCATTCTATGGTGCCAGGTTAGTCATTCTAATTTTACAGTATTTAGTTTCAATTATTCTATTGTTGTCATTTCCATTGAATTGCTGTGATTGTGTATATTGTTTTCCTTGTTCTGCTTAATTTTGCATCAGGTTCTTTGTCTTCTCAAGTTTCTTTTTAATATCCATCATTTCTCGCTACACAATGATATTTCATTAATTGATATAAAACAACTTGTTTAAGTATTCTCAAGTTCCTGGGCATCTATTTTGTTTTCAGTTCTTTCCAATCACAAGAAGTACTGCTATTAATATCTTGGTGTATTTCAGATTTTTATTTTGAGTTCTTTGGTAGTAGATATATAGCAATAATATCTGAGTCAAAATAGCTCATGAATTTTTGCTTTTTGAATTTTGGATTATTTTATCCATCTGGTTTCTGGAATGGAGCATTATGCTGGGACCAATATTTTAGGAATTTGTTGATTCTAACTCACCCATTAAAATTCTACTAATTTTCAGTATGTACTCCCCTCCCCCCACAACCCATGTAAAGATAAGCGACAGAAATAACTCCTACCCAATCAGTTCCTTTACTACTTGGTGTCTGCTAGGTGGCTTAATTTATATATTACTGGACTTGGAGTCAGGAAGACCTGGTGTATAATTCTGCCTCAGACAATTATTAGTTATTATGACCCTGGTTAAAAACTTGACTTCTCTGTATCTCAGCTTCATCATTTATAAAACAAGGAGGTTGGACCTTGTGATTATTCAGTTCTTTTTAACTGTGTTTGACTCTTTGTGACTCTATTTGGGTTTTCTTGGCAAAGACACTGGAGTGGTTTGCCATTTCATTCTCTAGCTTACTTTATAGATGAGGAAATTGAGGCAAAAAGGGTTGTGATTTGCTCAGAGTCATACAGTTAATAAGTTTCTGAGGTCAGATTTGAACATAGGAAGTTAGTCTTCTTGATTCCAGGATGAGTTGACCTCTAAAGTTCCTTCCAACTCCCAAGTTTTCCAGACTTCATGTTAAGAAAACAGAAATAAAATTCAGAAGGAAACAGAGAAGTATTTCAAAATTATATATTGAATTTATTATATGAGTAAAAGGAAAAGCAATCTTTGTATAATATTCATGGTTTACATACAATCCTCTTTTTTATGTTCTGCTTTATATACGGAAATATTAATTTTATTTGGTGTAAGTTCCAGATGTTTAAAAAGAGAAAATATTTTTGGCGATAATGAGTTATTTGGTGGTCCTGATTTTATACTCAAATCCCTGAATGTCAGTATTATGAATTACTGAACTTCATTCTTTCCTAAGCATTAGGGAAATGAACATTTCTTGAATATGTATAAAGAATACACTTACACTTTCATTTCTCTAACTGATAATTTTTCTGAAGCTAATGGCATGATTGTCAACAATGAACTCCAATTTAAACTATGATAAGAGAGATAGACGAGTACTTTTGGAGTTACTTTATGTGATAAGAGGAGGCTGATTTGCACATATGGCTTGCTCTGCTCCGATCTGATTGCAACCCTAGCTAGCTGATATTCTTCAGGGATTACACTTAAGCCAAAAAAGATACCACCATAGTCACCACTAATAGATCAAATCAGGCTGCTTATCAGTCAAAAGAAACATGTCTAGCATTGTATGTTAAGAAGATATACTATGTGAGTAAATCTAGAAAGGAGAGGAGACAGCCATGATAGAGAGCTTTTGGGTAAAGATCAAAGGAAGAAGAAATGAAACTGATATTATGATGGCAAAATATTGTAGATCACCTGAGCATAAAAAGGAAACAGATGTGGTGCTTAGGAAGGAGAATACCAACTTATTGTGAAAGTATGATTTGAATAGTAAAGGACTTCAATTATTTGGATACTTGCTATGGGTCTCTCTGCTAAAGAAGCAAATAATTCACACATAACTCTTCTTGATGCTAATTTTTATCTATCAAAAGGTGGAATAAATGATATGGGGAACTGCCATTTTGGACCTGATTCTCATCAACAGGAAGACGTTGATTACCAGAGTAGAAATGATGGGAAGTGTCTTTGGGGGAAGGGTCTTTTAGAATTCACAACAAGGAGAGGAAAGCAGAACATAGTGTGGTGAGGATTCTAGATTTTGGGGAAGTAGATTTCAAAAGACTTAGAGCAAGGATAGTTAGGATCTTAAAATTCTCTTGGGGAAGTCAACCTAGGAGGGTCAGGGAACTCTCAAGAATGAAAATTCAAAGATTCAAATGAAAAACATCCCTAAAAAAGGAATAAGATATGGTTTAAGAAGAGCAATGTGGATTCATAGGGAGCCTTTCAAGTGACCTAGAGTTACAAGAACATGGAGCAGCTAACCACAACACCAATAGCTGACATTTATAGAACATCTACTATGTTCCAGGCACTATGCTAAGTGTTTTACAAATATCACGTCATTCAGTCTTCCCAACAGCCGTGGGAGGTAGATTCTATTACTGTCACCGTTTTACGAATGAGGAAGCAGAGGTAGAGGATCAATGACTTGCCCAGGGTTACACATCTGATATGTATCTGAGGCCTGATTTGGATGCAGGGATGACTGACTCCAGACTTGTATTCTATCTACAATGTCTTAGTAATATCTGTCCCTATGGCAAGATGAAAACAAGGGCAGATAATGGAAACTGGATTCACAAGGATGGAGCTGTCCTCTAAGAATAATATTAGAGTGTGAAAATTCAGAATGAACAGAACCTGATCATGAATGCTAAAAATAAATTTTTTTAAAGCTGCATAGAGTTAAAAAGAGAGAAAGGCTGATAGTGGAATGGTGATGATGGATGTTGAAGACAAGGCAGAAACGCTCAACTTACTTTGCTTTTGTTTTCTCTGACAAGGAGAATCCTCTTTGGACTAGAAAGGAAATCTTGGTTCCAGAGAATAGAGAATAGAAATCCTGCTGATAGAGGGTTGGGGCAAGGGACTACAGGGGTAGAATACTGCATATACTGTCTGATGTGATTGTTTTGTTATTAGGTTTTGGCTTAATGGTTTTTCTTTGTTTATGAGGGATGGTTCAGTGAGTGTACTGTGTAGAATATATGGAACTTTAGGGCCTACGTCCCTATGTCTTGATGTGGTATTTAGGTACTTAATAAATGCTCATGAAATTGAAGGAGAGCTCTATTGGAAAATGATAGTAGTGAGAAAAAGCAACAACAAAAATATACATTTATAAAAAAAGGTAGAACAAAAATGATTAATAAGGAGTTGAAATTGAAGATAAATAAGTAGTAATAGGATACCTAATTTCCTTCAATGAATTCAAGCCATCAGGGCTGAATCACAGGGTATTGAAAACACTGGAAGATGGAATAGTTGAACCATTATTAGTGAACTTTGAAACATCATGGAAAACAGATGAAGTACTGCAAGACTACAGAAGGGCAAATGTCCTGATTTTGACTTCTATTTCTGGCCAGATTTCTAAAGCATGTTATGAAAGAGATGTTTTGTGAGCATCTATAAAAGGAAATGGTTATCATAATGAGCCAGCATGATGTCATCTATTACTGGTTATGCCATACTACCCCAATTTCCTTTTTCATTTTTTTTGTGGCAGAGTTATTAGGCTGGTAGATCAGGGGAATGGTGTAGGTATGATTTAAATATATTTTAGTAAAATTTTAAAAAGTTTTGCTCTTTGGAAACTATTCTTGTGAAAAGATGAAATAATGTGTGCTAGATTATTATATGTAGTTAGATAGTTTAAGAACTGCTTGATAAACCCTAGAAATAGACAATGACAATTGAAATAGAGGTCTCTAGTGTTTGACCTCAAAGATCTGTGCTTGGTCCAGTGTTGCTTAACATTTTATTAATGACTTAGATGAAGAAATATGTAGCATGCTTATTAAATTTGTAAAACTCATTAAGTCAGGTGGATTGACTAACACATTGGATGAGATTTGAGATCCAGAAAGGTCTTGATAGGGTACAACAATGAAATGCAAGTATAAATTTTAAACTCTATAACATCCTACTTTGCAACTGTAATTTGGGGGATATGTGACTGCGCTAGATGTGACTGCAAGTTGGTAGAAGTACTGCTGGGTGGCCAGGTGCTGGTACACTAGAGAACACGACTCAATTTGTCCAGATCTTTCGGAGTCATGAGATTTAGTGACTGTCTTTCTGATGTGGGGAAGACACTGAATGTGTGGGAAACACTATGATGATAACCTTCTAAGGAGAGCAGCCTGTGATGAAACCTAGGTATTTGGAAATCAACTCATTCCTTCCAATGTGAAAGAGCAGAACATATATATAATCTGTCAAGGATGGATCTAATCAAGACAATAGTAAAGGCCAAGTCAACAAGCTGCAAGAAATAATGGAAACTTTACCTTGGCATGGTAGTAGACAATAGTTTATCTGGATGATAGTTTACATGAGAAAAATTTAGGCTTTTTAGTGAACTAAAGCTCACTATAAGCCAATATTGTGGTAGATAATAAATTGATTGAACCATGAATGATCAATGAACAAGAAAATGAATATAATCTTATGCAGTGTTGAGAAACAGTTTCCCCAAAGTGTACATATCCTTTGACCCAGGAATATCACTTCTGGAACTCTATCCCAAAGAGATCATAGACATGGGAAAGGGTCTCACATGTACAAAAATATTTATAGCAGCTCTCTTTGTGATGGTCAAAAACTGGAAATCATGGGGATGCCTATCAATTGGGGCATGGCTGAACAAGTTGTGGTGTATGAATGCAATGGAATACTATTGTGCTATGAGAAACAATGAAAAAGAGGACTTCAGAGAAGCCTGGAGAGACTTATTTGAACTGATACTGACTGAAAGAAACAGAACCAGGAGAACTTTGTACAGCAACAACCACAGTGTGCAAGGAATTTTTCTGGTAGACTTAGTAGTTCATTAAAATGCATGGACTTAAAAAATTTCCAATGGACTCAAGGCAAAATGCCTTCCTCATCCAGAGAAAGAACTATGGAATTGGACTGCAAATAGAAACAGACCATTTTCTTTTGTATTATACTGTGCTTTGTTTTATGGTTTCTCCTATTCATTTTAATTCTATGCTACATGTATTTAATAGGAATATACATGTAAAACCTACATAAGATTGTATGCCGTCTCAGGGAGGGAGCGGGGAGGGAGGAGGGAATGAGGGGGAGGGAATGGAAAAAAATCTAAGATATATGGTTGTAGAACATTGAAAACAAATAAAATAATTCAATTTAAAGAAAAAAGAGAAAGTTTCTAGAACAAGGTAACCTAAAGTCCTAGTCTTCTGCTCTATGGTTAGATCATATCCACAATATTTTGTTCAGTTTTGGGTGCCAAACTTTGAGGACACTGACCAACTTATGTTGTAGAAGAAATTCTTATTAGTTCCATAGCAGGTAAATGAGATGACAAATGGTCTTTGAGTTTTATTCCAAGTAGGGAATGCTATGGTTCTGTGATGCCCTCACCTTTCTTAAAGGGTCCAGCTTAAATTATACTTTCTTTATCTCCTTCTGTTGCTCCAGTGCCCTCTCCAATTGACTAGTTCTTTGAATTCCTACTAACATTTATTGTTTCTACCTCATACTTGGCACTTAGCATATGTTCCTTTTTTATCTTTGAACACATATGTTCTGTTTCCTAAACTAGAAAATAAATCCTTATTGTCAGGGCTTCTTTATGTCCACACACCTAGCACATACCTGCACAATGTAGGAGTTCAATAAATCTTTGTGGTTGGGGACGATAATCAATGAATCTAAGGTTGGAAGAAACTTTAAAGGTCAGTTAATCCAATCTCCATATTTTACAGATAATGACTCCATATTTTACAGAAAGGTGTTGGGACTTCCTCATGGTCACATGGGTAGCAAAGAAAAGACCCCAAATTGGGATCCATGACCAATTCCAGTTCTTTCTCCAGTATTCCATGTTTCCCGATAATTTCATAAAATAAATGGAAGATTATGTTAGTTTAGATACACAATAGAGATTCACTGCTGATTTCAGCAGAAGACAGGATTCTGTCTCATTTCACTACTAACTAGTGTATAGGATCTCATTGTAAGTTACCCATCAGTTAAGATCATCCTACAGCATAACCCTGGGAAACAGAAAACACTGAGGTGAAGATTCAGGCTACTTGAATAAATAGGATTTAATCAATGGTTCTAATTCTGTTTACCTATATATCAGGTACAATATCTGTATTTTTTTCCCCTTTTCCTTTCTAGATTTTGAGCTCCAAATGAGTATTTTGAATACTTAGCAGACAATGAATATATGAAAAACTAGAAAGTGGAAACAAGTGATTACATGATGAAATTGTGTACTATCAATGTACCAATCAACAGGTTGACTAACAGTTCCTTTTCACCTCTGTTTTACCCTATGACATACTGTTTATTTGTACAACCTTTAGTTATCCATCAGAACTCCTCCTATCTAGTCCCCAGGGAATAGAATGCTCACGTGACTGAATATACTTATTCTCACACTCTAAGTTAAGTAGGCTACTGAACCAGTTCAGATGACTTAATCACTCCCTTTGGGAATTTTGGAATAAATCCCCATTTGTTGGAAAGGGAATTCTTCATAAATCAAGGTTACTGTCAAGTTTATCTGTACCACCTGAAAATGTGACAATTTAATATTTATATGTTGATTTATTTTTATAAAAATTATCTACATTCTAAAACTGGCTTTGTCTGTGTCTTAGGCAATTTTGTTAGGAATGGTGTATTATGTCAGGGGCTGAACTGTGTTGGTTTTCTCCTTTGTATGGAGAAGACCTCACTACATTTGTACTGGCTTCAAGTGGGGTCTTTTGAACCTGATTTTTGATAGCTCAGGGGGTGTTGAGGAAATATAAGGATTCCAGACAACCTTAGAGGGCTAGAATAGTCTAACTTTCAAGAGTGAGAATCTCAAACAATCCATCCTCTAGTTAAAGATTCTCACTATCCTTGAGGCAGCTCATTCCACTTTGGTTCAGCTCTAATTGCTAGAAATTTTTTCCTTATATCAACCCTAAACCTATCATTTTCAGACTTCTTTCTACTTCTAGTCAAATATTCTGGATACAAATTTACCCAAATAATCCCTGTAGCATATAGAGAATTTGAAATAGAGATTCTGAAAGAAGATTTCTCATCTAAATCCCTGTAGTAATAAAAAAAAAATCAACACTTTTTTCCCAAAAGGGAAAGCAATCAGGATTTTTAGGGCACACAACCCTCTTCCTATGTACCTAGAACCCATAAGGATCTTATGCCAGCTGTTTAGATTTATGCTACAATAGAATAATCTAGATTTTCTAAAATAAAACCAAACAAATGAACAAATTCCAAAGATTTGAGTTTACCAAAATAAATTAGTCACTTGAGATTTATTGGAAACGCACAATTCCCAGATATGTCCATAAAATGCAACTTGTAGCCCAGGGCTCCCAAGAAGGGCTGGGGGCTCACACAAATCCTGATCATATCTGGGAAAAGTGACACCAAAGGAAGTTGTTTTCTCTCTTTGACTTATTGCCCTCATATGATTTTGTCCCAGGGGAAATGTCTTTATATTTTCTGAATATAAATTGTGTCTAGGCTTTCCTAAAGTAATTAAAATTATATTGGAATACAAGATAGTAGCCAACTATTTTGGGCATGAGTCTTCAAAGGGAGTTCTTCTCTGAATTGCCTGATCAGTGCCAAAAGGGTGGATTTAGATTATTCCCTCAGAATAAAGATCATAGGTGTGAAGCACATGCTTCTGGGCTTTTCCTTGAGAGTCTACTGAATGTTAATTCAGATTCTGTAGAGGAGGAAAAAATAAACCTTCAATACACAAATATTTCAATAAGGGAGGGAAAATTTTAATAATTTATATTGCTATGCATAAATGTGTGTGCATGTAACAAATTTTATTTTTTGATTGTGAATATAGAAACTTCTTTGTTATTCTGAAGTTGACAAATAACAAGCAAGGACATTTCCATATATATATATATATATATGTGGAATTTCTTATATACATTAAAAAAATAAAGTGTACACTAAATTCAAGATAATAGTACCAAACTTGTCTCACCTTTGTTGCCCTTTTAATCTCTTTCTGTGCATTTTCTTTAAATGATCTATTGATCATCATCATCTCCTCCTCCTTCTCCTTCTCCTTCTCCTTCTCCTCCTCCTCCTCCTCCTTCTTCTCTTCCCCAAGTCTTACTTTACTCTCATCAAAACCCTCTCTTTTAATAAGCTGCCATAGTCACCCTCTCTTTTAATAAGCTGCCATAGTCAAATAAAACACACCCACATGTTGGCCATGTTGACATGTAATATATGTCTCATCTGATGACTCCAGAGCATTACCTTTATATTAACATCTAGAAAACCCAGACCATTATTCCTCCTCTGGAGTTTGGTTGGTCACTGTACCGATTAGAGTTCTTTAGTCTTTCAGAGTTGTTCTGTCTGTCTCTTTAATTATTTTTCTTATAGTACAAACTGTTCTGGTCTGCTTAACTCTCTTTGTATCAGTTCATACAAATTGTCCCTGCTTTCTTTGATTCTGTCTTTTTTTTGGTCACTTCTTATGATGTCATTTCTTATATGCATTTCTATACCAAAATTCATTATGCCATCGGTGAGTATTCCGTCACCCTCAAATTCTTTGATAGAACAAAAATTGCCATTTTTAATATTTTTGTAGACATAAATTCTTTTCTTTAATCTGTTTGTACTATATTTCTAATAATCACATTAGTTAAAAAGTTAGTGACTTTTACGGTATAATTATAAGTTGCTTTCCAGTATAGTCTAGACCAAATCACAGCTCCAACCAAATAGTGCATTAGTGTACCTGTGTTCATATAGCTCAACAATTGCCATTTTACATTTTTTTTTGTCATCTTTGTCAATCTAAAGGGTATAAGATCCAGCCTGTCTTCATTTGGATTGCTTTTATCATTAGTTACTTGGGACATACTTATACATGGTTCGTATGGTTTGTATAGTTTATTTTTGTCCCATTAGACTGAAAACATCTTGCGGGGAGAGACTGTCTTTTGCTTCTTTTTATACTCCTAGCCCTCAGCTCAGTGCCTGGCACACAGTTAGTGCTAAATAAATATTTATTGGTTGATTTTGTTTTGAAAACTTCTTATTCTTTTGACAATTTATCTGTTGGGGAATGGACCTTATCCTTACATATTTTCATCAGTTCCCTATATATCTTGGATATGAGAATTTTATTAGACAAATTTGCTGCAAAATTTCCACCTTTAACATTAGATTTTCTTCTAGTTTTAGCTACATTGATTTTTTTTTGGGAGGTGCAAATGCCTTTTGCTTACATGCAATTAAATTTGTCGGCTTTTTTCTCCTGTGATTCTCTTTATTCCATATTCAGTCAAGAACTCATTCCTTATTCATAGTTGCAAAAGATATCTTCTTTTAAGTTCCTCTAATTTCTCTGATATCACCTTACATATTTAGTTCATGTATCTATTTGTAGCATATTGTGGTATATGGTGTAAGATTTTCTAAAGCCCAATATCTGTCATGATTTTCTCCAATTTTCCTAGTATTTTTTGTCACTTAGTGAGTCCTTACTCCAGTAGTTAGAAATTGTTGGTTTTATGAGAAGTATGTTACTATGTTAACTTACTTTGGGATCTTGTGTTCCTTTTCTGTCCTACTATTCAACTTTTCTTTCCCTCCCTCCCTCCCTCCCTCCCTTCCTTCCTTCCTTCTTTCCTTCCTACCTTCCTTTCTTTCCTACCAGTACCAAATAGTTTGGATGATTGTTGTATAATTTGAGATTTGATACTGACAGGACCCTCTTACTTTGCACTTTAAAAATTATTTCATTTGACATTCTTGATATTTTTCCCTTCAGATAAACTTTGTTATTATTTTTTCTAGCTCTGTAAAATAAGGACATGAATTTATGTAATATTGTCAGTTTTATTATAATGGGATGGCCCTATCATGAGCCATTAACATTATCAAAATATCTGTGTCTAAATTTCTGTAAAGAAGGCATCAGAATTTTATATATAAAATTCTTGTGGGCACCCTGGTAGGTGAGCTAAATATTTTATATATTCTATAATTAGTTTGAATGGTATTTTTCTCTATCTCTCTCTTGCTAGTGGGCTTTATCGAAAATACACCAAGAAACTGGTAACTACTGAGCCTTTATTTTATATCTTTTTACTGTGGTAAACTTCTTAAATTGTTTAATTTTTTTTTTGTTAAATATTTAGGATTCTCTAGGTGACCATTATGTCATATATCAAAATGATAATTTTGTTTCTTTTTTAATCTATGCTTAATATAGCAATTTATTTTTCTTATTTTCTTGCTCTTTTTTGCATTTCTTTATCAAATCAAATATCAAATATCAAAAGACAGTGCTGATAATAGAATCCTTGTTATACTTTAACTTTATTGTACAGGACTCTAACATTTTTCCATTGTAGACAATGCTAGATCTTAGTTTTAGATAAATAGTGCCTATCATATTAAGGAAAATTCAATTTATTCCTATGGTTTTAAATGTTTTTGGTAAAAATGGGCATCATGTCTCATAAAAGCTTTTTATGAATCTACTAGTATTATGTGCTAGTGTAACTTTTATTGTTTTTGTTATCAATATGGTCTATTATACTTCAAGTTTTTTTTCTAATACTGAACCAGCTCTTCATTTCTGGTATAAATTCAGGCTGGCAACAGCATAGGATCTTTCTAATTTCCTGCTGTAGCTTCCTTGCTGATTTTTTTCTTCATTATTTTTCAACAATATTCATTAGAGATATTGATCTACAGTTCCACTTCACTGTTTTGCCTCTATTTGATTTAGATTTCAAGACCCATGTTATCATGGGATAAATCTAATAGAATCTCTTTTTTCTACTTTTGTAAATAGTTTACACAATATTAGAATGAACTGTTCTTTTGCATATAAAACCATGTGTTTATGGATTTTTTTTCCCTTGAGAACTTATATTTTATTCATCTTCTTTCTTAAAGATTAGGTTCTTTAAATTTACTTTTTGTTCTGTTAATGTATTTGTAAATATTTATCCATGTTATCTCAGCAATTTTGTAGACATGATTGAACAAAGTAGTTTAATAATTTCTTTTGTTTCCTCTTAATTTATTGTGAATTCCCTTTTAAATTTTTTATATTGATAATTTTATTTTCTCTCTATTTAAAAAAATTGTATTACATGATCACATTTATTTTATTAGGCTAAAATACCTTTCTTAGGTTTTTAAAATAAATTCAATTGTTTTTTCTTTTAATTTCATTAATCTTTTTTTGATTTTCAGAATTTCTTTTCTTTTGTTTATTGGGAGATTTTTGATTGGGTATTTTTCAGCTTTTTATTTTGGATATGGAACACTTTACTAATTAATTAGAGCAATGGAGACAATAAATTACAATATTTAAAGTCCCAAAGTACATTTTGGAGAAGCCAGATATCTGGAAAGTCTTTTAAATTGTCAAATAAAAGGCCAATCATGAGTGACTACAAACGATATACAATTTTGTAAATAGAGTACAAGGAAAGAGAAACTTCACTTGGGCACATGTATGTTATTACGAGGTCTTCATCCTTTTACCCACTGCCTAGAAGACTAGAGACCATGCCCAGGAAGACTTAAATCTTTTTTATTTTTGATTGGATATTTTTCAGCTTTTTAAATGGCATGTCCAATTCACTGACCTGTTCTTTTTTTTCTTTCATTGATGAAAATGTTCAGTGATATAAAATTTTCCTGCGTCCTGAAAGCTTTGCTATATTGTGCCATTGTTTTCAATTTTTTAAAAGAAAATTATCTAGTGTTTATATAACATGTTTTGATCTACAATTATTTAAGGTTCCATTTAACTTCAAAGACACTTTAGAGATTTTTAATTTTTATTAAATTGTAGATAGTAAAGGGTATATTTTATATTTCTGCTTTTCTATATTTGTTAGGCTTTTATGCTCTTGCTTATTGTCAGTTTTTATAAAAGTGATATATAACCTTTACTCAGTAATCACTAGAGGTCTAATATATCTAACTTTTCTAGAGTTTTATTGAAGTCTCTAATTTTCATTTTTTACATTTTTGTTACACTTGAGAAGAGTACCTTGAAGTTTTCAACTCTGATAATTTCACTCTTTTCCTCCCTATGATTGAGTTACATTTTCTTTCAAATACATAGATGCTATAGCATTATGCACATTTATATTAGCCATTGATATTTCATTATCTATGATACCTTTAGAAATAATATAGTTTTCCTCTTTATCTTTTTAAAAATTATTTTTACTGTTGCCTTGTCTGAGCTCATGATTGCAACTGTACTTTTTGGAATTCACCTGAATTCTACTGTAACCTTCACTTCTACTCTGTATAAATATTTGTGTATCAAATGTATTTCTTGTAAATAACATACTTCTGAATTCTACTTTCTAATTTATTGTCCTCTCCCCTTCTGTGAGTTCATCCCATGAACATTCAGGTTCATGGTTGTTAATGGTGTATTTATCTCCATCATGTCCTCTTATTCCTTTTCTCTTTTTGCCTCTATTTCCCTTTTAGCAGAGAAGAAGGTGGCAAAATAGAAGGAATCTGGTCAACACTAGGGAATGTATAATTGAAGCTATTTGTTTCCATTTTACTTCTCAGTCTTACATTTTTTGTTTTATTTTTCTTTGTAAATCTGCCCTCTGAAGTCTGTTTGTTTTGCTTGTGATGTTCTTATCCTGATTCTATCTTACATCTTTTATTCATCTTTCCCTAGTTGTTTCCCTGTTGAGTTCCATATATCATTACACAAAACTCTCTGTGTCTGTGTAGATGTGTTCAACGTTCTTTATCCAATTCATACAATCGGGGTTTATGTGATGACATCATCCCTACCCCTTCTTCCAGGTTTGCATTCTCTTCTCAATCACACTAATTAGTAAGACACAGTAAACTTTACCATTTTCATCCTCATTTCTTCTCGGAATTTTTCTTTTTATCTTTTTCTTCCTTTCTTAAGATTATCAAAACAGAATACAATTATCACTGATCTCTAGATTGATTATATTTTGATGACTACCTTTGAAGACATCAGGATTTTGAAGCTATTAGAATGCAAGGATTTCATCATCCCTTAGCCACCACTTGTTGCATAAATGTGTTTACTTCTTTAGAGATCTCTTGACTCTTTTGTTTTCAATTCAAAGTTTCTGTCCAGTTCTTCACAGGGAATTTTTATAAGTCCTCCATTACATTAAAGATCAGTTAATTTCCCCACTCTGTAGGGTTGTATACAGTTTTTCAGAATAAGTTATCTTTGGTTGCAAGTCTTTATCTTTTGCCTTTTGGATAGTATATTCAAGATATTCTCTTCTATTTGTTAGTAGGTACTAAATTTTATTTGATCCTGACTATGGTTCCTTGGTTCTTTAATTCTGTGTGCTTACATTACTTTTTTCTTTGATCTGAGAACTCTAGAATTTTGCTATGACATTTCTGGGAGTTTTCATTTTGGAATTCTTTTAGTAGATGACTTGGATAATTTCTATTTTCACTTTGTTGGTCCTAATAAATCTGGGTAGTTTTTAATGTATGATTTCTTAAAATATGGCTTTTAGGATTATCTTTTAGTCATGGTTTCAGAGAACACAATTATCCCTTTTTTTCTTCAGTCACTTGGTTTGGTTTTTAATTACTGTTGCATGTGATGGTATCTCCAAAATAAGGGACTGTAACCCATGGGTCAATTGGTTTCTGACCTCTGAAAAGAAAACCCAGATACAAAGTGGGAAAGGGATATATAGGCTCACAAAATCTTTCTGGCTTGTTTCTTCATTCCAAGAGATGGTGGAACCCATTTATTCTTAAATTATCTTTTCTTGACCTATTTTTTAGGTCAGTTATTTATGATGTCTTACAATTTTTTTCTCAAATTTTCAGTTTTTTTATCTTAAGGATATACTGAATTCTCTTTGGTCTATTCTTATTTTCAGGGAATGCATTATTTTGATAAGCTTATATCTTTTGCTCTAAACTATTTATTTTCCTTCTCTTTCCTCTACAATTCTTATTTGACTCATAATTCTTTTAAAAAACATCTTGTTTAATTTCTTCCAAGTACTTTTTAGACTGTGACCAGATCATAATTTTTCTCTGTAACTGCTCAGAGTTCTTGTGGAGCTATTCTTTTGTTCTGGGCTTACTTTTTTGGTCTCTTATGATTCACAGTATTTTTCATAATCCTCAATATGACTGGGAATAACCTCTGCCTCTGATGAACTAAAGATGAACATGACATAGAAAGCATGGTCAGTGTGAGCAGGCTGCAATATAGAATCAAAGTGAAACTAAAGATTTTCATTAAAGAACTGTATGACAAAAAGAGATGAATCATGTGATGAGAGCAAGGAATGACAGGTGATTGGCCACAGTGTTCCACTGGTACCTTTGCAATATCAGGAGAAAAAGGCTTCTAGCACATTTTCTGGATCCCCTGTGCTGAAGGATATTATTGATGACAGTTGCACAGAATGGACATGCATAGATGGGTTTTGTTAATGAGGCACTGATTCTCTAGGAATGTGATGCCCTCTGGCTCTAAGAAGTGTGTAAAGACTCTAAGGTGTGGTTTTATTTTGGAGCTTACCAATGGAAAGTGTTTGGCCAGATGAGGACTCTGGGTAGCCACTTTAAGAGTCCCGCCCTCCCACTTTAAAACCCAGATGTCAATGATTCTCTTTCTGGTAACTATGGTTGGACAGTTGGGGTTCAACTGTTTGTTGAATTCAGGCAGAGGAAGCCATGTCTGTTGATCTTTAATTTCTCCATATTTTCTTTGAAGTTCAGTATTTAACTGAATGTTAACATGTATCATTTAACTAAACTAGTTAAATGATACATGTGCTTGATTAAAGTGATTGTTAACCCCTCAAAAGTTGCCTTTCCTTTTATGAGTGCAGATTTGAGAATCTGTGAGAGCAAGCCCTGTGTGCATGTTGGGGTGTTTACTGATACATCCCCAACCTTCTATCACAGATTCAAGTGCCTTATCAGATTTGTTTTTCCTTTATTTTCATTTGTAAGTATTTCTTCCATTTTTTAAGGAATACTTCCTGCCTAGTAAGTCAAAGAGTAGAGAATATACATTCCTTAAATCTTTTCACCTTTTTCTTTGGCAGAGAAGGCAACCTACATTTTGTAAACATACAGAGTTGTTATGTGGCTCTGGAAAACACAGACGTAACCCTGTCTCTGAAGGTTGCTGAAATAGTTACCTCTTGTTCCATTTCTTTGTGCATTGTGCTAATAATTCTGACTGGTAACTCTTGTGGGGATTAGTCTGCAGTTGGGGCAACCAGGGTCTCTTTACTCCAATGTAAGCTTTGAATAACTATGGTGCATCACTATTTTGGAACTACAGATCGATGTAATATAATCAGTTCAACATAACATTGTAGACCAGTGGTATCAAACTCAAATAGAAAGAGGGGCCATTGAACCATATATAACAATCCCTGAGGGCAACATATTGAAAACTATACAATAACAATTTTGTTCTATTATATTTTTATTTTTTTGTCAAACATTTTCCATTTATATTTTAATCTGGTTCAGGCCAACTCAGGACAACTGCACATTGATATCTTTATCATAGACCAAGGGATAAAAAGGGATGAATAAATTGTAGTCTGTCTCAGTAGAAGGAATACCCATATCATTGAGATCATAGCTACATTGAAATATCTCACTGTTATAATATCTTAATACTTCAGTATCCTAAGCACTTCAGTGTTATATATCTCCCTCAACTAAACCAAACAACTTAATAAAACAAAACAAATCTACAAGCCTGATAATTTGAAAGGACAATTAAAATGGATTTGATTTATTAAATAACCTAAGAAGGACAAAATTCCTTTCAATCGGTTAAAACAAGGAACCAAGAATTAGCTGTATCACTTACTATGCTGGTTTACAATAGCTTTTATTTAATTTAAACTTCAGTTTCTCTTTCAGTAAATTTGGGATAAATTTAGTTTTCTTTTCCTTTCAAAGAAGTCTTCTCTTACCTGCCACTCCCAGAAACACTTTTTATCCTGAGCCCTCCCTTGGGTGTCCCTAGGCACTTCAGTGGCTGCCTGGAGAATGTTTTACAGTATACTGAAGGACTCATTGCAGGGGAATCCATTGTCGAAAGTCAGAATTGCAAGTCATATGCTCTGCAGCTCAGCCTCATCAGTACATTAGGGAAATAAAACTGTCAGTAAGATCATCTTTGAACACAAAAAGCAGTGGGATGGTTAGAAACTCAAAGAAATGCCCAGGGGCTGAAAACGCTGTGCTAGCATTAATTAACTGGGAGAGGGCGATGACAGGTGCTATAGCAGTGAACATCCTCGTTATTAATGTTAATTTTTTATGTGAATAGAGGGCAGAATTCTGGACCTGTTGTTTCATAATTAATTTTCATGCAAGCTCTGTGTATCCTAGATGTCTCCTAAAGGTAAGCTGTAGGAATTGATTTATTTGACATTTGATTTTTCTCCCCTATGGTCTCCTAACTTGTGGCCTGCCTGCATGTTGCCTGCATGGTTCCTTTATGCTATATTGTGTAGCCAGTGTGCAATTGTTTGTAGATGATGAATTTATGGACATTTGTAGCCAGCTTTTTGGAAACCTTAAGGTCATTGAAAAAATTTCAGGAAATTGATTGTAATATACAGAAATCAAGAGTAGATGCAAGAGGAGATCAATGTTATATTCATTAGAATGTAAACTCTTTGAAGGTAGGAACTATTTTGGTTTTTGTCACTAAAACAATGCCTTGTACATAGTAGGCATTTAATAAATGCTTAGTAAGTTGAACTGATTTTCCTTTTACTAAAGAGTTGGTTATTGTAAGAGTTGTTCTTACTGCCTAAGCGAAGAAATTACATTGGTTTTTTTGATGCCAGGTTTTGGGAAATGAATTCTAATGGGGTAAACTTTGATACTTCACATGACATTATTTACTTATAAATTTTTAATCTAAGCTTGTTTATGCAAATTGCCCTCTAGATTCAGTGTGGGAAATGACTTTAGACATCATCTCATCTGATCCTCCTATTTTATCAATGAGGAGCTGAGACTCAGAAAGAAATGATTTGCCCAAGGTCAACTGACTAGCCAATGTCAGAACTAGGACAAGAAACGAGATTTTTGGATATTTGGGGCAGCGTTTTTTCTACCACATCATACTGCCTCATAACTGACAGATGTATCCATGGGAGTACCTAGGGCTACGGTGTTGATACTAGTCCCAAGCCTGAGAAACCTGGATAATAAAAAGCTTTTCTCACCACAACCAGATTTTCAGGTGAAAACTTAACTGTCCGACTTCATCATAAGCACCAATACGGCTCAATCAAGCGACAGTGCTCATTGTCAGAGAGAAACAAAGCTTCCCTTAGAATACAGGGCTCCCTTCGAAAGCTCTGGTAGATGTTTTGAGTCCCAGCTTGCCGGAGATGCGAAGTAGGAAATCATTGTGGAAGTAATTGCTCTTTCCCAGTCCTTTTCTGAATGTGAATTTCCACTAGGTTCACCATGTTTCTCCTGCTTTCTCCCATATTAATTCCTCACTTCATCACAGAATATTGATTGATTTCTAAGACAATATGCAAAGCATGGTGATTGATACTGTACTGGATGTAAAGATGAAAAAGACTTATCCCTCTTCCTTTAAGGAAGTTACTTTTTTTCTTATTGTGGAGGCAACACACTTCCATTCGATGGATCTGTGATTTCATCACTGGGATAGTCCCCGTTCCCTGATGGCACAGTTAACTCCCAAACCACTCCTGTCTTCTCATTCTGAGAGAATCATCCATTGCCTTTGCTCCATAGAAGATCCTTCCAACATACTGGAAATCTTCCCCTAGGTCTTTTAGTATTGTGAGAGTACAAGTATAGGGTTTAAACTAGGCACCTGTTATCCTTCATCCTTTTAAAATGCCTATTTCTTCCTTTTCTGATCTAGCTCCACCAGGATTATTATTTTTTAAAGCACTTCAGTTGAATTCTATTCATCAAGCACTGATTAAGGAAGACATGAATTAAAGAAATAGCAACCTATTGCTTGCTTACTAAATGCGGGGCGCTATACTAAGGACTTTGGACATAGATGCAAAAATGAGTCAGCTCCTGCTCTCAAGAAGCTTCTACTCTAAGATGGACAGACAACACACACAGCGGAACTGTGACCAGAGGTTGTTTTTAGTGATTTAAACAATGGTAGCATTGATTTGATTTCTGTTCTCAGAGGAAGAAGTGGAAAATGATGGAGGCAAGGGAGGGTAGAAACAATGGCTCAAAAAATTCAGAGCTAAGTGGTTTTACTAATTCAGAGCATGGGTTCTGGTGTTTTGAAGGTAGGGCATCAGCCTGAGGGCCAAATATTGTGGTCTGGGTGAAGAAGCATGGGCCAAGTGTTTATTAGGCATCTAACGCTGGACTATATATGAGGCTTGCAAATTCAAAGCAATCCTTGTCCTCAAGCAGCCTATGTTCTATTGGGAAAATGACAACTGCACTGATAAGTAAATATAAAATACGTATTTAGTGAAAAAAGCAGTCATTTCAGAGGTGGAGGAGGGGCAGAGATCAACAACTGAGGGGAGTGGGATCAGGAAAGGCCTCCTGTATGAAGTGTCAGTCCGATGGACACTTAAGGACTCTAGGGATCTATGATGTGGAGGTGTGGAGAAAGGCCTTCTGGACCAAGAGTACAGTCTTTGCAGAGGTATAGAGGTGAAAGATTAAAATTTTACATATGGGAGCAACAAGATAACAGGAATGGAGAGTGTTTTAGGGGAAATTATGTGAACTCAGTCTGGAAAGACAGGTTGGAGCCAGATTGTGAAGGACTTTAAATTATTTTTAAATGGCAAATTCAAGAGGCAATGGGGAGCAGCTAAATCTCCTTGAGGGGGGTGAGAGGAAGGCCTGTGCTTTAGAAATATCATTTTACATATTTCTTGCCAGTAAACCACTGTGGGTAATATACTGTAGGATATTTATCTTCACTACATGTGTCTTCTTTGGAGATGATGATATTTCATAATTCACAGCTATATGACATCACTGGAAAAATATTTATCTCAAAGAATAGATTTTTTTGTTTTTGGAAAAAGCTAGAATATGTTGAGCTGTTTCCCAAAAGCAATCGATCTTTCTCTTTTGCAGTTCTGGGTCTAGCTCATTGTCTTTCTGCTTGATCTGGTCAACGAATCAACTAATAAGCATTTATTAAGTGCGACTATGTTCAAGGCACTATGCAGGCACTCATGATACAAAAAATGATACAGTTCCTATTCGCAATGAGCTTACATTCAAGAAGAAGACATAATATATGTATATATACATATACACACACACATATATATATACATATGTACATGTGTGTATATAGATAGTATATATACAAAATAAATACAAAATCAATATAAGACAGTTAAATACAAGGTAGTTTGGGATAGAGAACACTAGCAGATAGAGGAATCTGGAAAGGCTTTTTATAGAAGGCAATGCTTGAGTTTCATCTTAGAGGAAGCGAGGGGTTCTTTGGCTAGCCTATATGTACTGAATGTGGTGCCTGTCCAATTGCACATTATAGTCTGGAAAATAAGCTTTCTTAATCCACTCGATTTCTCCTTTGTGCGTTGTTAGGATAAATTCTTTAGAGTTGTTGTGAATATCATTGAGGAAGTTATATATAGTATTCCAGAGTTTAGTTAGTCAGCACAATATTGGCCATCTGGATGACCTTACCATCTATAGAAAGAACCCTTCTTCAATTTGTTCTTAAGTTTTAGAGCATCTATGACAGAAGCAACTACTTTGGGTAAGCAAATATCTGTCCTCCCTATTTTGTAAGGATCAGAGGAAGAACAAATGTCTTTTTGAGGTTGAATCTGTCAAGGAATCTTGGATGATCTTAACCTGTACCATGGGAGATCCCTTGTTGGAAGTGGGCCTTTGAGATTGCATTTTTTCTTCTGAATCAAATTTTTAGTCAACAAAGAGTAAGCAGGAATCTTACTTTATCAGCTACTTATGTTGCTATATAGGTGTCTGCTATAATATATCTTTTACTTAAAATCTTCTTGTTTCTTTTTTGTATTTTCATATATCTTTGATTCATTATTCTCATAAGGATTTTATGGAGATGAGGAAATAAGTCTATGGAGCATTAGTTATTGACATTCTCTTGATTCCCCCCTTTTTTCAGTGATAATTCATTGGTTCCTCTTCCCCCTCACCTCCAACACTCAGTTTCCCCAATTTCAGTAATTTTGAGAATCAGTTTTCCAGCATGAGCTTCCTGTATGTGTATTTGATCTTAGCCAGTTATTCTTTCTATGACCAAAAATGTGTGAACAGATGAAAAGTTAGTGGAAGGAATAACTTTCAATACAGCAATTTTCTTTAAGAAGTGAAACAGAATAATCCATGATTAACTGTCAAATGATTTGTCAAGTAAGCAGTGATACAGGAGTTTGGGGAAGGGTGACACCTATGAACTGAGGCTGGAAGGGGCTGATAGAAAGATCTGACTTGTTTCTTGATGGATGGAGAGAGTTGTAGGTAACAGGGCATTGTAGAAAGAAGGGAGGGAAGAAGAGAGAGAAAGTATAGGCATGGCATGTGTAGGGAGTAAAGAGTACATTCTTTTGGCAGGAATAGAGGTTTCAAAAAGATAAGTTAGTGTATTAGTCAACAAGGATTTATTTAAGCACCTACCGCCAGGAACTGTACTAAGTGCTAGAGATAAAAAAAAAGGCAAAAAGCAGTCCTTGCTCTCGAGAAGCTCACAGTCCAGTGGGGGAGACAACATGAAAACTATGTGAAAACAAATAAATGGGAGTTAATCAGTAGAGGGAAAGCACTAACTAGTATTAGGGGCATCAGGAAAAGCTTCTCTTAGAGGATGAGATTTTAGCCTGGATATAAAGGAAGTCATGGAAGTCAGGAGGAGGAGATGAGAGAGAGTATAGGGATAGGGAATAGGGATAGATATAGGGAATAGCTGGTGAAAGGGCTAGGAATCTGGAGATGAAGTATCTTGTTTGAAAAATAGCATGGAGGTCAGTGTCACTGGATCGCAGAGAACATGGCAGACTTGGTGATATAAAGTATAAGAAGACTAAAGACAGGAGGGGGCCAGGTGACAAAGGCCTTTGAAGGTCAAGGGTAGGGTTTTATATTTGATCTTGGAGCTGTAAAGGAGCCACTGAAAGTTATTGAGTAGGTAAGGGTGTGACCTGACTGATCTTTACTTTAGGAAGCTCACTTTGACAGCTGAGTAAAGAATGGGTCTGATAGTGGAGAGACTTGAGGCAGGCAGATGAATCAGCAAGGTAACGTAAGAGCCTAGATGTCTTTGAACTCCAAAGATAACTTGTGGCAAACTGTTAGAGTGTGTTGAGTGAATGAACAAATTTAAACCGGGATCAGAAAATCATAAATCTAGAACTTGAAGGGACCTCAGAAGCCATCAAGTCTAAACTTGTCATTTTACAGATGAGGAAACTGAGTCCCAGGGAGGTTTAAGTGACTTATTCTGGTTCATATCAGTAGTAAGCTTCAGAGGTATAAGGTGTGTGTGTGTGTGTGTGTGTGTGTGTGTGTGTGTGTGTGTGTGTGTGTGTATGTGTGTATGTATGCTATGTATATATAAAGTGTTTATATGAGTTATCTAAATGCAGCTCACATCCGTTGGTATCTCTAAAACACTAATCATTCATCTCAAAGGGAGAAGGCAAGTCCTGACTTTGGGGGATCAGGAAAAGGAAACTTGAGGTCAGCTGCTCTTTTCTTTAGTCTCTGACAGGATTATAGGAGTAGAAGCTATCTAACTGTCTTCTTAAAATTTACAGGTCTAGGGGAATAATTTTGATTTAAAATAAAATGCCATTTCTTGTTTGTTGATGAAAACATGAACTTAAAAAATATGGTAAGGTGAGAAACTAGGGCTACCAATATTTTAGTTAGTCCATAGTACTTACATATTCCGTCAGCGCTATTGTTTTCCTCTCCTCTCTTCATTTATAAAACACATAAGGCTCTATAAGCACACAGGTCTACGTTTACCCGTTGTATAGGCTCATAGTTACTATAAAAAAGTCAATTTCTTCAGTAGAAGTTCTAAGAAAGGTCTGAGAGTTTGAATTGCTTGAAACTCCATGTGCACAGCAGTGTGATATAATAGCTCACAATAATAGCAGTAAGAGCTATTTACCCTTATTTAGATGTCCTAAAAAAGGAACTTCCAGTAAGATGGATACTGTATTTATCTATTATTTTTAATAATAGCTTACTCTAGCCTCTAGTCTTTTAAATCTCTTTTGATCTGATTCCTGCTGTTTCCCCCAACACCCCATATCCCACCAAAAAAAATTGCTTGGACCAAAGGCTGGTGCTAATTTTTATGATATTAAATGACACAGGTAATTTATTTCTGTCAAATAAAAAAATGAGTAATTAGGACAATAAGGGACCATTCTCCTCTTTGTCACACCTTTCACTGGAGACATCAAAGTCTATAAAGTTAATATTTTTGTGACTTTATTATAATGGGATTGTGTGAAAAAATGTTTGTCTAGTTGGGAAAGCTTCAAAAGAGAAGTTTCCTGTAAAATAATTGAGTCAAGCAAAAGTAAAAGAATTCTGGAGAAGGAAGTTGTTCTGTTCTTTCATGACCACAACTTCCTTCTGAGAAGGTTGAGAGGGCATTGAGGGAGAGGGAGAAGAAAGGAAAAGGGGGGGAACATGAGGCAGAAAAGAGAGGGAGAGGGAGAGGGAGAGGAGAGAGGAGAGAATTCTTTGAGAAGAGTGAGATAAGTATAGAGACAGGGACAGAGAATGACAGAGAAAAGAGAGACAGAAAATAGACCTTGTGCCTACAGCCCTCAACAAGGGGCTCCGGGTTCACTTAGATGGAAATCTGACCCAAGAGGGAGTCAGGTTCTCTGTCTGGCTCTGCCCCCACCTCAGAGGAACTCCAAACTTTATTTCTACAATAAAGTTTGGTTGAAATTCATGTCTAGCACCAGAAAAGGGACTTACTGTATCTTATATGCAGATTATACATGATATGTATAATATAAAACATATATGCATACATAATTAGATATGCAAGATAGTCTTTTATCCCACAGAAAATACATATGACACAAAGGTACACATGAAAAAATACAGAAAATATAAAATACTCAAATGTCCCATCATAGTCATTGTACTCCCCTGATAAGGTAAGGATCCTTTGTGAGGCTGCAAGACAGATATTTCATATTCATCTCTAACGTGTACAGTTCTTTCTCCAGGAACTCCTGGAAACTTCAATTTTTCAAGATCACTTATGATAAACTGTGCTCAGAGAAGGAAGCAGAAAGGCAGAAAAGGCAGTAGAAAATGGGAAGCCTGGGGATTTTCCATTTCAATGTGTAGGCAAGTACGTATGTCTTACAGCTGTATTCCTCTACTACATGACACAATTTTCTGCTGAGGGTAGAGAAGATAAATCCTTTCTCTCTCCTGACCTACTGCACTCCCTCTGGACTTACAAAGGGTAGAAAGAACTTGGGAAGCAACCAAAAGAGACAGAGCTGTTTCTCCAAAGATCTCTTATAGGCTATAGAAGAGTGTGTATTCTTGGGCCTCTGCCTACCAGCCATCAGGAGACAGAGCTAGTCGCTGGGGACCAGTCAGAGGAAATCACCCTTTCCTCTCATTAAATCCCATGTCCCTTATGAAGGGATCAAATGTACATGTCTCTAAGGGAGGTCTTCCAGTCCAAGAAAGGTCCATAATCTCATCAAATGGATTGGGCAATCATCCAAATCAATTCCTTGGTCACCCCTTTTATGAAAGGAAGGGAAGAAAGAAGCCAGAATCTTACTTAGTAAAGCTGTTAGCCTCAGCCGAACCTTCTGATTGTCAGACATGTTGACAGAAGTTATGAACTAATGTTAGCAGAGTTGCCTTCATTTAAATTCCTTTTAGGTCTGTGCTGGCTGGGTCTCTGCTTCTGCAGTCTGTGGATCACATCTACTGTCATTTTCTTGAGGGAATGAACAAGATGGATGTGTCCGGGAATGTGTGGGGTAGGTTAGAGAAGTCAGTAAATCAGAACCAACTGCTATTCCCCTAGAGAAGTACAAGAACAGTGTGGCATGATATGGTCACAGCCAGAAGGAAAGCACATTATTGATTGATTGACTGTCTCTTTGGTTCTCTCCTCTCTCTTCTCAAATTATAGTCTCTCCTCTTCTTCTCTTTCCCCTCTTTCCTTTCTTCTCTCTGTCTCTCTCTCTCTCTCACACACCCCCCCCCCACCACTCACACACTTCCTCTTTCTCTTCCTGTCTTTTCCCATCATATTCTCAAAAGAGAGTTGGGATTAATTGTATGAACTATTAATGATATGGTTCAAGTAATGAGTAGTATAGAAGTTTGGAGGAAGAGAAAATTATTATAGACTGGGGTAGTTGGTGAAGGCTTCATGGTAGAGTTGGGACTTTAACTGGTCTTTGAAGGATGGATAGAATTTGAAGTAGGTAGAGAAAAGAGAAAGGGCATTCCAGATAGAGGGAAAAAGTATAGAGGAAAATATAGAAGTAGTAACAAATATGATGTGTGTGTGTGTGTGTGTGTGTGTGTGTGTTTAAGTGTGTGTAAGGTGATCATCCTGGCTGGAGTGAAAAGGGGAACTACTAAACTTGGAGTCAGAAGGCTTGGATGTGAGTCTCAGTTCTGCTATAGTTAGTGTGCCTTTGGACAAGTCATTTTCTCTTGGCAGCCCTTACTTTTCTCATTTGTGAAATGAAGAAGGTTGACTAGATAGTACTAATGCAGATGGAGATAAGGAGTAGACCTGTGGTTTCATTAGGTTAGGGAGCTCTCAGTGAGGAATATCCCTCTACCAATGTAGATGTTCCTGTATCAGAGGGAGGACCTGAACCTGGGTTTTCTTGGCCTTGAGGATGGCTCTCTCATGTTACTATATACAATAATAATTTGAATATATTGTCAGGACATTCTATTGCATAGTTCTAAGGACTTCCCTCTACTATTAAAGACTTACTACTGTTCTTCAACTGGTTTAGTCTTAGTGAATTGCCCTGGACACAGAGAGGGAAGTGATTTATCCAAAATTGCACAACTGGTATGTGTGACAATTGAACTTGGGTTGTTTTTAACTCTGAGTCTGGCCCTCTTTCCATTAAGTCATGAAGCCTCCTGATATGCTGATAAAATAACATTAATAACAGATGACATGTGCATAGTGCTTTAAGATTTACAGATCACTTTCAGCTATCTCATTAAATGAGATGATTTTCAAGCCCCTTACAGCCCTGACTATCTATAATTCTTTAATTCTAGTGGGAAATGAAGAGGGATAGGTAAAATAAAGGTAGACTATGAAAAGTTTTGAATTTCAGGTAGAGAAATTTGAAGAAAATCTCTTGCCCTTAATTTCCTTACATGTAAAAAATAAGGAGGTTGTACAAGGTAACTTCTAAAGTTCATTTCAACCATAAATTTATAGTCCTATGAACTATGGAATCATGATAGATTTGGGAACAAGTGAATATCCCCAAAGGAACAACTCTGATCCCCCTGCCCTGGTATGATTAAAGCAGGTATGCAGTCACAGGGCTCCTAACTCTTCAATATGCTGAATGCTTCCTACCCACCTGTGAAGTCTCAGGTAGACCAGCACTTAGCAGGTAGTACATATAGGGATAGAGGTTAACACAGGGGTGGGGAACCTGTGGCCTTGAGGCCACATATGGCCCTCTAGGTTCTTAAGTGTGGCCCTTTGACTGAATGTTTGCCCTTGAGGCCACACGTGAGGACCTAAAGGGCCACATGTGACCTCAAGGCTGCAGGAAATCTGTTGGAATTCATTTTTGTCAGGTAATTGGGCTCCCCTCGGCGTTTTGATTGGTGATCTCTGACTCCTTTGTCTTGCTTTACCAGACCACCTGGCATCTGGATCTTTGTTTCTTCTATCACTAAGACCTGATTGTCCTTTCTTACCTCAGTTTTGACTTCCTGTTTCTTACCTACTTGTCTTGGCTCCTGGATACTGATACTTTTTTCCTCTCTTGACCTTTTTTTAAAAAATCTTTTTTGTTACATATGGAGCTAGACTTCTGCCTAGTTCTGTTCCAGGCTTCTATCTGATTGTCTCACCTGACCCAGTTTCCAGTTATTCCAGATGTAACAGGTAGGGAGGGCTGAGCTCTAATGATGGCAGTATCGTTTGGCAGTCAGTTACATTGACTGAATTTCTATTGTATGCTAAAAATTGTTCTGGGTACTTTGATAGAGATAAAAAAAGAGAAGAAAGATCTCTGTCCCCAGAGGATATTGGGACAACAAAAAAATGACCTAATTGAACTACAATGTACTAAGAAACACCAATCAGTATCATAAACAGAAAGCAAAAGAGAATGGAGGTCACAATTCTAGGAAGACAGTGGAAGGGAAGACTTAGAAGAGCAGTTTACAGAATTTAGGGACAATCTCTCTCATAGATGGGAGTGGTTTTGCCAATTGAGGGAAGGGTAGAAAAAGTTTTTGTATTCTAATAGGATTTTTGAAGCTACATGTAATTTAGTTTTTCTTTTGTAAAGTCAGAGAATTGTAGGGTGGATGTTGAGTTGTTACCATGAATATCAATTTGTGGTTATCTTTAGCAGCATGATTAATGTAGAGTGTTCCACAAAACGCTTTCTCAGATATCCCTTCATGGTATGGTCAGTGACTGGGGGTACTCAGGCTATCTCACAGGTGTGTAAGCTCTGGAAGACCCTCTAGTACTTGAGTAAGACCTCAAGATCTGGTTTAGGATCGCACTGTGTGTTTCTGTAGCCTAAAGACCAGAGCCATTAAGTCCAGAGAGAAGTGGCCTGCTGAAATTCAGAGGGGCTGTGATCTCTGTATGAGAGGGTGCACCCCTATGAAGGAAATCACACAGATTCTTGAAGAAGTCAAAATATCAATGTAAATGCTTCAGTGCTTTTTATTTCTTTATTTTTGTCTGGACCTATGATTTCATTGCTGTTGGATGGGAGAACTCTAGAGACCTTGTGCTTGGACTTTTGTAGTACCTCTTTTTACTCGTCTCCCAGCTTCAAGTTTCTCCCTATTCCACTCCATCCTTGAATCAGCTGTCAAATTAATCTTCTTAAAGAACAAATCTCATAGGTCTTCCTTCCTGCCAAAGCAATCAAGGTGAAGTGACTTGACCAGAGTCACACGATAAATAAGTAATAAGTGTCTGAGGCTAGATTTGAACTCAGGTCCTCCTGACTCCAGGGCCAGTGCTCTATCGACTTTGCTACTCAGCTGCCTCTTCAATCCCCTTTTCAATAAACTCCAATGACTCTCTATCACCTCCAAGTTCAACTATATACTCATCTTTTTGGCATTCAAAACCCTTCATAACCTGACCTCTTCCTACTTTTTTAGTCTTACATTTTACTCCCCTCCATATCCTTTTCAATCTAGTGATTTTGGCCTCCTCAAATAAAATGTTCCATCTCCAGACTCCAGATCTTTCCATGGGCTGTCCCTCATTCTTGGAGTGCTCTCCTTCCTCTTCGTTGCCTCCTGGCTTCCCTGGTTTCCTTCAAGTCTGCTTTAAAAATCTTGCCTTCTACAAGAAAACTTTCCTGATCCCCCTAATGCTTGCTAGTGCCTACCTTCTCTTGATGAATTCTGTTTATCCTGTATATCTCTTGTTTATATATAGTCATTTTCATTTTGTCTCCCTCATTAGACTCGGAGATTATCTTTTGCTTTCTTTGTAGCCCTAGGATGTTTAATGAATGCTTACTGAGGAACACAGAGGAGGACAATTTGTGGAGAAGGGCTAAGTGACTTGCCCAGGGTCATATAGCCATATCTACAGGAAGCAATCTTCTTGGCTCTTATGAAGGGGTGGGGCACTGGATAGAATGTTGGGCTTGGAATTAGGAAGACCTGAGTTCAAATTTGTCCTTAGACATGTAACCATGTGATCATGGGCAAATCACTTAACCCCCTGTCTGCCTCAATTATTCTAACTATAAAATGGGGACAGTGATAACACCTCCCTCCCAGGGTTGCTATGGAGATCAAATGAGATAATATTTTTAATGCATTTACCTCAGTGCCTGGCACATAGTAGGTGGTTAACAAATGTTTGTTCCCTTTCTTTTTTTACCTTCCCTTTTGAGGCTTGATCTCTATCCACTACTAAATCAATGCTGTCAAACTCAAAATAAAAATGGATCCCTTCAAGGGAGTATATTGACTTAGAAAAATCACAAATTATCTATGTTGTATTATATTTTTATTCATTTTGACAAATATTTCCCAATAGCATCTTCATCTGGTTTAACCTTGCTTGAGGCCCATGAGCTGAGAGCTTGATACCTCTGCTAAACACTCTATTTCTTGCTTCAAAACTTTAATTACTTCAAAAGATTCATGATTTCATTAGTCAAGATACTCTTTCCCTTGACACAGCTCATATTTCTTTCCTGCTTCAGTAGATATTTTCAAGAGATGCTGTGGCCAATGGAATTTATTGCACTTGGCTAGAGTGGTCCATCAAATGGTCCATGATGGGGCAGCTTGTTTGGATCAGTCAGAATTTATTTTATGCTGCTCTGACTTGAAGAACTACGGATCCCCTCCACGTGCTGTGATTAGGTCTCAGAGGATGACTTTATTGAGGGGTCACAGAATCACAAAAGAACTGGAACAGATAGAATATAGGTTTATATAGTGTTGCCTACTTTGTCTTTTTAGGATGTAAGCTCCTTGACAACAGGCCCTGTTTCTAATTTGCATCATGGCTAACATGCCAAGAATATTCCTCAGTGCATGTCTAGTTATAATAACATTTGACAAACTTTTCTTCTTGAAGGAGAATGTGAAAAAGCAAGGAGCTGATATGACTTTGTTTTCAGAAAAGTAGAGACAAAATGAACAATTAAGAAATTAATACTTGAGGCAGAAGAATTATCTGAGTCGCTTGTCAAAAGAAGGAGGATATGCATGTGGGTGTGTTTGTATTCTGCAATGACAGCTTGAAATTCTAGTCTGTTTTTTTTGGTTAACCGTTGCAGAGGTTCTGTTTAATAGTAAAAGGCCAATTCTTCACGTGACTTACACAGGGCTGGCCTTACATGTAGGAAGAGTAGCCTATAATGGTCTGACTTCAGGTACCCAATGGTGAAAAATCCCTTCCTTTCCTACTTCTTCATAATGGTTTAACCAGGGATAATCCCTTCTATTCTTAGAGAAAGAGTCTAGGCAATTTCATTGCTACTATTACTGCCGCATCTATTCCCAATGATAACTGACACGGATGTAATGCCTTAAAGTTTGGAAATAATAAAAAAATAATAGCTAGCATTTTTATAGCTCTTGGCTTGCAGAGTTCTTTGCACATATTACCTCATTTGGTCTTCTCAACAATCCTGTCTCCACTTTTTAGATAAGGATACTGAGGCAAACAGAGGTTAAGTAACTTGTTTAGGGTCAAGCAGTTAGTATATGTTTGAGTATGAATTTGAAATTAGATCTTCCTGACTCCAAGTCCAGTGAACTATACATTATTTTTCAGTAAACCTACATTTAGGTTGTGGTAGCTGTTGTCCTTCGTTTTCAAAGAGGACCCAAATGACATCACCATGATCGAGTGAAATTTCAGTGCGTCCAACTGTGGTTGATCAGACCAACATGAGCTCGGAATGCTCCTACCACAGGTTAGGCACAGATAGTCTGTATGAATTTTGGGGGTGGATACTCCAAATTTGTACATCCTACATTTGCTTTGTGCTGTCTGTTATATTTATATGTACTATATAAGTATAGTATATTTAAGTATTCTATATAATTTGGGTTTCACAACAACCATGTGAAGTCTACTACAGGTGTTATATGGCATCTGCCCCATTTTACTATAAGGAAACTGAGATTTGGAAAGATTAAGAGACTTGTTTATAATCACATAGTAAAGTACCAGAGGCAGGATTTGAACTCAGGGTTTTCCTGATTGTATTTCTAGCACTCTATTTCACCACACTAACTTCAAAAAGACAAGAGGTCAATAGGAGCACAGTTCTGCCCAAGTAACACCAATACGTTACAGAAGTCAGAGGGCACAAACTTTAGAGTTGGAAGGGACCTTAGAAATAACATTTCCATTTTCTAGATGAGGAAACAGAGAAGTTGAGTAACTTGCTCAAGATCACACAGGGAACAAGTAGACGAGCTGATTTGAATCCAGTTCTCTTTCCATTACACATAGCAGGCTGCCTTTTGAGGAAACAAGTGACTTAAATTTATATTTAGGTCATTGAGTGATACAACATAGAGCTGGAAGGGACCTTAGAGATGATGTCAAGGTAGTTTTCATCTCATATTATGGCTGAGGAAACTGAGGCTCATAAAATTTTAGGATTTACCCAAAGTCACACAGGGAGTAAGTCGCAGAGTAAATCCAGGTTGTCTTTTTTCAGATCCAAACAAATAATGGAATATATTTTGATTGGTGCAGTGATGATGAAGCGAGGGAATGAACAGTGGAAGCTTGGAAAATACAGTATTTGTATTGGTGGAGTCATATATGGAAGAGGGAAAAGGGTTGAAAAGGCAATAGTCTGGGGATGTCAAGACAAATTTCATTTTCTTGAAGCAAATAGGATTAAGTGACTTGCCCAGAGTCACACAGCTAGTGTCTGAGGTCACATTTGTACTCAAGTCCTCCTGATTCCAGGGCCTGTGTTCTTATCCACTGCACCACCTAGCTGTCCCTTGCCTACTATACTTCTTTCTTGTAATTCTAAATTAGAGACATGAAGACAAGAGGTATAGGGGAGAGAATTAAAGAACTGTGGGTACGGAGTGATAGGTTCTAGTCCTGGTTCTGTTGTTTACTAGCTGTGTTAGATTGGACAAGTCATTTAGTTCCTCCCCTCCTCTTTCTCCCTTCCCACACCCCCCTTCTCTCTGTCTCCTTCAAACGTCTCCTAACACTGTCCTGGTCTCTCTTTTCCTCTGATTACATTCTTCCTTGTATAATAGTCATTTGTGATCATAACTTCTTCCTCCTCCTTTCTTCCCATGCTACACTCTTAACTTCTAATCCCTACAATCTAGCATGGTGCCGTGCACATAGAAGATATGAATACTTGTCAAATTTAATTAAATGACAACTTAAAAATGTTATGATTCTATGAATTTGGTAGACTAAAGTAAAATGCGGGAGGCATTAGCATTTGTCACAGGTTCATTTGGGGGAGGACTTTTCATTTCTCATTCGTTGGTATGGGCTGCAGTAATTTCCCTGCAGAGCTGTTCGGTTCTCTCAAGTTAGCCTACTTTTGACTGGCACCATAATAGTTAAGACTTTTCCCTTAAATACTTCATTCTGGAACAGAGGGAAGTTAAACATTCTTTCCCTGATATGGCATCTTTCATCACAGGTTTATCTCCTTCAAATGACAGCATTTGGGCAAATTTCAAATCAGATAAGACTCATTATTTATTTTAAGGCCCTTTTACCATGCAGCCAATAAAAGGTTGCTGGATAATAAACATATCATTGAGCTTTCCTAGAAAGAGGCCTTGGAGCTCAGATGGAGAACACAATAAGTTACCTCTGCTCTACCAGCCTTTGATTCTTGCTGGTTTACGGTTATGGCTTCATCTCAAACGTCCTTGCTTATAGGTGTTTCAAAGATGTAGACATGCTGCTTGGTTACTCTAAAGGCATTTATCTCTATATTCTTTGCAGTGGGAGTGGGAGTGCCGTGGGAAAAAGCAGGACAGAAATCTGAGCTCTCAACAGAATTGTGTCTTATTTCATTCACTTGATTTGCTCCTCGTCATTGCTGGTGTAGAAGAGGATAGTGTTCTGTTCTCCTAAGAGTTGTTTGAGTATCTAGCATTCTTCAGTATCCAGGTATGTGAATCAATGACAAGGTTAGCAACTGGAGATAATCATTGAATTTAAAGAGGAAGCAAATTATTCTATGTCTATATATCTTTGTCTAGGGTCCATTTTCAATGTGAACAGTCTTGTACTTTTCAAATTACATTGAAACATCTTCAACTCCCCTATTTCCATGCTGATCCTGATGTAAAGACCATTTTCAAGGCCACTTGAAAGTTGCCTTGGGTCTACAAATAATAAACCAGCAGAATTCAAGCCCTGTTAGGATTTACAAAAGTCTTCCAATAGAGTCTCAGAGCTGAGCTGTCTCTGAGGAAACAAATCTAGCTGAATTCAAAAGAAGAACATCAACAAGAAACTAGTCACCAAGAAATAAACTGTTTAGTTCTGGAAACTCAAAAAACCTGAAGTATAGAAGGGCTGCAATCTGTTGTTCAATATGTCTTCTGCCTTTTACATTCAAATTCATAAAAGAAGTCTACAGGTATACCTTAGAGATATTGAGGGCTCAGTTCTAGACCACTGCAATAAACCAAACATTGCAATAAAGTGAATCACATGAACTTTTGGTTTCCCAGGGCATATTTTTATCTTATAATGTAGTCTATTAAGTGTCCAATAGCAGTGTGTCTTAAAAAAATCCCAATGTATATACATACCTTAATTAAAAATTTCTTTATTGCTAAAAAATGCTAACCATCACCTGAGCCTTCATCTTTTTGCTGGGGGAGGATCTTGCCTTGATACTGAGGGTTGCTGATTGATCAGGATGGTAGTTGCTGAAGGTTGGGGTGGGCTGTGGCATTTCTTAAAGTAAGACAATGTTGAAGTTTGCCACATTGATGGACTCTTCCTTTCACTTGAAACACTCAGAGGCCATGGTAGGATTATTAATTGGCCCAATTTCAATACTGTGGTGTCTCAGAGGATAGGGAGGCCTGAGGAGAGGGAGAGAAATGGGAACAGCAGAAAGGGGAGCAATCAGAATACTCAACGTTTATCCATCAACTTTGCTGTCTCCTAGGGGCACTGTCTGTGCCACTCTAAAACAATTACATAATAACATCAAAGATCACTGATCACAGATCACCATAATATAAAATAATAATGGAAAAACTTGAAATATTTCAGTAGTTAAAAAAATGTAATAGAGACGCTATGTAAGCACATGCTGTTAGACTTGCTTCACTCAAGATTGTCACAGATCATTAATTTGTAAAAAACATAAAGTGAAACATGATAGAATAAGGGACGCTCATAGATTCTTTGCCCCTACTTTCTCATTTCTTACTTCTGAACCTCTTGTAACCTGGCTTCTGACATCACTCAAATGAAATTACACTCTCCAGGCTTACCAATGAGCTCTCTTTTTAAAGTGATTACTAATTAGTTTATTACAGAGATTAATCATTCCTGAACATACAAGCTGCTGAGGAACAACTGGGTTTTTAAATATACACAAATACTTTGTCAAATTAATTTACCCTTACATCCAGATAGACCTAAGCAGTTAAGAAACAAAAGACTAATTAAGAGCTGTTAGCTCCTTATTAACTGAGAAACCACATACAAACCCAAAAGTACTAGAGGGGAAGGCTGATGGAGAAGAACTGGAAAACGAGACAAAAATATTCATCATTTAATGTAGTCATAGCTACAAGCTATTTAAATGTTGACTAGTTAAACTTAGATCTTAAATTATAAATTGAAGGTATAGTTTAATCTTGAGGGTCAAAGCATTTACTTGAGACAATGATGACTAGCTAGCATTTATATAACAGCTTCAAGGTTTGCCAAAGTTTTACATGTGCTATACCATTCAATTTTTACAAGTATCTTGTGAGGTAGGTGGTATTATCCCCATTTTATAGATAAAGAGACTGAGGCTGAAAGGCATTAGAGAGTTACCAAAAGTCACATAGCTATTGAGTATCTAAGATAGGTTTTCAGTTCAGTGGGTTCTTCATTATAGAAACAGTTTGACATTCTTCACATTCAGAAACTTACATGTGACTTGTGACACTGGTAATACACTCCATCCCTGTCGACCCTTCCTTTGATTGGCTGGCTCTTCCTAGATCCTCCATTTTAAGGCTAGCCATATCTTCATTCTTCTGTAGGTTCAGCTCTTTACTTTCTGGACTTTCTTTACTGTGCCCCATGAAGGTACTTTCCCCCTTTCCCCTTCCCACTTTCCCCTTCCTGTTATTAATTGCCTTTTCCTCATTAACATGTGAGCTTCTTGAGATCAAGGTCTTTCTGATTATATTTATATTCCCAAACTTTAGCCAGAGTTTGGCACATAATGTTTAATAAACACTTTTTGACTCAACTCAATTTGATTTTCAAACTCTTATGAGTTTAAAAGGAATCTGATTTAAAAAAAATTCTCCCATAGGTCATTCATTGTAATTACCCTGTCTCACCCCAAACCAAACAACACCAACTTCTGCTCTTACATCTTTATCCAGTGAAGTCAATAAGGAAAGAGTTTTGTCCCACAACTAGTTTATTACTAGAGAACTAGCTATTCTTATGCATTCTTTGCTAGGAGTCAATGTTGGTGTAGGAAAAAGAGAATTTCTATTTTGTTGTACTAAGAATGTCCAACATATAAGCCCTACCGTATCAGGTAAACATGTGCCAGGGTAGAAGAGACATGAGCTTATTGAAAGCAGTTAAATGGAAATCAGAAGGATTTTGTTTCTGCGACTTCTCCTATCTTCATCTGTAGAGCTTATCCATGAAGTTCTTCAATTATATCACATACATCTGAATTCCTTCCTGAACTGTTCTGCTGTCCTATTTTCTCTCATCTGTTTCGTAGATCTCTTCAGTCTTAGGTATTAAAGGGTCATCTGAATTGGGATCACACAATAGAGTAACAGCTGGTCAAGAGTACTTTGGAAATACTGTTGGCAGCCACTGTGACCATAGATTATCAAGACAAATATTGTCGTTATTGTTAATATTTGGATAGTAAATATTTGTTGTAAATGCAGCCTTATATGGTTTGAAGGGATGATCTGCTGAGAATAAATTATGAAGAAAGATACTTTGTCCTGGTAAGGGCTACCATTTGACTCCATTATTGTCGATTGCTTGTGGGACATGTCATGTTCAACAGAACCTGTTGAACACTGTGCCATCCTCATAACCCTTCTGTTCATGAGTGTAGATGTTGCCACTGTAGACAATCTTGTAGTTGCTCAGGATGCTGGCTATGTAGAAGGCTCCCTCTCATAGCCAATTCATTTTCCTGGACATGCTGGTTATGACAATGGTAGGCAAATATGATAATTTAATCACTGACTGACCAAACTACCTCAATTTAACACCTTTAATTAAATGATAAACCATTTTGATTCATTTCCCCACCTTTTCTATATGAAAATCAATAAACATTTATTGATTCTTATTGTGGCCAAATCCCTAGCACTCAGCATAGTGCCTAGCACATGGTAGATGCTTAATAAATGTTTACTGAATCTTATCTATTGCTTGTGTGGGGCATATTGGAGACTATAAGTATAGGACATGTCCTGTCCTCAAGTTGCTTGTAGTTGAATTTGTGGGTAAAGACTTATACAGCAAAAACAATTGGAGAACAATGAAACTTCAGTCCTATTTCCCAAATCACAAAACTTCCTTTATTGTTGGCATCCATGTTGACCTCCTTGACCTCTTACAGCACATACACAGCATGCATTTTAGCACTTGGTTTTGTTTGATCTTAATATTCTCTAATAGTTTTATGTGTGTGTATCAAAATAGTATCAGAAGTGGATTTAGATCTTTCTAAGTAGCTTATAAATTCCCCGAGGGCAGGGGGCCATGACTTTTCAGTAAATGATATTTTTTTGTCTCTTATAGTACCTGGCATTTTAGGTGCCTAGCACATTTGACTCAGTTCATTTTCACTTATAATGAAACCCAACAGGCTAGACAGACCATTGCCTTAAAGCACTTTTCCCTGGTACCAACATTTTCTATCCTACTTTGCTTTTTGTCTATTTCCTTTTCCCTTTCCTCCCTCCAGATTTCATCATCGGTTCTATTTGTTGTACTTGCAAGAATGATGTGTGCATCAGTTGTTTCGCTGGTAAGGTTGCCTTGGCAACAAGACATTTCACACAGATTTCAGACTGAATCTTAATAATAAAAAAGCTCCCCTACATCCCGTTAAAAGGACCGGCATATGAAGGCAATATGATTTTTGATATGCATTTTCTCTGGTTTTTGACGAGGGTGATGATCAGGCTGCTAATGAGGTTAATACTATTGGACCAAAAGTCTTCACAGCAGTGGGGATATAGGGAAGGAAAATGATGGAACAATATCCCTACAGGCATAAAATGGTTGCTTGTAGACCGTGAGGCCATAAGTGAAAAATGTTCTTTGTTTTTTCACTAGATGTTCTGTGACTGTATTTCCCAACCAGTTAGCAAAATGCCTAGAAGTAGGCATGTTGGCTCCATGTTGAACACCTGGCATCCATTTAGACCCAGCTAGTATCCATTACCTAATCAGCCTTAGGGCACCGAGGAAGCTGTGCTTGGAAGGAGAAAAGACAGTGGAATGGAATGTTGCCAAAGCAGAGTAGGTATGTGGATCTTGGGAGGGGAAGGAGCTCTGTGCTTTAGATATTTTCTTTTCTTCTGAATGACTATGTAATGGCAAAATCAGGAATTTATCCTGAGACTATATGATTCTATTTTTCCCTCTTTTTTATACTTCCATTTAATTTCCTCACATTTATGCTCCTCCAAGGGAATAGAAAGCAAAGAGTTCTAGATATGCTTAAATGATGTAGGATTGAGATAGTTTTGGCCTTTTCAAAGGTGTTTTTCCCCCCACCATGAAGGTTTATTAAATAAATGAGGCAGTGAATCAAGTAACTTCCCTGCTCTTAATTTATTTCCTTCCTTTCTGCAGTCAGTATGTTGTATGCTAAAGCCAAACACTTTCTGAAGCAGGAGGACCAATTATTCAAGAATTTTTGAAGAGCCTAAGATGTATCAAGCACTAGAACAAAAAGAAGAAGTGAGACCCTTCTTGCCCACAAGGAGCTTGTATTCTATCCCTGAGCAAGTTTACAAATCACGGTATGTTTCACACATTTGTTGTGAAGTACAACAAGAAAAGACTGAAACTTGCAAAAAAGGGTGTAGGAAAGTGTTGACTGACTCGGTGAAATTTGAGTCCATTTTCAACTACTGTTGGTAAGAAAGTCAAGTTAAATCAATAAGTATTTATTAACTGCTTACTATGTGCAAAGCACTTTGAAATATAAATAGTAGTTTGCCTTTGTAGAATATTAAAAGCAGGACACAAGTGAATGAATTTTAGTATTTAGTGAATAATTTTAGTATTTTATATGTACATATTTATTCAATAATAAGCACATCTTAAGCAGCTACTATGCGAAGAGTGGAGAGCTAGATGCTGGTGAAGACACACAATTTTGATGAGCCATTGTTCCTACCCTAATAGATCTCCCAGTCTGATAGAAAAATAAGGAACCAACATAGATCACAGAGCATTATATAAGGGCATTATGGAGGTTTACATTAAAATACTGTGAGAGATCTAAGGAGAGGATGTTGTGTGTGCTTGTCTTTTGTTGCTGAAGAAGACCATGCCATCATGCTGTGCCCCTCCTCTTCCCTTCCTTCCCCTCCCCTTCCTTCTCCTTTCCTCTCCTCTCCTCTTGTCTTTATATGCCCAACACTACAAAATGCCTGTCACATATTAGACCTTTAATACCTTCTTCTTGATTAATCCATACCTTAGGTAGATTAGGGAGTCACAGGCATAAAAGTGGTTGTTGAAGCCGAATTATTTCTTACTTTTAGTAGGCATAAATGAGATCACCAAGAGAGATCACTAAGAATATATGAGGAAAAGTAAGTAAGAAATAATAGATCATACACTTAGACCTGGAAGACTTTAGCTATGGAGTCCAAGGCCAAGGAGATTTTTCTCTTTGCCTACAATGAGGCGACAAGAAGAAGTAAAAATAAGGGAATGAGAGGTAGGAGGAATAGTTAGAGAAGTGAGGAAAATCAAGAAATTGTGTAATCACTGAAGCTAAGGGAGTAAGGAGTAGCCAGTAAGAAGGAGTGGAAAATAGTGTCAAGTACTTCAGAATATTTATGGAAGATGAAGGCTGAAAAAAGTCAATTGGATTTTATTGGTGACCATTAAGAAAATAGTTAAAGGGAAGTCTACAAGTGAGAAAAGAAGATATGAAATGGATGTGGGAAATATAGTGGAGGGTTGATAAGGATTAAGAAAGATGATTAAGCAGTAGTAAAGGTCAAGTATGAGCTATCATGAATTTGTTGTTTGTGAAATTTTTTCTACATTGTGATTTTTTTTTTTGGGTGATGGCCAATAACCTTGGAGCAGGAGTTAAGCCATTAGATGGCAAATGTACTAAGGCAAGAAAATTTGGGAGATCAGAAATAGCAGAAGATTGGGGAGCATGGGATTCTGAGGTAAAAGATAGTAAAACAATAAATTGTTAGACCACAGAGTCAAGATTATTTATGGAGTCAAGTAAAGTTGTGTAGTGGAAATGGACTGAAATAATAGCATTGTGTCAAGAGACTAAATGTTTCATTTGAGTAAAAGAGAGGGAAGGGTAAAAGGATGGGAAGGCTTTATGTTATTTATGGATTAGACTACATTACCTTTGAGATCCAATCTCAAAATTCCATGTTTCTACAAGGTTGTGATAGAGAACTTCAATGTTACACATCTTCATGATAGTTTAATTCTATAAAATGGTGAAATCTCAGTTGTGATCATGTCAATGATTATTTGACGTCTGGTGGAGAAGAGATCACTGGATTTAAAGAGGTTAAATATTTGTGTGTTCAACTTGTTAGAGGAAAGTCCTTAAGTTTGTAGGAGATCGGGATGATAGTTCTCTATCCCACTAGTCTTTTCTTCTCTAGTCTTTGTTGTCTCATTTTTTCTCCCCTCCTCCTGCTGTGGTCATCTCCCAAATCTCAGTCTTTAATTCTCTAGCCCTTTGCTGTCTATTTAGTGCTGATCTATTCTGCTAGCTTCAATCATCACCTTATGGATCAATTAATAAACTCACATTTATCAAGCACTTGCTATGGGCCAAACAATTGCCTTAGGTTCTGTAGTTGCAGACAAAAACAGACAAAAAACAAAAACAAAGACAGACAAAAATAAAATATTTCCTTCCCTTAAGGACCTTATATTGTCTCTTTCCCCCTTCCTCCTTCCTTTTTGTCTCTCTGCCTCTTTCTTTGTCTCCTCTCCTTCTGTCTCTCTCTCTCTCTCTCTCCCCCCCCCACCCCTCTCTCCTCACACACACACACTATAGAATATTGCATATAGCAAGATTTTAAAAAAATCAATTGATTATTTGGATGATTTTTTTCTTCTCTTTTTCTTTTTTAAAAAAATTCTTTGATATGTGTTCTCTCTCTTGGACTGAGATGGATAAAGACTACAAGGGGTATTCTAGGTGATGAACTCGCAAAAGCTATCAGTAAAATTTGTTAAAACAAATGTACATAAAATAGTTGCAAAAATAATAATAGTTAACATTTATATAGTACATCAAGTTTGCAAAATGCTTTATATCACTTATGTCATTTGATGCTCACAATAAGCCTGGAAGGTTGATGATGTAATTCACAATTTACAATGAAACTGAGGCAGACAGAAATTAAGTGTGTTACTCAGTGTCACATAGCTAGTAAGTATCTGAAGCTACATTTGAACTCAGGTCTTCCTGATACCAGTGTTGTATTTACTCTGTCTCCTAGCTGCCTAAATACAAATTCATCGTGGGGAATAGGTGGCATAAAGGGGCATCGAGAAAGACTTCATTTAGGAGTTACCATTTGAGCAGATGATTGTTAAATATTCTATATTTAATTCTCTCTTTTTATCTCATGTGTAAGTCCATATTTGTAGCTGCTGAATGAACATGTCCACTAAGAGGTCTGAATGTCATCTCAAATTCAAGGTGTCCCAAATGAATCTATCACATTAACCTTTATTGTCCATTTCCTCAAATTCTACTTCCAAGTAACTGAATATTCCTGGATAAAATCATTAAATCATGCTGACTGAGAGAGACCACTATAAATTTATGCTATCGAATACTGATTGAGTTCCTCATGCTACATTTTCTTTTTATTAAATCTTTATCTGCATTCCCTGCATGAACTATTCCAATTCATTTTTCCAAATCTTCTGTCTTCAAAGATTCATCTCTACTGCTTTCCTCCATTTCAACAGAAGACTTTAATAAATGTTTTCTCTCTGACATAGATGCCTTCAAGCCTACCATCTCTTTTGTTACTCACCTTTTCCACAGTCTTAGAGGAAGAGATGGCTCTCTTACCTACTAAGGACATCTCTTCTGCCCGTATCCTACATCTCTTTCTCTCCTGTTTCCCCTGAAACCTGAGCTTTATCTAATTATCTCACCCCATTCCTGAAGCTTCAATCTCCCTTTTACTAATGCCCCCTACTCTACCTACAACTCTACTTAGATCTAAAATAAAGTCTAAAATAAAAGTTTGAGCAGTCTAAAATAAAAGTTTTATCTTGACCTTCTGACTTATTTAATCTGTCATTCTAGTCCTCTCCTCTCCTTTATTTCCAAACTTGTAAAAATAGTAGTCAGCATATACTTAGTGCTTCCCTTCTTTTCTATCCATGCCAATTCCAGTCCCTTGCTATCTGGAATGTAGTCATGTGATCCTGGGCTCGTCACTTAACCTTGTTTGCTTCAGATTTCCCCTCTGTAAAATGTGCGGGAGAAGGAAATGGAAAACTACTCCAGTATCTTTGCCAAGAAAACCCCAAATGGGGCCATGAAGAGTTGGACATGACTGAAACTACTGAACAACAAACACAAAATCCTCAGGAAGTTTTTCTTTGCATTAGTGTTAGATCTGTCTCTGCCATTTCAGGTAAGAACAATGAATATGGAATCAGAATACCTGAGTTCAGATCTTGCCTCTGTCACTTTCTACCTGTGCGACCTTAGGGAAGTCACTTAACATCATCAACCCTCAGTTTCCTCTTCTGCAAAATGAAATGGTTGAACTTGATCTAGGATCTTGACATTTATGGCCTGGGCTATATGGTAAGTCTTTACTTGTCATGCCTCATTGGTATAGTTTAGTCCTCTGTCACATTCAATGGGCACATAAATGTTATTAGGTTAAATGAATTAGGTATTTAGGAATATTTTACCAATAGCGGCAGATGCCTACGATATCTAAAATGTTCTGTTAGGTACATCAGTTCAAAGCTGTTTTGCAGAAAGAACATTGCACTAAGAATCAGTTAAGTCACCTAACCTCTCTGGTTCTCAGTATTTTATCTGTCAAAATAGTGAGTTGGATTAGGTGTCTCCAAGATCCCTTCCCTTAGTGGTAACTGGAGTCACAGTAGGTGAAGAGCTGGGCCTAGAGTCAGGAAGAAAATTAAATTTAAATCTGGTGTCAGAATCTGCTAGTTACGTGACCTTGGTAAAGTCACTTAACCTCAGTTTCTGCAAAAATAAAATGGGGATAATAAGTCTACCTCTCAAGGTTGTTGTAAGGATAAATGAAATAATTAAAAAAACCCCCAAAATCCACTTAGCATTGTGCCTGGCATATACTAGGCATTATATAAATATTTATTGTCTGTCTCTTTTACTCTCCCAACTCAAAAGCTATATGATTTTATGCTTCCAAATGTGAAGCACAAAATCCTTCTTTATGGAAATTTCCAGTGACTTAGGTAACACCAGTGGTTGAATTCTTGATTTTGTTCTGTTAGACCAATCACCATAGGAATTCAAAGAAAGTAGAAAAAAGAAAAACAGCTTTCAGAGACTGAATGATAAATCTAATGAGTGACTGACCAGATTCTTATGGTAACTTCTTATTTGAATATCAGTGCACAAAAGTTTGTATCTTTAAATTTTTGAAAGCCAACTTGAAAAAGTAGGTAGAGTCAAGTCCTGTCTGTCTTAGAGAACTCTTTGCTTCTTGAAATGCCAAGACCAAGAAATGACTAGACCATCTGTTTCCTCCCTCTAACAGCAATGACAACAAGTTCTCTACTGGAAAGGATGACCATATGGCCAGTCCTTAGTTGGTCTCAGATGATGTATTCATTTCTAAAATGCATTTCTCTCTCTCCCTCTCCCTCCCCCTACCCCCCTGTCACTAATTTGCACCCATTAGACTTTTGTCTTAGAAATCCAGGCCCTCCCTTTCTTTTACTGTATACCATGTGCCATGATGATGGTGAAGCACTAAGCTCAAAACTTTTCCTGGGCATAGGGACTGTTATTTGGGGAGATGAGAAATGAACTACATTGCAGCAGAAATGTTTTTCATGGGAACCAAGCATTGAATGAACTAGATTGAACACAGGAATAGAGCCAAAAATCTTGTTTTCTGTTTGACCCCTTGTTTTGTTTTTCTGAGCTGCATTTATGTTTGCTAAGGCTACAATAAACAGTTCTTTTCACTGAGCAAATACTTGAAATATTTTCATTCCTAATACAAATCTGCCTCCCCCATTAGATTTTGCAGGAGAGGATCAACTGTTATTAATCCTGGTGCTTTGCAGTTTTCTAGCAAATTGATTTAGTCAGAATTATAGAGCAGTGCTTACTCCTCTCGTGACATGGTTTGCTTGCTATGCATAGTGAAATTTCATTGGTTCCCCTAGCTTATTATACAAATAACAAGGGAAAATGGCATCTTTTCAATTTTGTGAAGCCCACCATTTCCTATAGAATATTTCATACAATTTCATTAGATGCCCTATAATTTAGAGGAGGAAGTAAAAAAGCAGCTGCAACCATTTAATGCTTTAAAATTTGGGACTGGTAGTTTTATTCACAGCATGTAAGCGCACGAACTAAGTACTAAGAATGAACTAAGTCACAGTAAGGATCTCCTCCCAACGTTTCTAACCTAGGTAGGTATAAGTTAATTTTTTCATAAGTGAATTTCTTAATTTTTTGAAATTAAATGTATAGTTTGGTGAGGAATATTCATTTATTATGACAAATGAATATTATATTGCTTGGCAGACCAGACCCCTTGATGTGAAAATTTTACAACTACTTTCATAGAAATTTTTTGGGGGAATTTGTTTTGTTTTAAAATAAATTTTATTGATATCTTGTGTTTTTACATCACCTACATTTCACAAAGGTCCTCCCCCAAAGATTCATCCTGTAACACAGAAGAAAAAAGATTCAGAGAAATTAACCAAGTTATTGAAAAAGTCTGCCATTATCAATACAGTGTCCCATTCCTATAGTTCTGCCCTCCTCCTCCACAAAGAATGAGGTGCTTCATGGTCTTCTTCTTTGGGGCCAAACTTTGTCATTATAATTTTATGGCATTTTTATTGTTTTTACTTCATTGTCAGTCACTATGTATATTATTTTCCAGGTCATTTTTATGTCACTTTGCATCAATTCACATAAATAAGTCATTTTTTAAAATTTTTCATTTTTAACAGAGTTCATATCACATAACACAATTCCAACTTTTGGTCAGTTGATATTTCTTTTAAAGCATTAACTATATAGATCACATATGGATTTTTTTTAACATTAATCAATTGAGATACAAATAATAGCTATGTATGCTAACTTCACAGTCCTTGACCTGATTGTCTCCACAGTATTACTAAGAATTGAAAGACCCTAACTTATTGTTGTTGGTCTAAAGTCTTAAGCCTACTAGGTTAATTTTAGACTTGACCTCGGATGTTCCCCTTACCAACAATCTATAATTTAATAGAGTTGGTATTAAGCTTACAAACCTTTTGAGTATAGGAAAGTGCCTCCAAGAGTAGGAATATTGCAGGGATACAGTATCTCCCCAACTTCATATCAGTTCCAGGCAAGAGTAGATTGTCAACTTGCATTCAGTCAGGCTTAAAGTCTGCCAGGTGTCAGTGGAGAAATTGAGTCAGGAGAATCCTACCTCAGCCCAGACTGAACAGCCACTCTCCCACCCTTCCCATGAGATCACCTTTTTTAGTTCATACCAGCATCTCACCAGCTTACTGACATCATGGATTGGAGGCTCAGAGCACCATGACATACCTGGAGTTAGACTCAGAACAGTCATTTAATAGTCCCATAGCATCTTAAAATAGTAAGTTCCAATAACCAGGTTTCAGATGTGACTATAATTTCACATTGGCTAAGGAACATCTTTGGAAGCAAGTCTTACGTGGCTTACATGCCTTTCTATACCTGCTCCACTTTCCTGCTTAAATAATAATCAAAAAATCAAATTTACCATTAAAATCATAATTTTTCCATCAATGCCAAATTTTACCAAAAGTTGCCTGCCTCCAGGAGATTTAGACTAAAATCAATTTCCCCAAACTAAGCATGTCTCTGATTTAGTCTCAGTAATTAATTCAGTCAATTGTTTAAATACTAATTGTGTTTACATCACTTTGTAACATGCCCAATTTTTCTCCCCATCTCTCCCCTCCCCCACCCCTTAATATCTTCCCTCAATACGTCTTCCCTTTTATCACATCCCACCCTTCCCTTATCCCCATCTTCTCTCTTCTCTAGTAGGGCAAGATAAATTTCTATACCCTATTACCTATGTTTCTTATTTCCCTGTTATATGCAATAATAACTTTCAACATTCATTTCTAATACTTTGAATTTCACCTTCTTTCCCTCCCTCCTTCCCTACCCATCCCCACTGAGAAGGCAAGCAATTCAATACAGGCTGTATCTGTGTCATTTTGCAAAAGACTTCCATAATAGTCATGTTGTGTATTACTAACTACATTGCCCTTTATCTTACCTTGTCTCCCCTTTTAAAAATTTTCTCATTTGACCTTGTCCCTTCCCAAAAGTGATTACTTCTAGTTACTCCCTTCTCCCATTTGCCCTCCCTTCTATCATCCCCCTCACCCTAATTGTTCCCTCCTCCCCTACTTTCCTATAGTGTAAGATAGATTTTCATCCCAAATTTAGTGAGCATGTCATTCCCTCCTTAAGCCATATGCGGAGAGAATAAGCTTCACTTTTCCCCTGTCATATTCTCCCTTTTCTCCTCCATTGAACATGATTTTTCTTATCTCTTTTATGAGTTATAGCCTGCCCCATTCCATTTCTCCCTTTCTCCTCCCAGTATTTTCCTCTCTCACTCCTTAATTTTATTTTATTATTTTTTTTATGGATGTCATCTCTTCTGATTCAACTCAACCTGTACTGTCTGCCTGTATGTGCGTATGTGTGTTTCTCTTTTCTGACCTCTTTTAGGAGGTGATTGGTGGATTCTTTCAATATTTATTTTGCCTTCTGGTTCTAGAATATCAGGGCAGTTTTCCTTAATAATTTTGTGAAAGATAATGTCTAGGCTCTTTTTTTGATCATGGCTTTCAGGTAGTCCCATAATTTTTAAATTCTCTCTTGAATCTATTTTCCAGGTCAGTTGTTTTTCCAATGAGATGTTTCACATTATCTTCTACTTTTTCAAACTTTTGGCTCTGTTTTCTAACTGCTTGGCTTATCTCATAGTCATTCATTTCCCTGAACTCAATTCTCTCTTTCAGAGAACTATTTTCTTCAGTGAGCTTTTGCAACTTCTCCTCCATTTGGCTAATTCTGATTTTTAATGCCTCCTTCTCCTCATTGGCTTTTTAGACCTGTTTTTCCAATTGAGTTAGCCTCTTTTTAAAGGTATTATTTTCCTCAGCATTTTTTTGGTTCTCTTGTGGCAAGCTGCTAATTTGCTTTTCAAGCTCTTCTATTGCCTGAGTCCAATTTAAGTTCACTTTGGAGGCCCTGGAGGCAGGCGTCTTAACTTCCTGTGACAGTAAGCCTTGTTCTTCCTCATCTGAAACGATGGGAGGAGACATCTGGTCACCAAGGAAGTAATCTTCTATAGTCTTATTTTTTCCCCCTTTTTTGGACATTTTCCCAGCTAGTTACTTGACTTATGAATCCTTTGTCAAGAGATTAGACTCAGTTGTGTGGTTCCCTTGGACTTTGGGTGGGGGTGAGGTCATCACTCAGGGCTAGGGTGTAGATTAGATACTTGCTACTGCCAGAGGCTTTAAGCTGAGCTGCCTGAGCAATGGATCCAGATTTCTCTGGGTCTCTGTAGCTGCCTACGGTCTGCTGCCATGGACCTCTGCTCTCGCCTGGGGCTATTGCTTAAGAAACCCCATTATCCGCTCCCCAGCTGTGAAACCCTCCCACACTGACCTTTGGAGCTTTTTTGTGGCATGTGAATTGAGGTATCTGTGACCTTCCCTGCTGGGAACTCTGCCCAGAGGTCTGTTCAGGTCCTGTTCCTCCCCATGCCTAGTTTTCAGAGCTGTGCTCTGCTCGGCTCAGCGTCCTGTGAGATACACCTTTCCTGTTGGCCATCCAGGTTACCCTTGGCTGGAAACCTTTTTCCCTTTGTTGTTCTGTGACTTCTGCTTCTCTAAAATTCGTTGAGAGTCATTTTTTACAGGTATTTTGTAGGTTGTGGGGGAAGCACTAGAGTATATGCATCTTTCTACTCTGCCACCTTGGCTCTGCCATCCCCCTGCACTATGTTTTTATATATAATTTGTTTCTCAGAGCACAACAATATTCCATTCCATCCATTTACCACAGTCTGCTTAGCCATTCTCCAATTGATGAGCGACTGCATCATTTCCAGTTCTTTGCTATTACAAGAAGTATAGCTGTATATATCTTGACATGTATGGGACTTTCTTTTTGTCATTTTTTTTTTACATTGTCTTGCTTCAGATATAAGCCTAGCAGGGGAATCTCTAGGGCAAAGAATATGGACACTTTAACTACTGTCTTTGACTAGTTTCAAGTTGCTTTTCAGAGTGGTTGGAGCACTTGAATAGACTCTTAAGAGTATGAAGGCATTTTGGAAGTCATTCACCCATAGGCTTATATGTAGATTTAGAGTAGGAAGGGACCTCGGGGGTCATCTGATCCATTTCCCTCATTTTATTGCAGAGGAACCTGAAATTTAGTGAGTTTCAATGGCCATGGCCACCCAGGTAACGAGACAGAAATTAGATTTGACTCCATAGCCAGGATCTTCCTCGCTGTATCACGCTGCCACCTCATCTTAATAAACTTCCACTGACAAGTAACTAATGAGTTCAAACAACTCAGTCCCTTCCATTTTTAGGCAGCTCTAAGTAAAAGGAAGTCCTTTTTTTGAGTCAACATCTTTCTATTCATTCTACTTTTCCTAGTAGAATTCTGTTCAAAAGCAAGATGTAGGCAAAGCAGAAACCTTTGTGGAAACTATATGTTCACAAAAGAAATTGCACTGAGATAGACATTCCAACTGATGCTCGTGTTCATTGGACTTACTGTTATTCAAGTGAGCTTTAAAAGCCTTCAACATTGTATACTGTAGCTGTCATCCATCAACATCCCTTACCTCCTTTCCCCGCTCTGTTCTCTAGGCTGATTCTCTAAGTGAATTAATTATGTTTCTCCTTTGTGAAGTCAATGGAGCAAACTGTGTTCATTTGATTGCTTCAAACATTTTTGGAATGTACATTTATCAAATCCGAACTGACTGGGGTCTTGAGTAAAAGGAGTTGCTCTATTTTAAAGGCTCTATCTATGTCTCATTCAAGGGCATGCTCCTTACCAGTGTGGCAGGAAGAGCAACTGGATTTTAATCATGCCTGGCTTCCCTGTGTGCTCATTAGAGGCTTGCTTGTAACAGACAGTCTGCTGTATGTGGAAAACTTCACTGTGGCAAATAAAGCAGGTCAGAGGGGAATATTTTCAAGTCATTGTCATGTCGTTTATGCCTGCAAAGGACAACTGTACAGAGATCTTGTCACAATACAGTGAACTTTGTAAGGACAAAACTTTTCACGGGAGAATATCTGAAACCAGCTTCTCCTACTCTAGGGTCTAGGGCAGGGGTTGAAAATCACTGATCCATCATTGCTTCATTTTTGAAGGTTCAAGGCAAATATAATATACATCTTCTGGGGAGTCCTTTACTGGGCTGGCTAAATTCACAGCTTAACTAAGGCTATCCATTTCAACTCAAAGGACATTTATTAAGGGACTACTTAATATAAAACATTGTATTATACAAAGATTAAAAATTGCCTAATCGCAGTCCTCTGGGAGCTTCCAATCTAGGAGTGAGAAAATAACTTGTATACAAAGGAGGGTGATACAACATAGGATTATGATAATACATAATAAAATTTTAAAGGACAATCAGTAAATGGAGGAAATAGGCCAAAATTTCCAGGAATAGATCTCTCTTAGGGGAAAGGTACCCAGGGGAGAATGTCAGAAAATTCTAGGAAAAACTTATGAGGTTTTCTATTTCTAGCTAGAAAAACTAGATTTTTTTTTATCTGAGTGAAGAAAACAAAGGATTAAATTTCTAGCCTTAGATTGCCATCTACCTGTATTCATATTTACATTTATAATATATTTTTTAACTATCATGACTTACCAAGTATTTTACATTACGTTGTTATTTATTTTTTCAAAAATATTTTCTGAAATCTGAAATCTAACTTACAATTTAAAAATATTTGTCATTTCACTCTGCTTATGACATGTTATCTTCTCTGCTCATGTGAAATTTTGAGGCAATATTTTATTTCATACCCACCTGATCTGATTATTCTTTTATGTGCCTCTGCTGCTCAGGTGCTATTAAGTGCTAGAGTGTGCAAGGGTTGGCGGGCATCAATTTCAGGACACAGTGGTCTGGAGCTATTCTGTCAACCAGAATATATTGTTAGGTAGGGGATGAGTGATAGTAGCATCTTAGGATCATAAACCTAATCTAGAAGGAACTAAAGGTCATTAAGTTCAATCCTCTTATCATCTTATGGCTCATACTAAGCTTGTTGAATTGAATTAACCTGAAGAAATTAATACCCAAGGAGGTTAAGTGGCCAAGTCTTCTGATTCCAGATCACCTAATTAGGATGCCTCCTAGTAAGGAAAGGTGTGTTGAAGATGAAAGATTTTGACATTTTTCTTTACCTTTCTTTGCCTTCTCTATTCTCATAAACCATTCCACTTCCCTTTTTTCCTTCAACCCAATTTTAGTTTTTTTTTGCTTTCTCGTTTTTTTTTGCTTTCTTGTTTATTTTTTCCCCTCTCTTTTACTTTCATATCTAGTTATGACAGGAAATACTTAGAACACTCCATGATTTCTTGGTAGAGATACTCTCATCAATATCACTTCCATGGTAAAAAAAAAAAACCATCCATACCTCCTTATCTTGTAAATATGTCTACATGCCTTTTTGGTAAATCCTCTACTCAGAAATTCCTTAATGTGATAGAGAATTTCTTTACAGTAATGTTCAGTGTTTTCTGGATATGACTTCATCATATGGGTTTTCTGCTTGTTTTTTTTTTTATTTTCACTACACGGTAGACAGACCTCCTTTTTCAGTCATACCTGTCCCTACAGATGTATTTCATACCACTTCTTACTCTGCAATCATCCATTATAGTATGCTTCTGCCTACTCTCACCTACTGTGTATCTTTCTATGCATCCATTATGTATCATTACCCTTTAAATTACTTGAAATTAAGATTTGTTTGATCATTTACAGAGAGAATGTTGGCATTAAAGAGATGAATTCTAATGGTAGCAAGCACCTAAGGATGACTAAAAATGCTACAGAATTCTCCAAATATGACCCAGACCAATCTTGTCCTTTTTAATAATTTAGGGTAGTTATAGGTAAGGACATTTTAGTAACTTTTTAAAAAGGCATAATTTCAAGTTGTCTTCCAGAATGGCTGAATCAATTACAGCTTCATCAACAATGCATTTATTTGCCTATGTGAATATTTGAACTTACTTTCATAAAATTTTTGACAACTCACTTCTTCTTTAGAAAATAACCCTTTTACATCCTTGGATTCCTTATATATTGGGAAATGCCTTTTCTTATTATATATTTGTATAAATTTATTTATCTTGTATATTAGATCTTTTTCAGAGATATTTGCTGCCTATACACACATACACACACACACACACACACACACACACACACATAGACACACACACATATATTCCAGCTAGCAATTTCTCTTCTTATTCTGTGGTATTGACTTCGGTCATATTCAAATGGATCTATGATGTCATTAATTTGGAACTTCCCTTAAAGAATGCACATTAAGGAATGAAATAATTCAGTTGAATATCATTATCTCTTTCTCTTTCTTTTTGAATTTTGAGTAATTCTGTCCTTTTTTCTAAACCATTCCAATTATACAAAGACAGTTGACTCAGGGATAACATATTAACAGCAAGATTTTTTTGTCAGTTAAAATATAATCTATTATATTTTCGGTTATGTTATTTGTTTTTTGTCATGTTCTGTGCTAATAAATTAATTTCTACAAAAACGTGTATGATACAGTAGTGTAAGACTTCTGTATAATCTGCAATTCTTTGACTTCTCTCATTCCCTGTTTTCTTTCTTGAACCATACTATCCTATATATTTCTTGCCATTATTACTTTTTCCCATAGTTGCACTGGATATATTGCTTAAATTTGTATGTTTTTATTGAGTTCTTCATAGAATTCTTCTACCATTTCCTTTTCAGCAACTGATATTTTTTCAAAAACTTCAATTATTTTCATGGTTGTCATTTTGCAAATGCTTATCAGAATGAGATGATAAAATATCACCAAATATGAAATGATATGTCCCGTTGCTTTTGGATGTGTGATTAAAACAACTCCTTTCTTTCACTCTCTATGATGTATTTGTGATCTATCCTTCCACACAACTTTTTTTTCCTCCTTTCTCCTTTCCTATATGGTGAGAATTTTGAGACTGATATGACGCACTTCTGCATTAGTACATACACTCCATTGAACATTGGATAAGAAGCTCACTTCAGAGTATCAGTTGTCTAACTAAAATTTATAGGTGGCCTAAAAACTGCATGATTGTTAGCACAGTTTGTTCTCTTTCCTTCCCCTCTTTCACTTCAGAAGAAAGAGTATTTTGTCATGCAAAAATTTTCAAAATTGTATATAACTGAAATAGCTTATGTTGTACTTTATGGTAATTTTTATCTTTTGTTTAAGAATTGTCCTCCACCTCTAGTTATGAAAAGGACTTTTCCCATTTTCCTATAGTTGTATATGGTATGAGATGCTATCCCTCATGTCTATCAAACTTCCTTTTAGCTTTCCCAAGAGTTCTTGTTGAGTAGGGAGTCCTAGTTGTAACTGAGATTATTGAACACTAGACTACTCTGTTTAATTGTTTCTGGGTCTTGTTTAGAGAGGTTATTTTTTTCCCCTGCCATCAAAACACACACACACACACACACACACACACACACACATACCACAAAACATAAACTAGGGTACAAAGGATTGTTATATATTTCAAACATAAATATTTTTAAAGGAATTATTGAATTATGCAAGAAACTCCAGCTGAGACAAGACATCAAAGGCACATACATTGGTTAAGATCAGTAAGAATGTCTTAAACCGTATGTCTTAGAGCAAATTCTCTTGGGATTAAAAAAGGAAGATTTGAAATTACTTCTAAGAGTAAGTACAACTTTCCCATGGATATCTACCACTCAAGAAACTAACATTTTATATTATATATTTATTTTTAGAAGGTGAAACTTCTGGTTGTGATTGCTATTTGGCTCTGTTTGAAAGATTCAGTAATTACTGGAAATCTCTTCTATCCTACAGTTACAAAAATTTCATTTTGATTTGTAACTGTTGTAACTTTTCAAAGTACTTCATGCTATATATGTACCTGACTTTTGGACTTGAAATCACGGAATTTTAGTTCTGGAAGGGTCCTTAGAAGTTATTGAACCGTACATGCTTACTTAAAGATGAGGAAACAGTCCAAGAAAGGTGAAATGACTTGTTCTAATGTGATTTTGGGAGAGCTAAAATCTAATCCAAAGACTTCTGATTCTTATTCCATTCATTTTTCCTCCATGGAAAGCCCAAACTCAGGAAAAGTCAGTTTGTTGTTCTTTCTGAGTTCAGATGTATTTAATTATATATAACATACATACAATCTCAAAAGATCTCTATAGTGAAAGCATTTAAATTCATCAGGAGAGCTGATTATTAAAATAACAACAAACTCCCCCCTCCCATCATACCAACATTTATTGTAGAATCATGGGATATAGAGCTCAAAGGAACCTTAGAGATCATCTGGTCAAACTTTCTTAGGATACATGTAGTGGGATGTTGATTGGAAAAACCTCTACTCAATTTGATGAGTCCTTCCAACTCTCTTGATGAGATTTCAGGGTGTAAGCCTTTTATTCACAAACATAGGTGAACACTTCCTCTCAATTCTATGTGAACTGAGTCTTGCTGAGAAGCATGCACTCTGGTGCCTCATTAAGATGGGTTACCAATGGGCCAAATGGGTTATTAGTGGTGGAAAGACGGCTGAAGACTGCTCATCTGGAGTAACAGATTTCTGCTGGAATTCTTTTACTTCTGTAGACTATAAGAATAAGGTTTCATTCTCTTTCCAGACCTTCTTCCTTGGCACCCTTTTTGGAGCACTTTCTTTCCCTTGTGATTATAACAAAGAGGGGAAGGGATTTCTTTTTCCTTACAATTCCACCCCAAAGTAGCAATGGTGACCCATGGCAGAAGCACATGGCAGGAGCTAAGACTGAGATTGGACCTTGAGTCCCTGACTGCCTACTTCTTTCTTTCTTTTTCATTTTATGAGCACAAATTAGTGACTAGTGATCCTGAGAAATGGATGTTTCCAGTCTTAGAAATAGCTTCATGGATTGAGGGTTCTTGAGTTCAAGTATTAGACATCAAATGACCAGAAGTAAAAGGTTTCCTGCTTCTCTTTTTGGCTACTATTGCCCCTGGAAGGTTGGAGTATAGGATTTGCCATGCTATTCCAGCAAGTTATTATGTTGCATGTCTCTCAATGTGATTCAAGTCAAGTCAATAAACATTTAAGTGCTTACTATATGCTAGATACTATGCTAAGCTCTAAGAATACAAACATAAACCAAAAGAAAGATAATTCCAGCTGAGAGAGAGAGAGAGAGAGAGAGAGAGAGAGAGAGAGAGAGAGAGATTATGGATGGGAGATTAGTTACCTAATCTGAGCACATGAGTCAGGGGTAAGTGCAGCCTGGAGAGGAATGAAGACCTGACTGGCCTGGGTGACTTCCCCAAAACATAGGCTCTAGGAAGAACCAGGCAAACCTCTTTCTCAGAGGAAGAAGCTGAAGGGAAGAGAGTATTTTCAAGGTGAGAAGTCTAGGATGAACTGAGCTTTCAGGTTTTCTGTGGCATGGAGAGAAAATCTGGAGAGTAAGGAGTGCAAGTTGGAGAGGAGGGTGAGTATGCATATCCACATTCATGGGAAGTATTACTTTCTTGGCAAATATTTTCATAGCCTATAATATCATACAGTGTTCTGGAAGGACTCATCAAATTGCACATGAGTTATTTTGATCAACATCCATAGTACATGTAGATTAGGAAACAGACCTGGACAAATAAAGTGACTTAACTGAGGATACAGTGAATGACATATATTGAGAGCTAAGTTTTCTGAATCCAAATCCAAGTCTTTTCATTTCTTCTTGTAAGGAGGGTAATTCTTTTATACATTTAAGAATGGACCCAAATATAACTATTTGGCAAATTACATTTTCCAACACTAGATTTGCAAAAAATAGGATATACTTGTAGGACCCAGCTTTACCACACTCCTTTAGGTAGCTTTGTTATGTATCTTTACAATATTTCTGAAGTCTGAATGCCTCACTTCTGCTTTGCAGCTGGGGAGTATTTTTGATGTCACCCATTTCCCCATGTATTTGTGTAACGTAGCTGTTTTGTAAGAAATATTTCATAATTATTTGTAGGGGGACTGCCTTCCTACAGGGAAGAGCATGGATTTGGTCTGGGGCTACGTAGGTTAGCCAGCTAAGCTGCCTTGGGTGCAATATTCAGAGAGAGTGCATTATTTTTCAACATTGCTTGCTTCAATAAATCCAACATCTTTCAAAAAAATTTTTTAGGGCATACTACCTCACCTGACATGTACAGTATATAGTCTTTGACATGTTTGGGCCAAAAAGTAAGTTCATCACTCTGAGACAACCATTTTAAGCCTTTTTAGTCTTAGCTAACATGGTCCTCAGATGACAGGCAGCCAATTAGAGGCCTGAACTTAAAAACCTGCCAGCTTGTTAAGAACATGCTAGAGCTTGCATTCCACAGGTGTAGCCTTACTATTTGGGATCATCTCCATGCTGTGTCAAGGCTTGGCACTAGAACTTCAAAAAGACAAATGCCCGTGTTTTTAATGCCAGTAGATTTCATTTTCTGTATCACATAGGCTTTTTGGGTTACTGTTTTGTTTATTAGTTTCGGGTGACATCACAGTGTTCCAGTGAAGGCTTGAAGGCTCTGATGGAGAGTAATGTTTAGTGGCTTGATTTTCAAATGCACGCAGGGCTGGCTGGGTGGGTATAACTTTTGTGGCTCTACTGACTGCTCTACATCAGTTTGTATGAATCTGCTTGTATGAATGCTTCTTTGGATTTCTCAGATTTAGCCCTTTTATGGTTCAGTAACACTTTATTATGGGAGGAGGAAAACAGAACTTACTACGTAACAGGACCATGTTAAGTGCTTCACAAAGATCATCTCTTTTGATCCTCACAACAAACCTGTTAGTATCTCTATTTTATGTTTAATGAAACTGAGGCAATCACAGGTTAAGTGATTTGCCCAGGATCATTCAGCATGTAAGTTTCTGAGGCAGAATTTGAACTCAGATCTTTCTGACTCCAGGCAAAATGTTCTATTCATTGTACCACTGAACTGCTTCTATTATATTCATGGGCCACAATTTGTTTAGTTATTTCCCAAATGATATCCATTTACTTTGTTTCCAGTTCTTTCTTACTACCAAAAAATTACTTTAAATGTTTTGGTTTATGTGGTACTTTCTATCTCGGTTTTTTGACTGTCTTGAGGTATATGCCTAGAAGCAGCATCTCTGGGTCAAAGGCCATGGACATTTTACTCCTTTTCTTAAAACAATCCTCAAATACATTTTTCAATGGTTGGAAAAGTTCACAAACTAGTCTTGAAATTTTCAAACCTTCTCTAAGTTGCATGAAGGTCTTGTTCTGTTCTATATATTCTTGTTATTCATATTTTAGTTTTTGATATTTTTATTTATTTGTTTTTATTATATTTATTTATTTTTAAATTTTGACATTCATTTCCACAAAATTTTGAGTCCCAATTTTTCTCCCAATCTCTCCCCTCCCCCTCCCCATAATACTTTGCATTCTGATTACCCCTTCCCTCAATATACCCTCCCTTCTATCACACCCCACCTTTCCCTTAGTCCTATCTTCTCTCATTTCTTGTGGGGCAAGATAAATTTCTATATCCCATTACCTGTGTTTCTTTTTTCCCTGTTATATGCAATAATAATTCTCAACATTCATTTCTAATACCTTGAATTCTAACTTCTCTCCCTCCCTATCCTCACTGAGAAGGCAAGCGATTCAATACAGGCTATATATGTGTCGTGTTGCAAAAGACTTCCATGATAGTCATGTTATGTAAGACTAACTATATTTTCCTCTATCCTACCTTGTCCCCGCTTTTTCTATTTTCTTATTAGATCTTGTCCCTTCCCAAAAGTGATTACTTCTATTTACTCCTTTCTCCCATTTGCCCTCCTTTCTATCGTCTCCCTCACCCTACTTGTCCCCTTCTCTCCTACTTTCCTGTAGTGTAAGATAGATTTTCATACCAAATTTAGTGAGCATGTCATTCCCTCCTTAAGCCATATGTGGAGAGAATAAGCTTCACTTTTCCCCTCTCATATTCTCCCTTTTCTCCTCCATTGAATATGATTTTTCTTATCTCTTTTATGAGTTATAGCCTGCCCCATTCCATTTCTCCCTTTCTCCTCCCAATATTTTCTTCCCTCACCCCTTAATTTTTATCTTATTTTTTTATGGATATCGTCTGTTCTGATTCAACTCAACCTGTACTCTCTGTCTATATGTATGTATGTGTGTGTGTGTGTGTGTGTGTGTGTGTGTGTAATCCCTCTACCTACCCAAATATTGAGAAAAGTCTCAATACAAGTCTACAAATATTATCTTTCCATGTAGGAATGTAAAGAGTTCAGCTTTAGAAAGTCTTTTATGATTTATCTTTCCTTTTTACCTTTTCATGCTTCTCTTGATTCTTGTGTTTGAAAGTCAAATTTTCTGTTCAGTTCTGGTCTTTTCATCACGAATGCTTGAAAGTCCTCTATATCATTGAATTACCATTTATTCCCTTGAAGTATTATACTCAGTTTTGCTTGGTAGGTGATTCTTGGTTTTAATCCCAGTTCCTTTGACTTCTGGAATATCATATTCCAAGTCCTTTGGTCCCTTAATGCAGAAGTTGCCAGATCCTGTGTTATCCTGATTGAATTTCCACAATACTTGAATTGTTTCTTTCTAGCTGCTTGCAGTATTTTCTCCTTGACCTTGGGACTCTGAAATTTGGCCACAGTATTCCTATGAGTTTTTCTTTTCTGGTCTCTTTCAGGAGGTGATCAGTGGATTCTTTCAATATTTGTTTTGCCTTCTGGTTCTAGAATATCAGGGCAGTTTTCCTTAAAAATTTCATGGAAGATAATGTCTAGTCTCTTTTTTTTGGTCATGGCTTTCAAGTAGTCCCATGATTTTTAAATTGTCTCTCTTGGATCCATTTTCCAGGTCAGTTGTTTTTCCTATGAGATATTTCACATTATCTTCTATTTTTTCAAACTTTTGTTTTTGTTTTCTAACTGCTTGGTTTATGTCATAGTCATTAGCTTCCTTGAATTTGATTATCTTTTTTAAAAAACTATTTTCTTCAGTGAACTTTTGAACCTCCTTTCCCATTTGGCTAATTTTGCTTTTTAAAGCCTTTTCCTCCTAATTGGTTTTTTGGATCTCTTTTTCCAAATGAGTTAGGCTCTTTTTAAAGGTGTTATTTTCCTCAGCATTTTTTTGGTTCTCCTTTAGCAAGCTGCTAATTTGCTTTTCAAGTTCTTCTCTTGTCTGAGTTCAATTTAAGTTCACTTTGGAGGTCCTGGAGGCAGGAGTCTTAATTTCCTATGACAGTAAGCCTTGTTCTTCCTCATCTGAAAGAATGGGAGGAGACATCTGTTCACCAAAAAGTAACCTTCTACAATCTTATTTTTCCCCCTTTTTTGGGCATTTTCTCGACCAATTAGTTGACTTCTGAATCCTTTGTCAAGAGTAGGGTCCTAGTGCTTCTCCTGTCCCCAGTATAAGGCTGAGGTTCAGATCAGCTGCTCAGTTCTGCCACAGGCTTTAAGCTGAGCTACCTGGACAATGGACCCAGGCTACTTCCTCAGCCACTGTAGCTGCCTGCCTCCTGCTGCTGCCTCTGCTGCTGCCTGGAGCCAGTAGTATCAGAAACCTGTTGGAAAAGCCCTCCCCCACTGACCTTTGGAACTTTCTTTTTTTGTTGCTTGTGGGTTGAGTGATCTGGGACCCTCTCTTCCGGGAATTCTGCCCTGGAGGTCTGTTCAGGGCCTGTACCTCCCAATGCTGAGGCCAGGGCTAGGCTCAACTTGGCTCAGCGTCCTGTGAGATAGACCTTTCCTGTCAGCCTTCCAGGTTAACCTTGGCTAGAAACCTCTTTCATTCTGTTGTTCTGTGGCTTCTTCTGCTCTAGAATTTGTTGAGAGTCATTTTTTACAGGTATTTTGTGGGCTGTGGGGGCAGTACTAGAGTATATGCATATTTCTACTCTGCCATCTTGGCTCCACCCCGACTTTTTGATATTTTGTAAGGCTTAATAGTTGCCTCTGATTAGGCTGTCCAAGAAATCTGATATGATGTCTGTGGCATTTTGTGCACAGAAATTTGGAGAGAGACCCCACCAACTCTCTTTTGTTTTATCTTTCAATGACACATTGTTGCTATATCATTTTTTGTAATTTTTAAAATTAATATGCTAGTCCTCCCATATTACCTGGGTAGTGAAAATCAAAGACATCTATAGCTGGATTGAAGATAAAAGTGTTTTGAATCTTTAAGTACCTTTAAGGATTGGTCTTCAGACTTTATAATTAGTCCATCATACTTTTCTCTCTTTGCCAAATAGTTCTGTTTGTATAAAGAAACTTCATGGGGGCCATGACTACAAACATTAAAAGGAAGCAGCTAAGTGATTTTCGGTAATCATAGAACCCAAAAAGAAATAAAATGCAATATACCATGTTTCAAAATTTTTATACATTTATTTTGTTTTAATATTAACCTTCGTTTCTGAATAGATTTCCCTCTTCCCCTAATGAGAGATTCAGTCTTTGTAACAAAGATCTGAAAAAGAAAAAAAATCCACAAAATCAACTGATAACATCTGACAGTTAATAGAATATGCTACATCCATAGTCACGCACCTTGTGATAGGAACAGTATCCTAACCTCTCCCCACATGCAAGTTAAGCTAGTTTTTCCTTAAAAGGTATTGAAATATTCCTTAAGATTTGAGTGGTTTAGAGGACTAAGGACTCAGACTATTGGTGTGATTTCCTCATTACCTGGATACATAGGATCCATGGGGAGCTGGAAGAGCTCTCAGATGCTTGGTTAGTGGATCTCAACAGGAGGTCCACTAAGCTGAATCAACTCAAATGATTCTCAGTGCTATCCTTAATACCTTTCTCCTACTAAAGCTTCAGTAAATCTCTTTTTGTTAACTGCTGAATGACCTAGTTCATTTTGTTCTAGTATGAAACATAAGCTACCATGGCACTGTCCTGCATCAGGACATAGCCAGCCTAGAACACACTCCTCAAAAGAATAGAGGAAGATATGTTTCCTCAACTCTTCACCAGAGTCAGGCTTGCTCATTGTAATTATATATTATTCAGTTTGGTAGTATTCGGTTTCTTTTCATTCTTTCTACTTGCTGGCAAATTTAACTGTTTACATTTCATTTGGATATTGAAGAATAACTTGTTAGCTGCTCCACTGACCATCTTATTGAAAGGTCTTACTGTGTGTAAGTTACTGAAATAGTGACAGCATTCAGGTGTGGAAAGGTCTTTAGTCCCCTCAGTTCAGTCCCTTCACTTTATATTTTAAAAAACTGAAATCTCTTATGGGTGAAGAGATTTGGCCAACATTACATAGATAATGACAAAAACTGCCCTAGAATCCAGTCCTTTGGCTCCCAGGCCAAGTTTATTTCCACTGTGCTCTGTGACGTCTCTAAGATTTAGGTGATGGTTTTGAGAGTTATCGCTGTTAAATAACTTATCAGTGATGATGACTTTTTCCAATTTTAGCCTGATTGGTTCTCGGACTTCATGCATGCAATGGGTCCATACGTGCCATTTCCCCTCTCCCTGCTTCTTTCTCACCCCCTTCCCCCAGTTTGGTTTAAAACTTGACAGAGCTAAGCTTATACGCCTTTAGCATAATCCAGAGAACTGTACAACTCAATGAGGCATTGAAGGAGGAATTTTAGTGGAAGTTGTACAGAGCAAGACTCAATAAATATGTGTTGATTTGATCCCACTCACAAAAGTAAAAACTAGGCCTTTACTAGGGCACTTGGCTATTATGTGCTTTTGTGCCTATATAGCCAGAACCAGTGAGAAAGGATATATAGAGCTTAGGTTGTTCTAGAAACAAGGGTGACTTAACAGTGGTTCAGGCTTAGTAAATTTCTTGTTATGT
>CM053769.1:628772836-628787575 GCA_028658325.1 Potorous gilbertii | reverse complement strand
CCCCGTCTCTGTCTCTGTCTCTCCCCTTCCTCCCCCACCTCCTTTTGTCTCTTCCCTTCTCCCTCTTCCCCTTCTCCCTCCCTTTCCTTTTTCCTCTCCCTCCTCTTCTCCCTTTGTCTCCCTCCCTCTCCATGTCCCCACCCCTCCCTTTCTCCTTATCCAGCAGATTAGAATTTACTTCCTCATCTAGGCTTGAAATAAGACTGCTACTCATAGGTCCAATCCCACTATTTATTGGAATAGGAATTTTCACCTATTCTTCTTCTAATCTAGTTCAATTCAACTCTTCAGGTAACATGGTGGCCCATAGTATCATTTTAATGCTGAATTTAGTAAGAGTGATGATCAGCTTATCCCACTGTAGCTCAGAACTCTTAAATTCAAGAGATCCTCCAGCCTTAACTTCCTTGGAAATATGTATTACATGTAAATAGCACCAAGCCTGACTCAACTACCCCTTTTTAGAGAGGAGAAAACTGAGGCCCTTTGCAGTTAAGTAACACATAGAATGTAAAAATAATAATAAGTAATAGAAATAGGCTTTGAAACCAGGTTCGCTGACTCTTTCCACTATACCATATTGCCTCTTCTAGAATCCCTGGTTTTATGTGGTATCTTTTAAATACTGCTGGGCAAATTTAAACTGTATTTGAACTTAGAAACACTTTGGAGGATACAAGTAACATCTGTAGAGGTTGTTTGCAGCATTAATTTGAATTGTGTGAGGAGCACGCAGATCAGGCTTGATTTCATGAATCTCTTCCATGCATGGCTTTCCTTTTGAAGTCCTAGGGGACTCTGTGTGTGGTACAGATACATAGGATGTGGAGAAGAATGACAGCAGAGTATTAACATGCTTTACAAGTCTGAGAGAATGATATCAAAAATCTGCACACCAGGATATTTAATTTGGGATGCTGGTGAACAGAAAGGGACCTGCTGTGCAGGGTGGTTTTGAAGAACTGGGGAGGGATATATATATATAAATGAGTGTCCTTCACACTGTTCTGTTCTTTTGCTATGGTCACAGAGAGATTAAGTTCACTTCCATTCTAGACTTGGAATATATTCTTGGTTTTGTCTAGCTACGGCTTTAGAGCCAAGGTTCCCTTGTTTCTAGTCCAAAAGAGGGATGACGTGAACAGTAGAAATCTAGAGGTAATAGAAAATTCTTAATCCTCTATTAGAGGTTCTTGGTATAAAGGAAAGATGTCTGTGCTAGGAATAAGAAAAAGCAGGTTCCAGGTCTTGGCTGTGACACTAACTGACTGAGGGTCATTACTTATCAATTCACTTTTCTTGGACCTCAGTTTGCTTACCTGTGAATGGGCAGGGTGGACTAGAAGTTCAGGTTAATCTGGTTCGCATACTGTTCTATGGCTCTGGGACTCAGTGTCTATCCATTTGGGTAAGATGATACTAGTCCTTGATATTAACTTCCTAATTTTTCTATATGAGATATTAGTTGGAAGAAGAATCTAGATTCTGTTTCAGAGGAGAGCATTTATTAGCCCATCCCCCCTCTTCCTCATCTTCTCTTTCCCTTAACAGTTTAGTATTACCTATTCAGACTAAAAACACCCCCCTTGGGAGAGAGTAAGTGAAGCGGTACTAGCCTAGAGGACAGATAAGCATTTCCCTGATAACTGGCATGTTTTGTCCTTTCCCATGCATGTATATTGCTCTTGGCAGGAGACCATAGGCCTAGCATCATGAGTTTTTCATGCTGTGCCTGGCAGAGGTATGGTAAAATGATTTGGATTGTCACCAGGACTTAGTGTCTGGCACAAAGTAAGCACTCAAGAAACAATGACTGACTATGCTACTTTATTCCCCATGTGACTTTGAGCAAGTTACTCTCTCTGGATCTCAGTTTCCTCTGCTGTAGTATGATGGAGTTGGACTAGGAAGGTATCAAAGTCAAATAGAAGTGAATCTCTGTGGTCTACATATTGACTTAGAAAAGCACAAATTCACATCATTTATGTTGTATTTTATTTATTTATTGAAAGCAACGCTTTTAGATTACATTTTACTCTGTTTCAGGCAGTAGTATTACAGGCTGTATGTGGGCTAACAGTCAGAGTTCATCACTTTGACACCTCTGGACTAGATGACCTCTCAGGTCTTTCTTTTAGTTCATTTCTAAGAAGGAAGAGATGCTGTGCAGGTTTAAGATAAATTTGATCACACTGAGAGTAAACCATCCCCCAAATAATTTAGTGTTGGGTCTGAGGCTTCAGATATCTGAGCCCTTATATGTTCCTTTTAACACTAGACCCCTTTCTTCCATCAACCTTTTAATAGTCTATCATTGATCGAGAATGAGTTAGTCAGTTGCAAAGTTCACCAAAGCGCAGAGTTGGCTCTTTGGGGTAGCCTCAGATTTGGAGGGGCATTATGTTTGAAGGAGGGGAAGAAGAAAATCATTAGAAGAAAAGAAAGTTTTTTTTTTTAGTTGTTTATTAACTCTTGTGAATCTTTTGTACTTTGCATTGTCTGCTGGGTGACATAAAAGCTATCCTGTATGCATTATATATTATTAGTCTGAGACCTTGGAAGGGATCGGGGGATCTTCAAAGTATCTATGGATACTTTCATAAAGATTTAGACATGAAAAATATTTTATATATCCCCAAGGAAGAATCTGGTGGAGGCAGCAGCATTAATGACAAAAAAGGGGCAAAATGAGCTAGGGAAACCTGGGTGGCAGATAAGAGTCAGTGAGTGATTTATAAAAGAAGTCCTTAAGGTTGAACTCAGTATATTTAAGTCTACAGCTTGGAGTTCTGAGCCATAGATTATAGCCTCCATTTTAAACTGTTTGGATCGTTGCCTGTGTGGAATTGCTGGCCTTGAGTGGTAATGGAAGAATACTACAGTGCTCAGATGTGATGGGAGAAGTTTAACGCTAAGGCTCAGGTAAATCGGAACCTATTATTAGTATTACCTGACGAGTTGGCTACTTGCTAGATTTAATCTACTGCATTCTTTAAAGACTCAGTAAATGTTCCTTTATACAATCAACTGATATTCAATTAACTTGTAATAACTACCTTAATAATCCTAGAGTAGTAATTTGAGTCACCTTAATAAAAATTGTCTAGCATCTTCCTTTGTTCTGCCCAAGAGAATGACTCATAAGTGCTAACTGCTGGATGTTAGTGGAGTTTAATTTTTTTTCTGCATTGTCCAGCATGCTACACAAATTTTAATTAATTTCTTATTAATTTACGTTATTATGTGACTTATTTAGATTTAAACTTTTTTAAGGGTTTAATAATTGACGGTCCAAATGGAGGGCCTTATTCTCTAGCTCAGGTATGAAACAAAGGAAAAAAGCTAAAGTGATCAGATTTCTGCTTCCTCTGAAAAGCTGGTCAAATGTGAAATGGGAGAACATGCAATTATGCCAATTGAATGATTGTGGGACAGCTAAAAACTAGTCACCCTGGGTGGTGAACAGTGTGATTAAGGATGTAATAAAGGCACACATAGCTTCAGTCTTGTCCAACAGTGAGCCTGATTTTCACCCCAATTCTCTGAACACAGAGCAGGTTTATGATTTGAATCTCTAAATAGTACTATTGCATCCAGGGGATTAGACTGCAATATTTGCATCATCATTTCCTACTGAAAAACATATTTAACTTCCTTGAATTATGAGAACTGAAGAACTAAAAGGGTCATGTTTTTCTTATAAGTAATTATTAACTGATGATTTTCTGACAATTTTCAAAGACTACTTGTGACATAAATCCAGGAGAGCACTGGAGACGTCAGCATGTATTATTTAATTTCTTCTGTACATAGTTGAAAGATGCCTTACAGATTTAAAGGGATAGTAAAACTAAAAACCAACCATGCTCCAGGACTGGGTAGTAACTTGCCTTTCAAGAGACATTCTATCATTTTTAAAGGACAGATCTTTATCTGGAGTCACCAGTGGCAGCTGTTGGATTTTAAAATAATGTTTTATTGATGCTTATTTTTTTCATCATGCTGACCCCATGCTGACCCATAGGATGCTCCCTTGTAACAAAGAAGTGTGGTTAAACAAAGAAAAACAAAACGAAACAAATAAAAGCACACACTGGTTATGTTGGATGCATGCCTCATTTTGCATCTAGAGCCTACCACCTCTCTCTCTCTCTCTCTCTCTCTCTCTCTCTCTCTCGATTAGTGACTGTATCAATCCACATTTTTTTGTCTCTCTTTGTTATTTTCCTTTATTTTATTATGGGCATTGTATTAATTCTGCCCCTGAGTTCAGAAGGTGACAGATAAATAGGGTAGTTTTGTAACTGTCATGCTAAATTTAATATACTTTAAGGAAACAAACTGGATTGATTTAAGTTTGTGGTTTCATATACAATCCTCTTTTTCTGTTCTTTGTACATTCATGTTTGTAAAGTTTATAATACAAGGCAAAAAATTAAAAAGAAAACAATTCCTGGTTCTGCTTAATTTGCATCAGTTTATACAAATTTTTCCAAGTTCCTCTGAACTCTTCTGACAGCACAATAGTATTCCATTACCCTTTTATAATACATTTTGTTTAGAACATCCCCTTTGAATAGACATTCACTTTACTTTCAGTTCTCAGTCAACACAAAAAGTGCTTATATAATTAGAAAAAAAAATATATATATATACATAGATATGGGACCTTTCCCTCCATCTTTGACCTCCTTGTTATATGTCATAGTGGCCTTTCTGATTAAAAGGGTGTGTTAAAGTTCAGTACATTTTTTGGCATATTTCAAAAGTGTTTTCCAGAATGCTTGGATCAATTCACAGTTCCAGCATCAGTGTGTTAGTGTAAAACTGTTCGTTAAAGGAAAAGGTTCACTCAGTTCAGTTACCAAGCAAATGAATTAAGAGTAAATGGTATAGACTTAAAGGTTTGAAGCTGGAGAAGTTTTCTTTAAAGAATCATGTTCTTACTGGGACTCTGATGCCATGTAAGGAATAAGTCTATAGCAAGCAACAACCAAGGCATACAGAGCTGGAAATGATGGTAGGGGTCAACCCCTCCTTTTACAGATAAGGTAATTGAATCTCTGAGAGATTATGACTTGCCTAAGTTCACATAGAATGTAAATGGCAGAGATGGGTTTGAAATTTAGGTCATCTGACCCCAAATCCAGTTGTCTTTATACTAGAGTGCTTTCCCTTTTCTTTAGACTATTTTAACAATATAGAAGGCTTAACAAATATTTGGACATTTTTGTGCCTGTCATACATTTATTTTTTCCAGTGGTAGAATTTGACTTCCCTTCCTTTCACATACTTTTTCAAAATGGTTAATTTAATTTGTTTTATGAAGTTAAATATGCTGGTAGAAACACGAGCCACTTTTGATTGAAATGGAAAATAGTTGTCTTTACATTCTGATTCAGAATCTGAAAAGGTATGAATTATATTTTTAGAGTTTTGAATTCAGAAAAAGAAGTGGATTTTAATTATTCTAGTATTTTTCATTTCTTCAGTTCCCCTGTACAAAAGACTGGTGGCTTACTTTTCATTTTTGTTTTGGCCACATTGGATGAGGTTAGCTGAGATAGTACAACAAGGATTCACTATTTTCTCTTCGTGAAAAGAGGGAATTAAATCCTATCACTCTACCTTCTCTTCTGGACAGGTGGCTTTTGTGATACAGGTGAGCATGCCTGTTATTCTACAAGAAACTTTCATGAAAAAAAATGTCAACTCATTTCTATCAGATGCAAACCTTATGACTGATGGACAACTATTTTGGTTCTTAGCAATGTAGACTAGTATTACAAAAGCAAGACTAATTAGGTCATTCAGCCCTTCCAGTAGAGATTTTGATGTTTGTGGGTAAAATGGTAGAGAGTGACTCTAAAAATTGATTACATTTTGCCCACTGGTTCTATATAGAATTGTTTGCATACTATCTTTAATCCATGACATTAGTCTACTTTGCAGTATTTTGAAGAAGAAAAACAACTGCTTCAACCCACCCAAATTTGGGTAGGTTTGAAAATGTAGCATTTTACTTTGTCAGACTGTCAATTTTTATTATGATTTTTATTTACCATATTTTAAGCACCACAAATAGAGAAAAAGTGTTCAGTGTCAGATAAGGAGAAGTTGGGCAGTGGCAGGGTAGATGGCAAGATGGTCCAGTTGACTGCTTGGGAAATAGCTATTTCTCTTTGCTATAGGACTTTATGATGAAGACTGAATCATCACATCTGGAAATGTTTTAGTGGCAATTCTGATTTACATATAGGCTAAATTAAATGGCCCTAGGGTTCTCCTCTATCTTGGCTCTATCTTGATCATGATTTTGCTACCATTCACTATGTGCTGATGCATTTAGATGCATAGATAGCCATCCAGGCATAGTCTGAGCTTTCTCTAGTCAGTTAGCTATAGGATGAGTTGGTCATATTATTCTCCTCTAATAGATTTTCTTCCCTCTATTTGGTTGATTCCTGAATCTGGAACCTAAGAACTCTCATCCTATGAGGTAGCCACCAATGCTGTAACACCCATTTATCTGGTATGTTTGCTGACCTGTGCTCAAGGAAGGAAATAGAGAAAAACAGAAGAAAGTAGGCTGCTAGGGGGCTAGAATCTCTTAGCATGCACATGTTGTTATTGCCAATTACTTGTAGCTGTTATTATGGTTGGGTAGGGGTGGAGTTGGCGGACCGGGAAGGGAGGAGGAATCTATTACTTTTCTTACTGGAAATGTAAAAGAGAAAGCAATGACAGATTCCCAAAAGTGAAGTGCTCAAAAAGACCATCTAAATGGAGGAAGTGTATACTTAGGAAAACACAAAATAATTAAGATAGGGAATAATTAGTGATGTATTCTGAGGTAACACATCTGCTAATGATAGAATAGGTAGAGGAAACTGGGACCCATACTTGACCCTTTGTGGTAGTAAGGACCAAATGTTAATTATCAAGTGCTCACCCCCACGAGTTATGTGCCCCTTTCAACATTAGAGGGGACTCCCAGAGAGTTTACTCCTTCTATCTCCTTAGTTCTGCCCCTTATGGGTTGTATCAGACTCATCTTATTGCTCTAAGGTTTAAATGAGTAAATCACTTAATAGATTCTTTTTCTTTTAGTTCCCATCTTGTTGGTGTGGTAAGAGAATTTCTAGCTGAGGCTAGTTGGATTTCTGATACTGTTGAGATTATGGAGAAAGATCTTTCTTCCTTGCTATTGTCATGGTCTGTAATCCAGCCCAGGTATAACAAGTTCAAAGCCATAGACAGCAAACAACTTGGAACCTAATTCTAATTGTGTGACTTTGGATTTAGATTTAATATTTGCTGTCTGCCATAGATGCTGATATAAATATGCCACAGAAAGGAACCCTAATTATGTGCTCAATTCTTTTTTCTTTTCAACAAAATATATATTTTTTCTTTTTTAGAATACTATTCTGTCTTTCCATTATGGTGCAGGGAAGTGAGAATGGATGTCTGGTTTATTTCTTTTCTTGCTCAAACTTTCAAATGAATCTCCTTTTTTGTTTAGTGTTGCTCTGCATAGATGTAAACAAAATGTTCCATTTAATCTAAACAATCAGGGCTTTAAATTATGAAAAACTATGAGAATTGTCATGACATAAGATTCAAGGGGAAAAAAAAACATCTGCAAACATTCTGATTAGGTCCCTGAATCCCAAAGCCAATTTAAGTGATAAGCAATTAAATTCAGTTTCTTTCTGCATCATTTAAACACTGGGAATATGGGGGGAAAAATTAACATTTGTTTTCATACATAGAAACACTTCCCCCCTTAGTCTCCCTCCTACTTTTTTGATTTTAGCTGTTGAAGACTTGATGTAATAGTAAGAATGGTGGACCTGGAATCAATAATACCTGAATTCAAATTCTGCCTCTTTTACTTCCTAGCTGTATGATTTTAATTAAAAAAAAATTATTCTGAGCTTAACAAATACTAAATAAAATGGGTACTTGTCTACATCTTAAAAGTCTTTTTTTTTTTTTTGCTATCCTATCAGTCTTTCTCCCCCTTCTCCCACCCCCACTCTCATCCTTATCCATTGGGAGGAAAAAAAAGGAAACAAAACTCCTTGAACAAATACACATAATTAAACAAAACAGATTCCCACATTATCTGCAACTCATAATATGTTGCTAGGGTTCTGATTCAGGCACCATATTAATTCAGGTTTGATGCTGGAATGAAATGAATCACTTGAAGATTATACAACAGTTAACAAAAGGATATTTACTTTGCCTTAGCATGGAAAGCATATTCAGCAAGGATATTCTAGCACTTTGTTTGGGTAGATGTGACTTCTCACATTTCAATGTGAGTCTGGTCAGCAGGGCAGGGTGTGATGACTCTCAGTTTTGGATATTCACCAAATCTGAAGGGCCCAGACTCTTCATAGGCAAGCCTTTTTCTGCCTTTAGTTAACCAGGAAACCAACATCAATAAGGTCAGAAGCTACCAGGAAACAATGTCACAGGAGGAGCAGCTTGAGCCTTAGGGAACCTTGGTTCCCTGAGCTTATCAAGTTCCAAGGACAGATTTGTCACCTTTCATGGAAGAACTGGCCTGCCTTGAATCAGGAAGGGTTAGGACATTGCTCCCACCAAATATGTTTTGTTATGATTCTTGAATTCATTACCTCATTGTCAAGAAGTTGGCTCTCCTCTAAGAAGTTGTTTTCCTTTAAGTCATAGTTAGGTTTTGATCTGGGAGTAGGAGTTTCTAACTGACAATTTCATAGCTCCTCAACTTATTGAAGCTGGGCGTATAATAAACATTAGAATTTCAGATACTTTGGTTTGGAAAGGATTTCAAAGGCCATCTAGGGTAAATTTTACTCACACAAGAATCCCTTCTAAATCATATTTTTCAAATGATCATCTACTTCTTTGAAGACCTCCTGTGTGGGTTGTCCTTTTCTTCAAGCCCAAATGGGCCTCTTTGCAACTTCCACTAATTGGTACTAGTTTTGCTCTATGAGACCAAACAGACTTTTCCCTCTTTCAATAACAGCTCTTTAAATATTTGAAGACAGCTGTCATGTTCCCACTGAGTCGTTTCTTCTCCATGCTACACACCCCCAGTTCCCACAGTTACAGGGATGTGCTGCACAGAGTAGGAGCTCAGAAACTTTTGTTGGCTAAGGGACACACGTATTGAATACTCAATCTTAAAGGACATTTTGAAAATTCATCAAACTGAAGAAACTAAACTAAGCATATATAATATATAAAAATCAATATATGTTAAAATCATGAACTTAAACATGAGACATAAAACACCAAAATATTTTTGGTAGTGATGATTAGGAATATACAAAGATATAGTCAATTTTATGATCCTATATTTAAATTGATGAATAATAATTTAAGAATTCCTTATCTTCTTGATTTACAAAATGATATTTTTCTTCATCAAATGTTATAGTGTTAACAGATTGGCTGAAATGACTGAAGGGGCAAATGACAAATGTTGGAGGGAATATGGAAAAATTGGGACACCGATTCATTGTTGGTGGAATTGTGAATGGATTCAACCATTTTGGAGAATAATCTGGAATTATGGCCAAAGAGTTATGAAATTGCCTATACCCTTTGACCCAATAATACCATTACTAGGTCCATTTCCAAAGATGAGTAAGAACAAAGGAAAAGAATTTTTATGTTCTAAAACGTTTATAGCAGCTCTCATTGTAGTGGTCAAGAACTAGAAATTGCAGCGATGCTCATCAATTGGGGAATAACTGATGTCTGTGATGGAATACTACTGTGGCACAAGAAATGATGTACTCAATGATCTTAGGAAAACATGGAAAGACTTGCCTGAAATAATGAAGATGAAAATGAGCGGAATCAAGAGAACATTGTATACAGTACCAATATTATTTTAAGAACAATTTTTATTGTCATTTTGACTAGTATAAATACCTAAATTAGCAATAAAGGACATCTGAGGAAAGACTCTATCTGCACTCACAGAGAGGATTGATAAAAAATAGTATGTACAGAATAATTTTACCTATATATATTTATATACACATATCTATTTGTGTCTAATCGTAGTCATCTCTAGGGAAAGGGGGATGGTAGGAGGGAAGAAAAAAGAAAAAAGAGAAATTTACATGATAACTTTATATATTTAAAAGGAATAACTAGTTGTACATAACAGATTTGCAGTCATCTCTTTTATTATACTATGTTCTGGAAATTCTTGTTTTATTCCATAAATTAAAAGAAAAAAGTTATGATATTAAATTTCTTAATCATATTATTGTACTTAACTGATTAATCCAATTCTTAGAAGACCCAAATTAGGAAAGATACCTCTCTTGTGTTTACTTGAAGCACATGCATCTACTAAGACAACAAAGCAAATAGCCATAGTCGTGATATATGTCAGTGTTTTCTTTCTTTCTGCTTCATTTGAAATTCCACATAGTGTGTTCGGATATAGTTTATGTGGCATGAAAACAGATGGATGACTGAAGACTAGTTTTAAGAATTCTGAGGATGTAGTTTAATTGGCCAAAAATAGACCAAAATCAATTATTATTAGTTTCTAAACAGGTACAAATATGTAACAGCGCTTAATAATGTGTAACAGGTGCAAATATATAATATATATGCATGAAATTATATGTATATATAATTATATATGTGTGTATAAAATGTATCCATATATATATATGTCTGCATAATATGTGTGTGTTTGTCCTTCATTGTGGAAGAAGACCATGCCATCAGAGAAATGATGACATGACTTGCACTTGACTTTGTTTTGAGAGAGGGAGGGCTGTGCAGGTCACTAGCCTCACCTCCTCCAGAGCCATCTGAATCCAGTGACCAGATATTCATCAGGATGACTGGAGATGACCCAGGATGAGGCTATTGGGGTTGTCACTTGCCCAAGGTCATACAACTATTGAGTGTCAAGTGCCTGAGGTGAGATTTGAACTCAGGGCCTCCTGACTCACTCTGGTGCTCTATCCATTGCATCACCCTTTGCAAAATATATGTATATGTCATATACATATATATGTTACACACACATATATGTATATGCATTACATACAAATATAGAGAAAGCTATGTGTGCATATTTACATATACACATATATAAATATATATAGAGAAAGCACCAAAAGGAAAGTAGGATGGTACTTAGGAAGGCCACCTAGAATAGATAGGATTTGATCTGAGTCTTGAAGTCAGAGAAATCAAGAGCTAGACCTGAAAGGGTTGAGCATTTCAGTCATGGGGGACAGCTAATGCAAAGGCGTGGAGATGGAAGATGGAGCATTGTGTTCAAAGAACAGCAAGTCCCTCCAAATTGATTTGAAATTAGAGACCGACCTTCCTTCCTTCCTTCCTTCCTTCCTTCCTCTCCTCCTCCTCCTCCTCTTCCTCTTCTTCTTCATCAAAACCTTTACCCAAGAAGTCAAATAATGGTAGTAAAATATTAGGCTTGGAAGGAAACTTAGAGATCATCTAGTCCAACATCCTAATTTTTCCTAAAGTCATACAAGTTGATGATAGAGTGAGAGCTAGACTCTGGACTTAGTTATGGCCTGTTTTTTTCCTTAGATTTAGACGTTCTGTTCTCTGGACTTCAGCATAGACAGCATTTTTTCTATTGCTAGATGTTACTACTATTATTAACATGCCCAAGTATACCACAGAATGGAGAAATCTAATATTTAGATGTAGACTTGTTGAATTTTTGCCATATCACACTATAATACATAGTACCTGACTTATGAGTACTTAAAATTTTACTAATTTTAGACCTACATATTAAACAAATTCTATCTCTGACATGTCAAATCTTAGCCCCGTTTTTCAGAAGCTCTTCAGTTGTTAGGCCATCCAATTTTACCAACAAGATTAGTATGACATGAATAAAAAATATTACTGTGTGCTTCATCAGTCAGTCAATAAACATTTATTAAGCATCTACTATGTGCTAGGTACTGAGTTAAGCACTAGAAATACAAAGAAAGGAAAAAGATACAGCTACAGCTCTCAAGGAGGTCACAGTCTAATGGGGGAGACAATATGCTAATTTGATATGCAATCAAACTATGTACAAGATTTTAAGAAAGACTATAGAAATACTCAAGAGAAGGAGGACACTAGAATTAAGGGGGATTGAAAGGGCTTCTGATACACTATGGGAAGAAGAGGTGAGTAGGAGCAAAGTGATCTGATAGTCTCATAGGTTCTATTTGTGCATTAGGTGGTACAGTGGATAGAGCACTGGGCTTGGAATTAGGAAGACTTTGTTTTCCTGAGTTCAAATCTGACCTGAGACGTTTACCAGCTGTGTAACTCTGGGCAGGTCACTTGACCTGTTTGCCTCAGTTTCCTCATCTGTAAAATGAGCTAGAGAAGGAAAGGGCAAACTACTTCAATATCTTTTGCCAAGAAAACCCCCAAAAGGGGTCACAAAGAGTGGGACATGATGGAAATAACAACAAAATCTGTATGACTTCCAAATCTACATATCTAGCCCTCACATTTATCATGAATTTTAGTCTTGATTTCTTAGCTGTGTCCTGAACATCTCCATTTGGATATCCCAAACTCAATATATCTAAAACAGAACTTGTCATCTCTCCCTCTTTAAACCTGTCCCTCCTTCTAACTTCCTTCTATCTCTCCAGTGTACCATTCTCTTCCAATAATTCAGGAAATCTTACCTGAGACTCTTTAGCTACTCAAAATCCATATCTAAATAGTTGCCAAGTATTATTAATTCCAACTTCAAAAATATCACCTTTCCATTCACGCTTCCCTAATTCAGGCCCTAATGATCAATCATCTGGACGATTGTAGTAACTTTCAGATTAGTCTCTCTGCCTCCAATCTCTCCCTTCTCACCCATCTTTCATGTCAGTCTGACCATGTGGATTCTTAATACATAGTTTTTACTATGTCAGTCCCCTATTTAAGGACCATCAGTGGCTCCCCATTGTTTCTAGAATAAAAATGAAAACTCTTCTTTAAATTCTGAGAATAATCTCTTTAGACTGCTTACACTTTATCATTCTGGTGTATACTGTTTGGTTCACCCAAACTGGACTACTTGCCCTATTTTGTAAATCTCCTACCTCCATACCCCGGGGTTGTGACTTCCCCCCTAACCTTTACCTCTCAGAACCTCTGTCTCTTTTTCAGACTTCTTTTATACGAGGTCTTTCCGTATTTTCTTAGTTAGCCCTCTCTCTCACATCACTCTGTATTTACTTTATATTTAATTAAATGTCTACAGCTGTTAACCATAAGTAAAATGTAAGCTACTTGAAGGCAAGGACAATATTATTTTTCTTGTAAGGGAAGAACCTTAGTCTCCATCATTTCCATCATTCTTCTACCTGGATTTACAGTGATGGCTTCATTATTTGTAACTCAACCTTTTAGTTGCTTCAGACATCTGTAAGGGTGCCAAACATAGAAATGATTTTTGTAAAAGTAATCTTTGGCAGTAAATGAACATCTACTGAGAGAGAGAGGGCAATGATCATTGTTTGGCAGTGCTTCTGTGGGTATGAAATCCAGGTAGTACTGGAGAAATAGCAGAGTAAGAAGAGAGAAGATAAGCCATACCCTGCCCCCTCGCCAAAAAAAAGCAGTAGAGATGAGCAATTCTGGAAGTAGGGATGGGAACTACCTGATCTGTGAGAGTGGAAAAAAATCCAGTCAAGTAGATTGAGTAGAAAGTTAGAATCATTTTGTGGTGTGAGAACAAATAGACTCAAATACCTTAGCACTGCCTGAGAGTCTCATTTTATTGAAGTCTAATAAAATAATTATTTATAATGATGAGCATGAATCATCAGGAAAAGATTTAATTATGCTTAATACACTCTTTTTGAAGTAACTAAGTACTACCTTTTAGAAAGATTTTCATCAAAAACATGAATTTTTTTTCTTTTTTTTCTTTTTTTTACTGCTAAGTGAGTGAGGCTTCAGTGATCTGGATTATTTGGCTATTGTAACCATTGATATATATACAGTATTAATAAACAATTTTTTGTACATCAAGGGTTAAAATAATTGAATTATCTACATGGGAATAATTAAGAGAAAGTTAGTTTGCTTTTTCAGGAGAAACTGTTTCCTTGAAATGATTAATGTACATTAAGAAAGCAGGGTATTTTGAGGTCTGAGTGGAGAAGGGATAGGAAAGGTGAGAAAGAAAGAAGTCATTTGGTCATTTTCATTTGGTCATTTTCAGTGACCTTTTCCCAACTTCTCTCCACTTTTCACTGTGGCCTTCTGTATTTTAACCTCTTCCACCCCCAGGAGAATATAAGAGCTGAGGGTAGGGATTGTTGCTTTTATCTTCCTATCTCTAGTGCCTAACATAATTCTTGACATGTAATATTAACTTAATAAGTATTTGGTGAAATTGAGTTAAGCATCTAACTTGATGAACTTTTGCTTCTGATTTCCTTTAATCCCTTCTGTCCTTTTGGACTACAAATTAGAAAAAGTTCACTTACATGATGAAAAATCTCAGCAAAATTTGAAGTGACAGAAAAACTATTTTAAATGCATCCCTCTCTGTTCTTCCACTATCCCTCCCTTCCCCCATTTCAGAATATCACTGCTAAAATCACATATTTCCCTGAGCGTTGGTGCTCATGCATTGTTGACATGTACCTTCTGTGGACCCACAGGTAGCTGAGTTAATCCATTGGTGAGCTGGTCCTTCACTAAGGGAAG
>CM053769.1:628707482-628772336 GCA_028658325.1 Potorous gilbertii | reverse complement strand
CTCTCTCTCTCTCTCTCTCTCTCTCTCTCTCTCTCTCTCTTTCTCTCTCTCTCTCTCTTCCTCTCCCTCTCCCCCAGCTTCAGACATCTGTCAGTCATGTGACCCTAGGCAAGACACTTAAGCTCCATCTGTTTCAGTTTCCTGAGCTGTCAAAAGGAGACGATAAGAGCATTTTTGTCACAGGTAGTTGTGAGAATTAAATGAAATGATATTTATAAAGTACTTAGCACAGTGCCTGGAACATGGTAGGTACTTAAAAAATGTTTGTTTTCTTCCACTCTCATTCCCCTTTATGAACCATGAACTATCTCTGCTTTGAGATAGCAGAGTCATACTGAAATAGTAAATATTCTTCACTCATCCCTACAACTTTCTTTCCATACTGGTATCCACATTCAAATCTCCAAATGTTTATTTTTATTCTTAGTTACATCTGCAACATAGTATAGTTTACAGGTAGCTTGTCAATATATGAGCAATTTCTATCTGTAGATGGCCACACCAACCCACAAAAATACAAACAATGCTTCAAGGCTTTAGGACTGACTTTTCAATGCAGCTGCCTCATAACGAAGCCCTCTAGATAGAGCAAGAACTAGCCTCTCTTGAAGATAAACCCATCATATCAAGTTCCATTCTTTACAAAATAGAATAAAAGCAAAATGTCAATATATTGTAGTGGATGTTATGACGACTGGTCTTGGGCATCCGCAAAGTGAGCAACTGCCTACCTGAGGTGACTAGAGAAATGCTGTGAAGATTTCTCTGCCCAAACATATGTATGATGTACTGTCCAATCTAATAACCATTTATCAAGAACCTATGTACATGCTAAGCACTGTGCTAAGTACTTGGGATATAATAAATAAAAAGAAAGACAGTCCCTGCCCTCATGGAGCTCACAGTCTAATGAGAAGAAACAACATACAAAAGGAGGCAGATTGTAGGAAAGAGGGGAAACCAAGGGACATCATGTGCAGTGGAGTTAGAGACAGGCAGGGCAGCAGATGCAAAATAGAGTGAGTACTAGGTCACAATAATGCCTGAAACCATCCATTTAGAGGTTCAGTTTGGAAGAGTGGACATTACAGGCTCTAGGAACCTATTTTTAAAATAATAATATCTCTAAAATAGCATTAAATTATCACGACTTATTGTAACTTAAGTTTCTCAGATTGTTTCCCAGACAGACAGCTTGTTCAAGTTCTGATAAGGATAAAGGATAAACTTAGAGTAAGGGTCACCACCTGAGGGAAGCAATAGACTTAGCTGTGCCTTTTAGATGTTGTCCTTAAGTATGTGAGTCAGAAACTTAGCAATGAAGGTTCCATTATCCTTTTCACTAAAAATGGTACTTCTCATATACAAATGCAAGCCCTGTAGTACTGGTTGGGTTGTTCTAGGGAAGCAATGTAATGTACACTATATTATTAAGCTATCTGAGACTCAGTCCTTTGAAAAGCACACTAAACTATACATCTTACATGCAAATGAAGTTAAATGTGGTACCTGGCAGAAAACACTCAACTTGAAGCAAATCCCCTAGACAAGGCTCACTCAAAACCCTGCCTCAGAAACCCCCACCAATATGATTTTCTCTTACTAGTCAGCCAGAGGTCACAAGTAGTTCAAAACCAAAGCATTTAATGAAATAGAACAGTAAATACATACATATGCATATACATAAAGGAAAAAAAGAAGGAATAGAAAGAGAGAAAGAAAGAAGGAAAGAAAGAAAGAGACTAAGAAAGAAAACATTTTCCCCCAGAAATCTGTAACCTTCTCTCAGAGACCCAAATACTAAAATGGATTTACGATTTCATCCATTTACATATTCCCTCTAGCAATGGAGCTCCAATCATTCACACTTTGCATGAATTTCTATGCAACTCCTCTGTAGTTTCCCATAAGTTCTGCAGGCATTCTTTGCTGTCTTCTGATGTTGTAAGGATAACATTGGCTCACTTGGGCTGTCAAAATGGCATCCCTTACCCTCACCAGAAGGTCAATCTGCCTTCTTTTCCTGTCTTAAACTTCCCTGAAGACATCTTTTGCTCTAGTTCTTAAAAGTTCCTTATTGGCTCTATAGGGCAGCCTATTCACACTACGTGTGAACATGTGCCTCTTCATTGCTATTTGTGTAAATGCTTGCTTTCATTTCTTCAAAGGTTACTTTTTTCCAGGTTTTTGTCGTTGTTATTGCCCTTTTTGCTTGGTTGGTTGATTTGGTTTGGGAGTTTGGGTTTTGTTTTTTTTCTGTATGGCAGCAAAGCCTGAAGAACATTCTCTTACAAATACACCATCAGGGGAAGAATGGACTGTCACACAAAACTACATTGAGAAATGTACATGAAAAGAACATATGTGGCCACAGGGCCTGACAGTGGAGGGGCGTCAATGCTTTTTGGTGATATTATGGTGATGATGCCCTCTGGGCCTTCTCTCTGATGATATCATATAGCATGTGGTCTTAGCTGGGCCCTGCTCATGACTGTTCTTGCAAAGTTACTTCTCAGTCACACTTCCCTGGTCCTACGGTCACTACCAGTTAATATCAGGCATAGATTCACTGGATATGAGATTTTATATAGAGAGAGATATATATCTCTATATATATCTATATAGAGATGTATATAGATATATATCTATATATATATATATATATATTTCCCTCTGGCTTCAGCTAGAGGTATCAAATAGATACCTTCTTCACAGAAAGATAGGTGGAGTCTTCCTCTATTTCTTTAGCTTAAACACCAAGATTTTTTGTTGCTCTCTATCTTTTCAAAAGGCAAAAACTCAAATATATCCATCCATCAGGCTAGAGCAAAAGTCCCCAATGACTTTTTTCTCTTAAGGAGAGGTATGTGATGTGTTTCAGAGATTTGACTGGAATGTGTATTTCCTCTCAACAACGACATTTCTCTAACTAGTCCCTCAGGCTTAAATATGTCCTTTTTAAAACTGTCTTTTTTTTGATCACTCAGTTTTAGTTCTCTGTCAGGAATCTCAGTCTGACTTTGAGTCAGAAAGTTACTATACCTCTTTGCTTAATTTCCAGTGGCTAAATGATACTGAACCATTATCCTTTAGAGTCTGTAACTATCTGCCTACTTCCCTCCTTACATCCCCCTTCTTCTTTTTCTCTCAATAAAAATCTCTCAATACTTTTATAACATTTTTATGAGTAAGAAAACATATTCTTCCTTCCATACTGAAGGAGGAGTTTTAATGTTTCAAAAAACAGCTATGATTAACATGATAAGCACTCTCCTCTTCATTATCAGGGGCCTGAGAAACACTATAAGCCACAGCATATAAAGGGGAGTCATTCTTAGGTTTTCCAAGTCATAAACACCAAAATCTTACTCTAATAACCTATCAGTTTCTTTAAAAAATTTTCATTATTCAAGAACTTGATAACAATTTAGGTAAGTTTTATTACAACTCACTGAACTGAAAACAACCCTACTAAGAAACTGCAGTTGCAATCACTCAGGTCACAAAGGTAATGAAGAATCCAAACCACTAACAGAATATTATCTCATTTCCAAGACCTTTCTCTATACCTCTAAAAGTCTTGATTTATCTAATAGCGATTCTTCCCTCATGGTACAGGCCACAATCTGTCTGTTTTATTCCACTGTTTTCATATTCTCCATCAACATTATATCAATCAATGAGTAAGCATTTATTAAACACCTACTATGTGCCAGATATTGCGTTAGGCTCTATGAATAAGACTATAAGAGTGAAATCAACACTACCGTCAAGAAGTTTATATTCTATTAGAAGGTAGATCTGTTTTCAGTTCAGTGAGTCAAAAAAGTTAAGTGACTTTTCTACAGTCTGAGGCAGAATTTGAACTCAGGTCTTCCTGACCCCAAGTCTAATATCCTATTCACCATGACACTTGCAGAAAATCACAAATCAGCAATCTCCCATTATTGAGATTTCCCATACTAGTATTTCAGGAACCTCTGAATTACTCTTTGATACAATATTCAACCACTAGCCATCACTATCTTCTTACTAGAATTTTATCAAATGTCAAGAGAAAACTTGGCAGCTGCTTTTGGACAAGTTCAGATGCAGGGACGGGGGAGGAAAAACCAGGTATGGTGCAGGGGAATGATGTTTTTTTCCAGATTCCAGATCTAACATTGTGAGAGTCTTTATTTTTTTAACTAGATAATATAGTTTTTTAATAATATTTTATTTTTTCCTCGTGCTTTTCATGGCAATATAACGTGAAATGCAGTGTATATTTGAGTGGAATGGGGAGTCAGAGTGGGGTTGGGAGAAGGGTGTGGTAGCTCTTTACTATTTGCTGCTCCTTTTGGCAGGTATGTTATCTAACAAGCAAAATAAAATTGAGTGTTCAAGGTTGGTAAGTGATGCCATGGTATTGATTGCAAAGGCAGATGCTTGTGTTCTTGTCTTAGAGATGCCTAATGAAAGACAGACCCAGTTGCACAGTCACAGTAATGGTGAGGGATCCAGCACATGCTGTAGGTTTTTACATACGACCAGGCCTGACTGTTACCAGATGTGAAAGGAAAGAGATAGCTAACATATGAACCATCTGGACCTGTTTTACTTTAACACTGTTATACATTTGCAATATATTATTTTTTCCTTCTTTGGCTAGAGAAAAAATGCTCTGCGGTTAAGGCAGAGATATGCAAAAATGCTGTAGGGAACCAATTTCAGTTAAGAAATTCTCCTAGCTGTGCAGGGTATTTTTTTCCCTCTTAAAAAATAATAAAGTTTGAGTCAGGGATGGGGAGAGGCACAGAATGAGAGGAGACATATGCTATCATTCCTAGACAACCCTTACTGTAAAATAGGTTTTCTTCCTCCCCCCACAAAAATGGTTTTATGTAATATCCAGTCATGTGAAATATAGAATGAATGTAACCAAATAAATTATTTAGCTTTGTTAGAGGTTTGAAATGAAACTGTTTTAAGTATTCTATCCTTATACACAGTCTATAACTGTGGGAAAAGAGTTCTAAATGTTCAACCCACATTGCATTCTTCACATGGTCCTAAGACAAGTATGATTCATTTCACACAGCAGAAAAAAGAAGAAAAAAAAAATATATATATATATATTCCAGTTACCCATCAGGAGATTCTAGGGGTAGTAACTCATTGAATATCAATAAATTTACCCAACAAAGACATAGGCAATGGGGAACATCTGCAGTTATTGGGAGAAAAATACATACATACAATCTAATTTATGAGGTTTAGAAAATATGCATTTGTGTACAATTTTCTCCTTAATGCTACTTTGTAATTATTTTCCATCACCTGTATTGTCAGTTTCTACCCTCCAGTTCACCAGATTCAGTCTCCTCTTTCCTGAAAATGACATTATATTTTCTTTCTGCATGATTGCTTGACCTTGGTGCTTTTCAAATCCATCACTATCTACCCCACTTACACATGAGTTCATGAAGGTAATATCTGGTGCCTTTGAAATCAGGGAGCTTGGGGAAAGGGAAATAATATGTGGTAGAAGCATTAAAAGAAAAATGGAGTTCAGAACAATAACTGAGTAGGGAGAAATTAAATTTGTTTTACCTGATACATTAAAGCCTGGGCTGAGTACAAAGTAAAGCCATCAGCCAGCCTTTGCAGAAATCGCATTGCACTTTGGAAAAACTCATCAAGAGAAATAATTATTGTGGTTATGGCTTATGAAGGGGGCCTATGTAAAGAGCCTTCACCTGTCACCAAAATTCATTTATGACAGCTTAGGTGAGGGTTAAGGCTACTAAAAATAAATGAACTGTGAAAGTCAGTTGGCTTTTTCATTTCGACCAAGGTTGTTCCTGTGAATACTTCTCATACTCAAACCTTTTTTCATCATGAGGTTTTTAAAATGGAGAAAGAGCAGGTATCATAAGCATGGGAGTTTCATTTTCAGTGATAAAAAAATGAGAAGAAATAGGAATAGGGAATTTACTTCCCACAAGTTTTCCATTGAATACTGGAAAAATTGAGAAAGCCCACATTTCATGATAGAATATAATTTGTAGATTGGGAGATAAGACTCTGGGAGATCTCATCCATTTTATTTTTATAGTTTAAAATCTAAATTGATTACAAGCATGAAAGACTTTATTCAAAGGGAAGAAGGTCATGCTTGCTAGTTTATAGGAATGCAGAAATATCTTCAAAATCCTCCAGCTCCAAGCTTTATATTAATAACCTTATACAAAGGGGTGTGTGCATGGTTCCAAAAAGAGACAGAAGACCTTAAACACTCAATAGGTTCAACATTCAATAACAGACGTAAAACAGAGCTGCTGTAGAATATGTTTTTCCAGGCCACATGAGGAACTCCTTTGTAAATAGCTTTCTGTAGCCATGTTGAGAGAGCCCAGCTGTTAACAGAACCAATTGAAAAGGGGTAAGCTGTCTTCCTCTGAAATTTTACTCCATGTTGATAGAGCCAACAGGAGTTGAAATGGATCAAATCTTCAGATCAGTTTCCCATCGTCAGGTAATCTATTCCATGACATCATTACAGGAGCAAAAAGAGGAGAGCTTTAATTTGGCTTTTATTCAACTCACTAGTGAGATACAGGACACTACTTCTTAAAAAAGGCATCATCATGTATTTAGAGCTACAAGGGACCTTGGGGAACTTCCAGAAAAATTCCCTCATTTTACAGATGAGGAACTGTGGCCCAGAGCTTAGTGATTTTCCAGAGATCACATGGAAGTAACAGCCAACAATCAAACCTGAATCCTCTAACTCTAAATGCAGAGGACTTTCAACTGTGCCATATAGATTTGTGTGCCTTCTGTAGAGGTCGATTTTCCTAGAAAGTAGCAATTAAGACACACCCAGAGTCCCTTCTCATCCATTCCTCATTATAGCCCAGAGTGGTTATGGCATTCAGAAAATGCCTACAATTTTTCAGTGAAACTGAAGCAAGGGAATGATTCTAATATTACCTATATCTCCCTCAAAAACTTATTCTTTGCATCTCTGCCTACTTTTGTGATTAAGGTCAGATTTTACACCTTTTTCAGTTAAGCTGTTGTTCCTTTCCCCAAGTCTCTCCTCTGTAGCTCTCATTTCTATTATATGATCTTTTGAAAACTCTTCCAGCATTTCTTTAATGAATTACAATTGCTCTTGTGGGAAGGTATTTTTCTCTGAGGTTTTGACTGTTGGTATTCTTGACTTTTTCTCCTATTCTGGGTTTTTGTCTAGGCTATCCCTCACATCATAAAAGTCCTGTGCTTTGGGGGATATATTAGGTTTGCTTACTCAATTTTGTTGCTAAGGCCCCAAGTATTAACTACTAAGTCTTCTTTTCTATGGGCATCAGATAATATTGAGGACCTTCCCTTTACTTCAGTGGTCTTTCCTTAAGCCAGGCTCCCCCTTTCCTCAGAGATTAAATTAAGTTAGGGTTTCAAACTGCACTTTGTCCTTTACCATGGACTCCAAAGTTGTCCTCTTCCATAAATGACCTTACTTCAAGCCCTTTCCTTGTGACAAAGAAAGAGAAAGGAAAGACTTTTCTTTAGTTCTCAATTGAATCTGAAATTGTCCTTCTCTGGTGGAAATGAGCTTGTTGAGGCCTCTTCCTTGAGGGTGAGGGATAGGGAAGAGGGACTTTTTATTTTACCCCATTATATTAAGGTCCTTAGAAAGTTGTAGAAACTACCTACTATTTGACATGACCTTTTCTGCCATGTAAATAAACTAAAAAATATTTTTTCCTTTCTCTTACGCTCTACTAGTGTCCATTTCCTTTTCTTAGAACTACAAAGCAGTTCATTAGTGCTTGGAAGTAGGGAAATAGTATGCTGGTTTTTCATTACTATGTCTGCAATTCAGCCGGTTCAACACTTCTTGAGTACTTTGTGATGAGTTCTAAATAAACCATCATTCTTTTCTTTTTTTCTTCCATCAAAATGACCTCTTTACTTCTTTTCTTTCTCTCTTTTTAATCATTAAAAGAATTCTAATAGACTTGAGGAGTTCTGTAGGCTGAGTGAAAGTAGGTCAGAAGTTAGAAAATGATTGTAATTCCCCACCCACCCAACCCCAACTCTTTCAGTCATTGATCAACAAAACTTGTCTTTGATAGAAACAAGTATTTGCAGGGCACGTATTCTCTATATTACTATGCCAGGTGTTTCAAGGGACATAAAGATGAATAAGACATAATCGCTGACTTGAAGGAGTTTAAAGTCTAATAGTGAAGATGACAGGTCCACTAATCACAATAATAGAAAATGCAACAAAATGCTGGAGCACTTCAGATGGGGAAGAAATTGCTTTCAGCTAGGTATAGAACATAGTTGGAAATAGAAAAAGAAAGAGAAAGAGAATCATAGAATTATATCATTTTAGAGATGGAAGAAACTTAAGAAATTTAGCCCAATGCTTTACAGCACAATTTAATGTCTGTAGCATTATATCATGTGCTGGTAAACTGTCTATATATTTTACTAAAAACTGCTGTGTCACCCACATTATAGCAATGACTCAATAGAGTAAGGAGTCAGGAACAGGGGGAAAAAGTGGGGAGCAAAGAGTGGTACAAGAAAAATGCAGGGAGAAGAATCAGATTTTAAGTTTTAGCAGACATTTTGTGGATTACCAAAAATTTAACATGGATTAACATGGAATATTATAAAAAGCAATATTTTTTTTTAATTTTACTTCAAAAATCCTGATTACAAATTTCTAGTTCTGTTATTTGTTACCAGCATGAGCTCAGTTTTCCTCTGTGGAAAGTGGAAGGATCCCTTTCAGCTCTGAGTCCTATGATAACAAAAGCTCTAATTGAATCTAACTTGATTATTTTACAAGTGAGAAAAAAAGCTCAGAGAGGTTGAGGGACTTGATCAAGGTCACAAAGCTATCCAATAGCAGAACACATATTAGAACCCAGGGTTCTGTGTGGCAAGCCAATACCCTATCTCTATTTTCATCAAGAGCAAAAAATCAAGTATGCTTTTACCCCTCTCCTAGAGAAAGAGAATGTGTTCTAATTCTGCGCGTGCGCACACACACACACACACACACACACACACACACACACACACACACACACCTTTTCAATGCCTGGAAAAGATGTCACAAGCTTAGAGGACATGAGTATGTTTCCCATTGACACTAACCCCAAAACTCATTGAACATGACACCATTTCCCCTCTGGACTTCAAGTCTGCCAGCTGGCAGCAATTCCCTACAAGTATTCCAAAAAAATGAAACTAGATAAATAGGAACTCAATTTCAGCAGCCCAACATGTGGAGGAGGAAGCAGAGTTCCTGAAAACTACACACAAAACAAATTTGCTTTTTCTGCTCAGTAGGCAATGTGGACCTATGAATCAAATACAGGATTTGGAGCCAAAATACTTTGGTTGCTTTCCTGACTCAGTCAATGAGTCACTGACTTGATGGTTATGATTATACTTTAGAATCTTATTAATTAGGAAGTGCTGATTTAGTCTACGAAACCTAATTCAGGTAACCTAAGAGAAAAAAAAAGAACCTTTTTACTTTGATCAGGGGTGTAATTTCATTAGTGTAGCGAGCTGAACTGAAAGAAATGATCTCTCCAATGCAAACTAGACTCTATAACTGACATCCTTAGTTACCTGGGGCACTAATACATTAAGTGACTTGCCCAAGGTAACATCAGATGTAGGCAGTAATTTGGACCCAGGTTTTCTGGACTCAGAAGTCAGTTCTCCATTCACTATACCATACTATCTCCAGATCAAAGAAGAGCAAATTCAGCCTTCACAGAGTCCTACTCTGACACCTTGTCATTGCACAGAGGTGACTCTGTGTTTGAACTCAGGTCTTCCTGATTTTGTGTCCAGTGCTTTAGCCACTGACCCACCCAGCTGTTGCTAAATGGTGTTCTTTCCTTCTGCTTCCACAAGAAAAGAGAGAAACTGTGCTGAGAACAAAGATGGGAAAATAAGTCGAATAGACAAAGTGTGTATATCATGTTGCAAGTGACACAAACATGACACAAACATTGAGGAATTACCACAAGGTATATAAAAGAGGGAAAAATATAAAAACATGGAGGGGGGGGAAACTCAGACATAATTAATAGCAAGAAAGAAATGCAACCAAGATGACATCAACAACCACCAACCTATAGGTCTACTTTCCCAGCTATAAAAAATTTTTAAAGAGAATCTTACCTAACCACACATTGAAGTCATCCTCAAAGCAGGTATCAGTAGGGACACCTACAACATCCACCTTAAAAACCTCCTCTTAGAGAGATTTTACTCTACCCCACCCCCTCCTTCCAGGAAGTACATTCCAATTTTTGGTCAGCTCTAATTCTTAGGAAATTTTTCCTTATGTTAAAACAAAATTCACCCACCTACAATTTCTACCATTTGGTTCTGATAGCACCTTCCAGGATAGACTAGAATAAGCCTTTATTTCAAGACCTTCCTTCCAACAGCTAAAGACAAATATCATGTCCTATGCCAAATGCCTACACACCCACCATAGTAGGTTCTCTTCCTGGATCTAATAAAAAACATAACAGCTGGTATTTAGATAGTACTTTAAGGTTTACAAAGTGCTTTACAAAAGGTAACTCATTATATCCTCACAAAAATCCTAGGAGGGAGGTGCTCTTATGATCTTCCCTTTACCGGTAAGGAAACTGAGAAAGACAAAATTAAGTGACCTGCCCAAGGTCACACATTTAGCAAGTGTTTGGAGCAGGATTTGAACATAGGTTTTGCTGACTCCAAGTTTAGCCCTTCATCCCCTGAGCTATCCAGCTGCCTCCATTAGTTTCCATAATCACATGACAATCATTGTATAAAATGCTCTACCCACCGTTAGTCATCCTGGTTAACCTCTGACTGCTCCCCAGTTTCTCTGTCACTTCTCAAATATGACCTTTAGTATTACATACAGTATTGTAGATATTGAAAAAATCAGAGTACAGTGGGACTCTAACCTCCCTTGCTATAGAAACTACCTATTCACGTATTCTAAGATTACATTAACTCTTTTGGCTCCCACATCACCTTGGTGACTCATACCAATCCTACAGTATACTAAACCCCTTAGATCTTTTCCACAGAGACTACTTTCTATCTATATTCTGTACTTATATAGTTGACATTTTTGACCCAAATACAGAATTTTACATCTGTCTCCATGAAGTTTCATTTTCTTAAGCTTCCTAGTTCTGATACCTAATGTATCATCCATCCCTCCAGGTTTGGTGTTATCACAAAATTGAAAAATATGTTATCCAATGCCTTCCTGCCATTCACTGATTTTTTTTTAATTTGACTAGAAAAGGGCAGAGCTCTACAATAATTCATTTAAGTTTTCTCCCAGCTTGATGCTAGTTCTTCTTTGCCATTAAACCAATCTTTGAGTCCATTCAAACAAACAACCAAATTAACCTAACTGCACTACCATCCAATCTCCATCGCCACCTTGTCCACAAGAATATCATGAAAGATTTTATCAAATGTCTTGATGATATCCACATATACTATTTATGGTACATCTACCTCAGACAGGAAATACAGATGGTCAGTAAACTGGGTCTAGAACTGAAGAGGAGAATGTACAATTGGATTATATCTATGAAATTATATGACATTTTAGTGACCCAAAGCTGCTCTCTGATTCAAAAACTCAAACATCCAGTATCCTTCCAGTGGTTCTATATGACCTCAAATTTTGGAACATCATAGTATCTGAATCAACAATCCAAAGAAAAGCTGGAGATACGAAGAAAGTTTAAGGAGATGCAATGTACTACCAATGGTGACAAGCATGGATTAAGAAGTATAAAGGATAAATATAATTAAGAATATGTGGTGAGAAAGAAGGCAGATCAAGCATGTAATCAAAACAAGGGACAAAAATAAAGAGAGGCCAGTTATTGCAATGATACTCATAAAAGGCTTTTTAAAAGTGACCTACTTATGGGAGGACATAGATAAGAAAAACACATGATAACATCTGGATGAGTTATGACTGGTACTCTGGAAAGGACTGTTCCGTGGTCCCGCTCTGATCAAACCACATCTGGATTTTCACATTCCTCTCTGGGAACCACATTTTAAGAAAGGCATTGATAAACTGGAAAGCTTCCAGAGGAGGGCAGTCCCTATAATAAAAGGGCCTCAAGATCATATGATATTTGATTTATGCATTGTCATATAAAGTTTGATTAAAGATATCAGAGTTGTTTAACCTGAATAAAAAAGGAGGTTTTCTGGAGACTGGGATGTGGTAAAGGGAGGGTGAGCAGTAAATGTGAGATTTCTTCAACATTCCAATTTGCAGAAAAGGGACCTGATTTGTTCTGCTTTGCCCCCAGAAAAGCAGTGAGTGGAGATTTTAAAAAGACAGACTTATGCTGATATAATGAAAAAATCCCTAATAATCAGTTATCCAAAGTAGATATAGAGAGGATTACTTATTCAGGTATGGGCTGGACTACAAGTGAACCTAGAAAAGACTTTAATCTCAGCATGCCATCCTATGCTTTCATTCCATTCATTGATTTTTTTTTTAATTGAGTAGAATCGAGAAAGGTCTACCTACAGTACATATTTTAGATTTTCTCCTCAGAGTGGTCCTTCTTTGCCATTAAACCAATCTTTGAGCCCCTTCAGATCAACTAGTTCCAAATTGACTTCAGTTTATAGTTGAATAAACAGAAGCCTGAAGACATAAAGTGACTCACCAAAGATCACATAGTTAGGAAATGACAGTGCCAGGATTCAAACTCAGGTGCAATGGCTCCAAATTCAGAATTTTTATTTCAGCATTCTTTCAATATATACCCAGATGGCTCTGCCTTTTAAGTGTTAATAATTTCTCCCTATATATAGCTTGTTTTGTCTTGTCTCATTTATTTTATTGAAGGTTTAGCTTCTAATAGGGAGTATCTGAAGTGATTAGACAAAATAATTTGGAATAAGCAGGAACACTTTAACCCTACAAGGACCACATTCTTCAAATGACATAAATTTCTTATTATAATTTTACTATGATTTACTATAATTTCTCCTGTCTGGTCAAATATATTTTGAATATAAATAGTTACAATCAGATAGCATAATTTTACTTTGAAATAAATAATTTCATCCTGTTATGTCTATTTTCTTTGCCTTGTGAATGAAAAAATATACCATGTTAATTGACAGATTGGTACCTTGAAATATTCTTAAACTCCACTCCTTGTAAGAGTTAGTTTTCTTGGGTTTTTTTTTAAAGTACCTGTTTTTAATCTACTATCTGTAAAGGTACCTTAAATTTCATATATGTAACCCTTGACTCAAAGCCAATTTGCATGAGACTTTTCTCATTGGTAGAGACTGATTATTCAATGAACTACCTGAAAGAGAGAAAAGTAAATGAAAGATCATGGTCTTCTGGTTTAGAGATTTGAGAGAGAAGTTCCAAATTCTCTTCAAGAAGTCACTGAAAGGAGAAAAAGATTCTGGAAAGAAGCCAAAATGTAGAGGAGTTGGCACGTCAATTATGTCCTTATTGCCATCTTACTACCCCAAATTTGAGTAATTTCCCCTTTGAGTAAGATCTAAGACTCTCCATCTTGATAGAGCTGAGACATCTTGTGCCTAGTGAAAGAACTCATTCGGTCTATGTATTATCTAGTAATATATTCTCATCTGGATACTTTCTCTGATTTCTGTTTTTATTCTCCTGGACAAATGGATTTTTTAATTTTTCATTACATATGGTCTTTGTAAAACTGGTGGAAACACTCTTCCATTAAGAAATAGTAGTCAGAAACTCACCTTGAACCTAAAAATTTCATTCCCTAAACTAACAGTATTTAGGGGGTAACTATAATTCTGGCCCCATATACTTTCTCTGAGTAGAGTTCAGTGATTAGTCTCTGACCTCAACTTCCTGCCTCCCCTCCCTGTAAGAATCAGGATTTCCCTTGGAGAAAAGAGGAGGAAGAGATTGTAGAGATATCCATTCATGCTTCCCGGTGAGACACACCTAGACAATTCATTTAGATACACATAACCTAAATGGAGAAAGACAGATTAGTAGATAGAAAGACAGATAGATAGATAGATATGTCTATGCATATACATACACATATATATAGATGTATATGTGTATGTATGTGTATATTGTGCATATATATACATGTATATATACATATGCATGCACCTAAATATTCATATTCACTCATACATATATACACATATGCATATATATCCATACTCAAACATACAAATACAGGTTGGATAAAACAGAGCATGTTGAATCTTCTGTGCTGCTCAGTATTGAGACTGATCCCATGAGTGACTGATGCACTTCCAGCCTCGGTGAGACAAGGAGACCTTGTATGTACATATGTACATACATACCTAAGTATAAATGTGTGTATACACATGTATGTACAAATATACACATATATATGGAAGGAAAGAGAATGAGACAGAGAGTACCTTGAAGCCAGAAAGATCTGAATTTAAGTCTTACCTCTGACACATATTTTCTATGTGACTGCACAAGTCATTTAAATTGGTAATTGAAGCAACTCCCTAATACTTAAGCACCAGAGAAGGTCCTTACCTGCATTAGTATTAGTGATTTCTTCATCAGGTTGGAGTTTCTTATGCATCTGTAATCACAAGTTCAGTCCCTATCCCAATATACATACATACACACACCTCTATATATACTTGTTTTTTTTTTCTCTACTACATAAAGCCTTGTCCTATAATCAGCATGCCACATTTCTATAGCACCTTAGGGTTCCTCACCTCATCCCTGTAAGTTACAAGGAATGTAAAAAGTAGAAAACCAATGGACAACTTTACATTTTGCTGACTTTCTGTCATTACAATTAAGTATGAATTTTCATAAACACATCTCTTGGCAGACATCTCTCAAATGAAGTCTTCCCTGAGAGGCCATTCAATGCTTTCTGGGTCTTCAACCTTTCTCTGGAAGAAAGTCAGGAAGAACACAGCAAGAGGAAGCAAGAAGAAGAAAATGTGTTGAAGAGGAGAATCTTGAAAGATCCTACCAATTCAAAGTCTTAAGTGTGGAACAGAGACTAAGAAATTGACCAGAAGCAGCTCTAGAATCAGAGACTGCAATGAAGGCAAGTTAGGAAGGAAAGTTTAAAGAACGTCTTAAAAGACAACAATCAAAAAAAACCAAACATTCTTAAATTTAATTCATTAATAAAAAGAAGAGTAAAGCAGCAGTCAAATAACACAAGCTCATCTAGAGTATTAAGTTTTGCAAAGGACTTTATATATGTATATCTCATTTAATCTTTCCAGCAACTCTGTGAGGTAAACGGAGCAGTTATATGTGTGTGTGTGTGTGTGTGTGTGTGTGTGTGTGTGTGTGTGATATATAATAACTAGGATGGGGTAACTGATACTTTGCCCTAGAGCACCAAAATTCAGAAGATGCTGATAGCATTTAGATTCCTTCAGTAGCACCGAAAAAACAATTCCTATTAATTTGACACATAGGTAATAAGAATAATTCCCTTTCTCATTCTTTCCTGGCAGCCACTGCTGGGAAGGCCACTCCTAGGCCTAGTTCAGCTTGACTTTCCTGGCCCCAGTGATAACTTCACAGTATGTCAAGTTCCTCCACACAGTAGGGCAGTGTTCCAGTCTCCCTTCCACCAACTGAATTATCTTCAAAAGTTAAATGCTGTTTGACTCTCCATATTTTGTGAACCTTACTCCAGTTGCCAAAATTGCTAGTTACAATTATGTATTATCTCCATTTTATAGATAAGAAAACTGAGACTCAGATTAAATATTTTATCACACAACTAGTAAGAATTAGAGGTAAATATGGAACTCATTTTTCCCTTGACTCGGCATCTACCAGTCAATCCAAAGCATACTACTTCCATCTCAAGGGAAACTGAATCTCTTCATTATAATCAGGGAAAGGTATAAGAGCATATCTTCCCAGACCAAGAAAATAAAAACTCTTTCATTCACTGTCCTTTCCTGTTTTGCCAAAAGGGAAGCCTCTGTTCAGTAATCACAAAGATGATGATGGGAATGATAGCAAAAGTAATAGCTAACATTTATTCTTGTTGTTGGTCAGTCATGTTTGACTCTTCATGACCCCATTTGGGGTTTTTTTGGCAAAAACACTAGACTGATTTGTTGTTTTCTTCTCCAGCTCATTTTACAGATGAGAAAACAGAGGCAAACCAGTTTAAGTGACCTGCCCAGGGTCACAGAGCCATTAAGTGTCCAAGGCCAGATTTAAACTCACTTCTTCCTGACATCAAACCCAGCACTCTATCCACTGTGCCACCTAGCTGTCCAGAAGTATATAAGCTATATAAATTAACATTTATATAACACCTACTACGTGCCAGTCACTAGGTTAAGAACTTTACAAATATTACCTCATTTGATCTTTACTATACCCTGGGAGGTAAATACTATCACTATTTCCATTTTAACTTAGGGAACTAAGGCAAATAGGGGTTAAAGTGACTTGTATAGGGTCACACAGTGTCTGAGCCCAGATCCAAACTTGTCTTCCTGATCCTACTTTGTAAAATAAAAGGTGGTGTAAATTTTAAAACATTATATAATGTTCCATGTATAGGATCACAGATCTTAGCTTAAATGAACCTTGGAGGCCACAGTCAATAAGCATTTAGTAAATGTTTGCCAGGAGCTGTATGAAATACCAGGAATACAAAAAAAGAAAAAAACACAGTACACTTCTCAAGGAGCTCACATTCTAATAAGGGAGATAGTATGCAAATAATTATGTATAGAGAAGATTGAAAACTTTATAAATGGGAGATAATCTCAGAGGAAGGGTAGAGGAAATGGGAAAAGACTCAGAAAGGTCTTCTTTAGAAAATAGAATTTGAGCTGGGGCTTTAAAGAAGGTAGAGAAGGCAAAAGGCAAAGATGAGAATCCAGAGAAAGAACTGATAAATAGAAATATGTATAGGATAATTTTACAAATACATATATATATGAAAATATACATGTATATATTTATGTCTAATGGCAGTCATCTCTAGGGCAGGGAAGGAAGGGAAGGAAGAAAAAAAAGAAATTTCCATGATAGTTTTTAATTTAATTAATAATAATATTTAATTAATAACATTTGAAGGGAATAGAAAGTTTTGCATACTAGATTTGCAGTTTCATGTACAATCATCTTTTTTATTGTACTATGCTAGGGAAATATTTGTTTTATTCCATAAATTAAAAATAAAATTTTTAAAAAAGATTATGGCATATTAAAAAAAGAGAGTATTCCAGGCATGAGGAATAGTCAATACAAATGTAGTGAAACAGGAGATGCAATGTCTTGTGTGAGGAGGACTAGCATGTAGGCCAGCACCAATGAATGGTAGAGAGTGTGGAACATTAAGACAGTGGGAAAGGTATGGATGGGCCAGGTTTATGAAGGGCTTTAAATGTCAAACAGAAGCTTTTCTATTTTGTCTTGGGGGTGATAGACTCTATTGAGTGGTAGGTAGCATAACCAAACCTTCACCTTAGCAAGATCAATTTGACAGCTGAGTGGAGGGGGGATTACCATGGAGATGGAGTTGAGGGATAAAGGCCAACCAAAACACTATGACAATAATTTAGGCCAGAGGTGATGAAGAGGTGTACATGGGTTATGGTTGTGTGATCAAGGCTGAAAATACCAAGAAACAGAATGTTTAAATTTAACAATCCAATTCAGAAACAAAATGTTCTATAAGCCTTCAGGAGAAATATCTTCAAATAGGAAGGATATTAGAATAAAGAAGAATGATAAAAAAGAGTGTGGAAGTAATGTTTGTAGAGAGCTTCTTCAAGGAGTTAAGAGAAGAGATGCAGGATGATAGTCAGCAGGGATGGATAGATCAAATGAGAGATTTTTAAGGTTGAAGGAGATGAGGAAAAGTTTGTAGGCAGAAAAGAAACAGCCAGTAGATAGAGAAAACCTAAGATATTGAGGATGATAGAGGAGTAGTCTTCTAGAGAAGACAGGATAGGATGAAGCTAGAGAATGGGTTCAGAGGTTGACCATTGCGCTCTCCTCAGAAAAATGGAGATTCTGGGCTATAATTATATCTATTCCCTTAAATATTGCTTGGCTAGATGAAATAGTTTTTAGGTTCAAATTGTACTTCTGACCATTATCCTTTAATGTGCAACAAGCTATATATCCAAGACATAACTTTCTCTCAACTAAATGCTAGTTCCATGATCAACACATATAAGAAATAACAAATAATTCCATTTATTCAAATAGAAATCAGAGAAAGTATAAGTGAATGTATTTACATATATACATGTGTGTATGAGAGTATATACGAAACAATAAACAGAGTACATGAGTTCTTCTAATGAGAGTGAAATAAGTCAGGTCAACCAAGAGAGTCTTAGAATTTCACTCCAGGGAAATTCCCTGAAATCTCTAATGTAACAAGCTGAGAAGTTCCAGCTCCTCTACATATTGTCCTCTTCCCAGAGTCATTCTATACCTTTAGGGACCTGAAGAGATTCTGGATGCATATGTTTCCTTTCCAAAGCTGGAAGCCTGAAGACCAGAATATCTTTTCTCTCCAAAATCTCACCAACTCTGTTCCTCAAGCAAGCAAAAAGAAGTGAGAAATCAATATCCAGTAATGAGAACAGTCTTATGCAAATAACTCTTAAAGCCAAGAGTTACATTGATATAAATTCTGTTATAAAAACCTATTCTTAGCAAACAATGTGTTGCTATAGCCTTTTAAATAATATATCATTTGATATGTTTAAATCAATATTCATTGATCTCTGCTTTATCTTTCTCTAGTTTTGGTACTAGAACCATGTTTGTCTTATAAATGTTTGATATCATTCTCTATTTTTGGAAACAATTTGTATAATATTGGAGTTTAAATGTTTGATAGAATTGAAGTGTAGATCAAACTGGGTCTGGGTTATCTTTTTCTTTGGAAATTCACTTTGACTTGTCATTTTCTTTTTCTGCGATCAACTCTACCATTCCCGTTTCTTTTTCTGTTAATCATTGCATTTTATATATTTTAAGTATTTGTCCGTTGCATTAAGCTTTCAATTTTGTTGACATGTAATTGGGCAAAAAATGTTTTCAAAAAATTGTCTCTTCAATGATTGTGAATTTTCCTTTTAGATTTTAGTGGTTTGATTTTCCTCTTTTTTTAAAATAAAATTTGGTACAGGCTTACGTATTTTTTCATTTTTTACAAAAATAGTTCTTAGTTTTGTTTATCAATTCAATGACTTTTTTGTCTTCAATTTTGTTGGCCTCATTTGGTTTCCAGAATTTCTATTTTATAGTTCTTTAGGTTTTTTGATGTGTCATTTTTCTAATTTTACTTTCATTTATATGCCCAATTTACTGATCCTTTTTTTCTCCCTTTTGGTGATGAAAATATTCAGAGATTAAATTTTTCACTAAGGATTACTTTGGCTATATTCCAAAAGTGTTAGTGTGTTGGCTGTGCCTAGAATTTTCTACGTTTGACTATAAAAGGAAGAAAAGATACAGGATAAGAGCTTTAATTAATTAGAGGGTCAAATGAGAGTTTTTAGAAGAATAGAATATACAAATTCAAAAACCATAAAAGAAAGTATAGTTCTACATAAATAGAATGGACAAAGGGATGAGGAAGGAACATCATAGGAGGAATCAATATATTGTTAATATTATATATATATATATATATATATATATATACATATATATCTTAAAGTGTATTCTTTATAATAAAGTTTTTAGTAAGTTTACTTTGGTTATAAATTCAAAGTAAAAAAACTTATTGTTAAAGTGTAAAATTGAATAGAAACAATTCTCTTTGTCACTATAACAGAAGGCATCCCAATGACGTTCAATTCTCCTAGAAACAGGGGAATTCAGAAGTGGCCTGACAAGACTCACTTGCATGAATTTACACCATGGGGTCATAACTGATTCTTTTCCCTTTGGCTCAGAACAACAGGCAAGGCAACTGAGAAATTGGCTTTCTCTAGACAAACACTCTGTTGCTGTTAAGCTGAGCGTAAAAGAATGTGCACGAAAGCAAATGGTGAGACCTACTATGTAACCTGATGGGGTAGAGAGCCCTGGTAGGCAAAAGTCTCAGAAAGGTTTCTCTGACCTAACGTCCACAGTTTTCCTTTTGAGAAGCAACATTTTCTATTTCAGCAATTCTTTTGTTTTAGAAAATTAATTTTTAAATAACCTTCACTATCTTCAGGCTACTACAACTATGCCAACTTGGGAAATCTTCTATAGACATTATAATTCTTGATCATTTGCTATTATAATTTTCTCTGACTGTAAGCTCAGCTGCTTTTCCAAAAATGCTTGGATTTAGATAGCAAATGTTGGTTGCCTTTCTCTGGGTGTGCATTTTTACAAGATGTCATAAAGCTTGCATTACAGTTTTAACCTGAGAACAGATTAGGGACTTGTAATGTTCCTTTCTACCACAGTGCTCACATACTATGTCCAGTTGGAATTCTGACAGGGACTTGAGAACAGCTTTCTTCTCTATAGAACTGAATTTTGCCACCAATTAGCATTACAAAGATGAAGCACTGGCACTGAAAGAAAACTGAAAAAAATCCCACTTGCTTAGGGGTTCCTAACCTTCTTTATGTCATGGACCTATTTGACAGTCTGCAGAAGACTGTGACCCCCTCCTCAGAGTGTTTCTAAATGCAAAAGATAAAATACGTAAGACTACAAAGTAGACTCATTATGTTAAAATACGATTATCAAAACCATTTTTCAAGCAAGTCTCCAGATTAAGAACCTCTGCACTGACTGGCTCATCAAAAGATATTCTCTTTAAATTATTCTCTCATTCTGTAGCTAGCTACAGCCTGTGTCTCAAGAATAAATAAATATCGACAATTCAAATCATACAGCACTCAAAGGCTTGAAAAACATTGTCATAGAACACGATTTAGAGCAGAAGGTGCCTTTGAGATCATACTAATCTAATACCTTTATTTTATAAATGAGAAAATTAGGGTTCCAGAAAGGTCAAGTAACTATTACAAGGACACACAAAATTAATTAGTAAATTGTAGAGTCAGGATTTGAGTTATCCAAGTCCTTTGACTCCAAATAGCTAGTTAGGGACAGAACAAAACCTCTTATCATGTGAAACACATGATAACATACAGAAACATCTTGCTTTTTTTTAAGTCACTTCATCAGGCAGTACTTAACATTTCAATAAATTCCGTTTCATCAATTGGTTCATACACCCTCCATCCATGCATATCACAAGCCATTCGTGCTTTCTTAAGGTGTAATTCCATGTTCTCCTAGAAATCTTCCAGAGAGGATCTCCTGCACACACTAGAGACTTTCCTCTGGGTCTTTTTAGAAGACATGGGAAACAGTGGCATACTCACACCTGAATTAACCTTTGATCCAACCTTCATTCCTCTCTGGGCTTCACTCCTAACTTCACACTTTGTCTCCTACACCTAGAATAGAAACCTCCTTACCATGAAGCTTCTAACACTGGAAGTATACTCCTTCGCTGTGGCTCCTTCCTTTGGTTGGAGTTTCCCAGTAGAAACTCCGTCCAAAGGAAAACATTCAAGTCAACCACAACTTCATTCCCCTCCAGAGCCCACTCCTGACTAGCTGAACTTTCTCTCCGGTAGCCCTTTGGATACCTCCTACTTCCCCTCAATGCCTTACCCCTTATCAATTCAGCTTCCTTTTATGCGTCATCTTCCATTATTAGAAAGTAAGCTCCTTTCTGCTTGTTCCCATATTCTAACATTGTCCCAGTGCCTGGTAGAAAATACATTTATATCTTATATGTCCATAGTTGTTTTCATCTTTTAGAAGGTGAGTCCCTTCAGAACAGGAACTGTTTTTGCCTTTCTTTGTATCCCTTAAAATAAGCACAGTGCTTGGCACATAATAAACACTTAATAAATGCTTCTTGACTTGATGTAGAATAGTTGAGGGGATTCACCTGGTATACTAATTTCTTTATTTTGAATTCTGTCTATAAACTCTCTTCAGACAGCCTGCAATGCAAGATTTGATTGAGATCAGTATTCTCTCCATGGCATGGTGTCTATGAAGGAATACAAATTAGGAAGCTAGAAGTAGGCCCTACGGGGGCAGAAGACTGAATGGAGTTAAATCAACATGTATGAGAGGTTACAGCCAGGAGGGAAAGCTAGACAAGGAAAATCCTAGAGCTGAGATGCAGGACCATGTAATGTATGTGTGATGAGGTTTAGGGGTGCTGGGGACCCCAAAATATCGACAGTTCAAGTCCTGCTCAAACGAATTCGACTCAAGCCTTCTTAAAACCAAAGAAAACAAAGTTTATTAAATATTCGCCACCTTGGGTTGACTCTTAAGGAGCCTAAGCATTTGTAATGCTTGTGTTAACAAGCGGGCCAGACAGAACCTCAGCTAGACAGAGTTTGAACTGTCTTGAATCTGAGCACCTTCATAGAGGCAAGATGGAACTAAAATACAGAAAAGACTATAGGAGGGATCTGGGGGTGGTCTGGTAGTGTAGCGTGATGGGAGGAGGGATTTCGGCTGTATGAAAATGAATACAGATCTGGATGGGCGTGGTCAGCAGCCTGGGGAATGGGGTTTTCATGGGATAATGAAAAGTCCATGGGCTACCTGAGACTGCTGGAACAAATGGAAAGATTAGATTTGAATAAGAAAGACCAGATTAAGTGAGAAGATTCAAGAGGAGCTCAAGGAGACTCCCAGAGTCTGAACCCCATCACATGTACATGTTATACAGAATCCATAAATTTAACTACTGACATATCATGTATACTGATAACCTACATTAGCATTTTCCAGTCTCCTCCTGAATGAAGAAGTCACACTACACCAAATAGGCTGTCTATCTGGATTTAATCATTGCCATTCTATGTCCTGACCATTATAGAAAATTCACAGAATAGATTAATACTTGTTGTAGGAAACAATATCTATCCCATGAAGCTAGCTAGTTTTTCCCTAAAAGACAATAAAATCATCCTCAAGACTTAATTGTTTATAAGGGGACTAAAAACTAAAACTTTGACCTAGATTCCTGCTTGTATAAGCTTGAAAATCCAATGCACAAGAAGTTAGGGGCTCCTGAAGTTTAACACATCCTAGGGATCTGTCCTCTTGTTATGGAAAACAAGAAGGTAAGGGAACTGCACTCAGGTGAATTAATGTTATATGCTTCTTCTTATGATGTCATTTTTGAGTCATGTCTGACTCTTTGTGAGCCCATTTGGGGTTTTTATGGCAAAGATACTAGAGTTGTTTGCCGTTTCCTTTCTCCAGCACATTTTACAGATGAGGAAACCAAAGTAAAAAGGGTTAAGTGATTTGCCAAGGGTCATACAGCTATTAAGTATCTGAGGCTAGATTTGAACTCAGATCTTCCTTCCTCAGGCCCAGACTTCTATCTACTGTGTTACTTAGCTGCCTCTGAATGTCCATTCGATGTTATTACTAAATGAACTTCTTTTTTGTTAAATATGAGATTATCTACAAGTAACTCATTTCATTCTAACCCAGCTTGAACCACAGGAATGGCCTGAGTCAGACGTGGCTCAGAACAATGCGGATCACTACCCTCCCATGAGATAAGAAGATATCCTGTGCCTAGCTTCTTGGGTCCTGCATTATTTTTTAAATTTTTTTTTATTCAACATTTCCCAATTACATTTTTCTTTTTTTCTTATTTAATATATTTTATTTTTCCCCAATTACATGTGAAAACAATTTTTTAAACTTTGGATTTTAAGTTTTGAGTTCCAATTTTTTTCTCACTCTCCCTTCCTTTCCCCCCTCCCTTAGATGGAAAATAATTAGATATAGGTTACGCATATGCAATCATGTAAAACAGTTCCATAACAGTTATTTTGTACAAGAAGACTCGAATAAAAGAAAAGAATGAAAGAAAGAAAGTGAAAAATAGCATGCTTCAGTCTGTATTCAAGCAAGATCAGTTCATTCTCTGGAGGCAGATAGTAGATTTCATCATTAGTCCTTTGGGATTATTTTGGATCATTGGATTGCTGAGAATAGCTAAGTCATTCATAGTTCTTCATTATATAATTCTGCGGTTACTATGTAAAACATTCTCCTAGTTCTATTCATTTCACTTTGCATGACTATATGTAAGTCTTTCCAGGTTTTTCTGAAATCACCCTGCTTGTCATTTCTTATAGCACGATAATATTCCATCACAATTATATACCATAGTCTGTTTAACTATTCCCCAATTGAAGGGGATCACTTCAATTTTCAATTCTTAGCTACCACAAAAAGAGTTACTATAGATATTTTTGTACAAATATGTCCCTTTCCATTTTTTTGATGTCTTTGAGATACAGACCTATTAGGAGTATTGCTGAATCAAATGTTATGAACAGTTCGATTGCCCTTTGGGCATAGCTTCAAATTATTCTCCAGAATGGCTGGATCAATTCATAACTCCACCAGCAGTGCATTAGAGTCCCAGTTTTCCCATATCCCCTCCACATTCCAACATTTTCTTTTTTTTCATATTAACCACTCTGATAGGTGATACCTCACAGCTGTTTTGCATTTCTCTGAGCAATAGTTATTTAGAATATTTTTTAATATGACTTTAGATAGCTTTGATTTTCTTGTCTAAAAACTATCTGTTCATATCCTTCCACTATTTATCAATTGAGGAATGATCTGTACTTTTATAGATTTGACTCAGTTCTCTATTTGAGAAAGGAGACCTTTTGTCAGAGATACTTGTTGCAACAGGTTTTACCAGTTTTCTGCTTTCCTTTTAATTTTGGATGCATTGGTTTTGTTTGTGCAAAAACTTTCTGCATTATTTTACATTTTGTAATGTTCTCTATATTTTGTTTTATCCTAAATTCTTCTCTTATCCAGAAACCTGACAAATGAACTATTCTATGCTCTCCTAATTTGCTGATAATGATATCATCTTTTATGTCTAAAGCATATATCCATTTTGATCTTATCTTGGTTTACAGTGTAAGATGTTGGTCTATACTTATTTTCTGCCATACTGTTTCCCAGTTTTCCCAGCAGTTTTTGTTAAATAACGAATTTTTGTTTCAAAAGCTTGGATCGTATCATATATTAGATTACTATATCATTTACTATAATGTAATGGGTACTTAACCTATGGCAGTACCAGATTGTTTTGTAATTACCATTTTATAATACAGCTTGAAATCTTGTATAGCTAGACCATCTTCCCTCACACTTTTTTCACTCATTCCCTTGATATTCTTGACCTTTTGTTCTTCCAGATTAATTTTGTTATTATTTTTTCTAGCTCTATAAAATAATTAATTGTAGTTTTATTGGTATGGCATTTAATAAATAGACTGATTTAAACAGAATTGTCATTTTTATTATATTGGCTTGGCCTACCCATGAGCAATTAATATTTTTCCAAATTTCTAGATCTGACTTTATTTTGTGAAAAGTGTTTTGTAGTTGTATTCATAGAGTTCCTGGATTTCTCTTCAGGTAGCCTTCCAAATATTTTATATTGCCTACAGTTATTTTAAATGGAATTTGTCTTTCTATCTCTTGCTGCTGGATTTTGTTGCTGAGATATAGAAATGCTGATGATTTATGTGCATTTATTTTGTATCCAGCAACTTTGCTAAAGTTGTTGATATTTCAAGTAGCTTTTTAATTGATTCTCTAGGACTCTCTAAGTACAATATCACATCATCTGTAAAAGGTTTTTTCCCTCATTACCTATTCTAATTCCTTTAATTTCTTTTTCTTCTCTTATTGTTGTAGTACAATATTGAATAGTAGAGGTACTAATGAGCATTCGTACTTCACCCCTCATTGCACTGAAAAGACTGCTGGCCTATTTCCATTACAGATAATACTTGAGGATGATTTTAAATAAGTATTACTTATAATTTTAAGGTTAGTGCCATTTATTCCTATACTTTTTCCTACATTGTTGTCTAGTAAAATCTAGTTTCTTAAAAAATATAGTACTTTATATGTTTAAGAAAGTAGATTTTAATGGCCCTGCATTGTTGACTAGTAAAATTCAGTTTCTTAAAAATACTATCTTTACTTAGTCAGTTGAGTAATTTCAGTATATGACTGGAGAGAGGCATAATGTCCAATAAGGTGTGAGAAATATTATTAGTCACAGGTAAATATACTTCATAACTACTGAATAAACAGCTGAGACTTTCACTCAGCAATGGCATGCAAGGCCCATGAATTCACAGGAGGAATCTTCCATATTCTCCTGATGGGAGTGACTTCACAAACAAGCTGTCTTGTATTGGCAGACTATATTGATCCTGACCAGGAATCTTACAATTGCATTGTTTTCCTAAGGAAAGGATACTAGATGATGGGTCATTGCTACTCATTACCAATACTTGGAAAATAATTCTACTAAGGTCAGCATATTTTCATATCAGGTAAGTATACAATCCAGGAAACTGTATAGTATAGTGAAGACAATGTGTACTCAGGAATCAGAGGACATCTGTTATACTTACTACTTGTATGAGCTTGGGCATTTCACTTAACCTAGATGAACTTCTTAGCTGTAAAATATGGAGGCTGGGTGTAGATGGACTATAAGGTCTCTTTTAGTTCTAGATCTATGATCCTACAATATTGTTCATTTAGTCATCAAAGAAATATTAGAACTATTCATTCAAAGCCCTTTACAACCTAGTTCCCTTTTACCTCTCCAGCCTTCTTACACCTTACTCCCTAACATATGCTCTTCAGTTCAATAGAATGTGGTATATTCTGTCTAATATAGTTGCTGTCAGTTATCTTTGCTTAAATGTGTGTGTCTTTTTTTAAATATACAAGAACATATTCATTAAGATGACTAAGTTAAAATAGCTGGTGTAAAATTTAAAAAGAGCAATAAAACTTTATAAAAAAGAAAAAAGTTCTCTTCCTATAAAGTACCTTCACCTCTCAAAAATCATATAATACCCATTAATCATCAAAACAATCTGGCTAAGAAATAGAGTGGTATATTCATGCAATAGATTAGGCATACAATACACAGTAGTAAATGAACACAGTAATCCATTGTTTGATAAACCCAAAGATCCAAGCTTTGGGGACAAGAGCTCACAATTTGACAAAAATTGCTAGGAAAATGGGAAAGAACTTTGGCAGAAACTAGGTATGCACCAATACCTCATACCACATACCAAATTAAGTTTAAATTGGTACATGATTTAGACATAAAGGGTAATACCATAAGGAAATTAGGAGAACATGGAATAGTTTGCCTGTCAGATCAAAGATAAAGGAAGAATTTATGACAAAACAAGAGACAGAGAATATTAAAAGATATACAATGGATAATTTATTACATTAAACTAAAAAGATCTGGCAAAAAGAAAACCCATGCAAGATCAGGAAGAAAGCAAAAAACTGGGAGTGGAGGGGAGGGATGAATTTGATAGCAAATTTATCTGATAAAGACCTCTTTTCTCAAATAATCAAGAACTGAGTCAGATTTATAAGAATACACATCATTCCTCAATTGATAAATGGTCAAAGGATATGAACAGGCAGTCTTCAGATAAAGAAATCAAGTATCTCTATAATCATATGAAAAAACTACTCTAAATCACTATTGATTAGAGAAGTACAAATTAAAACAATTCTGGGTATTACCTCATACCTATCAGATTGGCTAATGTGATAGAAAAGAAAACAACAAATGCTGGAGGGGATGTGGGGAAATTGGGGCACTAATGCATTGTTCTTGGAGTTGTGAACTGACCCAACCATTCTGGAGAGAAATTTGGAACCATGCTCAAAGGATGATAAAATTGTGCATATCCTCTGATCCAGCAATACGACTACTACATCTGTATTTCAAAGGGATAGGAAGGAAGGAAGGAAGAGAAAGAAAGAGAAAGAAACAAAGGAATATTTTAACAAAAATATTTATAGCAGAGGTCTTTTTGTGATAGCAAAGAAATGGAAATTAAGGGATGTCCATTAATTGGGGAATGGCTGAACAAGTTGTAGTATATTATTGTGTCATAAGAAATTATGAACAAGATTGCTGGAGAAAAAGCTCAAAAGATAGTTATATGAACTACCCCAAAGTGAAGTAAAAACAACCCTATAAACAGCCATACTGTACAATGAAGAACTGTGAATAACTTAGCTATTGTCAGTAATACAATAATCTAAGGCAATTCTAAAGAACTTATGAAGAAAAATCCTATCTACCTTCAGAAAAAGATTGATGGAGTCTAGATGCAGATCAAAGCATATTTTTTCACTTACTTTTTTTTTTCTTGGGGGGGGGGTGTCTGTATTTTCTTTCACAACATGACTAATACGGAGGTAAGTTCTGCATGACTGCACTTGTATAACCTATATCAAATTGCTTACCTTCTCACTGAGGGAGGAGGAGATAGAGGAGAGAATTTAAAATTCAAAATTTTAAAAAATAAATGTTAAAAATTGTTTTTACATGTAATTAGAAAAACAAAATTATATTATATCAAAAAAAAAAGAATTTTTTTTTAAAAAAAAAAAACCAAGTGTGATAAGGCACACTTATTGACCCTAGAGCTAGTGGATCATTTTAGTTTGTGTTCACATGAAATCCAAAACCAAGATGGTAAGCCTCCACAAGTATAGGACCATCAGGTTACATCAGCAGGGTAAGACCAACTTAGATCAGAAAAATGGAGTTGGTTAAATCTTCTATGCCAATCAAAACTAGGGTCAGACCTGTGAATAGTCATGGTACTTCAGCCTAGAAAAGATAAAGAAATCTTTATTTAATCTAATAAAAAAAGAATCATTCCAAATTCCTGGAAAGATGAACAACAGAGATTACTTTTTTCAACAACCTTTTGAAAACTCATATCAAGTGAGCCATTTCCCAAGAAGACATAAGCTCATCCAAGGGCATATGTCAGTGTAATGAAACATGGCTAGTGTAGAATGCAAATTAAAGAGATATTGATTATATATAGTTAGGTCTGTCATGTGCTTATGTTGCTGGATGGTATTGACTGATCTGCATCAAGCCCCGGAACACTTCAGAGCCTCTTAAGTGAAATCCATAATTTCTCAAAGAAATTTTGGACTAATTATCCACAAAGAAAAACCAAGTGAGTGAAGAGTACTTATTGTCCAGACTGACATACAGTTCAGTGAACAATATATAAAGTTAGTTCTTGAGCATATCAATCTTAGTTAAATACTATAAACATAGAACAGTAGAAGGTGAGACTAGATTGACTCTGGACAATTGCCAGGTGCTTTTAGAGCTCCCCAAAACTTTTACTGAAAAAGAGATACCCAATTTTCAAACATGATACTTGTAGAAATGCTTGTGTGGCTTATAAGGTATTGAATATCACAGTTTAGAAAATTAAAGTTGAGGATCAGGAAAGGGCAATGGATGGGTGCATGGTACACAAGAATAAAATTCAAGAAATGTTCCCATTATGAGAGATTTATCCACTGTGAAAGCTTTACCAAAATACTTGGACAAAAGGCATGGAGAAAGAGCATACTTAGATGAGATGAAGTCTGCATTACTGGAGTAAGTAATCCCTTCAATGAGGTCACAGATCCATAAAAGTATCAGGATAAGTGACTGCTGAGTCATTCTGCAAATGATCTTGAAAGACTATGGATAATATGGGAACTGCTACAGGTATGGAATAGGGCACATGGTATCTCAGTTTCTGAAAAAAAAGAAAAGAAAGAAACAATCCATTCTGCAAATTATAGGCCAGTAAGCTTAACCTTAATATCTGGCAAAATTCTAAACTATATCATTAACAGAATGTCTCATGAACCTGTACAAAAGGAAATTGTATTCACTAAGAGTCATTACAGCTTCATCAAAAGGGCAAATTAGTTTCATCTTTTTTTAAGAAGGGTTGTTAGACAGGTAAGTTACTAGATAACTATGGACAAATTTGCTAGATTTCAGCAGAGCATTTATGCTATGCTTATGGACAAGATGGAAAGTTGTGCGATAACAACAGTTACAAAAAATACAGACTAGTTAGATGCTAGGAACAAAACTATTGTTACTAATAGTTCAAAGTCAACTTAAAGGGAGGGAGCTCTCCAGTGGAGTGCCCTGAGCAAGGTTGTGGGGAGATAGGATGGTTCAATCTGCCTTTGTGCCTGTACTATTTAATGCTTTTCACCAATGATTTGGATGAAGGTATATATGGAATACTTATCAAATTGGCAGTGATACAAATCTAAGACAGACAGTTAGCACTGGATAGCAGAATCAAAATCTAAAGTCAGAAAGCCTGCATTTCCTCATCTGTAAAATGGGCATAATGTTACTTGCTGTACTGGTCCAAAGGACTATTAGAAGAATCAAATAAAACATGAAGAGTGTTTTAGTAAACTTCAAATCTTGAAAGAAAATATCAGTTATCTGAAAATTTCTAAACTGCCTAGATTCGTATTTACTGTATCATTACTTTATGTCATATGGTACCCTTTGAAATGTTTATGTAACAGAGGTTACCTTTAATCAGTTCAGTCTTGGGCAACTGGATTTTTTTTCTTGTCAGTAAAATTTAAGAAAAACATCCAGTGCTCAAGAAAAACTATTTTTCTTGAGGGACAAGGATATTTTAATTTGTGATAAATTTTTATTAAATTTGTAATAAAATTTAATTTTCTCTTGCATTATGAAACCTTTCACATCTATCAAAGCAAGCTACAGTTATGGGTGGCTTCTGCTGACTTCATTGCTTAGCCAAGCAGAATTGAATAGTTACTTTAAAAAAGTAATGTTCCTTTTCTAAGTTGAACATAGATCTCTGCTTAATGCATGTAGCAATATTTCAAGCTGTTCACAAAATATTGCTATTTCAGTGATGGATTTCACATAACAAAATGCTCTGCTCCAGAACTTAATTATTTCAAGATAACACCACCACAATATAATTTCTTTTACATTAACCTTTTGTCCCCAACTTCTTTAGTAACCAGCTATGAAAAAGTCATTTATGAAGATAACTTCTACAGCTATTTTTTGCTGTATCACTAGACCAGGACTTCAAAGCTAAATAGTGTCTGTTCAGCAGTAAATTAGCTAGGTGAGTCAGTTAGTCAATGGTCAATCAGTATTTATTAAATGCCTATTGTGTGCAAAAAAAAATCTCTGCTGTCAAGTCGCTCAGTGGAGGAGACAACGTACAAACAACAATGTACAAACAAGGTATATACAAAACAGAATCAAAATAATCAACAGAAAAAGTGCTAGTATTAAGGGACTTTGAGGGAAGGAAAGAATAAACATTTACACAACTATGTGCTAATCATTAGGCTTAAGTGCTTTAGAAAATTCATTTTCTGAGCCTCTCAACAACCCTGAGAGGTAGGTTCTGTTATCATCCTCATTTTACAATTGAGAAAACTAAGGCAAAAAGAAGTTGAGTAACTTGCCCAGATCATAGAGCTAAGTATTAGAGGCTGGATTTGAGCTCAGGTCTTCTGGATTCCATGCCCAGTACTCTATTTACTGTGCAACCATCTGCCTCCTTCTTGCAAAGGGTGAGGTTTTTAGCTGAGGTTTGAAGGAAGCCAGGGAATCCAGGAGATGGAGATGAGGAAAGAGTATTCCAGTCATGGAGGAAGCCAGAGGAAATATACAGAGTAGAGAGGTGGAGTGTCTTGTGAAAAAAACATCAAGAAGGTCAGTGTCACTGGATCACAAAGAGTAAGGTGAGGAGTAAGGTGTAAAAAGACAAGAAAGATAGGAGGAGGTCAGGTTATGAAAGACTTTGAAGGACTTTGAATGCCAGCCAGAAATACTAGGGAGCCATTGGGGCTTATCAAATTGAAGGGAGAAAAAAGTGGCATGGTCAGATCTGAGCTTTAGGAAGATCAGTTTAACACCTGAATGGAGTTTAAAGTCTAAGGAGGGAGACTAACTAAAAAGCTGTAGTAATAATCCAGGCACCAGGGTGGTGGCAGTGTCAGAGAATAGCAAATACAGACAATATGTTAGAAAAGTAGAATTGAGAAGATTTGGCAACAAATTGAATAAGGGAGGAGAGAGTAAGGAGTCAAGTAAAATACTTACTTCAAGAATGGGAGTGTCAAAGGGTAAGCCCTTTGATCCAGCAATAGCACTCACTAGGCAAAAACAACATTAAAAAGGGAAAAGAGATCCATATGTACAAAAATATTTATAGCAGCTCTTTTGGCGGAGGCAAAAAAAATGGAAATTAAGGGGGATGTCCTTCAATTGGGGAATGGTTGAATAAATTGTGGTATGTGAATGTGATGGAATACTGTTGTACAATAAAAAACAAGCAGGCAGATTTCAGAAAAACTAGGAAAAAGTTGTATGAACTGATGCAAAGTAAAATGAGCAGAACCAGGAAAATATGGTGCAAAGTAACAACAACATTATGCAATGATCAACTATGAACAATTTAGCTCTTCTCAGCAAAAAGAAAATGATCCAAGATAATTACAAAGGACTCATGATGGAAAATGCTATCCACATCCAGATAAAGAACTGATGTACTCTAAATGCAGACCAAAGCGTATCATTTTCACTTTATTTTTTCATGTTTTTTTCTTTTGGTCTGTTCCTTCTTTCACAACTGTGACTAATATGGAAATATATTTTACATGACTGCACATATATAACCTATATCAAATTGCCTGCCATTTTAGGAAAAGGGGATGGAGGAAGGGAAGGAGAAAAAATTGAAACTCAAAAATCTTGTAAAAATGAATGCTAAAAATTGTCTTTACATATAATTGAAGGGAAAAGAAAATACTGTCTAAAAAAATGAGATTGCCTTCCAAAATAACAAGAAAATGATTGCAGCTATATCCTGCTCTCCAGAAAAGGGCAAAAGAAAATATAGTCTCAGTTATCCTCTATGTTATTCTAAGCTTGAGGACTGAGCTTCACTACAAGTCTATCTTCTAATTTCGCAATACCTCAAGGATCTAGGATTGCATTTGGTTTCAGGGTCATGACCAACAGATACAGATTGCAAACTTTTCACACTTTAGTAGGTAACGATCATGAACTATTGTGTTTTGTTTGTTGTGTGTGTGTATGCGTGTGTTTTAAATCATCATCTAGAAAGGAAAAGAAAGAGAGTAAGCATTTATATAGGATCTATTATGTACCTGGCACATATGTGCCTGATATATGTATTTTTCAAATACTTCTTTTGATCAAGCCTAAAAGATTCCTTATTAAGGCAAATTTCATACTCTTCAGTAGGATCTGCAGCTTACCTTGCTTATTATCTGTACTTTGTAGGTTTTTATACAAAGCTCTAAGTCCATCTGAGGGTTTTATTGCCATTTCTTGGTTTAAGTTTCCTGTGAACTTCTGGGCTTCTCTATTTCTGTCATCCTACACTACTTCTATTCTCTATGGTATTTTTTCTAGCTCTATGGATATATACAAGCAGTTTTCTCCCCCCCCCCCCCTTTCTTTTCAATTCACTCTTTCTTATTTGATTTGCAAAGCTCCTGGCAAAGACATTCTAGTCAGTCCTTGTCAAGTGTATTTCACCACTGGCTATAAGATTTTCATGCTTATATTTTAAGTCATAGTCTAGAAATCTAAAGGGAAGGGAAGGGAAGAAAGAAAGGAAGGAGAGATAGACTTTATATACACAGTATCAAGTTAGTCATTCTCACAAAATGACTGAACAGATTATCAGGATTTATATAGTAAAAGGGCAAGTAGGGAACAACATTCACCCTGACCCTCTCCAATAAGTAACAGCAATGAGGCATAACCAGCTCAGACAATTATATTCAGGCCAAGGCAGGCCTTGTTCCTTCCTAAGCACTTGCATCCCTTTCCCTTTACCTGTTTGTAAATGAGCTCTAAGATGTGCTAGCCCTCTTTGCCTCTTAGGAATTGGGAGCCTTGACCCCTAAGGAAATAGTTTTTCAGTACTTCCCTTTACTACCCACTTTCACCAGCCTCCTCTAAGGTGAACCATCTAAGACTTGCTGCTCCACACCTGAGGGCCTGCTGCCACTCCTTGACCTTTGAAGAACAGGTCCTTCAATTCCTTCCCTATTCCAGTTCCCTAACAATACAGTTGGATTAGCTTGCAGGTCCGCCAACAATGAATTAGTATTCCAACTCTCCCACATCTTCTCCAACATTTATCATCTTCCTGTTTTGTCATGTTAGCCAATCCGATAGGTGTGATGTGGTGCCTCAGAGTTGTTTTGATTTGCATCTCTCTAATGAATAGTGATTTAGAGCATTCTTTCATATGACTATGGATAGCTTTAATTTCTTCCTCTGAAAACTGCCTGTTCATATCCTTTGACCATTTATCAATTGGGGAATAACTTGTATTCTTGTACATTTGACTCAGTTCTCTATATATTTTAGAAATGAGACCTTTATCAAAGACACTAGCTGCAAAATTCTTTCCCGGTTTTCTGCTTCCTTCCTAATCTTGGTTGCATTGGATTTGTTTGTGCAAAAACTTTTCAATTTAATGCAATCAAAATTATCCATTTACACTTCATAATGTTTTCTGTCTCTTGTTTAGTCATATATTTCTCCATTCTCCATAAATCTGACCGATACACTATTCCTGGCACCCCTAATTTGTTTATAGTATCAGTTTTTATATCTAGATCATATGTCAATTTGGACTTTATTCTTGTGTACAGTGTCAGGAATTGGTCTATGCCTAGTTTCTGCCACATTGTTATCCAGTTTTCCCAGCAGTTTTTGTCAAACAGTGAGTTCTTATCCCACAAGCTGGGGTTTTTGGGTTTATCAAACAGTAGATTGCTATATTCATTGACTACATGTTTTGAGTACCTAACTTATTCCACCGGTGTACCCTTCTATTTCTTAGCCAGTACCAAGTGGTTTTAATGATTGCTGTTTTATAATACAATTTGAGATCTGGTAGGGGTAGGCTGCCTTCCCTAGCATTTATTTTCATTAATTCCCTTGATATTCTGGACCTTTTGTTCTTCCAGATGAATTTTGATATCACTTTTTCAAGCTCTAGAAAATATTTTTCTGGTATTTTGATTGGTATGGCACTGAATAAGTAAATTAATTCCAATCATTCTGGAGAACAATTTGGAACTATGCCCAAAAGGCTACAAAAATGTGCCTACCCTTTGACCCAATAATATTGCTTCTAGGACTATATCCCAAAGAGATCATAAAAATAGGAAAGAGTCCCACTTGTGCAAAGATATTTATATTTAGCACCTCTCTTTGCAGTGACCAAGAAATGGAAATCGAGGAGATACCCATCAATTGGGGAATGACTGAACAAGTTGTGGTATATGAATGCAATGGAATACTACTGTGTAATAAGAAATGATGAACAGGAAGACTTTAGAGAGACCTAGAAGGATTTACATGAACTGATCCTGAGTGAAAGGAGCAGAACCAGGAGATCATTGTACATAGTAACAACTCCAGTGTGTGAGTAGTTTTTCTGGTAGACTTAGCCCTTCACAGCATTGCAAGGACCTAAAACATTCCCAAAGGACCCTTGAGGCAAAATGCCATCCACATCCAGAGAAAGAACTATGGAATTGGAAAGCAGGATGAAGCAGAATATTTTCTCTTGTGTTATGTTATGTTTTGTTTGAGTTTTTCTCATAGTTTTTCCCATTCATTTTAATTCTTCCATGCAATATGACTAATATGAAAATGTGTTTAATAAGAATGTATGTGTCGCGCCCATATAAGATTCCATGCCATCTCGGAGAGGTAGGAAGGAGGGAAAGAGGGGGAAAATATTCTAAGACTTATGGAAGTGATTGTACAAAACTCAAAACAAATAAATTTAAAAAAGAAAGAAAGGAAGAAAAACAATACAGTTGGATGCTTCCATCACAACATGGGACTTCATGCATTTATGAGGAGCAAGCTCTGACTTGTCCAAGGACTTTACCTTCACCTACATTTTAGGTCTGAAGCTAATGTAGGCTAGGAAAAAGGAGCAGTCATAGATAAGTATCCACAATTTCCTTCCCAGATATCTTTTCCCAAGTCCTGACACTCTGTCACCTTCCTAGTAAACCCCCAAACTTCACTTTCTAATCTGTGTATGCAACCCTCAATGGAATTAACCTATATCTCTGCCCTGGCAGAAACCTGCATCAAGCAGCTGGTGAATTGCAGAACCTATCTGTTACTTTAAAGTCACAGGATTAACAGCAAAGAGCTTTTCAAGCAGAAACTCATGGCATTCAGAAGTCTGGAAGCAACTAGCTAGTCCAAGTCCTGCAGGAAATGAATCTAAAGAGGTTAAAAAATTGTTCAAAATCACACTACCACTCATCAACCAGAATGGTGGTAGAACTCCATCAATGAGTTAGAAGTGAAAGCATGTACTCCCAAGTACAACCAACACACCATCACATGGAGACAGAGCAAAGGCCATCTGAAACAGATAATCTCTAATGGAGGAGCAGATGGGCAGGCTCTTCAAGTTTTGCACAAGTAAATGAGTTTTCTCCCTCTCTCAAAGATCCTCCTAAAAAGCCTCAATAAAAGAATGGTTACCAGCCCAGAAGATGTGCACTATTCACCTGACTTCTATCCCTTGACGGTAACATCTGTCCACCAGGGCTGCTGTATCACCAAGGGATCTCTCACTCATTCCTTCCCACCTCCTCAGGGTTTAGTCAGAATAAATACAGGATGACCCCTTTTTGAAGGAAAGGGGGACTGTTTTTCCCATCCAATTTATAAGAGCTAGTAAGTTATACCATCATCAAATGCCAATATCTCTTACTAAGGAGGATTTCCAAGGCTGCAGATGATACCCTGAAAATATTCCTTGGTAACAAAAAGTCATGAACTGAGAGGAGAACCTCTCTCTAACCTGCTTCCTCAGCAACCTCCAGCTACCAATACCAAGTCCAAGGTCATTTCTTTATTTGCTTGCTTCCTTTTGATTACATTATTGTGATGATTTCCATGACTAAGTGCTTAGCCCCAGGCCAGCCTATGATACAGAGAAGTTAAATGGTGGAGGAAGGGCAGGAGAGAGACACAGGTTATTCCACAAACTTGCAGGTTATGAGGGAGAACTTTCTCTGGGGGCAGTCCTACAGTATGGGGTTTTGGTTGCCCATTGCCAAGTTCCTTGCTCCTATACTTGGCAGCTGTTCTTCGTCTTAGCTTTGGTCACATCGTAGTTTCCTATATCAAAGTACTTTTAGCTCTTCTGGATTCTCTTCGTGAGGAAGTTGGAGCCCCCAAATTTTTGTCCTAAGCTTGGATATTTGTTCTTTAGCTTTGCCCAGCCCTCTGGGGCAAAATACTTTCTTTTTCCTGTGTGTCTTGTGAAAGCTTCCACCTTAAATAGACTTGACGATAACCATTTCCACCATCAGCCCCACTCACTATTCATCAAGCATTCACTATGTAGCAGGCAGAGACCAAGGAGAAGAAACCAAAGAGTGTGGGGCTCCAAGACCCCACATACTGGGCCCTTATTCCAACATCCCCCTTTAGACAAGTCTTAGGAAGTTCACAACCTAGGAAATAGAAAATCTTCCTATTGCTATTTGGTCTGCAAATTCAGTTCCCTTCATCAAAGTAATCACAAGTCACCATTATGTATCCTTCCTTCTTTAGACCCTTACTAGATAATCTCTCACCTGACATCATCTATATATCCAAATCACCATTCCTTGGAGGATAAAAATCTCATTGATCATTTTACCTCTCTCCACTTGCATGGCTACCATCTTACCTGAAGCCCTCATCACCTCTTGTCAATCATATTACAATTGACTTTCTTGTAGCCAATCTTAGCTAACTCCCCAATCCATCCTTCACATAGCTATCAAAATATTGTTACCGGTCCAATCCCACAAGCACCTACTATTATTCAGCACCTACTGTTTGATGTGCTAGGGGCTAGAGAACCAAAGATTAAATAAAAAACAGTCCCTGCTCTTGAGGAGCCTATATTCTGCTACATATAAGAGATGTCAAACCTGTCGTTGCTTAAAGATCTTCCATGCCCCAATGTTGACAGTAGGATAAAATTCAAACTCCTCAACTTGACATTTAAAACTCTTCACAATCTGGCTCCAACCTGTCTTTGAGGAATAACATTATGTGTGTTTGTGTGTTTGTGTGTGTGTGTGTGTGTTACTATCTTTCACAAGAGACATAGCCAGGCTGGACAATGGAGCTTTGCCCTGGGGCACCATCATTTAGACAGTTCTGGCAGCATTCCTTCTGTACATAGAAACAACTGAGCTTAGCAAATAGTTAGCAAGAAGTAGTTGAAATTGGAAACTAGATGATATAGCTATGTCCTTTTCTCCACTGCCACAGCTGCAGCCTCCTTAACCTCCCTCCCAGGCCTGTTCTTGCCCTCCTCTCACCCCCATCAGGGCAGGCTTCAGTGTATCTCAAGATCTCTGAACCCCTTTAGGGGATGGTGACATACCAGACTCCCTCCCCTTAATTGAAATGCCATGCTTGCCAAAATTCTAGATATGGCTTTGCCTTTGATGCATCTTAAAATCCAATCAGATAAATAGCTGTTCCCAAACTTAGCTTTGTGTCTGTTGTCTCCATGGTCCCACACATAATGCCTAGAAACTCTACCTCTTAAAGCTCAGCTTCAAGAAAAGCTCAGCTCAGGTGCCACTTGTTATGAGGAACTTTTATTAATATTCAGTTGATAGTGTTCTTTCCTGCCTCGAATCACCCTAGATTTACTGAAATGTTCACCTATTATATCTTCCCTTAACTTTTCCATAAACTTCATGAGAGCAGCAAATGTTTTATTTTTGTCAGCGAGGTGATATGATGAATGGAGCATTAGACTTGAAGTTAAGAAGACAGCTGCCTGAGAGGGGCAATATGGTTTAGCACTGACAGAGAGCTGGCCTCAAAGCCAGGGAGACCAGGGTTCAAGGCCCATCCATCTCTGACAGAGTGTGGCTGTGTGACCCAAAGACAAATCATCTAATCTCTATGTGCTGTGGGTCAGAGATATCAAACAGGGCCTACGGTGGCCTGAACCAAATTAAAATGTCACTGTGCTCTGAATCCAAATACAATTAGGAAATATTTAACAAAATAAAAATACAATGAAACATGGGTAATACTACATTTTAATATTAAGTCAATATACAGGCCACAGGGGTCCTTATGTATAGATAAGTGCCTCCTTATTTCTATTGGAATTTGACACCATTGCTCCAAGCAATAATCTCTAAGACCTTTAATTAGGGAGCATATGCCAGTCTCCATTAGTAGTGGGACTTTCTGCACCTGGATGTTTCCTATATCAATCAATGAAATCACAGTTGGGGGTGGGGAAGGACACTTTTCAAGACACTCATTCATTATGTAACCAAGGACAAGTCACTTCACATCTCTCAGCCTCAGTTTCCTCATCTGTAAAATAGCATCTACCTCACAGGGTTGTTATGAGAATTGCATGCAAGGAGAAATGTAAAGTTCTTTGTACATCTTAAAGCACTATTTAAATTGGCTATTTTTTTTATCATTATGGTCATTAATCTCTTAAAGTAATGGGAACTTTAAAAATGTTTGATAAATATAGTGAGCCTTGACCAATTCTTGCCTTAGAAGTTTGTTAGCTTAATGATTTCTTGTGGCCAAATTATCTCCTGATCACAGCCCTCAGATGCCAAGCCCCTCTAAGCATGACCAAGCTTATGCTTCAATAAGAGTTGGTGTCTAGTTCCATGTTTCAAGTCTTTCTATACTACAGTACTTGCTTGTGCTTTCTTTCCAATGGCATAGCCTTCAAGCACCAGAGGCACCTCTATGCCATGATGAGGCACTAGCGTAGGGCTTTGGCGGAAGCTTCTGGTTATATACTTTTTTAAGCAAACTGAAAGAAAACAGGATACGCTTGTCCATTTTGAGAAGTTTAAGTATAGAAGACACATTAGACCAGTTCTGTTTGACCCATAGGGTCAAATTAGAAATAGAAAAATAAGAGTTGCTAAAGAAAGAAAAAAAGGATATTTAGGTTCCATTTGAGGAAACCTTTCAAATAAGACAATTACCCAAAAAGGAAATGGGTAGATTCATAAGGTAGCATGTTTCCCTTCCTGGAGGTCTTGAAACAAAGGCTAGGTGACCATCTTCTTCATATACAAGTTAAATTAAGTGACCTCTGAATTTCTTCCCACTTTGAAAGCCTTGCATGGACTAGGTTCCGTACTAAGGTCAGCGTGTTATGTTCACTAAGCAGATGCCAGCAAATTCAACTCCCACCCCCATTTTCCTTTTTCTTCAAGGTACTGGAAGACCACTTTATTGTCTTTCTATCCTATACTCCTCTGAGATATCTCTTTTCAACTTTATCATTTGGTTTGATTTTTCCATTCCATCGGTAAATGGGATCTATTTCTTTTCTTGCACACTTTAGAAAGTTTTGTCCCTTTCACAGTCCATCTCTCATCACCTTCTTATACACACAATTAAAAGGAACTTTATGTCTCATTTTCAATAATTATCTTCTTAGGAACTATTATTTGGCATCAAGTATAAACAATAATCGATGAGACAACAGGCAATTTTCGCCTCTTTCTTCCTCAGATTGATTTCTCCTCCTTCTATTGAATTGCCTTATAGACATCCTTTCCTCTTTTGAGGTAGAAACTTTCTATCTTTACTTTGTATCCCCAGAGCCTAGCACAGTGTCTGATATATAAAAGAAGTGCTTTGTAAATGCTGATGGACTGACTGATGTCTGAGAAAGATCAAGAACAACATAAAAAAGGGGCAAAATTCCCTCAGAATAACAGGAAGCATGCTCCAATTTGATTTTGACCTTCAGTTCCCCTGCCTCTCCTCTGCTAAATAATTTTGTGGTTTTGCTGAACCAGAAGCATATTTAGAGAGCAAGCACACTTAGCCATAAATTTTCCTGGGGTTGTAAAAAAAAAACCCACCCATAGATTTGTAGAGACCAATTCAAATGGCAAGTGGTCAACGAGAAGTGAAACCAAAATGGAACAGATGCCTAGGGACAGACAGCCCCAGTTCCAGAAAGGGAAACACCATGGTTTGCCCACAATTCTGCAATAGTAGGTAGATCCTCAGGGCAATAACCCTGTTACAGTATTTCAGGGCATTATCTGGGGATTCACGTCTCAAGGGATTTCTCGCCCTGGAAAGAACCTCTCATTTATTTTTCCTGTCTGTTCTCTGTGCCAGGAATTTTTTTAGGACAAAATTCCTGAAGATCACTCCAGGGTGATAATAAGAATTTACATTAACTTAATCATTGAAGGTTATAAAATAAAAGTCAAGATCACAGATTTAGAACTCAAAGGGGCTTTAAAGACTTTCCTTCGCTTTACATATGCTACATCATTTGGTTCACACCATGATAATAACTCACATTTATATAGCATGCTTATTTGGGTTGGAGGGGGTGGGAAGAGTTGCTTTTATTTTTATTTAGAAAATTTCTTTTCCCCATGTTAACAGATACTTGCTCTTCAACTTGTAGTCTTGGAGAGTGGCTTGGAACACTTAGAGGTTAGCCAGCTTGACCAGGGTTACACGATGTGTCAGATGTGAACACAGGTTCACAAGGTTGGTTCTCTATCCACATGATACGCCACCTGGGATTTGAACCCAGGTTTTCCAGTATTGATCTTTTCATCAAAACCTGTCATCTCTTATAAAACATTCAAATTATAGGTCATCTTAAATAATGATTCAGAAATTATCATGGCATATTCCATCAATAAATTAAACAATCTGGAGCTAGGTTCTTTGAACCATGAACGTAATAAGAGACCTCCTCCAGTACACCATGTAGTGACTCTCCTAACCGAACAAAGCTGCTGATCATTGGTGCAATTGGGTTGCCCGTAGGTGTCTATGATTGAGTTACTTATTTAGGAGCAATCAGCCCCTGGTTCAGTAGTTTTAATGACTAGAAATAACTATAGAGGAACAGACTAGTCTCTTTCCAGTCCAGGACATACTGTATGCAGAATCAGGGTGTGCTAGCTCAATGGAGGTGTAAGTGGGAAGAAGGTTCTTCGGAAGGAATGGGGCATCAATAATCACGGGGCAAATTTATGATTACAGTTTAGTTGAGCAGAGAGAGACCATTTCAGAGCTTGTTTCAATCTCAATTCCAGAAAAGTATTTATGATGCTGAATGTAGAAGGTTTGATATCTTGTTCTATGCCATATACTTCAGATTTCTTACAGGCCTTCTGGCCTGTTGCACCCTGAACTTTTATATTCAGAAGGCAAAAAAAAAGCAAAGTATATGACTGTTTTCTGGTGCGGCTACTTTGAAAAACCAAAAATAAATTAAAACAAGCCTAGCAAATAATCTTAGAAGCTTAAAAAAATACTGCCTTCAAAGAGAGGTTATTTATCTGGATTGAAGAAATAAAGGGTGAGTGTTTCTTTATTATTGTTTTCTTTTGATCTCTTAGTTGCCCCTACTTTATTTTAATAATGCTTCCAAGCACTGATTTAATGTCTCCCCAGCTTTAATAAAGGTTCATTAGGGGATTAAGAGAGATTTGAAACTGAGCCCAAATAGAGTCAGCAGAGGCAAGTTCCAAACAGCCACTCAGCAGAAAAAAAAAAAAAAAAGGACCAAGCTGGCAGCCCTGGAAAAGATCCACCCATAAAACCAGATGCATTTGTGCATGGAGCAACCAGGCCCAGAACAGAGCCCACTGTTCTGAGATCAACAAAATCAACATCAACCCATCAAAATTGACGGCAAAGAGCACTTGGTTTGCTTTCAGTCAAAACTGGCAAACAAGATAACCCAACTCCTCAATATTGGAAATGATGAGGAAGACAACAATCAATCCCCTCAAAATCATTGAAGTGAAAATAAGCCCAATCTGTTCACATGCCCATCCTTCTTATACTCAAAATACTCTCCATTAGCCCTTTCGCTATACATTTTGCTATTCATCTCTTTTGTGGGATATATGAGTGCTCAGGGAGGACTAGAGCCTCTGGTGGGAGGGCTAGAGCCTCTGGTGGGAGGGCTTATTGAGCCCTTTTCAGGACTACTTAACACCTTTGGTGTCCACCTGTCAACCAACTCTCACCTATGGCTCCAAGAAGCTATAGCATGCACAGTGACCATATCCTGGTAAACTGACTTTACAGATGAGCTAAACCAGGCTAAGGGTACCTTACAGATTTTAAACCCTTTGGTGAATTGGGAGGATGCCTATCCCAAACATGTGAAGACTTCTCCCAGCAGAATGGACAGATGAGAATGATTTGTCATCACCAGCTGTCCCACTTTTTGTCTTGCCATTGGACTTTAATGACTCAGGAAGAAAGACTGAGGCTAACCATTTGTACCACTTCACATCACTTAAATCCAATTAATTGATAAGTCAAGACATTGTTCATTCATTATGTCGTTAGGCTTCTTCAAAAATGAAAGATGAACAAACAATGACCCCCAAAACTTCTTTTGTATTAGCTTATATTATGACTCCTTTCCCATAATCCCCAAAGGGGTAGGGTAAATTACTAGCTCTTCCCAGAAATGCCCCAGAACCTGATTATTTTTAAGTCCTATTGTCTTCAAATATCCACTCCAATAAGGCAAAAGATGCCCTATACTACCATCAAAAACAATCTCATAGAGCTTTAAGGTGTATAAATAAACATTACTGTAGATTTCCCTCAACTAGTACACATATTCACTACTACTTTAACCTGTTCTTTATTCATAGCATGATTTGTTACCTCCATCTCTCCCTATTATCCCTCAATCTATTACATCTATTCTACTTTCATTTGCTTTCCTAGCCACTCTTGACCTAAGGTAAACTATTTAAATGATATATTCACCTAGATCATTGGATTCCTTGTCCCTTTGATTTTCTACCATTCCAGCCCTACTAATCTCCAACTCAAGGTAACACCCATTATTTCATTCAATTCACCAATATTTATCAGATGCCTGCTACATACAAGGCACCATGGAAAAGTTTAGTCATTGATGGGTTTTTTTAATGAAAAATTATAGTCTCTGCCCTTAAAGAACTTAAAAGTCAACATGAGGAACATGGCATGTCAACAAATAAGTTATGTAAAATGATTGCAATGTGTGTCAAGAAGAGCATATGGATGTAAGAAATGTTCTGGGAGAATTAATCAGAGTCAACAATGGTGCATAAGACAAAGGGAAGACTAAACTTATAATTTCAAACTCAAGTGACTGGGAAGATGGTGGTGATGACATCAATAGAAATAGAGTAATCAAGTGGTGGGAAAGATTTATGGGTGGAAGGTTAATAATGAGTTCAATTTTGGATGCTGGTTAGATATTCAGCAATCACTTGGAAGATATGGATCTAAAGTTCAGAGGAGATTGGGGCTGAACATATAGTTTGAGGAGTCAACTCTCTAAAAGTAAAATCTGAAGACATAAAAACAGATGATTTTATAAGAGTCCAGGACAGTCTTTGGATATGTCCACACTTTGGTTGGTTAAGAAGAAGATTATAAACCCGAAGATAGAGCCTACGAAGACACAGTCAAGCAAGTAGGAGAAAAATTGGGAGAGAGAAATGTCAGAGAAGACCCAGGAAGAGAGAATATTCAGGAATGGTTGGTCAATGCCATCAAATGTAACAAGAAGGTCCAAGAAGGTAATATCTTTGTTCATACTCATACTGGCATAGCTGAGTCAGGATGGGACACAAAGAATGAAATCAGTAATAGTGAAGGATAAGGAACTAAGCTGCCATTAAACACTGAAATTGGAATAATAGGCTGTGTCATGCAAAGAATCCACTCATCAAAACTCCCATTCTCTTACCTCCTGATCAAGAATTTATGCTCCCTCCTAAATCTCTACTCCTGAAACTAGCTTCCCTGATTCTGTCTCAACCACCAAACCCTTGATTGGCCTTTTGATTCATAATTGCTTTAATCAGTTAGGGACCCATTCCTAATTGATCTCCCCTACTCTACTGTTTGCTCTAATCATAGATGGCATCCACCAGGTAAAGCCTGGGTTGATTGTGTCTTTGCAGCTTCCCTCTCAAATGAAGTCCAATAATATGATAAAACTGAAGAGACAAAGACTATGGCTGCCAGGAGTTTAAGGGAGATCAAAGGAGACTTTTTCTGTTCCCAAGATGGCGAGTCTGCTGGACAAAGTCCCAGAACTGCTGACATGAGCTGCTACTAATTCACACTATCTGAAATCAATCGGACCCTCCCTGGTGTACTGCAATCCTTTTATCATCTTTTATTAATTCCCTATTGAATTTCTCATAGCAGCTGTTCCAAACCTTTTCTACTCTCTCCGAGTCCCTATTTCCTACCCTATCTCAACCCATCACTCTCAGCAAGTGATTACTACTTCTTTACAGAAAAGAGCAAGACAATCCAATGAGAGATCATGATTACAGACTATTATACAATATCACTCTCTATGCTTCAAAACTTTCTGTGTCTTTATCCATTTCTTTTTTTCCTAAATCAGGTTATTTTTCTTCCATTACACTGAATATTTGATTTGCCAGAAATATAATAAGTGCCCTAGGCAAGTCATTTAAGCCTGTTTGCCTCAGTTTCCTCATTTGTAAAATGACCTGGAAAAGGAAATAACAAAGCATTCCAGTATCTTTGCCAATAAAACCCCAAATGGGGCCAAGTAGAGTCAGACACAACTGAAACAATTGAACAACAACAAAAACATACAACGCACCGTACTAAGTTCTGGGAATAAAAAGATTGATCTTGACCCTGTTACTAAGGAACTTGGAATTTAATAGGGGAGAAGGAAAGGGATAAGGGAGACAATTCCTTGACTAGTCTTGTGACAGAGTATTGTGGTTATCTGTGTATTACTCATCCACTAATTTTTAAATTTGCGGAAACTATGTCTTATCTAAGCATTGCCTCTCCCTAAGCCTAGGATACAACTCTAGTAGATGTATGAAATAATGAAACAAGGGAGGGAGAATGAAATAAATACAAAGAAGAGGTCCAGGCAAAGTGCTATGAAAAACTTACGAAGGGAGAGGTGGTTGTTTTTTATTTAACCTTTGGTAGAGAAAAAATTATCAGGTAAGGCATCCCTGAGGAGTTGGGCTCTCAAAGTTCAGCTGGGTTTTTAAATGTGAAATAGACTTCAAGAGATAGAGGTGAAGATGCAAGTCTCTTCCAAACTTGAACAAAAAAGGCACAGAGACTACAGATGGAAAGATGAGACGAGAGAACAGAAATAATTCACTTTCCCTAAAACAAAGACCACATAAAGGAGAACAGTATGAGACAAGGCCAGATAGGTTGGTATCCAATTGCAGAGGTTTTTAAATACTGGTTAGGGATTTATAATCTTTTTCAGTAAGAAAAAAGGAGCCACTAAAGTTTAAGGGTTAAATGACTTGCCCTGGACCACAGAGTAATTAATAAATATTAAGTGTCTGAGGCAGGATTAGAACTGAGATACTCTTGACTACAGGACCAGTACTCATCCACTACACCACCTAGCTACCCTACTATTCAAGACTTTTTAAAGGAACTAAAGGCCTAAGGTCTCCAAAATAATCCCTATAACAACAAACATTGATTGTGTCTGTTAAGTATTAGATATTCTTCTCAGTACTGGTGATACAAAGACAGACACTTGTTAGGCTCTTGCTCTACCAATCATGATTTTCTTTTAATGACTGATGACCCCCTTTCCACATTTGGAAGTGCTTGTACATGTGTGGATTCTTTCTATTTTGTTTCAAATTTAAGAATGATAACTACTGCTACTATTATTTCTAACATTTATATGGTGTCTACTATATACCAAGCATGTACTAAGCACTTTACAAATGTCATCTCATTTGATCCTCACAATGATATTGGGATGTAAATGTTACCATTATTCGCATTTTACAGTTGTGGAAACTGAGGCAAACTGAGGTTAACTGACTTACCCAGGGTAAAATAGCTAGTGTCTGAGTCTAGATTTGAGCTCAGATCTTCCTGACTCCAGGCCCAGCAGTCTATCCACTATGCCACCTAGAAAAGGTGGTATCATTCTACATTAAAGATGCATGGTCATCAGGCAACAAAGTTATACCTTAGACCTTAGAAAATTCTCTTTTTCTATCCTACTCCCCCAGACCCCCAGTGCCACAGTAAGAAATTACATAAATTCTTCCAGGGATCAACTGTCTCTTTGGTTACACAATGCTCAAAAGTACCTTTAGCAAGCCTAAGGAACACACTAAGAAAAGAAAGAAAATATGAAGATTCAAATTAATAGAAATCAAAGAAAAAGAATAAGAAAGAAAAAGAAAATAGAGAAACAAGCAAATATTGTGAGGAAAGAAAGGATCACCAGCAATTACATTGGGGACCATTTATTTGCACTCATGCCATGGGTTACCCCTAAGTGTCTGGTCTCCTTTGAAAACCTATAGGAGTGGGATTGGCAGGAGCTGTGGATGAATGGGAGCAATAGGATTTAGTGACGTTCAGTACATCTGTGAAATGTCAAGGCTAGTTCACTGAGATGAGAAAAACAGATTTCTTCATTGCTGCATCTTCATAATACCCTAATTTAGTCATTCAATACACATTTCTTAAGTCCCTACTGTGTGCAATGCTTTGTGCTAGGCACTGGAATCACTCAAGGATAATTACAAGCATTTTGCTATTCCTGAAAAAGAAAGAGCTCTGATGTGATGAAAATGGAAATTATATTCACTGGGTGACTATCATTTGTCCCCGGTAATCCTATTATACCATTGATATGTGTAAATAACTGAGAGAGAAAAACATCAAACAAAAACCCTTTAGGACTCAATGGCACTTTCATCTAGATGACCATTTATTTGGAAAGTATTTCAATAAGAACTATGTAGGAAAACAAAATGATTCCAAAACTAGGAGTCTCCATTTTTACTAGGAGTTATCTGATCATTTACCTAGGTCCGGGTCTAAGATTTCCAACTTGCACTGACCCAACGGGTTATGCAAAGTTCCTTTTGAACTTCAAGGCATTCTGCACTGCAGCCAAATAAAGAGAATCAGTTTAATGAAGAAAGCATAACTGGTTGAGTAGGTCCAGGGTATTTCAGCTGTAATTTACATAACTCATCCACAATAGAAAAATGCTCTGTATCTGCTCTGCATCTCAAGGTGCTCTCTGTTCTTCCTATTTTGGCTATGGCAGAATGTACTAAGTCACTGCCAGCTGTCAGTTCTGTATAACCAACAATTATTCAGGATTTACTAAGTGCCCACAATGTGCTAAGACCCAGAGATAACACAGGGTCATGGTTCCCTCCCCATCTTTTAGAACAGGATAACACAACCCCAAAGTAAAATCAAGGAAACTTCTGGTTACACTGTAATCTAAAGAGCCCTATATTTTTATGAGGTTTTGTTTTTAATTTACATTTATAAAAAGAGAGCTTAAATTCCTACTTAATCTGAGATATAGAAAAAGCCGTCTGACTGTGTCATGTAGTGAGGTTTCTATGGTCTAACACAGATCTAATATAGAAGTTTACCTGCTTCTCTGTGAACTAACAATTACCAAACACCTGTCTATGGAACTACCTATACCAAGGAATGCTACCTGAGTATCAGCTTACTAACCTTTCAATATCACTGATAGAGATTTCATCATAAAATTGTGAGGGACCATCCCCCCACTCTACAGAGCAGTAAAAAATAGCTCCAAAATACAATAAAGTAGCATTGGATATAGCCACTTAACCTGGACAAGAAAGAGTTTTTTGTCCACCTGACTAACCTCTCCTGCCTTGAACAATCTTCCATACTTTTTTTTAAGCCCCTGGAATCTGCCACTGTGAGCACAACCCAATTTCCCTGGACAAAGAACCAAAAACATGAAATTCAATTCAGGATCATAGACTTCAAGGTGGAAGAGACTTTAGAGATGATCTAGTTCAACTTTTTCATTTTACAAATGAGGTCTAGAAAGGGGAAATGACTTGTCCGTAGTCACACCAGAATGTAGTAAGTAACAGAACCAGGATTTAAGCCTGGGTTACCTGGCTTAACCACAGGCAGGAGGAGGAGCCTAATCCATGGCTTGGTTTACCAGAATAAATGAACCTAGAGGAAACTGGTGGGACAGCATAGGGCCCATGGAAATATGGAATGTAAATTGAGCAGCCCCATAAATTGAGTCATATTCTGATGTTTAATTCTCAATCTCTTGGATGGCAGTAATAGCAGTAGTAAGTTACATCTATCTCAAGTTTTTCTGTCAATGTGACTTTGTATTTGGCATAAATACCTGTCCTATGCCTTGTACCTTGAGTATCTCTTTCCCCACCCTTCCATTTTGGGAGATTCTACATATGAGCAAAACTTAAGTTTTAAATAATTTTCCTAGGGCTCCAGGGTTAGAATGAAAAGATCCAGAGGCAGGGAGACAAAAGATCCTGACACTTCAATTGAAGGCCAGAATCTTCAAAGTTTGAGCTGTCTGTGCAAAGCCAATGGCTAAGGTACCTTTTGCCCAGCAGCAACTACAATAACAAAGGAGAAAAGCAAGAGTACCAGCCCCTTCTATCACCTGTCTGGCTGGAGGGGAGAAAGAGAAATAGAAGGCACTGGGCTTTAAAGTTCCACTGAAAATGCCACTCATCTTTGGTGACCATTCAATCCTGTCATAGGTTTAGCAAAGCCTCATTGCCCTTGATCTGTCATGGGAAGGGGAATCAAGAGACCACTCAAGAGTTTTCCATATCGCCTGAAATTGACAAGTCCTTCAGAAGTGAATATATTTCTCTGGAAGTGAGAAGGAACAGGCTCAGCACTCACTCTGTGGCAATGATCTAGCCAGAGCAGAGCAGGAGGTGGAGGTGGGGGAAAGGGCATGGAGAAGGGGCAGAGCACAGTAATTAGACAAAGTAGGGACAAACTGATTTTTTCCAACTATTTTTAATCAAAAAAAATAAAAATAATGAACTCTTTTTTAAAGCCCTTTAAAAATGTAGTGAATATTTTTAGCTGGAAAGATTGAAGGAAGATTTCCTGACAAAGGCGGGACTTAATTTAGACTTTGAAGGATGTCAAGTGGAAATATAAAGTAACTGTGTTCTAGACAAGAGTGAGAACTCCAGGATATCAAAGCAGGTGATGTGGGATGGAGTGGGTGGGGAAGTAGTAACCTACATTTGTTCCCCTAAGGTATTCTGTAAATTGAAACCATCCAGCCCATAGAAGCGGAAAAAGCAAAACCACAATCAAAATGCAAGTATGAATGAATGAATGAAAAAGCATCTATTATATGCTTACTAATATATGCAAAGTACTACACTAAGCACAAATACAAATTTTAAAAGGGAGATAATATCTCTCACTCTGATAGGCAGATATAACATAAATAGGAGATTTCAATTGCAGCCTAATTAACTTACTAAGATGGAGAACCCCCATGACCCTTAGGGAACAACCACAAAGCAGATGGCTGTGCATCTTCTCTAGCACCATTTTCACTAATAAAACATATCCACGTCTGATGTGACCAAGCCAAGGACTTAGACAACAAGAATTTACCTCTCCATGTCTGAGGTCAATTGTAGCTACAGTAGTAGATGCCAGGTCACGGGTGTCCTTTCTTCTCTCCACAGTGACTATGGGTGCTATGATGGAAGCAGGGCTTGGTGGTCTTTGAGGGACACTGCTAAACCCAGCCTTGACTTGGCTGGCACTACTGACTCAAGTCTCTCCCTGAAGGCTCCTAGTTGATCCAGCTAAGTTGACTTTCCTGCTCTGCGGGTGACAGTAGTTTGGCAGACAGTGGGGAAGACTGTCATATTCACCACAAGAGTTGCTTTGTTGGATGAGGGTATGGGCTAGACAAGAAGTAGGGCCTGGCGGGCTCTTGAGTTTACCTGCCTGTTGGTAACAATTGGTCAGCTGCTAGAGGTGATTGTGGTGGTAAGGATGAGGGGCTCCTTTTCCACAGGGATCATATGACTCATGACAGCTAAGGGAGCTGGCCTAGAAGTAGGGCTAGTGGTTTGGGAGGTTCTGAGCTCAGGGCTCAGGATCCTGAACCATCTCCATCAGAGACTGACGTGATAGTCACAGTGGGAGTACTAACTAACATACTAAGCATACACATCTTTCTGACCTCCTTAAACATGTCCTTCTGGTAAGGACAACAATTTTCACCGACTTTTTATAAAAAGCAAAAAGAGGAAAAGGTTCCTCGACACCACATCTTCTGTAATTTGCTAAATAGTTATAAAATATATTAAAATTTCTAAATAATAATCTTATATTTATATTTCACTTTTAAGTTTACAGAGTGCTTTCTTTAATAAAATCCAATGCTTTAGGGTAGTATAAAAATTACTTTCCCTGGTTTGCTGAAGAAACTGACAATTAAAGTGAAGTGACTTATTCAAGGTCACACAACTCTCAATGGTATAGACAGAATGTGAATTTCCAAGACTCTTTGCAGCCTCCCCCATGGCCCAAAGTCTATGACCTTTACCTAAACTCAGGGTTCTCTTAAATTCTGGACTACACTACAGTTTTCAGAAAAATTTTAACACTGAACTCTGAGGCAGAAAAAATATATTCCAATCTCATCTCCACCACTTAACTAATTATGTGGACAGATCTTGGGCACAAGTCTTTTAATTGCTTTGATTTCCCAATTCCTCATCTATAAAATGAAAGTAACAACTTTTGTACTACCTATTTCACTGACTTCTTGGAATGCTTGAGGAAATAGCTTATGTAACACAATGGATAGAGTGCTAGGCCTCAAGTTTCAAAGAACTGAGTTCAAATGTGGTCTCAGACACTTACCAGATGTGAATCTGGACAAGTCACTTAAACCTGTTTGCCACAGTTTCCTCATCTGTAAATGAGCTGGAGAAGGAAATGGCTAATCACTCTAGTATCTTTGCTGAGAAAATCCCAAATGGGGTCACAAAGAATCAAATATGACTGAAATGACTGAACAGCTGCAACTACCATAAAATGCCAAATAGATACAAGCTATGACTATTTCCCTTCATTAATAACAAAATAAATTGGGGAGAGGGGTAGAGGTCTTCCTTACAATGTAAGATCCATCTGGGCAGGATTTACATCAAGACTTCTCTTCACACACCTCTTCTGCACAGGAGAGATGATGAATTGGATATTAATGTATTATTAGTAACAATAGCAGTTATACAGATTGTTGTACCAACAAGCTTTCCATACGTCCATTCCCCTTTTCCTCTCCCCACATCCACCTACCAGTTTTTACTGATCTACCATGCATGACATTGGTTAATTTAAAGAACAGGATGCTGAAGAATCAGATGAAAGGCAGAAGATTTAAAATGTACCTACAGAGATCACAAATGGCCCATATCAACCCAGCTCTCAGCTGCCTGCTATCTTCATGCCTCCATTTCAGGTCATTTCCATAAAACATTGTGGGCAGCTGGTGATTCTTTCCAAATCCATATATAACTTTCTGAAGTCACATTAGCTGGAAGAGCTTCAATATTTGCTGCCTAGAAAACAGATCAATACTCTGTATATTTTCAAGAGCATCAAATCATCACTGTCAGGAGGGAGAGAGGCTGCTATGCCCCTGAGGAGGGCCCACAGCAATCAGATCAAGCACTTTCTGAGCTGCCAAAGCCCTGGAAAACAGTCTTTTCAATGCTTGATTTTTAATCGCAAAGCTGGCAGGGGCCAAGGGGAAAAGAAAGCACATGCTGGGAGGTAGAGAAAATCAGGAAGTGGGAGCCAATAAATCATGGCAGAATCCCAAAGTAAACAGACTGTCAGTGGACAGAAGACTAGTGACAGCCCAATTTGATTGAACGTCAGGGGGCCATCTGAGGTGGCTGCAGGTAGAAACACTTTGGCTTCAGAGACTTAGCCCACCAATATTTAAGTCACTACCTTCAGCATAGGGCTCTTCCATTCTTGCAGGGCTAAGAAGAACATGCCTGAATAGTGAATGGCATATACATGTATAGAGATGAGTAAGGACAGAGAATGGATTGGCAAGCTTGTGACGAGAGATAGAGAATGAATTCCTGTTCATATTACGTGTCTGTGTCATCTCGGGATACAGATGCTTTTTTCATCTGGTCTTTCTAGATATCATGCTGTACAGGCTGTTGCATTTATAATGGTGAGTACAACTGACAAGTAGAGTTGATTCTCAATCCCCAGCCCTGAGAAAGTCACTCAATCTCTCTGAATCTGTTTCCTCAGCTCTAAAATGGGATAATTAATACTTGGATAATTATCTCGCAAGGTTGTAGGGCTCAAATGAGAAGAAATAAGCAAATTATGCCATAAACGATGAAGCATTATATAAATGTTAACTCTTAAGTGTTATTTTATATGATTACCACCTTGACACATGACCAGAGAATGTTCCATGGAGGTCCTATTCCTGAGACTGCATTGTTCTGATTGGTGACTGCTTCTCCTAGCCCACTACTGCTGAAGACTCCTAGTCATATTTCACTTCACTTCACTTCCTCCCTGCATCTTCTCCACAGTTTTGCTGAGAGTTTTCGCACAGTGTGTGTACCTTTTCCACTATTCCTTCTAATTCCGTTACCATGATCAAATTAACTTTGTCAATATTTCTAAAAAGGATGTGATCATCTGCTCCCCTCGGACTTCACTTACTATCCCTATAACTTTCCAGGCCAAAGCAGTCCTCGAGGACCACTCCTCTTTTTAGTGTGCTGTTTCTCCATAGCAATCATTTCTGTTTTAGCCAGAAACCCTGAGGGTCTTCCCCTCCAAGACTGATTTCTTTTAATTAGGTAAAGAGGCCATTCTCTGCTTCACTTCAAGTTTAATCACTGAATAAGTGTTGCCCCAGTCAAACTGAGACCTGTTAAAGACCTCAATTTAAAAAGGCCAAGGTCTCCCACTGCATCCAGGGCCATCTCTAGTCATCCTGATCTACATCTTGCCACTAGAACCAGATGGCTCTGGAGGAGAAAGAAAAAAAAAAGCCACAGCCCTTCCTCACTTAAATCAAATTCACTTGCATGTCATGCATCACCTCTCTGATGTCATGGTCCTCTTGGAGGACAAAGGACAAACAATAAGCAACAACTCTGAAGGCAAGAATTTTTTGCATTTCTATTTGTGTTGCTTTTTAGTCCATTGCTTGGAGTATCGGAAATGTTTAACAATTGCTTTTTTCCATCAATTTATTCATCTATAAAGATTACGTTGTGCACTTTCTTTAAAGACACAACTTTATTAATTTTCAAATTTAAACTCCTCAACTGGCTTTGGGTAGACCCCAAGCTATTCCAGTTTAAAGAGGTGGAAGTTGAAATTTCATACCCTGTACCAAAAGTTTATAGAATATTTCCCAATACATTAATCTTCAAACTTCAAGACGTTATTCTTTATGTAATGAGATTGACTACCCCATGAGTTTGCATGGTATGTTCTGCTGATGTAGTCTCCATGTGGACTTGAGCATAGACAGGAATTGTTTCTAGCCTGTTGACTACATTGCCAACAAAAGTCTTTCTGACTGGTAACAGAGAACCGCGGTACATTCCAAAAGTGCTAAACAGCAAAAGAGACTCCCTCATTCTTGGTCTGGCTCTTTTATAACTGACACATTTCAGTGAGAGAGACTGCTTGTAAGGAGAAAGGCTTGGCCTACCTCCATTGGTAGCTAACATATATCCCTCTTTGTATTTGCTTTGTCTTACTTTTAGGAGTCCTGTTGGAGATAGTTTTGACCTTATAAGCTGAGAAAGGTCAGAGTGGTGAATCACCAAATGACTGGACCCAAAGTATATGCCAAATTTTGTTGTCAGGCATTCTAATATCAAGTCCTTGTAGAATGACCTAAGGAGCAAAACTGGCAGAGACACCCCCTGGAATGATTTGGAAGGAAGGAAGGAAGGAAGGAGGAGGGAAGGGAAGAAAAGAAAAAATATCTGTTTCCAAGGAAGTTATACGCAATACAGGAAGACAATAAGACATAGATAGTTATACGTTATATATTAGAGATAGATTTAGATTAGATATAGGTATTATATACATATATATATTCATGTTCTCTGCACAGATATGTATATCACACACACACACACACACACACACACAAATGTATGCATGCACACTGGCAACTAGGTGGCATCGTGTTTAGAGTGCTGGTCCTAGAATCAGAAAGACCTGTGTTCAAATGTGACCTCAGACTCTTACTAGCAGTGTCCTACTAAATGTTAAATTAAATTAAACAGGACTAAGTAGGACTGTTAAATGACAGGGCAAGTCACTTAACCCTGTTTGCCTCAGTTTCCTCATCTGTAAAATGATCTAGAGAAGGAAATGGCAAACCACTCCAGTATCTCTGCCAAGAAAACTCCAAATGACGTCATGAAGAGTCATTTACAACTAATCAACTGAACAACAGTATATACATAGCTACAAATGTATGTATATATTTACATATATAAAGGACTATATAACTCTCTAGGACTATAATTTGCAGAAAAGTTGCTAACCTTAATTGGTAGAAGGAGTTTCCTCTTCTGGGAGTATCTTATACCAATGGAATCACAGGTCCAGTGCCTTTCATGGAAAGAAAAAAAATGAAAGAATCCCAAGGAGGTGGTTTACTTCTGTGGGCACTAGCAGATCTCTTGGTAAGGGGAACCAGGAAAGGTTTCATGTAGATGGTGGCATTCTAAACTTTTTTTTGAAGGCAGTGAAGGATTCTATGAAATAAAGTTAAAAGCACCACCTTCTTCAGAATAGAAATATTTCTCCCATTTATTTGACTCCAGTTACCAGCAAAGGGTATAGTGGGGAAAACATTACTAGTATTAGGTTTGAGAATTGGCCCTGACACTAAATAGATCTGTGAGTATACATACGTCATGGGACTTCTCTGATTCTCAGTTTTTTTTCCTCTGTAAAATAAAAGCAATGATTACATTACCTACCCTACCTCCCAAAAGGAATGCACTTTTGTAAACTGTAAAGCACTATGCAAATGCACACCTTCAATATCACTGTGAAAAGGGGGTTATTTTCTTTCCTTTTTGGAACCCAAAGCTAATAGTCATTGTGTCCTTTACTGTAAGACAGTAAAAAAGAACAAAGAAATCTTGGCTAAGAGAGAGATTATGTTCCGGAATGCAGGTGATGTAAGCTCATTTGATGACATGACCTTATTCTATAAATTCTTACTTACCCTCTGAATGGGTACAAGGAGTTCCTTGTCAACAATAAGAAATCTATCTGATGGAGGCAGGTAAACACATGTGCCATCTTTCAAATCAGTTAGCACTACACTAATATTTCTTTTCCAGATTAAGGAAGTAAAAGTCCTTTTTGACAAGATGCCAACTCACAACATGATCTGTTTGCTCCAGATATATTATACAAAAAAAAAGAGGGGGGGGTGGGGAGAGAAGGTTTCCAGTCTTTGTTATACAACACTGAGCACTTTGGGTAATTAATATGTCTACAATTCAAAGGTTTCTAGGCTGCCTCAGGTTGCTCAGTTTTACAAAGTATATTGGCAAATTGTGGGGAAACTGAAGTACTCAAGTGACAAGACTTCCAGCAAAGGTTTGTTTTGGGCCATGTCAAAAAATACAGTAGCCAAGGAAAGACACTAAAAAAGAACATGGAAGTTTTCTAAAATCTAGTTCTTGCTTACCTTTCCAGGCTTGTTTTAGACTACTCTCCTTTAAACACTGTTCTCTGGCTAAAAAAAAAAATTTTTTTTAACCTTTCTTGCTGTTTCCCACACATGCAATTTCATCTCCATCCTCATGCCTTTGCAGAGCCTTCTGCCTAATTCTAGAATACATTTCCTTCTCCCCTGGGCCTCACAGATCCCTATTCAAGAGCCATCCTACAGGAAGTCTATCTGGTTTAGAGGCCACTAGGAGTAGCAATGGATAAAGCACTGGACTTGGAGTCAGGAAGACCTGAGTTCAAATGTGACCTCATATACTTACTAGATGTGCGACCCTGGGCAAGTCACTTTACCTCTATCTGTCTCTGTTTCTTCAAATGTAAAATGGGAATAATTACAGTACCTACATTCCAGGTTTTTGTGAGGATGAAATGAGATAATATTTGCAACGTGCTTAGCACAATGACTGGCATATATTGTCATTATTCGGTTGTTTCAGTAGTGGCCAACACTTGGTGACCTCATCTGGGATTTTCTTGGCAAAGATGCTTGAGTGGTTTGCCAATTCCTTCTCAAGATCATTTTACAAATGAGAAAATTGAAGCAAACAGTGTTAAGTGACTTGCCCAGGGTCACACAACTAATGAGTGTCTGAGGCCAAATTTTAACTCAGGTTTTCCTGAGTTCTATCCACAATCTATCTACTGCACCACCTAACTGCCCTTCACCTGGCTCATAGTAGATGGCATGTAAATGTTTATTCCCTTCTCCTTTCTGCAGCAACTCTAGGGTTTAGCAGAGAAACAGAGAGAGACAGAAAGAGATAGAGATAGCACCTAAATCAATTCAAAGATATACTTGTCTTTCTCCTTTAATGTGAATATTTTCAATGTCAGCCTGTTGTGCATAGTTATTTTCAGGTGACATACTATGGCTAAGCCAGGATACTGTCCCCGTGGAGATGTCTGCTTAAACTCTGGGACATTTGTTTGGAATATGTTAAGATATTGTACATAGTAGGCTTAAAATATGGTCTAACTAAAAGATGAAGGAAACAAATGTATCTCCCCAAAGACAAAATGTAAGGTGTTTTTCCCTAAAATACTTGTTTTTAAGGGTCTTTCTAAAGATACCTTGATCTTCTGTTTGAACATAAAACTCAGTGTTGTGTATTGTGCACTAAACCTGGGATAACTTGACATTTTCCTATATAACTTTTGACCTTGACAAAGCAGCATTCATGGGCAACAGTTTTATTATAGTTTCATTCCATTTTACATTTTGTTTTATTAAACATCCAAATGAAAATGTTCTCTGTCTCCACTGAAGCATCACGCCTATTAAAAATGGCAAGACACAACAAATCCACACTGACTTTTGTAATATTTTATCAAATAAATTTCCTAAACAAATAAAAAGAGAGAAATAGACCTATTTCTTAAAGAATTAAATATTGCAATAAAGACAATATGGAACCTTAAATAAAAACACTAAACTGGGAGTTTGAAAACTTTGGAAATTCCATTCAAATTTCTGCCACTAACAAACTGTTTGACCCTGGAAAGTCATTTAACTTCTTTGGAACTCAAGCTCCTCTTCAGGAAATGGGAGCTGGAGGTGGAGGGGAGGGAGAGAGGGGCTTGGAGCAAATTATCTCCAAGGTTCTTAGCTGAATTTCTATGATATGCCAAGGTAGTCAAAGACAGGAAATATTTTCCAAAGTATTTTAAGTATTTCTAGAAGCCTCCTTCTGAATTACTTTGTATCCATTTTGTTTGTGTTTTGTATTTAATTTTTGGTGAGACTTTTTTCTCTTCAACAACAAGAAAATTTCTTGAGAGCAGGGATGGTTTCATCTTTGTCTTTGAGTCTCAGTAAATGCTTGTTGAATGAAGAAGGGAATCTTGTGAAACAAAACTCCCAGTAGAAAGCATTTCAGTTCCCCAACTTTTCAAAATATCAATGCAAACATAAATTAATAACAATAGGAAGTATTTTTCTAGGAAATCCTCCAAGAGCTGGGGTCAGTTTGGTCAGCATTTTGATCAGGCTGGCGATTAGCTACCAAAATTCAAAGGCACTGATTCTGCTGAAACAAAGACACCAGACTGGAGGGTCAGACAGCTTTCTGGGTGCATTGGTCTCCTGAAATTTACCTCACTTTCAAATTTCAGATAGTTGACTATAAGACTTAGGGGTTAAGAACCTGGATTGGAATTACAGTTCTACAATAAAGCATGTTACTTTTCACAAAAAATTAACGTTTCTTCTTCTATACAATGGGGAGAATCCTTGCTCTATGTATATCACAGGATTGTTGTAAGAGCATATAATCTCAAAACATGTGTATGTAAAGGTAAATTATTATTGTATTGGGGGTCTGGTGCATCCACAGACTCGTGAGTTTTGTGTGGCCGAGGTTACCCCTCCACATAGAAGACACCAGGGCGTTTGTTTCCCAGAATTACCATGATACATAAAGGAAATATCTTGGAGAGAATGTGGAGGTAGAGGCATGTAGAGACATTCTGTAACTGGTCTGCTTTCCATCTGCAGCTCTGCTTGGTTTCTCTGCCCTCTCTTTGATTATAAACTCCTTGAGGGCAGGGAAAATTTTCTCTTTTTCCTATTTGTGTCCTTAGGGACACAGGATCTGACACATAGTGGGTGCTTAATAAATGTGAATTAAATTTATTTAATTTATTCTGGTTGACTATCTGCATGAAAAGCCTTCTTTCTTTAAAAAGACCTGTCACCCTTAGTACTTTGCTTCATTGGCTTCAATTTTCCCTAAATTATAGTCTCAATAGAAAAATGATTGGAGATTGGTGACTCTTTCCCTATGGCATCTCATGAGAGACCACGCTGTAAGAGGAGGGTCTTGGGATCATTATAGCCCCAGAGAAATGGGCTTCCATTCTTGGTTTCTTCATTCATACATACCTATTCTAGGTAAAGATAATGTGACAGCTTGATCATCTAGACTAGAAACCTCATTTAACTTTTCCCCTTCACCCATTCCTGGCATGAAGTAACCGGTAAGCTAAAAAATAGAACTGCTGTCACAGAAGGGGTGAAGCTTGGGATTGGATCAACCAGAGGCTAAGGTCCAGAACTGGAGTGGGGGAAAGAGGGTGTCAAAGAGAAGACAGATGGTGTTAGACATCAAAAGAACTTAAAGACATGCAATCCTAACACACACAGGCACTTCCACATCCCTCTGACTACATATAGATCTTAAAAAAAAAAAAGAATTCTAAGACAGTCTCAGTTTTTCTTTTTAACCAGATTTCACCTGAATAAAAATGAAGGGGAAGGGAGGGAAGAGAGAGAAAAGGTTGGTGGTAAGGTAGGTTTCCCAGGCTCCACACTAGTCTGGGGATGGATGGTCCCACTCCTGCCAGAACTCCAAAGTCAGTCCCTTTGGCTCTTGACTTCCAGAAGCATTTCATCTGAAAATAAATTCTTAGCAGTTGAATAGATACCAATTTATACATCCCCACAGAGTTCTAACTCGGAGACACAAAGGAGATGGGTAAATATATATAACTTTGGGAGAAGAGGGGAGGAAATATGGGTGATGGATAAGTTTGGCATGTTTTTCTTTGCATGGTGTTCTCTGTCCTTTGCACAGAATTTCTGGTTAGCTGCTAAAGGAGTGACCCAGGGCTTTAACATGTATATACAACCCAGAAACATACCTGGATTTCTCCTTTTTCCAAGGGAAGTGTTTCCTAGAGTCTCTTCAAGATTCAGAAGATACAGTATGGAATGATAAAACAAGTCTAGAATTCAAGTCTGGGAACTCTGGAGTTAGATTCCATTCAAGAACCTGATGCTAGATTCTGGGGTGCTGAATATGTGGCCTTGAAGAGTTATTTAACTTTTTTAACCTCAGATTTTCTCTCTGAAAAATAAAGGGATATGGGGGAGAGGTTGAACTAGGTCAGAAGTGGGAAACGTGTGGCCTTCAGGCCATATGTGGCCCTCTAGATCCTCAAGTTGGCCCTTTGACTGAATCCAAACTTCAAAAAACAAATTTCTTTGGATTCAGTCAAAGGGCCACATTCCTGGACTAGGTTTTATCTCCAAGGCTCTTCCCAGCTGAAATTCTATGATAAATCAGGGTAGTCAAAGAAAAAAAAATTGTCACATTTTATAGACTTTAAATGAATGATTTTTAAATGGTTAACTTTAAACTATATATCACCTCCATTTCAAAATATATCCCTCCGTATTTCTTTACCCATTAAGCAAGCATTCCTTATGATAAAGATTAAAAAAGAAAAAACAAGTACACAGTTAAAAAAACAGTTCTCTGACTATATATGCAATATTTCATACCGATCTCTGGAAAGAATAAACACAGTAGCTTTAAAAGTCACAGAAATAAATGGATTTCTCTCTTTCAGTGTTTGATCAGCATGCAGTCCTTTCCAAAGCACTTTGCACTTCTAAGCCAAGACAAGCTGTTTTAAAGAGGAGTCTTTCCCTCAAAGCAATTATAGACTTTGTTTTAATATCTTCATATGCAAAGTTGTCCCTTACAGTTTTTCCAGGAAAAAAGCTCTGATTATATGTTCACCACAAAAAAAAAAAATTTGTTGCACTTCCTAACATAAATTAAGACAACTTCATTCAGAATTAAGACTCTTTTTTTTTACAACAAAGACTTCTCATTCATGTTTCCATTTCCTGCATGTATATCAGATCTCTCTACAAGAACATATAGAATATGAAGCATATAGCAAATGCTAGATATTATCATAAATAGTTAATGTGGCATATTTGTCACACAAGACAAATGCATATTAAAACTGTTCCTCCTATGGCTGCTATTTCCTGTAAGATGCTATTCTATTTGCTGGAGGGTTGGAAGCACAGAAATCAGTGGAAAATAATCCTTCCTTGCTCTAATCTCCCTTTTCAGCTATGGGCAGCTGGTGGGGGGAGAAAAAAAACCTTGAACCACTTGAGTTTTGCCCCACACTCCATTAAAATCAGACAGATGGTAGCTCAGCTGTAGCCACACATGAGGCAAGCCACAGGGGAACACATTGGAAAAGCAGAGAGCATCATTGTCAAGCATAATGCCTCACCCTTTTCTGTACCTCTAGCCTGGGTCACTCAGTGAAAAATACAGGTGCTCCCTGGCATATTTTCTTTCTGATCTGTGATCATTAATAGTCCTTTGGTGGTCTGTGGGCAGATTCAAACATCTTCACAATTGGCTCTTTATACAGGTCACATTCACTTATGTATTCATTTTTTATTCGTTGGGTCCAAATGTAGCTTCAGGAATAAGGATGAAGGAACATAGTCTGTCAACAAGTGATTTCTATCAGGAGTGACTGAGCGCGCTTGCCGAGTCAAAACTTTTTGACTGAGCACCTGTTATAAATAGAGGCTATCACTCCAGCATTCTCAGTTATATTTCTTCCCCATTTTCAGATGAATTGAAAAGAAAGGATGCTAGATATAGATATGAATGGGACATTAGGTTCCATCTGTAATTCAACTGTAATTTTATAGTTAAGAAATCCAGGGCCTAAAGAGATTTGCCCATGGTCACACAGCTAGTGTCTGAAGTAGGATTTGAATTCAGGTTTAAATTTACTATTTACAAATTCATAATACATTCCACTACACCATGCTGCCTCTCACAAAATCAGAAAATCTTAATCTTCATTTATGCATTCATATATATTTTATATGTAAATACATACATAGAGAAAGACACACATCATGTATTTCAAAGGATTATACACAGACACATATATAGCTCATGAAAAGAAAATGACAGATGACAGGTTTAGGGGTTTTTTGGTTTTTGTTTTGTCAAAGCCACTGACAAACCCCAAAAAAAGATTTTTTAAAACACCCATTCTTTTACAGAAATAGCAATGACTTCAAATGAAAATGCACCATCTCATTATGTGCCATTATTGAATATAGTGTTTCATACATCCTACACAGATGACCCAAACTACCAGAAATAATGCTTTTCTAAATATACATGCACTTCATTCTAAAAGACTCATCTCCATTGATTGAAATCAGGACAGCCTCCTTCTGGCCCTGAGATATCGAGGATCTTAAATATAGCTGGAGAGACTGGGCCAAAAGAAATGGTTAAGAAACCACACAGCTCATCTAGTCTTGACAAGTTTGTGATAGGATAAGATTTGCTGGTCAAATATTGGCCTTCTCAAACCACACCTAAACAAATAGAGATCAGTATTAGCAACAGGAAATCACATGGAGGACAGACAACTATGTCACCGAATCTGAGTTCTTTTTAACTCAGCCATACAGGAATTATTCCTCTAATATCCCCCATGACTGATCAGCCAGTCTTTGCTAGAAAAACTCAAGGTGAGGGATTCCCACTCACACCCAAAGTAGCCTGTATGGGTTCTCACTTATATGGGAAGGGTTGTTTTGTTCTTTCATCAAACCCAAATCTGCTGCTCTTACTCATTGTTGCTAGTTTTTCCCTTTGGAGCCCGCTGTAACAAATCTAATTCTGCTTGCACTGGACAATCTTTCAAATTCCTGAAGGCAACTTTCATTTTCCCCTTCCTTCCCCCAAGTAAAATTGGAAGAAAAAAAAAATTTTACTTACCTCCGATTTTACCTTTAGGGTCAAACACAAACTACCTTGTCTGGCATTCAAAGCTCTTCACTGTCTAGGAACAATCGCTTTTGTCTGGCATTTTGGGATCTTCAGTAGGTGGGCCCTTCTTACCTTTTCAGATTTCTTATTTCCATTTTTGTGTTCCCCAGGCTGTCTTAGTGACACACCTGTTGTGCCTCCTACAAAACACATCACCTGTATCTCCTGCACTGGCTAATCTCCCTGATACTCTCCTTCCCTCCTCTTACAAGGGTGGCGAATCTGTGACCTCAATGCCACATGTGGCCCTCTAGGTCCTCAAGTGCTCAAGTCCTTTGTCAAAGGGCTGCGCTTGAAGACCTAGAGGGCCACATGTGGTCTTGAGGCCACAGGTTCCCCACCCCGTCTTAGAATCTTTGGTTTTCTTCAAAATTCAGCACAAGTACCACTTTCGAAATGAAATCTTTCCTGATCCTCTCCCCACCCAGACTCCCTGGGACTAATGTTTTTCCACCCCAAACTCTCTTTTACTAATTTGTAAATTGTAAAATTGTAAATTTGTACATTGTACATTACATTTGTACACTGTACATTACAATTGTAAAATTGTAAATTCAAAATGTATTTTGAATATATATATGCATCCAAAAGTCTTAGTGTGGTTTCAAGTTTTACTAACTTGGACATTGGACAGCCACATGGCTCAAGTGAATAGAATGCAACCTGGAACCAGGAAGACTCTTCCTCCTTGGTTCAAATCTGGCCTGAGACACTCACTAGCAGTGTAATGCTGGGCAAATCACTTAACCTTTATTTTGCCTCAGTTTCCTTATTGGCAAAATGAGTTGGAGAAGAAAATGGCAAACCACTGTAGCATCTTTACCAAGAAAACTCCATGTGGGATCACAAAGAGTCAGTCATTACTGAAAGGACTAAATAACAAAAACAAGCTTGGATATTAAACTTGCTAGGATTGATTGTTGAAAACTAAAAACAAATTAATTTAAAAAAATAAAAAAACAATAGAAGCTTCATAAGTTCAAGGACTTCTTTACTTTTATCTTTGTATCCCCAGTCCTCAGTACAGTATCTGACACATAGCAGGTACTTGATTGATAGATTGGTTATTTTTAACCATCCTCATACAGCATGGTCTCAAGGTCTCTTAGCATCTAGATTACCATCTTCAGTACTCTTTATAGGTGTATTCCAAAGAGCTATCAAGATAGAAAGGTTTCAAACACAGATCCAGGGATGGACCATATTCTTCCTGCCTGAGGACTAACTGAGTTAGATTCAGAGGAGCCTACCACCCAGTTTGACACAAAGTGATGATTATTTTCAGTAACAGAAGCTCTTGAGGATTTGCTACTCAGATATAAAGGCATTCCAATCTGCTTAGGTAGGAGTGCCAACACAAGTGAAATTATGATCCTTAAAGTATTGAAATATGGGGGGGGAGTGGAGGGCAGGTGGGTGGCTATGAATGTGTATTAGTATATGTA
>CM053769.1:628688808-628706982 GCA_028658325.1 Potorous gilbertii | reverse complement strand
ATATGTAATTGGAAAAAATATTAATTAAACTAAAAAAAAGTGATGCAGAAAAATGAACAAATAGTGCTAAGAGACTAGATACTCCAATTCATTCAGGACACCAAGCCAACATGAATAGGGAGGTGCTCCATTTCCAGGCAGGAGAACAGCGGCATTTTCCTGGGACTGCCCTCTCCAATTATCTGCCAAGCTTATCTCAAAATTATGAGAATTAATGTTCATTTCCCAGGTCTCACATTGGTAAACTGCCATTCCCTAAAATGCTCATTCACTCCTGAGTTGTTAGCGAACTTTTCCTGATGTTGAAAAACAGCAACAACCAAGCAGATGGAAATGGTGGTTAGATTTCCAGTTGTGTAACTTGGCATCAAATGAATCCAAGGATGTATTTATTATAGCAGTATCAGTGATTTCTGAAATCACTGCTTTAAGAGACTTTGGACAAGCATAATCCTGGCTTTTTGTGCTACCAAGTCAACATCATTTAAATGAATTTTGGCAATAAAAATTCCTCTGCTATCTGCTGTTAAATGCCTGGCCAAATAATTATTTGGCCATAATAAATCACTTAGAAACCCCAAGGATAGTTCTAGTCTTGTCCTTAATTTGCTCTGTAAGTCCTAACAAGTGCTCTTGTCTCCCCTCCAGTATATGAGGCTGATGCCACTCTACCTTTCCAGGGAGACTGGGAGTTCAAGGCTTTGCTACATACTCCATCGATTACTCATCTGGGCAGTTCGGCAAAAACAGTTGGGTAGTTGTGGGTCATAAAACAGAATTGGGGATAACGTCCTTAAAGCAGATATAAAATATCTGCAAACTCATTCATTTTGGAAATAATTATATTTCAAATAAAAACCGTAGCCAGGTCTTCTTCCTTTCTTAAGATCTTCTTAAGATTAAGAAGGTAAATGAGAACTTCAATTAAAGAAAAAAAAAACCAATTTTCAATCCTCTCCATTCCCCCAAACATTGATTAAGAAAAAAACTCTCACAAGTAAGTGGCAAAATTCTTATGCCAACAAAGACAAGCACAGAGATCTTAAGTTAAGAAATCTTGATCTTCCCCATTAGAATAATTTTTGAATGCTTTTTGAAGTCTTTTGTCATTCCATCACAGCCATGCCCTACCACCACTTATAGGTTAAGCCCTGTCTTGTGACAAAGAAAAAACAATTATAAGCACAGATCATCTGAGCGTGATATCAGGTAACTAAGAGATATGATGGATAGAGTGCTAAGTCTGGAGTTAGAAAAACTCCAATTTAAACCTGACTTCAGACACTTACTAGCTTTATAATTTTGGACAAGTCCCTTAACCTTAACCTAGATCTCAGTTTCCTCAACTGTAAAAATGAAAATAGTCATAGCATCCACCTCCCAGGGTTATTGCAAAGATCAGACAAGACTGTATTTGTAAAGCATTCAATTGAGACTCTAGCACATTATAGATGCTTAATAAATGTTTGTTCCTTTACCCCTCTGATACAGAAACCCAGTCTGACAATGTATATAATACTCAGCCCTAATAATTCCCTATCCTTCTGCCATAAGGGAGGAATATTTCACTATCCTTTCTCTGAGAATTTCATTACTTCTCCCAGTAGAGTTCTAAAATAAGTCTAGCACAAATTGATGAGTTTGTTTCCACAAGACCACTAGTTTATCTTTAAAAAATATATTTTATAATTTTTATTTTTTATGAGACAGGTATTTTTTATTAAACTGTCCCTCCCACTATCCCCTAGAAAAGTAAAAAAAAAAAACAAAAAATGAAAACAAAAAAAAAAAACCATAGTCCATCAAAACAAATTCCTACATTAGTCATGTCTGAAAATGTATGTCTCCACATTTCAAGTTCTCTTTAATTCTTTTGGACTTGTAGTTCATTATTTCATTGATCAGAGTTTCTAAATTGATTTTCCTCTATAATGCTGTTATTGTTACATGAACTGTTCTCCTAGCTCTGCTCACTTTATTCTGCTTTATAGGTTTTCCCTGTTTCCTCTAGAACTGTCCGTTTCATCATTTCTTATGGCATACTAATATTCCATTACATTTCTCTATCACAATTTATTTAGCCATCCCCTAACAGGACACTCCCTTAGTTTTTTCTTTTGCCCTACTACAAAAAGAGTTAATATAAATATTTTTATACATATAGATCTTTTTCCTCTTTGATTTCTTTCAAATTTGGACTTTAGCCACAACATTGATATAGTTTCTGAATGTACGTCGTCCCAAACAAGTACATTGTCTGGAAAATTAAAATCTAGATCATTTGTTCATCAAGTATCTTCAAAAAAAAATATTGCTGTCAGCTTAAGGAAAACCCAAAGGACTAAATAATGCTCTCCTTAATATTTAGCTCAAACTCCGATCAAAACACACAGAACAACCAATGTTGTCTATGATGGAAATACTTCCTGACTCCAGCTGCCTGGCTGGTACAGTGACCTTCCCTCTACAAATAAGTGAGAACATAAACCAACAAATGCTTTTCCTCCCCTTGGTCCAGAATAAGCAAAAGGGACAAACAGTATTACGAATAGTCAATACTGGCAGAAGTTTATTAACTCTTCTTTTGCAGTTACAATTAGACTATCAGTTCTACATCAATTAGAAAAGAGGTCCTTGATTAGTTCTTTTTAATTTCTTTAAAACTTTGAGGAAAAATGTGTACATGTAGGTGGGGTTAAGGGAGGACAATGAAAAATGATGTAGCTCACAGTGAAGTCCTTCATAGAGGAGGGGCAATGGGCTTTCATGGATGGTTGCATCCCACTTCTCACAGTAGACCCCTGCAAATCATAAGGCGAGAGAAAGAGATGGAAGCAACTGCAAGAAGGGTACATAGTAGTTGACAATCAAGCCCCTTTTAGGTGCTCATTTCCTACAGAGAGGTTAAGTAGGAAGAGTCTTATGACTTCTATTTCTGTAGAGACTCAATCAAAGATGTGCTTGGTCATTGTTGAACTGGCAGAGGACTAGCAGGTGGTATTGAAGTGCATGTACAACACAGTTACAAGTTGAAATTACAACAGTATCACTTAATTCGTCACTTTCATAAGTGTAATTGACCAAACAATAAATCAAGTCTTGGTTTGCTAATTTGAATGGTATAAATGCTCACACTTAAAATAAACCAATGGCCACTCAAGGGCCAGTGGGACTCCAGCATACCTTGGGCCCATCTCTCTCTTCCTCCCTATTCCCAACATACACACTAAAAATTAAAAAGTTACTTATAATGTTAATTCATTATGAAGAGCATAGACCTGGGAGTCAGAAAACCTGGGTTAAGTATCAGTTTCCATTTAACTAAATATCTGTGAGATCTCAGAAAGGTCACATTACCTATTGGCTTCAGTTTAAAATAAAGATATTCATAGCTTCATAGCTGTAATAACAGCAAGAGCATTTTGTACAGTACTTTAAGATTTGCTATATTTTACCTTCACAGTAACCCCAGGAGGCAAGCACGCTTGCCATCCCCATTTTACAGATGAAAAAACTGAAAGAGATTAAGTAACCTGTCCAAGGTCACCTAGCTAATAAATATCTGAAGTAGGATCTGAACTCACATCTTCTTGACTCCAGGTTCAACATTCCAGCCATAAGCCACCTCCATATGGAACAGAAACATCAGCCTGATTAATTTTAAAGCTAATGAAACAAAAGCCTAACTTAGACTAACTTCTCCCTAAATAATTCTCTTCCAGCCCTGACACAGCATGATTATATTATCCCCTGATTTTAAGAAATCTCAATGCAAACATTTACTGTATAAAAAATGAGATGTTAAGAAAAAGAAACTATTTTCCAAGTATAAATATACAGGTTAAAGTTCATGATGCGAAATTTCACGAGGCCTAGTCTGATTCCTGACAAAGCTGCCCCCAGAGTTATTTAACGGCCTGAAGAGTTATTAAACTCCCTATACCCTTTGACCCAGCAATACTTCTACTAGATCTCTTTCCAAAGGTGATAAGGAGAAAAGAAAAAGAATATGTAGGTTCTAAAATATTTATAGCAGCTCTCTTTGAGGTGTCCCAGAACTGGAAGTTGTGGAAATGGCCTATCATTGGCGAATAGTTGAATAAGTTCTGGTAAAGGATTGTGATGAAATATTACTGTACTATAAGAAATGATGAGCTTGATGATCTTAGAAAAACATGAAAAGACTTGTACTAAATAATGAAGAGCGAAAAAATAATAAATAGCTTAATGAACAGAACTGAGAGAATATTGTCTACAACAACAGCAATATTGTTTTAAGAATGATTTTGAGCAAATAAATCATCTTGTAAATGATATGATATCTTATGCTATCTGCATCCAGAAAAAGAACTGATAAATAAAAGTATATATAGAATGATTTTACATATGCATGTATGTATGTATAGCCATGCATACACATATGTATTTGTGTTTAATGGTAACCATCAAGGAAGAGTGTGAGAGAGGGGAAAAAATAAATTTACATGATAACTTTATTATGTGTTTAAGAGGAATATCAAATCGTACATAATAGATTTACAGTTTCATATGCAATCATTTTTTTTGTTATACTATGTTATGGAAATGCTTGTTTTATTCCATATGTTTAAAATAGATTTTTTTTAAAAGATGTAGGGAATTCTCATATAGAGTAATGCAGGATTATCCAAGATGACATTCCACCTCTTTAACTTCCTCTCAAACTAGTCAATTTGGCCAATAGTAAACTTAGAAACCAATGGACACATTTCCAGCCCAATCTGATAATGTGTTTTCCCTGACAAATTTCACTCAGTCACTGAGATACTGTCATGGTTTCATAGCTCACTTACCCTTTTATAGTGTAGATAGGACTAGGAGGTATTTTGATATAAAAAAAGTTCAGGAACCAGGGAACAGGAGAACTAGGTTCTGATCTCAGCTCATCTTTCAAGTAGTTTTTCTCACCTTAAAGGAAGAGACTTCATCTTTCTCAACAGTTTCTTCACAGCACTCTTGACTCACCTTTACAAAACGTTTCCAAGTTGACCAAGCACTTTTCCCAGGTGGTGTGAGGTGAGGGAATGGAGCTTGATGCCTTTCCCCTCAAATTCAGGTGATATAAATCACGGAAATTAAGGGTCATATGACAGTGGTAATGAAATATTAATATGTTAAAAACCAATGCAAAGAGACTTCTATCCCTTGTTATTTATAAAGTGTGAAGCAGTTCTTTCTGTAATTAATGTAACTAAAAGGGCAGCTGGCCCTGAGATGGTGAAAAGTTTACTCTGGCACCTCTGACTTTTAAAAAAAACCTGTCAGCCTCTGGGGAGAATCAAGCCTTTCAAGTAAGAGGGGATCATGAAAAAGAGCATATTTTCTCTTCAACCTCCATCGTTGACCATGGCATTTTGTAAGAGAGCTGCTGGTGCAGCATTGTTTAGTCATTTAGTCATGTCTGACTCTTCCTGACCCCCGTCACTTGGGCAAAGATGCTGGAGTGGTTCCTTCTCCAGTAAACATTTATAGAGCACCTACTATGTGCCCAGTCACTATACTAAATGCTTACAAATATTATTTCACTGGATCTTCACAACAATCCTGGGAAGTGTTATTATGAGGAAACTGACACAAACATATGTTAAGTGACTCACACAGATTCACACAGCTAGCAAGTATCTGAGGCTGTTTGTACTCAGGTCTTCCTGACTCCAGGTCTAGCAGCCTTTCTTCTGCACCACCTAGCTGACTCAGGAGAAGTCTCCAAATCCAAAAGTCAGAGAATTTCCAGCATCAGAAATCAGTTTCTCATGACCTCTGGCATCAGATAGCCAACTCTGCATTCAAGGGAGAATTAGCCTTGACAGTTGGGAGGGAATTGCAAAGAGGAACAGACCTATGTGGCCAAGGTGAGAAACCTGTCAACAGAGACACTGTGCCCAGTAGGGAGCAAGGTAGGCACCATGGAAGGTCACTAGGTCCCAGGGTTATCAGAGATATGAGAAGTTGCCTTGGTCACATGTTCCTGAGATATAGGTCTTACTACTGGTATACTTTTATGCCTACTCTTCTCACTGATACTGTGCATATTTGTTAGGTCATTCTAGTTGGGGGTGTGGTATATTCCCAGTTGGGGGATATGGTATAGCTATAGTGCTTCCTATTGCCATCTTAGTAAACGCCTTTGCTTTGAACTAATTATGTACATTGGCTGAATATTAAAGGTATTACAAACCCCTAGTAGGGGCTTATAAGCTATAGTTTTAGGAATATGGGCCCACAAAGTAACAGAGAATCTAAGGTAGCGGCTCCCAATTCTGTAATATCTCCCTTTTTGCAGACAGTTAAATGTGGCATCTTTTACTGAGCAAGCAATTCTATTCTGAACATATTAACACCTTGTCTCTCTATTAACTGTCATCTTCTTTCATTTTTATCACTGGAAAGGGAAATGGAGGGAGGAAGAAATCAATTAGGAATCAAATCCCCTCACTCCCATAATTTGAAGACGTAGTGACCCCTAAAAACTAATTGTCCAAATTAAACAAAAAATGTAGTCCACACATGTTCAAGTTGCATTTACATTATTAATACTTTGTCCATCACTTTCTTAATTCTCGACAATCAACAAAACAATAAACTAAGCCCTGACTTGTAATGTTTTATGATTTTGTAGGTGTAAACATTGATGTTGAAAATTAATCAGTGGACCCTAGCCTGTGTCCAGCACATCTTCGGGTACTACACAGAGATCAAGGCATTTGAGCCTGCCAGAGACCCTATGAAGTAGATTGTATCGAGTCTCTTTTTCAGTTCCACAGCTAAGGGAGCTGAGTCTCCAAAAGGTGAACTTGCCCACAGATGCTACAAGTTTCAAAGACAGGATTTAAACTTGGGTCTTCCAGACTCCTTATTCAATATGCTTTCTACAGAATCAAGCTGCCTCCCACAGATGAGTCATGGACCTCACTGGCACCCAGTTGAAGCCTATGGGACTCGTCTCAGAACAATATTTTTAAGTTCATGGACCCCGGGTTAAGTAGCTCTGTCCTAGATAATCTCTAATGTCTCGTAGCTCTAACATTCTATGAGTCTTATAATAATTATTCTGTTAAAATCTCAATTCTATTCCTACTTTACAAATTTATCTCAGCTTTCATAAAGGAAGCACTATGCCCATGAAGTCTATTAGATGCTTTTATTATTGTATTTGCTCACATTTTTTCTATTATAAACCTCATTTTAAAAGTATTTATTTTGACAGTTGTAATTCTTCTGGAAAGATAATTTCTATACACCTTGGTGTTTGTTTCTAAAGTACAAAAACCTTATTTTACTCTAATTTCTGTCCATCCTCTGCTCTCTTCCATCCCTCTATTTTCTCTTCTCTCTGGAGATCACTGATCTAGAAAAATACAGCCAGTTCTACTATAATGCCCTTTTGGAAAACATAGATTGGTTCCAAGGTGACTGACATATTTGGAAAACATTTTAAGCATAGTGAGAATTTGGGTTGACTTGTGCATGTTTCTTCCAAGAGAAACCCTGAGGATGCAGAGCCGTACCACTCATTACCTCATAAGCAGTAACCCTGCAGACACCCACTTCCACAAGCAAACTTAAGGTCTTTGTCAAGGTGAAGTGCCATATTTTTTACATATCTTCCTGCACAATAGAAGCTATGGGAGGAGGAAGGCCAGTCCATACCAACCCCAGGCTCCAGACCTTGTTGCAGCCAGCCTAGCTATCTCCAGACTTTGCCAGCCCAGTCTCAATGGGAACCAGAGGGCAGGCCTAGATCTCTGCCACAATTTAGTTGTTTTTATGTATTTTTTAACTACATAACAGGTGTAAAAGTGTGCTGCCACTTTTATTAGGTTCCTATCTTTTTTAATGTGTCACTAAAGGAGCATTTAAGAGCTGTGACCCTAGCCTCAATTTTTCCATAAGATCTATAGTTCTTATTTTGTGATTTTTGCATTGGGCAGTGCTCTTTGAAAATGTCGGTCAAGTTATAGCAAAACTGATTGTACTAGTTATTTTCTCAAGCATGTCCTTTACAATTAGCAAAAAATGGGGAAATATATGACAAGTCATTCAATAAGACTTTAATTAAGCACCTGTTTTCAGTACCAAACACTGAATATACTGAGAGAGGCTAGAAAGGTAATTAAGATATAGTCCCTGAATGCAAGGAGCTCATGATCTGCATAGTGATAATTTAGTAAAAGTGCATTTATTCCCTCATTACTAAATGAGGGAATGAACATAAGACTTTCTGGATAAGTAAAGTTCATTTCATTAAGCATTCACATACTACCTTTCAGATGAAAACATCTCAAGTAGGGATTAGGTATCCTCTGTCTTTCTGCTGCCTAAAAGAGCCTATGGGTCTCAAAATAGCGATGGCATTTCTTCATGACTTGGGGCTATCATCATGAAGATCAATTTCTGTACCGTGTAATACCATGCAATGATGCCTTCAGGGCATTAAACTGAGAGATCAGACACGTTTCCCCACATCACACAGCATAGGTATCATGAACCCCAAACAGGAACAGACACACTCCTGTTTTCCTCTTTGGCCATATGGCTGTGTTTGTGGATAAGGGTAAACAGATTCTCATAAATTACCGTTCACATATTGCATTACTTGCAATATCCGTGCAAACTCTGAATGTCAATGTTGAGGAGTCTCTGAAAATGTCAACTTTCCTTTTGTTTTCCTGGCCAGCTAGCAACATTTCTACATGATCAATTAATGTCACAACCCTCCAGTCAGACTATATCACACGCACACCCTCACACGCACACCCTCACACACACACACACACACACACACACACACACACCTATTCAATGAATTCTAGTGGCTACCTATTACATCTAGGATCAAATATGAAATCTGTCTGGCATTCAAACTCTTTAACAACCTAGCCCCTTCCTCCCTTTCTAGTCTCCCCTCCCACCCCCATTTGGTCTTCGGGCCAGCAACACTCTGTCCTTCCTATTGTTCCTCACGTATAATATTCTATCTCTGATTCCCAGTATTTTCTGCCTTCATTCCCTCCTCATCTCTACCACCTATCTTCCCTGATTTCCTTCAAATCTCCATTAACTTCCCTCTGAGATTACCCCTTCCCCCAATTTATCATATATATATATATAGATATAGATATAGATATATATCTTGTTGTACATAGTTGTTCCTTATGTTGTCTCTCCTGTTAGACTATGAGTTTCATGAACTCAAGGACTGTCTTCTGCCTTTCTTTGTACCTCTAGCGCTTAGCACAGTGCCTGGCACATAGTAGGAATTTAATAAATGCTAGCTGACTGACTGACCCTCCAGTCCTTCCATTAGATTCCATTTCTCTCCTCTCCCTCTATTCCCACCCACACCCAGGTAGAGTTCTCTACCTCTCTGCAAATACAAAATGTCCTTCTCACCGTTTGCCTAAGAATATAGCTGAAGTGACTTAAAGTTTGCAAACTGACACCATAATTTCTCAACCTAATTACTGCCTCCAATGCCTATCACTATCAAACATTAAAATATCTACAGGTTTTTTCCTAAACCCATTATCCACACATAATATGGCAATGGTCCTCCAGGAATGTGGCCCTTTCACAAAATACTGATTAAGTTGGCAAATAGGGTGTGCTACACAATTCCAGCAACAAAGAGAAACTCCATAAGTTATCAAGTAGGATGAAATGCTTAATACTACTTATGTCTGCCATGACCAATCAGCATATGAAACTATTTCAGCCAGATTTGGGGGGGCACAATTATCTAGATAAGTTGGGCTACGGGTCAAAAAAGATGAAGAACTTTGCAAAAAGCAATCCAAAAGCCTGGAGGCTGATTTCTATAGGTTACATAATTTGGCTAACCACATTTAAATTGGGTATAGCCTGGAAGAGGCCTCATTAACCATCTAATCCAACCCATACCTGAAGGAATCCCCATTATACCATGCTTGACAAGAGGTCATTCTGCTTCTGCTTGAAGACTCCATAGAGTGGACACCTACCATGTCCCTAGGCAGCCCAATCCATTTCATTCAAACAACTTTGGGGGATTATTTTAGTGTGCGTGATGCCTTATGAGCTCCAATTAAATCCTGCTTCAGTTCCTCATGGTATATGTGTTTATTCTTCATTGCTAAAGAAGACCATGCCATCAGAGAAATAATAACATGACTCACACTTGACTTTGTTTTGAGTAAGGTAGGGCTGTGCAGGTCACCAGCCCACCACTTCTCCTCCAGAGTCATCTGAATCCAATGACCAGATATTCATCAGGATGACTGGAGATGACCCAGGATGAGGCATTTGGGGTTAAGTGACTTGCCCAAGGTCACAGAGCTAGTGAGTATCAAGTGTCTGAGGTGAGATTTGAACTCAGGTCCTCCTGACTCCTGCACTGGTGCTTTATTCACTGCATCACCCAGTTCCCTCCCAATTCCTCATGATAACAAGCAAATGAACATGAGTCTGTGAAGGGCTTGCCAATTTGTTCAGTGGTCATATCAAGAAGCATTTATTAAGCGTTAACTATTCTAGACTAGGGATTGTAGACACAAGCAAAAAGAAAGTCCTAGACCTCAAAGCATTCTAACGGGAGAAAAGAGTACCTCAAAGGGTCATAAGAGAGTGAGGGGAGCAGGGAAGGTACTCACACAATCTAGAAGGAAAACATGGCTGGTTTGGCCAATTCCTTAAAATGGTCATTTCAGGAGGAAGTGATGAACCAGAGGAAACTGAGGTATCATCCAGAGTGATTAAGTTTCTAGGATGTATAAGATTCAAATCAAGCTGAAATTTTCACTATGATCCCAGCCAACATCTGACTTCTCAACTGATCATTTTGTCCTTCTGGAGAAACACCTTCATGGAGCAATTTTCAAATCCATTCAAGTTTTTATTATTCCAGATCCTGATCTCCCTTCGTGTAATGTAAACTTAACATCATCATCTACAGGAATTGAGTACTTATGGCAATACAGGATTTCTGCCTGAATGAGCCATATAATTTCCCTAGTTTTTTGTTGTTGCTGCTGAATTATTTTAGTCTTGTCCACCTCTTCATGACTCCATTTGAGATTTTCTTGGCAGAGATACTAGAGTAGTTTACCATTTCTCCAGCTCACTTTACATATGAGAAAACTGAGGCAAGCAGGGTTAAGTGACTTGCCCAGGATCACACAGCTGGTAAGTGTCTGAGGCCAGATTTGAACTCAGGAAGATGACTCCCGACCTGACATCTATCCACTGTTGCCTCCACCCCAGTTCTTCATTCAGTAAACCTTTACTGAATCTCCTCTACAGAGTCTAGCATTATACTTGGGGCTGTGGGAGATCCGAAAAAGCATCATTTTCAAATATCTGGCAAATCTAGGCTATTCCCAATTAATCAAAACTTATTTATTGATTGCATATGCATATGCATATCCTTATTCACTACATGATTTTTTAAATTTTATTTGTTTGTTTGTTTTTAGTTTTCAACATTCACTTCTATGAGATTTTGAATTCTAAACTTTCTCCACCTCCCTCCACACCCCGCTTCCCAAAACGGCATGCAATCTGATATAGGCTATACGTGTACAATCATATCAAACATATTTCCACATTAGTCCTATTGTAAAGGAGAATTAGAACCAATGGGAAAAATTATAAGAAAGAAGAAAGAAAAACAAAAAATAAGAGAAAATAGTATTCTTCAATCTGCATTCAGACTCCATAGTTATTTCTCTGGATGTGGATAGCACTTTCCACCATGACTACTTTGGAATTGTCTTAGATCCTTCTATTGCTGAAAAGAGTTACGTCTATCAGAGATGGTCATGGTACAATGTTGCTGTTACTGTATACAGTGTTCTCCTGGTTCTGCTCATTTCACTCAGCATTAGCTCATGTAAGTCTTTCCAGGTCTTTCTGAAGTCCACCTGCTCATTATTTCTTATGAAAAAGTAGTATTCCATTACATTCATATAACACAACTTGTTCAGCAATTCCCTAATTGGTGGACATCCCTTCAGCTTCCAGTTCTTGGCCACCACAAAAGGAGGGCAGCTAGTTGTGCAGTGGATAGAGCACCAGTGCAGGAGTCAGGAGGACCTGAGTTCAAATCTCACCTCAGACACTCACTAGCTGTGTGACCTTGGGCAAGTCACTTAACCCTAATTGCCTCATCCTGGGCCATCTCCAGTCATCCTGGTGAATATCTGGTCACTGGATTTAGATGGCTCTGGAAGAAGTGAGGCTGGTGACCTGCACAAGCCCTCACTCACTCAAAAACAAAGTCAAGTGCCATTATTTTTCTGATGGCATGGTCTTCTTTGGCAACGAAGGACAGACACACACCACAAACACATAAGGATTATACCACAAAAGGAGCTATCATAAATATTTTTGTACATGTGAGTCTTTTTCCCATTTTTACAATCTCTTTGGGATAAGACCTAGAAGTGGTATTGCTGGATCAAAGAGTATACACAATTTTTTAGTTCTTTGGACATAGTTCCAAATTGTTCTCCAGAATGGCTGAATCAGTTCACATTCACCATTAGTGTTCCAATTTAGGTACATGATTTCTTAAAATGCTTTAGTAGCATGAAGAGCTAGCTGTTGCCTCTGTAGCATAACTTGGGGGACATAGAATGAGGGGAAGAAAAGAGTCCCTCTAAAGCCCCTTTCAATTTTTGTATCCTGTGCTATGATTCTAAGGTTATTATCTTGCTATATCTTCATGCACCATCCCCATACACTGCATTCTAGCACCCTGGCCTCCTTGCTGTTACTTGAACCAGACACCACCTCTCAGCTCCAGGCATTTTTCCTGACTGTTTCCACACCTGAAATACTCTCCCCCCTCATGCCAGTCTCCTGGCTTCCTTCAAGTCACAGCTAAAATCCACCTTCTACAGGAAGTGTTTCACAGTCTCTCTTGATTCTAATGCAGGGATGTGGAATCTGCAACCTCAAGACCACATGTGACCTTGTAGGTCCTTGGGTGCAGCCTTTTGATCGAGTCCAAGTTTTACAGAATAAATTCTTTCATTAAAGGAATTTGTTCTGTGAAGTCTGAATTCAGTCAAAAGACTCAGCTTGAGGACCTAGAGGGCCACATGTGGCCTTGAGGCTGCGGGTTCCCCACCCACTAGACAGCCTCTAGTGTCTTGTCTCTAAAATTATCTCCATATTATCCTGTGCGTAGTTTTTGTACATGATTGTTTTAATGCTGTCTCTCCCATTAGACTGTGAGTTCCTTGAAAGTAAAGATTATCTTTTTCCTTTCTTCATATCCCCAGAGTTTATCACAGTACCTAGCACACAGTAGATACTTAATAACTGCTTGTTGACTGACTAATAGTGATTGAAATTTCACCAGTAGTGAAAGTATGAGGTGGTAGAAAGAGCACTAGATATTAAGTCTAGGTCTGCTATTTATCAATACGACTTGAAGCGTAAGCCTAGCCATGCCACTGAGATGCTCAAGGAGCTTCCATGGCTCCCTATTACTTCTGTTCCCCAGTCTCTAGAACGCTCTGCCCCTCATCTCTGCTTCTTAGCTGTCCTGGCTTCCTTCAAGGCTCAACTCAAATCCCACCCTCAGCAAGGAGGTCTTTCTCAATCTCCCTCATACTCTCACCCCCAAAGGCTAAGACCTCCCTGTCTTATTTCTTCTCCTCAGTATCTATCTTTTATGTACTTATTCACAGAGTGTATCCCTCATTGGATTATAAATTCCTTGAGAGCAGGGATTGTTCTTATTTTCTTTCTATGCCCAATCTCATTTCAGTGTCTGACACAGAATAAGCCCTTAATAAATGCTTGTTGAGAGCATTCTCTATAAAATTAGGGATTTAAACGAGCACAAAGGCTTTTAACTTGTAGTCAGTTCATGAACTTGGTTTTTTCTAATATTTCGAAAATCATATTTCAATATCATTAGTTTCTTTTAAAAGTCAATATATTTTATATTTTAAGAAGCTTCACCAGTCTGCCAAATGGGTCCATGACACAAAAGGGATTAAAAACTCCTAGAGAAAATGATCTCTAACGGCCCTACCACCTCTAAATCTCTGGTTATTGCTTTTGAATAATAAACGTTCTCTTTAAAAATGCACATATCTCTGGAAGTGGTCAAACATTCAAACCTTAGCTTGAGTGAATTAATCAGATTGGTTTCCTCCTAGATAGCTGAGAATAGAAAACATTGAGAGAATATGATTTTGATCACGAAAAGATAGAGGGAATAGTTTATCGCATGGAATACTGTATAAAGAAGGGTTATTATGAACAAGGTTACTTTGAAAAACACTGAATGATATATAAATGTGAGTTTTTACTTAATAATATAAGCCTGAATGGGTGCCACAATGGTTACCTGGAATTAGGGAGATGAAGACCCACAAATGATTGTGAAGAGAGGAGCCAAAGACAGCCTTCATCTACTTGACAATCCTACCAAACCACCCTATCTGTGGATCAGTATGGCTTCCAAACAAGCAGCAATAGTTTGTAATGTAATACATAAAAGTCCCCAGGACAAAGGAGTTCCCCGGACATATTACAATACTGCTGAAGAAATAGAAGGAATATTTGCAAAGTTTTGTGAAACTATGGCAACAAATTCTATCCTTTCCTCTCTAGGCTTCCATCAGCATGACAGAGAGGTCTATGTGGTGAAAAAGCTACTTAAATCATTTATGTGGTTGTGCATGGGGAAGAAAGAATGTTTCCTCTTCTAAATACTTATGCTGATGCTGCACAGACATAACCTGAATCGCTGAAAACTGCAAACCATGTTGGAGCATTCACCAACACACTTTGTTTCTATTAAGCATATAATTAAGTAGTCAGAGAGAGCTTCTCAAGAAACACTTGTCTATCAGTGTACATGTTCTTCCAGTCAATGATACATCTCCTTTGGAATTTAGAGAATTTAGTGTAACTTCTCATGAGTAAGGAACCTTTTCTTTCCCCTAAACAACTAAAGGGTATGAAGTTAAATAAATGCTTCAATCATGCCTCCTTTTTCTCTGAAGGTATTATTTCAATTTCCTACGATTGCTTAGGAAATAGATTTTTTTCTGACTAAGGCCTCCCACCTTATCAATCATATAATCAAAAGCACAATGTAATTCCCTCATTTAAGAATGTTAAGGATTTTCCTTAAGCCCCAACTTCCCGAACTCTTCCTACAGGTGTCATTTTCCTATCCAGAATACTGAAATGAAGGCTTTTCCCCCTCCAAAAAGGAGGCCTGCTTCAATTCACCTGGCAGCACTCCCAGACAGCCAGGTGTTTGTGTATGAATACTTTCCAAATAGCAGGATCTGTAATCCAAAAACCAGCTCTAGTTTTGCAAAAGACTCTTAAAAACAAGTCTTAACTTGGGTTGCATCTTATTGGATCTGTCATAGGGTATTTAAAATAATGGTTTTACCAGAACTGAACAAGAGAAGTGCTTGTCTTATGGGAAGGCCATAGATTCTGGTCCCAATTCTAATGGTGTAACATTGGGCAAATCTCTTGACTTCTTGTGGGCCTTAATTTCCTCACTGAATATTAGTTTAAACTAAATGATACCTCTGATTGTTCCCAGTCCCCAAATGCTACGATTCTGTGATACTGAAATATTCTGTAAGTCAAAGAGGGTTGCTTCAGTTGGAGAAGGAAGTTAAAAAATAAAGAAGACTAGAGATAATATTTACTACATAACTGTTTCCACTGGTCAATAGTATGAAATAGAGATGGTAGGGGATAGGGAGTAGAAAGCCTGTTGTTTCAGAAAGAGGTCTTCTTGACCCTTATATTCCTACCTTCATAAAGTAGTGGCCAAGTTCTGACCCTTTAGCACCAATCTAAAGTCCCATAAGGGGTGTGTGTGTGTGTGTGTGTGTGTGTGTGTGTGCTTTCCTCAGATCCCAACCCATAAGACCTTGGATGAAGAAAAGAAATAGTTCCTAATGAATTGATATGGACAATGACACACATAGTTCAGATGCTTTATGTCCTGTTTCAAAGATTTAGAGCTAGAAGGAAACTTAGAGGTCAAGTTGTCAATTCTCTCATTTTATAGTTGAGGAAATCAAGGTCCAAAGATAAGAGTGGGAAGGAGCAACTTTCCAAGGTCTCATTCGTAGTGACAAAGTCAGGATTCACAATTCAAATCCAACATTCTTCCCAATATGCTATACATGTTAATACTACCACCACCACCACCACCATCACCACCATTACTACTACTACCACAATTCAGACGGAGCTTTAAATTTTATAAATCACTATAGATAGATAGATAGATAGATATCTGATATGGTCAACTTAAAATTTAATTTAAATAACCTAGTGTGAACTAGATCATAGCATTCATCTAATCAAGGTAATATTATCTGAATGGTTCTGTTTATATCATCTGACTGGTAGTTTGCATAATACATATGTTATAACCTTGAGCAAGTATCTTTCCCTTTTAAGACTTCAGCTTCCTCATCTATTAAATGAGAGGATTGGACTAAATGACTTCTAAGGTCCCTTCTAGCAATCTAATGATTCTTTCAGGCAGCCAGGTAGCACAGTGGTCAGTGCTGAACCTAAAGTCAAAGAAGACTTTTTAACTTCAAATCCTGCCTTAGACCCTTACTTAACTATGTATCCCTGGGGAAGTCACAAAAATCTCTTCCTGTCTCATTTTCTCCATCTGTAAAATGGAATTATAATAGCACTTACTTTACAAAGTTGTTGTCAGGCTCAAATGAGCTGACAGATGCAAAGTACTTTGAAGATCTTAAAGTGCCCACAAAATGCTAAATACTCTACTGTCCCATGAATTATACTTAGCCATTCAGGATTTAGAAAGTATAAAAAAATGAAGAGCCCTAAAACAATAGCTGCCACTTTAATAGCTACAAACCTTTTTATACACGTTAACACTGGGTGTCACAAATAAATAGGTATCTGAAGCTAGGTTCAAAACCAAGTCCAAAACTGAGGTCTACACATTCTATAGTTTCCCCTTCTCCCCCCTTATTTTTCCGGTCATAATACTAATCTCTCATAAATAGACCTAATACTAAAAATAGCTGCTTGTGATCACATAGAAAGAGGCAGAAGTATTCTGAAATGATTAATCATAATATTATAATAACTGATATTCATGGAGTATTTCAGGGTTTGCAAAACACTTCACTTACATTGTGTCATTAGATTCTTACAATAGCTTTGTTTTTAGAGTAAGTATTCTTCTTATCCCCGTATTGCAGATGAGAAGGTCAAGGCCGAAAACAGACTGAGTAATTTGGCCAGGGTCACATGACTAGTATGGGTATGAGAGGGGATTTGAACCCATGTCTTCCTGAATTGAAATCATGCAATGCTGCTGTAGTTATTTGAATTCCCCTTGCCACTTAAAAGGAAGTCAAGAAAGCATCTGAAAGTGCTAATTAGAATTATTGGAGAATGGAATCCTTGAGCTGGAAAAGACCTTAAAAGATCTGTTGTTTCAGCCCTCTCGCTCTCTGTCTTGAAGTAGGCAACTGTGAAAATGAACCATGGTAAATAAGCGTGGCTATTCTGGTGATACTTACAACTAGCATTTATATAGCACTTTAAGACTTGCAAAGTGCTTTACATGTTATCTAATTTATCTTCACACTAATTATCTGAGGTAAACATTGTACCCATTTTATAGGTAAGGAAACATGGGATGAGACAAGCTAAGGAATTTATCCAAAGTCACACAAGCTACCAAGCGTCTGAAGGCAGGTGTTCTTGACTTCAATACAACACTCTATCCATTATTCACTAGTCTTAAAGCGCTCCAGGAATACTCTCCACAGTGTTCAGCAACCCATGTTGGTGTTTCACAAAATGTTACATTCTCCTTAAATCAAAACAAATCTGTCTTATTTAAATTTAATCTCATTCTTTTATTGTTCCATCTTCAATGGCCATGGAGGAATCCTGATCATTGATCAGCACCTACCCTCTCCAAAAAGATAGAATTTGGGAATAGGGAGTGACCACTGTCCAACTGAACCACTGTCCAACACTGGTGTTCCCTTTATATTTTGTTTGTTAAGCTTGTTTGTTTAACTTACTGTTCTGTTAAATGTTTTGCAAGTAATGGCAAGTAAAATAGAATCTTTTGCTGTTTTTGTTTTAGTATAATCAAGA